>CM042846.1:58074314-59274314 GCA_023653725.1 Bungarus multicinctus
ACAACAAAACATACCATTAAAACATATTACAAAAACAATTAAAATAATTAAATGGTAATTATGTCTGAATTGGTAGTTGATTAGGATATTGTTTAATGCATGATTGTTTTGTCTGGTATTGCTCTTGGTGTTAATTCCCGCTGACCTGAGTGTTGACTGCTGGTGATGTTCTGGTGTTTTTGTTTTGTTTTTAGCCTTTAATCCTAAATAGTGGCTGTTGCAGTCTTTACACTGTATATTGTAGATGACTGCTGTTTTTTTGGGAGGGATACTGGATCTTTTTAATTTATTTTATTATGTACCTGTTGTCTCCATGATATATACCCATTTTTGTAAGCTTGCAGTGATATATTTCAAACTTATGACCCATTATTTTAATACAAAGCACAGACATATACTTCCAAGTAATGCATTTTGAAACTATAAAATTATTTATGAAAAAGCACTGAATTGTTATGCGCTTTTTTTATTCCATCAAAGCGATGGTTTTGACAGCATACAAGTTTCTCTTATCTTTTCTGGAAAAATCCTAAGATTTCTTAAAAGGATTGAAGATTTTGCATCCCAGAAAAATGTAAGATCATAATTAAGAAATAGGCATTCTATGATTCAAGGTTATAAGAATAAGAATATGTTGATTTTAACTGTGTGCTGGCATGTGTACATTCTTTTGCAATTTTTTCAGATTGCAAACCTTTGCACATTTTGTTTCCATAAGGATTTATTATAAGTAATCTTTCTGAGTTGATTGGTAGTAGTTATTCCTAAAATGTATTGTTGGTTTCATGGAAATGAAATACCCATTACTTGACAGATTTTCCTCTCTGGCAGCTAAAATTAAATTTGCCTGACCTGAAGAAACAGGCAAGAACGTAAATTGCACTCTCTTTGAATACATCTGCATAATTTTGTTATTTCATATTCAAAACAAATACTAAAAATATAAGAATAATAGATCACAGATTTATTTCTGACATTTCTCATTCCATGTGTCCAATTAATGGTAGTTCTATTGAACTTTATACATAGGTACTATTATGGCAGTTTATACCATTTCCTATCTAGTCATAGACTATTTAATACTCAATCCTCAAAGTTAAGGCTATGATAGAGAGTAATTAATAATATTTTATAGCTGAAATATAACAAAAAGATTATAAGATGGAAAACACACTGTTAGACTAATAAACATAACTGAGCTACAAGACCCAGAAGTCAAATGTTCTATAAAAACCCACACCACTACAAATAATGCCTTTATTATGATGCCATCTGAAAAAAGCAATCTGCCCAGCAACTATTTATTAACATAATGGAGGAGCTTTGAAGTTAAATAAGGAAAATATATGAGGGGTTCATGGTGCTCTCTGAGCTAGGTTGTTTTCTTGCAACTGTTTCATTATCCAAACTAGGTAACATCATCAGTACAGTGATGATGTTACCTTAGCTTGAATCATGAAATGTCTGCAAGAAAAGAATCCAGCTCAGAGAGCACCAAAGATCTGTCATGTCAACCCTGAGCTACAAATATTCTCCTTTATTAGGAAATTATATGAATATCAATACAAATATAGTAGAAATTTATTGGACTTAATACCAGAAATTAATATTCACATATTACATGCAATAATTCTTCAGGCCTATCATGTACTATGATTTAAACACGTACAGTTGTGATTTCATTAAAAATCATAGTTGTGATTTAATTAAAGATCTAACTAACTTTAATTTAAACAATTTTAACCATCTGAGTAATTTCTGGAAAGCTAAATTCTCTTTTATCAATTTATACCGGTAATGACATTTACTGCACTTATGACTCACCTGATCATTTGCCAGCATCTGGTACTTGCAATAGCAGATATTGATCAGAGGTGACTTAGACCTGGCCAATAACCTGAGCTATGTGTGACTTTGTTGGGTATATATTGCCCCATCCAAGATCTGGTACAAACAATATTGATTGGAATGCAAGGCCATCTTCTCAGAATCAGATTTGCTAGTAGTTGAATCCAGATCATTATCTTTTGGTACCACCAGCTTTAGCATGTTTATAAACTGTAGGCAGCTGGACACATGAAATGAATTGCAGCTGCAGCTTGGTGGTACATAAAATACTTATGAGACACTCTGCATTTCATTCACTTCTTTCTACAGATGCTAGATATTGCAACCTTCAATCACAGACTGTAGATGTATTTAAACTTTTAAAGAAAATTGAAGATGAAATACATTCTCACCTATAATTTTCAGGGTAAAAAAATAAACAATGATTAACTTTGAGAAGCCAATTATTTCTATTATTGCTCTAAATAAAATATTAGATGTAGCATGTAATTGTGTAGAATCTAGGCATTTCAATACTCTATTGGTGTACTTTATTTGATGTATGTTGTTTTCCTATTTTCCCATATCATTATTGTGCACACTTCTAAGGCATCTTATATCATTGAATGGTATAATACAAACCATTAGATAGTCTTTCAGATTCTAATATACTATCTTCACCTACCGGAAGGAGCTTCAATGTGTATAATGGTTGAACAGAACTAGTTGAATCTTATTCACGTATACTAAAATATGTAATAGATGAATGCATTACAATTGACAATGTAGATGGAATGAAGAGTCTCTCATAAGTATTTTATGTACCATCAAGATGAATGTACAATCGTCTACAATTTATATTATAGACAGAAAGTGAAAGGAAAATGATTTATACTGTAAGCAGCACTAGTAAGTAAATGTAACATGAGCAACTATTTGTATATTATTCAGGTAACTTTTGTTGCTTCTTTTTACTAGCTCTATAAACTACAAATTGGGGAAGACAAATTCTAAATCTAGCAGCCAATTTCTCAGAAGGTTTTGATTAAAGACAATGAGTAGAGACTTCTTTCAAGGGTCTCGACCCTAGTGAGTTCTAGTCTTGCCTTAGTAATGGAAGTCAGCTGGGTGACTTTGGGCCGGTCACTCTATCTCTCAGTGCAACCCAAGTCACAGGGTGGTTGTTGTAGGGAAAATAGGAAGAGAAAATAATATTAAATATGTTTTGCTGCCTTGAGGTATTTATAAACAATAATAAAGGTGGGATAAAAATCAAATAAAAATCAAATCAGATTTAGATATTTTGGAAATGCTTATGCTGGTTTATAAATAAGCATCTTTCATCATAGTAACTTAATTTGTGAAAGGCCTAATTCAGGCACTTAAGACTTCAAACTGGAGTCCAAATTGTCCTAGTCTAGGAAAAAGATGACAAGATATTCACCAAATGTGCACAACGTAATAAGTATTTATAATTTTTGTTACTGACTGGGTGAGATTGAAGTTACTTTTTATAGAAAGGCAGAAAAGAAATCAAACTATTGGAAAGTATTATTGGAAAGTACTACTGGTGGTATTAAGACTTCCAATTATTTTGAAATGGCATACTCTCCTTCATTAACACAATGCTTGAGAATAAGTTGTGGATTACACTTAAAATTGGCTGCGTAATTTAAGTCAACATTAGAAAGATATTTTTATTCTATTGTTGAATGAAATTCTAATGATCAAAAACTCTCTACATTCTGGACCATCAAAGTTAGAGAACAGCAAGTTGAATAATAGCCATGGCATAAAAAAATGCAATCTTGTGTCATTGTGGTAGAAACAAACCATTTGAAGTCAATTAAGAATTACTATATTAATAGATATACTATATTACTAGATTTTGATACCAAATTACCGATGTATCATCATCAGTGGGTGATTCCTATGAAAGACAGAACAATTTTGATAAAAACATCTGAAATAAATGTAGGATAATTTGTGCAAAACTGCAAATAATTCATAATCTCTGGATTGCCTCCAAATCTACAGTGGAAACTATATTTACTGTATTTTGTTTGCAAGGCGACAGACATATTTTATCAACAGCTTGGCTTACAGTCTATTAAGCACAGTTATAGTACAAAGAGTAGAAAGACACAAATGATCTATTTAAAACAAATAAAGATGACTGTTTATATATGGAAAAACAGCATTTTAAAAACACAACCAAAGTAATTTTACTATAAAATTATGCCAAGAAAAAAGTGCTACTGGAAATGGATTTTTTTGAAGGGGAAGGCAGTTCCTGTATTTTCATCTTTCTCTACAGCCCAGAGAAACTGACCATTCCTGAAGACTGCCAATACCCAGGAAATACGTTCTCAGATGTGCAATGACAAGAAGTTGCAATGTCCACAGTTTTCTGTACAGAGTTTATCTTTTCTTTTGTTTTTTTATATTTGTATAAGGAGAGTGAGACATATACAGCATGTATGTTAGGAAGAAAAATGTGGAATACTTCCAAGTCAGATTATCATTCACAGATGGAAAAGGATTTGGATATCTACATATCAGAAGCAAGACAATGTGATCACCAATCTTTCTAGTTCCTCTTCCCTCTATCTGATGTTAGGGGGCATGGCCTCCTTCTTCATTAGTGATATTGCTGTCACATGCTAGTTAGTTTATAACAAACATTATCCATTATGACTTGATTATAAAAAAAAAATGACTTGGCATGTATTATTGACTGTTACAGATGCAATGGTGATTGAGTTTGATCTTGTTATTTGATTTGGGGTTATAATCTGTTCACTTAATTTTTCTGAACAGCATTACTTCTAACTAAAGGATGAGTTGGTGGAGTTTCCAGAGTTGATAGAGCACCATCTCTCTTATTGGAAGACCTATAGTTGGCAATTGGTCAATGAGATACAGTAGGGATTCTAATGATAAAGGATCAACCCAGCTGCCCAAAATAAATTGGCTGAGATAGTCTCTAGTAACATTTGAAGCTTAAGCTTCTATCTGGATTTTGAAGAGCTCCAGAACAGACCAGAAAATATTCAAATGATATAAATATTCTAGGGAGATTTTTGAATGTATGTTACTATAGAGAATCATGTCTTCTGTGACAGTGAAAGCTGAAAAAATTACTTTGAAACTTAAATTGCATCTTCAAGTAGTTATCAAAAGCTTTTGTTACAAGGACTTACTGCCACCTACACTTACTATTCCAGTTTTACAATGTTTAAAGATCTGTTGAGATAAATTTGCAATTAAAAAATTAAAATTAAAATAACTTTTGGGGTTTGTTTTGCTTGTTGAAATACTATAATGCCTACTGGGAAGTCCAATGTACTGTCTATATATATGAAGTTATTTTCATTTTTTTAAACATGAGAATATGGACCTGATACTTGAAACTTCTTGGGTACATGTATCCTTTTGACTAATATTTATACTGGGTTGTTTTAGTTGCATGATTGACTGGATACACCCGGGGATAAGAAATACTGTATGTATTATATATAGGAGAAACTATATTAATGCATCTAGTAATAGTCATCAGAAATGTTGAGTCTAGTGGTATCAATATACTAATAACACTCAGCTAGAAATCTAAATAAGAAAAGGCTGGCTATCTTCTAAACAAGTATCCATATTAAGATATCTATGTATATATCATGATACAGAAGATAATGGGCCAAAACCTTAAATTGAAGTCAAACAAAATCTTGTTTTATCTCTTGTTCATCTCTTCATCATGTTCAACAATAACAACAACAAAATTGAACTCAGACTGATCCTGATGTCACCTACATTCTATATCAGATTGTGCTCTTGTGGGAGGCAAGAGAGTGGAAGGAGAGGGATAGGAATTCATATTGGTAGATGGTTGGTGATTCCTAGCGAAGTTTTATCCAGAGCCTGTTGAAGGTCTGAATGTAACAGAATGCAGGGTAGTTATTTTGATTTTCATAGGGATGAGATTAAGGGTAAAGTTGCTTGGATGTGCTCTGTGGCTTGGTAGAGAGGGTATAGAATTAGAAGTGGAACACACTGTATTCCAATGACTTTTCTCCTTTTTCTATAATCAGGGATAGCTGGTATTGGCAGGGAAGAAGGAACTGAGTCAGAGATCCATAACTGTGGAATGATTTAAGATTCAATCCTGAAGATCATTCAGAAAGTTGCAGCAGGTCCAGAATGCAGCAGCATGTGCAATTATGAACATGCCATTATATAGCCATGTAACACCTCTGCTGTGTGGGTTTAAGATTTTCATCCTATCCTAGTTCTGACTGCTGCCATCCCATTCTGTTCCAAGTAAGGAAAATTATAATAACAAAATATTTTTAAATTATAGAAAATACTGGATTCTTTCTCATACTTTATACTTACCTACATGGAGTATTAATATTTTTAATCAGTTGAAAGATAATGAGGTGGAAACTGGGTTAAGAGAAGGAAGTAATGCTAGATTTATCTGAAAGGAAGTTAAATCCCAAAAGACTTTGTAGAAAAACCTATTTTGTTTCTATGATATTATTTTTAGTGAAGCTGAAATGATTCTTCCCCTCTAAAGATAAATTATTTGCAAATATATTATTTGACAATTTGGATACTTATCTAATCAGTCATACTGAAAGTCAGTAAGTAGATTTGTAACACAAAAAAGAATTCATTTTTATGTGTTATATATAAATATTTAAGGGACGGGTCATAATGGAGTGAGCTCTTGTAACTTGTCCCAGCTTCTGAAAACGTAGCAGTTTGAAAGCATGTAAAAATGTAAGTAGAAAAATAGGGACCACTTTGGTGGATAGTTAACAGCGTTACATGCACCTTTGATGTTTAGTCATGCCAGCCACATGACCACAGAACATCTTTGGACAGCACTGGCTCTTTGGCTTTGTAACGGAGATGAGCACCACCACCCCCTAAAGCCAAAACAACTAGTATGTATGTGCGAGGGGAACCTTTACCTTTATATAAATATTTGAATTTTTTTTCTCCTTATCATATAATGTCTAGTATCAATAAGAAACCATCTGCAAAAAAAAAAATTACTAGATCATTTATTTCAGATTCTTCATCTGAAACATAGGAGAAATAAAGTATAAGTATAGAAATCTACTTAGATCTTTGGCATTATGTCAGGCCTTCCTTCCTTGATATTGCAGAAGATATACACAACATCTAAAACAGCAATGCTACGTTATAAACAAAAACATGCACAATCAAATAACTAAAACTAGTAAAGAGGGAAGAAAAGCAACTAATCTTATCAAATAAAAGCTTCAATTCTGTAAATTTTCACATGCATATATCAATGACATCAATTTAAACTCTAAATGTTGGACAAAAGCTTCTGGTTTCAAAATTTTCCTGAATTCAATACAGGAGGAGAGTAGTTTGATTTTGATCAGGAAGGTTTTTCAGACAAGAGACACAGCCTGGTAGCTTTGTTCTTGCTCATTTCTTGGAAGTAGGAAATTACTAGCTGTTTCTCCAAAGATAACTGCTTAATCAGATGGTTCTAATTGGAGTTTGTTATTTTTATAATTGCTAGGAGAACATGAGGCATGCTGATCTTCTATGGGTCTACTGAAACTTTGACAGCTTTCTAAAATGACAAAACTTTCTTTTCCTTGATAAATGTCATATCTGACATATTTGATCTCAATATAAAGATGTTATAAAGTAAATAAATATGGATTGTATGACATGGGTTATATGAATATATGACATATTTCTGTTTAGTAAATGCATTTATTTCCTATTTTTATATCTTTGTAAAACAAGGGAAAATGAAAAAATATTAGAAAATAATTTTATATGGTTACATGAAAGGAAAATGTGGTATATTTAACTTTATACTGGATATCATAAAATATGTTATTTGTGGTTCACAAATCTTGGAGCAAGGCTCAACAAATTCACAGAAAATTGTAAACAGTTCAAAACATATTTATATTTTAAAGTATTATGAAGCTGTTGTTTGATAAAGAAAAAGATATTATAAGTACAAACATTGGTTATGTGCTCAAAAGATTTACATTTCCTAAAGCATAAGACATATTGTGAGTGTCATCCACTGATACCGAATAAGCTGCAGCATTTATCTAGTGGGTTTATGAGCACCAGTGAGGAGTAAATGATTTGATTTTGTGGGCTCAGAGGATTTGTCAGCTGCCTCAGAAGTATAATTCTAGCTCTTCATATCCCTGCTGCTTCTAATTTAGCAGGACAGGCTCATAATTGAAGCAAATTAACTATTTACACTTGCCACTTCTACCAGGCGAAAGAGGATGTATCAGCGGGAAAGACTGAGTGGGAAATTAAATCCTTCCCACTTGTGTCAGATCTGCCCTTATATAAACACATTAACAGTAATTTCATGAGGCGTCAAACATAGGAATAAATACTGAGGGATAAAATAATGAGGTGTTGCTATTGAGCTGAACTGTTGCAGCTAATATTCCTGAGAACAAATTATGCAGACCTGAAAGAAAGCATATGGTACAGCATTCGAACCATTCTCTGGAGTGTCTTATCTGATGATAACAAGTCTTTCCTGAGGTACATAACCCTGCCTTCCTGCTACCTTAACCAAGAACATGGATTAAATAAACATGCATATTCAAATTCACATGTACTGAGATCAGCTAGTTCTGGCTGTGACTCAGCTAAGATTGATGTTGTTGCAGATGTGAACTTTGTGCAGCAAATTTTGTGTGGGCATGGAATTCCATTTTCAAGAAAACTACCTGATGTACTGAGCTCTGTGTGATATCAAAGTCATTCACAATAACATAAACAAGGACAATTTGTTTCTAAGTTGCTTTTTGCTATTATATCTGCACTGGGTCTTCAATTAAGAACTTAAGTTTCATTTAATATATTTACATCTGATTCTGATTTTTTTTTTTTAAACAAAAGTTTACGCTCCAAAAAGTAGAAAGAATCCATCACACCACCTTTCAGAACATAGAGTAATAGGGTATTTTTTTTAATTAAAGAAAGCCTTTACCTTTAAATCAGGGGTGGGATTCAAATTTTTTAACAACTGGTTCTGTGGGCGAGGCTTAATTTGTGGGTGTGGCTTGGTGGTCATGTGACTGGCTGGGCGTGGCTTGTTGGCTGAGTGTGGCTTTCTGGTCATATGGCCACCTAGGTGTGGCTTGGTCACATGACCTACTGGGATTGGTTTGGTTGGTGGTCACATGACCAGCTGGGTGTGGCTTGGTCATGTGATTAGTGGGAGTGGCCATGTGGCTGGCAAACCAAATACAAGTGGTCCTCGCTTAATGGCCGGTTGCTTAGCAAGTGTTCTAATTTATGACTGACTTCCCCAGAGCTACTTGACTTGTTTTTGGAGTTTTGACAGCCATGTGCGCGTGCACACACACACATACACACACATCCTTCTAATCCTGCTGGAGTAGGGGGTTGGACCAGAAGATGACCTTGCAGTCCAGCCCTAAATTGCTGTGCTGTTTCAGAGTCTTCTGAAGCCACGGTTTCTGTCCTTCCTTCCTCTCCTTTTTTTTCTCTCTCCCTCCCTCACTCCTTCCATGTATCTGTCTATCCATCCATTTATCTCATACACTTTCTTGTTTCTCTTTCTTTCTTTCTTTCTTTCTTTCTTTCTTTCTTTCTTTCTTTCTTTCTTTCTTTCTTTCTTTCTTTCTTTCTCTCTCTTTCTTTCTTCCTTCTTTCCTTTCTTCCTTCCATCCCCCCTTTCTTTGTCTATCCCTTTTTTCCTTTCTCTTCCTTTCTCTCCCTTTTTCCTTCTTTCCCTTTTCTTTCTTGTCTCTTCCTTCTCTCTTTCTCTCTCTCTTGCTCCCTTCCCCCATATCCCATTCACTTTCTCCTCCCTCGCTCCCTCTTTCTTTCTTTCCCTCCCTCTTTCTCTCTTTCTTTTTTCTCTCTTTCTCTCTATCTCTCTTTCCCTCTCTCTCTATCCCTTCCCTAACCTATCTAGCCTAGCCTAATCTGTCAAAAGCCTGGGCTAATCCTACATGCTGCCCGCTCTCTCTTCACCAGTTACACACGTCACCCTATTTCCCCTTTCAGAAGCCTTGGCCCTTAATATCCCTGTTTTCTTCCCCATGACCGCGTCTTTCATTGTCCCATGGCTGTGACTACCTTCCTCCCATGGCTGGCTGCCAGGGAAGGCAAGCCAGGGCTGAGCCATTGTTGTCACTGAGCTCCCCACCAGGCTACGTCGCCGTTATAAGGAATGCCTGCAGCTGCCACATGTTTTTTTCGGTGCAGCTGGACTTCAGAGGCACCGAAAAAAAGACACAGCAGCTGCAGGCTTTTTGCAGCGAAAATTACTGACCTCCGGTTTTGCTTGCTCCACTTCTCCAACGTGCCACTGCAGCTGCGCTCTAGGCGCCTGCCACACAGGTCCATCCCATTGAGCCTGCTGCACCGGTGGGACTTGGCCAAGCAAGTCTGAGCGGAGCAATGCAGCAGTCAATGGGGTAAGCCTGCATGGCCAGTGCCTAGAATGCAGAGCCTAGAATTTTTGCTGCAAGAAGTCTCCAGATGTTAGGGGGATGGGGACACGGTGAAACTTGGCCAGGAGTCGGAAGGCAGCTCCTTTTTATGGTGTGAGAAGGCAGAAAGTGAGCAGCGGGGGTAGCGGCCAGAGCATGCCACTTGCTTTGTTTATTTCATCCCCAGGGAGAACGCAGAAATTGAGCGGTGGGCTTGTGATTTTTGGAAGAATGAAAGGCCTGCAGCAGCCACTTCTTTGCTGGCTGGAACCGAGCCGGGAGCAGCAGCTGGAGGATTCTCCAGCCAGCAAAGAGGTGGCAGTTGGAAGGGGGACCGGGACTCGGCAAGATTCAGCTGGGAGTCGGAAGACAGCTCCTGTGCCCTGCCTGTCCCTTTTTGGTCCCTCCCTCCACATCAAAGTACCTTAAAGGGACAGCCTGGGGCGGCTGCCTTCCGAGCAGCAGCAGAACGAAGTGAAGGGAGGCAGAAAAGTTCACCCAAGTCTTCTACTCCTTCTTGGGCATACAAAGAGCTATGCATCTCACGGTGCCACAGGGATTCACCTATACGTCATCTCCTTGCAGAAAATCCTGGCCTCACGTGTGCACATGTGAGGTCCCAGGACCTTCTGCTAGGAAACGGCGCATGGGCTACCTGCTCAGTTCCAGCTGGGAAAGAAGCAGCAGCTGGGACTCACCACCCTGTTCTTTGTATCGGGGTGCACCTCATTACCTGCTGCACTGGAGTGGAAATGCGGGCTGGTGGGGAGTCCAGCAGCTCTCAGCCCTGGCTTGCCTTCTCTGGCAGACAAAAGGACCCAAGTGCATAGCATCGTGCTCCCTGGTCGCCACCCCCCATCCCCGCCTAGCAGCTGCAGAGAATACAGGCAGGACCCAAGTGGTGACGGGTCAGCCCTGGTTCGGCTTCCTCTCGGCCACCAGCAAGGTAGGCAAGTGGGTTGGGGGGAAGCTTGCTAAGCCACGAGTGCAGCATGGAGCCGCGGTGCTGGTGGCTAAGCAAGGCAGGCAAGTGGGGTTGGAAGGAAGCTTGCTAGGATGCAAGTGCTGAGGGCGGCGGCGGCATGGCGGTGGCAACTTAGCTGGCCTGGGAGTCAGGACTCAGCTGGGGGTTGTGGAGGCAGCGGTGGCAAGGGTGAGGGCGGCGGTAGACTCAACTGGAGTTGGCGGCAGCAGTGGCATGTAGGCAACCGGGGCATGCAGAGCCTCACCTAGAAAGATCAGATGGTGGAAGGCTGGCTAGCGGCAGCTGCTGCTGGAAGTGATGGCAGTGGGTGGGAAAATGTGGGAAGCGATGCAGTGCTGCAGTGACTGGGTGCGGTGGGCAGGGGGGAGAATGCCATCACACATACACAATAAGGACTGACTGGGCAGGGAACGGAAGAGCAGGCAGAAAAGGGCAGGACCAGCAAGGGGCCTGTTTTGCCTGTTTCCGAACTACCAGGAATCATAACAACCAGTTCTACCGAACCGGTGCAAACCAGTAGAATACCACCCCTGCTTTAAAACTTAAGTAATCTTATGTGTCCAGTTTAGGGGTTTTTCCCCCCCTAAAGAAAATGTGTTAGAAAGAAATGAGCCTACTATGAAGGCAGAAAAGGGAGAACAAAAACAAAAAAAAACAAAAAAAACAGTAAAATTGCACAAGGTCAATATGTTTCCATGAAAAAAATATTCAAAGCCTCACATGAATATAAATATAGGATTAAAAGGGGAACCAAGGGCCCAATATAAATTTGTTTATTTTCAGAAATGAAAGCTGGGATGCACAATAGATCCCAGCAACATTCCACTTAAATATATGCAAGAAACAATCCTTGCTGATCTTTTATCCACCACAAATGCAATCTCATCACACTGTTCATACTGATGCCTGCCCACCAGTCAAACATGGTAGATCTACTATATACAATTTCCACATATAAACACTGTTAGCTCTTATTGGTTACCTCCAGTAAGGATTTATATGGTCATTTACATCCTTCTGGGCAGCTTTCTAGATGTATTTTTGGTTCCATCCTACATAACTTTTAATTTGGAAAGTCAGAATTAGCATAATAAAGGAAAAAAAAAAAAGGAAAAGGCTGAGTATTTTTATATAGCCTAAAACAAACTTTTAAGATACTGGAATATAAAATGTTTACATTTTACAGAAATAATCCTATATGTAAGCATAAATAATATATTTAGCTCATCATCTCACTTTAAGCAATAAAAACTGTTATGGGTGGATGCGTGTGTGGTGTATATTTTACACACAAACACACACACACACACACATATATAAAATCAGTAGAAGAAACAAATTCCTCGATACATTGCAACTTTGCTAAATCAATCTAAGTATTCTTAATTTACTAGCAAATAATAATAATAGCTAAACAGAATAATTTATCTTGCAGATTCTTAAGGTTGCTTGGTTTAAATTAATGGAGAATTGATCATTGTTTGAATTTTGCTTTAAGGTTTGAATCATATGAAAAGATGTAGCAAATGTTCATGTTTGCTTTATTGCATGTTCTTTAATGTATTACACATTGGTTTCTCTATAGTTTAGAAGAGAAACTGTCAAACTGTAGTGATTAACATAGATTTCCTTTAATAATCGACATAGTAGTGAAATAAACACAGCTGGAAAATGAGAAACCCTTGCATGTTTCTATCAATTAGCATAAATATATCTGGCAAACACTTGAAAGAATTGTCTGCAATGATTTGTGTGTAAATTCTAAAAAACAAGAGAAAAATTAATTCATATTTAGAATGGGTATCAGGAACTGCATATATCCCTGATAGGTAAAGTGATAACAATAGTAAAAAGTAGAGATCCTAGCTTACACAGAATACAGTGAGTAGCTTAGGGTAAAACTGGACTTTGATTGCATTTATGCTATGTCGGCCAAAATCAGCCCCCAATTGATCAGTACTTTCTTTATGCTGCAATGTAATGTAATACATTACTATTGTAATATTAATAAGTAATAACATAGTTTACAGTTTCTCCTACTAAAAAGCATTCTATAGAAGACTTCATTTTGAAAATCATGCATTCTAATAGAATTAATGAGCTCCACAAAATAAGGAATTTTTATAATGTATAAACAGAAAGAAAAAAGGCACAAAGACCAAAGGAGAGCAAACAGTGTCTGACGTAAAAAGTGATTTTTTTTTAAAAAAGAAACATTGTCATCAATTTTAAAAGAAATAAAAAATGACTTGAGAAAAGTGTGAAGAAGGTAAAGCAAGATGCTTTCAGCAGTCAGAATAAAAATAAAAGCAATGAAATGCAAAGAGACTGAAGTGAATGAATACTGGAGGGAGTGTTCTAAGGCAGGGGTCGCCAACCTTTTAGACCTCAAGGACCACCAAACTCATAATTTTAAATCCCAGGGACCACTAACCAGTTCTCTGGATGTGGCTTAATTTGTGGGTGTGGCTTGGTGGTCATGTGACTGGCTGGGCATGACTTATATGTAAATATTATAAATATTTATATAAATATTGAATTTTTTATAAAAAAATCAGACAAAGCAGGCAGGCAGATTGAGTTGCTCACAGAATCATTCAGTGATCTATCTGCCATCGGCTAGTTCAGTCTGTCACATTTGCTTGCCATGAGTCTGTACTGAATAATAGAACCTTCAGTCCTAAGGGAGGTTCGGCTGTGCTTAAAAGCAGAGTTGAAGATCTAAAGACTAGCCAGAAAGCAAGAAATCCAACCATTTCCTGCTTCTTAGCTAATCTAAATCTCCTGGCACAGCAAGAACAGATGAACAGATGATGGTTGGAAAAAGGAAAAATAGCAATTTAGCAGGCAGGTTTGTCGGGTAAGGAGTGAGTGGGTGGGGAGGGTTCCCGCGGGCCATGTGGGCAGCACAGCCTTGTGTTTCTGCACAGCCTGGATTAATTGCTTTGGGGGGGTGCTCTGGGGTGAGATTTCTCTGCGGCCCACCAAAATTTTCTTGCAGCCTACCAGTGGGCAATGGCCCACCAGTTGGCGACCACTGTCTAAGGCATGCAAATGCTGATAGAAAAGCAGTACAGCAATTGGAAAGAGTTAATTGATAATGACTGTGTTTAAGAGCATGCTATTGCCCACTTTGTTATATGAGAATGAGGAGTGGATAAATAAAAAGAAATGTAATAGTTCCATGGGAATAAGGTACCTAAAGTATGCATGAGGGAAAAAAATATGATCAAGAATTAATGGGTGCTGAGTGAATGTAGAATTATGGTGGCACAGTTGTCAGAATACAGTACTGCAGGCTGACTCTGCTCACTACTAGAAGTTTGATCCTGAGTGGCTCGAGGTTGGCTTAGTCTTCCATCCTTTCGAGGTCAACAAAAAACCAAGAAAGATGTGAATTCTTTATTATTTGATATGTAAATTATATTTAGAAGAAGCAATAATTTTACAGGAGTTAAACTGAATCCTATTATATTTTCATTATTTTGACCATGTTACTAATGAAGAATGTGCTGTAAAAGAGTTTCTCCTCCAAATTACATAACATCGTCACATGCAGGAGACTCCAACTTGTAGGTCTTGTAGTCCGCATGGAGAATAATCAAATTCCCAAGATAGCAATGAGTTCCCAATGCCAAATGACCAAGAGGATGCCCTTGTAATACATGGCTAAGAATATTCATAGATGACTTTAAGACTTTAAACATCACATGAGAAGATGTGATCTTCATGCCCAAAGTTGAAAATATTAATTATCCCTTGCCGCACGATATGCTACATAGCATGGGAGAATCTAATGCTAAAACTAAAATGCTAAACTGAATCCAGGATGTTTTCTGAAAGCTTTTCTAGGAAAACCCTATTTTCCTTTCAATTAGCTAACAATGCAACTTCCTCAAACAATGACAGTTTCAAGCCTGTAATTGAAAAAAATGCTGTCAGAGGCATTTGCCTAACAATATTTGTGATAAATCTGTCCACATGCTGGTGCCATTTGGTTAATTCATTTTTATTATAGCAATGAAGTGCAGATCACTCACATGGCTCTTTAATTGTTCTGTAGCTGTAATTAATTTTCATTGCATTAACACCATTCATTTTATTGATATTTTTCTTCTTTTAACACACATTTTTTGGTTTTACAAAATGTTGTATCTATTTCTAAACAGAATTGTCCTGATTTTTTAAAAAACAAAAACAATGACAAAAACTCAGTTATCTGATAAAACTGTTTTCTTAACCTAACAATCAAGTAGGTGAAAAATTATGTGATTTGTTCATGTTCAGGGCTAAATTACTGTATTATTAAGCAAACTCATTTACAAAACATAATCTAACCGATACAATATATTGAGTCATTACAACTATTAGAAAATCTCAAAATATTATGATTATTCTCAAGCACTATAGACAGAAAAAAGCATTATTTTAATAATGGTGAAATTGTTTTAATTATTACTTTACTGTTAGTATTGATGTTACTATAAATGAAGTTATATTTAGTAGAAATTAATGAAATATTAGAATGGGAGTTACAAGGATAGCCTCAAAACGAAAAGTAGGAAAACTTCATCCATATTTGTTTTATTAAAATGTCTGCATTTTTATATAAAGCATTAATATACAAAAGGGGAAGAGTAACCAGTAATCAAATTCAATTGGAATTGCAAAAACTATTAGTAAACATCTGAAAAATATATCTTTAACAGGCCACTGATGTTAAGTACTATGGAATTTAAATGTAAAGTCATAGAAAAGAGTACTGAAAACCAGTGCTACTTTTGACATGGACCTATGTTAATTTTCAAAACACCAACAAGTGTAGGCATATAATAAAAATATATAAAGACTCAATCTGCTCAACATTCTGTTTCCACAGTGAATCAAATGTATATAGGTTATCTATGCAAGGATAAATTTGAAGCTCCAGAAGCTGTGGGTGCTCCAAAAGGAGGCTTTTAAGAAAAGACTGGACAACCATTTGTCTGAAGTGGTACAGGGTATCCTGCTTGAGCAGGGCATTGGATTAGAAGGTGCCCAAGGACCTTCCAATTGTTATTCTGTTTTTTTGATAGGAGTATAATATCATCCTGCTCCTGTATTGAATGGTATGCAGCTTTGACTCAACAAGGTCAATTTTGAAAAATTTGGATGCCTATCATATTCACAATTTTCAAAAAATAGTATCTCCAAATCAAGCATTCCAATTCACAAGAAAATTCTTAGACCATCTAGTAACATATAATACATGCATATGTGATTCCCCCCCGCTTTCTTTAACTCTAGCCTGAAGACAATAAGTCAATACATCTAATGAGAAATTTGGTTCTTGGATATATGGGTATAACGAGAACTTGTTTTAATGATAAAAATATTCTAAAAGAAGGTAAATGAATTAATAATTTCAAAAACTACGTAACATTTTACCTGTTTTTGCTCTTCTCCCAAGCCATCCCACATAGATGCTACAATTTTAGAAACTTCACCAAAAGTAGCATTTGGATTTTGGCCCTTAATAGCTGCTTGAGTGTCTCGGAAAAATAATGCATAGGCAGAAACAGGTTTTTGTGGCTCATTAGGATCCTTCTTTTTCTTCTTCTTGGGAGTTTTGGGTTTCTTTCCCATGTCAGAGGCAGGTCTTTTTTCTCCCCCATTGATCTACCAAAAACAAAAGAAGAAGAAAAAAACATTATGAAACAAACGATTGCAATTATTACTAAAAACCAAACTAAATCTCTGTTCTTCCATCTATATGAATTTAGACATTTTTAGTTTAAATTTTTAGTTTAATTACAGCCCTTGTATAATCCAAATTATTAACCTCTTATTTATTTCATTTATAAAATTCATTATAAAATTATATAATCTAATTATATTTACTTTACAGTTGTTTTCAAACTGTAGCTAAACTGTAGCTTAGCTTTTATTTTTTTAAATTCTTTTCAAGCTTTACTGCAAATGGCATGATACCATTTTGAACTCTTCATTAATATGATGATCAGTTTCAATATATGCAGCTTAGGGTTGCTTTTCCAAAACATCTTAAGTAAATCAAAAGATCCAATAGCCCAAGAAGAAAGAATAGGAGTCATCTACAACATCCAATGTGAGGACTGAATCAGCTACTATATAGGAAAAAGTAGAAAACTTGCAGAGTACATCCATGAATGCTAACCAGAAGTAAGATGATAAAAACCACTTAATTTCATAACACTTGGACTTTAGATTCTTGTCTGGACAGATTGGATATCTTGGCTGTATTCAAGTATGGATCTGCTATGTATTGCTAAGGAACTGCAGTGTCATTATGCAGTAGTAATGTAGTTCTATAAAACTACATCACTATGCAGTAGATTGTAGTTTCTATATAACAGAGTACTCAAGCTGGTAGCTGTAGGCAACAACCAGTAGCATTCTTTTCTGTTATTGTGACTTGTCTTTTAATAAGTGCCCTCTAGAAATGGATGTGGCTCAATTGATTTGCCTATTGATCTTGTACAGTATGTGCTTGGCTTAAATCCATCAGTTGGTACATATCTGTCAAGTAGGTCAGAACAAATATGGTTATAGTATAGAACCTGGATATTTAGTGGTATGTACTAGATGGGAACTGGAAGCACCTAGATATGCATGAGATAGATATGTTTTCTGTATAATGCGAAGTTTATATGTCTATTGTGTAGTTTTTCTGTGACATCAAGCAAGTGGCTAAGGCTGATGATGGGACAGAAGTTGCTGAATTTTTAGAGATTAGTGAATCTTTTTCATGATGATGAAAATGTCATCAATGTATCTCAAGTACAAGAGAGATTTCAGAGGCAAAAATTGAGAAATTACTATTCTAGGTCAACTATGAAGATGTTAGCAATCTTATGTCATTGGTAACCATAATGTAGCTTTGGATGAATGCAAAATTATATAGTTTAGGGAGAAGGTTACTATGCTGACTTCAGTGGTTATCCCAAAGGTGCTTTTTCAAGAGGCAACTGGACTTTGTTTTTCTTTGAAGAGGTTTTGCTTCTCATCTAAAAAGCTTCTTCAGCTCTGACTGGATGGTAGAGAATGGAAGGATCTATATTCCTTGCAGACAGATGCCATTTGCATTCTTTAAGAGTCATTGGGGCATTTGGAGGTTTTTGTGCCGTTAGGGTCACCTAGGTAATACAAATGGGTGTGAAGCCTTCTTGGAACTGTTAAAAGGACTTTGCTGTAGACTGGAGATGGATGTTGTTGTAACATTCCCCCTCTGTCCAAATTTGACATAGATGGTCTCTTTGACGCCTCTGTCAAACCAGCAATTGTCTCTATCCAAAATGTGGACTTTGCTGTCTTCAAAAGAGTGCCCTTTGTCTTTTAAGTGCAGATGGACTGCTAAATCTTGTCCTGATGAGTTTTTTCTCTATATTGTGCCATGTATTTATGAAGTTTTGTTTCCCCAATGTTCACATGGCTCACTGCATTCTACTGCATATACCTTGTTGCTCAGTTTATGTCTGGGCATTTTATTCCTGAGGTGGACAAGCTTCTGCTTTCCTATACTCTTGCATTTGAAATGTGCACGTATGTTGTATTGGCTGAAGATCCTCATGAGCTTTTCTGATATTCCTGCAATGTATGGAATGACAACATTGCTTCATTTATTGTTCTCTTCTCTTTCTGAAAGCTTCAATATTAAGGCTTCTGTCTTCTTTAATGTGTACTGCACAGGAAGGCTAGGCTATTTTCCTTTATATCTTCCTGTGTGAATTTGCATTCCATTCCTCACCATCCAGAAAGAGCTGAAGAAGCTTTTTGGATGAGAAGTGAAATGTCTTCAAAGAAAAACAAGGAAATCCAGTTGCCTCTTTAAAAGGCACCTTGGGGACAACTATGACCTGGATGTCTTGAGAATTTTCACAGACTTCAATGGTTATGTTCCTGTTGGCTCAAAGTCCAAATTTTGGGGAGATGTTTATAGTCCACAAGCATCCAGCTATCATCCAACTTAGGGAGGCTTTACTATTTCTTATACACCTATGAATGCTAGTAGCATAAGGTCTAAATATAGAATCCATAAAAGCTAAATTGCTGCTGTGATGGTTACAATGGGATGATCAGGTGTATATGCTTTTTGAAAAAAGGTACAAAATGCTTGTGAAGGATCATGTGATATTTTTCTGTAGATATAGCCTTGTATGTCTTCTGGAAAGTGCATTTGCTAGTTATTTTCATTAAATTGCTGAGGTTCTGAGGATATAATATAGTTTTGGAGAGCTCTTTCCTTGAATAATCCATCTGATTCATAATGACAATTGCCCTTTCTGTGTCAGTTTATTTAATGATCATATTGCTGATGCTCTTGAGACCTTGGATGATGTCTCATTCTGCCCTGCAGACACTGTTGAATAAGAATACTTTTTTTTTATTGATGACTATGATTTCAGTTTGTTGGCAACATTATTCAGTGTAGAAATCCAATTCAGTGTTAAATTTGTAGTTTTGTGTTGTTCTTGGATGAGTTAGTTTGATGATAGCTATATGTCTAAATTTTATTTCTTATACTAAAGCTACTTAAGTCTCAAGCAAGGAAAAAATACTATATAGCCCCCACAGAGTTTATATTTTTTAGGGGTTTAGTGGAGCAAAATAATAAGTGTCATGCAAAAATTGGAGTGTTTTGACTGGCTGACTGAGAGACTGGTAAGTGTATAATGCTGTGGGAAGTCTCTGAGACCCTCATGTTATATTGAGTGAAGCTTACAGTAATGTGAAACAATTTATTTTCTTTTTCTTCAAGAAGGTGAGATTTATAGAATAAGATTGTTGTCAGGTTCTGGTGAAGTCTTTATACTGTTGGAGTTACAGGGTAGAGATGGTGTGGAGAGTAATTTTTGCATGCTGTGAAGGATTCTGGTTAGTTGGTTTATGACTCTCTTGAGAAAATATAGCATAATCTTTGGCTATAGTCTATGCAATATATGGCCCTTACAGAATTCTTTCATTTCAGTTCTTAGGAATGACATCATACTGTGTTGCACTTTTTAAAGAAGTCTGTATCTCTGCTGGTATGATAATTAACATAATCTTTCCATGAGATAAGTTAAGACAAGTCTATATGCTGCCAATATTTTAAAGAACTTTAGGCTTTCCTTTAGCTCATGGATGAAACAGGTAATCCTTGACTTAGAATCAGTTATTTAACAACTGGTTGCATTACAATGGCCTTAGGAAAGGTGCTTTAAGATTTCCAACTGTCGTAAAATGTTCTGCTAACATGACCACATTTTGGACACTTGGCAACTGGCTTACATTTTCCTCTGGCTCACATTTGTAACATCCCATGGTTATGTGACCATGATTTGCAACATTTTTTGCCAGTTTCTGGTAAACACCCATTTGGGAGAATGGATTTGGACTTACAACTTACCATATTTTTTGAAGCATAAGACACTCCATAATGTAAGACGCACCTAGCTTTTGGGGAGGAAAACAAGAAAAAAAAATCTGCCTCTGTCTCCCAGCAATTTGCCTCTTTGCAGCAAACAACTGGTCAGCTTCAGCACAGCCTGAGTAGCACAAGCAGCTGATTGTCAGTTGGATCGGTCTCCGGCAATTAGCTGTTTCAGACTCCAGGGATCGCCACAGTCTACCACGCACCCCATTTTCAGCCTCCCATTTTTGGCCTTCACATTCCCTGTTTTCGGCCTCAGTACACCCCATTTTCTGCCTGTTCCAATCCCCGCTGCCCAGAACAGACCAGGTTGTTTGCTGCAAGGAGGCAAATTGCTGGGAGGCAGAGGCCGAAAGATGTGGGGCTGATGGGTGGGTGGGGCTTTGGCAACATTCGCTGTATAAGACACATGAAAAAGTACATCTTATATACCAAAAAATATGGTAAGTCAGTTAACAACCACCATAAAGCTGTTATAAAATTGGATCCGTAAACATGGTCTGGTCATAAACATGAATGCCTCAATTTATGAGCATTATGAGTTACAACAAAATTACAATTTCAATAGTGGTCATAAACTGAGCACTACCTGTATTCTGGAACTTGGGACTGAAAGAGGAAGCTTACATGAGACTACAGGGCTGGATTTTTTTTTTTAAGGCTGCCCACTTTTCATCAATATGAATATGAGCAGTGGTATATATGAAATTAGAACTATAAAAAGTATTTCTGTTCTTAAACTGCATCCACATTGTCAATATAATATTACATGAAGGGTTATTAGAGTTCATGGCTTCCATGACGGCCATGGGCCTGACCCAGTTAATTCGGGACCCTACTCACGTGGGAGGTCACACCTTGGATTTGGTTTTTGTCTCTGATCAGTGGCAGAGTGATCTGGGTATAGGGGATATAGTTGTGGAACCCCTGTCATGGACGGATCACTCGCTCCTGAAGCTCGACTTCCGTTCCGCGCCCCCTGACCGCAGGGAGGCGGGGCCATTAAAATGGTACCGCCCCAGGCGCCTGATGGACCCTGATAGGTTCCTGACGGAGCTTGGGCCATTTCCCGAAGCTCATTCACACGACTCGGTTGAGGGCTTGGTCGCCACCTGGGATAGGGTGGCTGCTGGGGCCCTTGACCGAGTCGTGCCCTTGCGGCCTCTGACCCGGTGCCGATCCCATCTGGCTCCCTGGTTTTCTGAGGAGCTAAGGGAAATGAAGCGCCGGAAAAGACGCCTAGAGAGCAGTTGGAGGTCCAGCCGCTCTGGGTCTGACCGAACACTACTGCGTTCTTATATTAAGACGTATCTAGTGGCAATAAGGATGGCGAGGAGGTCTTACCTCTCCACCCTTATCGCGTCCGCGGAAAACCGCCCAGCCGCCCTGTTTAGGGTGACCCGCTCCCTCCTGGAGGTGGGAGCGCGGGAGGACCCCTTACAGGGACGGGCTGAGGAGTTTTCTAGGTTTCTGCAGGACAAAATCGCTCAGATCCGGAGCGAACTGGACTCCGACTGGCCATCTCCGGGTGGGGGGGTGGGGGTGGATATCGGTGGAGTTGGTTGGGTTGAGTTCGACCCTGTTACTTTAGAGGATGTGGACAGGATACTGGGGGGGCTTAATGCCACCACCTGTTTGTTGGACCCGTGTCCCTCCTGGCTGGTTTTGGCCACTCGGGAGGTGACACGAGGCTGGTTCCAGGGTATTATAAACGCTTCTTTGAGAGAGGGGCTGCTACCTGCTGCCTTGAAAGAGGCGGTGGTGCGGCCCCTCCTCAAGAAACCGTCCCTGGACCCAGCACTGTTATCTAATTATCGTCCCATCTCCAACCTTCGTTTTGTTGCGAAGGTTGTTGAGAGTGTGGTGGCACGTCAGCTCCCGCAGTGCCTGGATGAAGCGAGTTATCTTGACCCCCTCCAATCGGGTTTCAGGCCCGGGCACAGCACGGAGACGGCTTTGGTCGCGTTGGCTGATGATCTCTGGAGGGCTCGGGACAGGGGTTGTTCCTCTGTCCTGGTCCTATTAGATCTCTCAGCGGCTTTTGATACTGTCGACCACAGTATCCTATTGCGGCAGTTGGAGGGGTTAGGAGTGGGGGGCACCGTGTTACGGTGGTTCACCTCCTTCCTCTCCGACCGTTCGCAATTTGTGTTGACAGGGGGGCAGAGGTCGGCCCCGAGGCCCCTACTATATGGGGTTCCTCAGGGGTCGGTGCTCTCGCCCCTGCTGTTCAACATTTATGTGAAGCCGCTGGGTGAGATCATCCGTGGCTTCGGGGTGGAGTTCCATCAGTACGCTGATGATACTCAGCTGTACATCTCCACCCCGGGCCACCCCAACGAAGCTGTCGAAGTGATGTCCCGGTGCCTGGAGGCCGTGCGGAGTTGGATGGGTCGTAACAGGCTCCGGCTCAACCCGACTAAAACCGAGTGGCTGTGGTTTCCTGCGCCCAGATACAGCCAGCTGGTTCCTTCGCTGGCCGTGGGGGGAGAGGTTTTGACCCCCGTGGAAAGGGCGCGCAATCTGGGTGTCCTCCTGGATGTGCGGCTGTCTTTAGAAGAGCATATTGCAGCCGTTGCCAGGGGGGCTTTTTATCAGATACGTCTGATTTACCAGTTGCGGCCCTTTCTGGATCTGGGCGCACTTCGCACAGTCACGTCCGCCCTCGTCATTTCCCGCCTGGATTATTGCAATGCTCTCTACATGGGGCTCCCCTTGAAGAGTCTCCGGAGGTTACAGCTGGTCCAGAATGCAGCCGCGCGAGTGCTTGTGGGTGCCCCTCGGAGCTCCCACGTTACACCGCTGCTTCGCAGGCTGCACTGGCTTCCTGTGGCCTACCGGATTCGATTCAAGGTGGTACTGATGGTATTTAAAGCGCTCCATGGCTCGGGACCTGGGTACTTACGGGACCGCCTGCTGCCATCGTCAACCTCCCGCTGCCCAGTACGCTCCCACAGGGTTGCCCTGCTTGGGGTACCGCCGTCTGGCCGTTGTCGGCTGACGGCCCCGAGAGTTCGGGCTTTCTCTGTGGGGGCTCCCTCCCTATGGAATGATCTTCCCCCGGAGATACGGTCTATGACGGATATCCTGACCTTCCGGCGCGCGGTGAAAACTTTATTTTTTAATCAGGCCGGCCTGGCCCAGTAACTCTGTTTTAGGTTTTTAATTAAATTTTAATTGGGGTTTTTAGTTTTTAACTTTTAAATTGAATCTGAATTAGACAGCCGGATTAAATTATTTAATTTATTTTTAATTGTATTTATTGTATATCTTGTACGTTTTAGTAGGCTGTACACCGCCCCGAGTCCCTTTTTTGGGAGAGGGGGCGGTATAGAAGTTTAAACAAACAAATAAATAAATAAATAATGGATCAGGGGTGGTTGTGAAAGTGTTAGGGTATTTTCTTGGGGTTGGTGTGTGTTTGAAGGGTCTCCCCCTTCTTGTGTATTTGAAGGGTCTCCCCTTGGTTTGTCAGTGGCCCCTCTGAATGTCCGGGACCTTAATTGATCTATGTGTCTTTTCCAGTCTCTGTTGTCTGAGGTGACTAATCTGTAGGATCGCGGTCCTGTGACTTGAGTAATGGTTGCTGGTATCCATAAGGGGTCCCCCACTAGGTTTTTTGCATATACTATATCTCCTACCTGAAAGGTACGGAGTTTGCTGGAGGAATCTGTTGGTTTTTCTGAACAGTAGGTGGGGTGCAACCTGTCTAAGTGTGATCGTAGTTTCCTGCCCATTAATAGTTCTGCTGGGGTTTTGTTAGTTGTCGTGTTAGGTGTCATGTGTTGTATGGTTAATAGCTTATCTATTCACTCCTGTATTGGACCTGGGCCCAATTTATTAAGTGTGTCTTTTGTGAAACGAACCATGCGTTCTGCTCGCCCATTCGCTGCCGGATGTGCTGGCGCGGTCAGAGCATGTCTTATTCCCAGGCTAGCTAGATACCCTTCGAACGTTGTTGATGTGAACTGCAGGCCGTTGTCGGAGACCAATACATCTGGTAACCCATGCGTTGCGAATAAAGTTCGGAGTTTCTTAATTACAGCGTCTGTGGAGGTGGAGTGCATAATGCTCAACTCTAACCAATTTGAGTAAGCGTCAACCAGTATTAAGAACATATATACCCTAGTTGGACCCGCGAAATCGATATGGATTCTCGACCATGGTCCCCTGGGCATTTCCCATTCAGCAACTGGTGCCTGTGGAGGTGCGGGTCTGGATTCCTGGCAACATTTACAACTTGCTACCCACTCCCCTATGTCCTTGTCCAACCCTGGCCACCAAACATAGCTTCTGGCCAACGCTTTCATCTTTACAATACCCAGGTGTCCATCGTATAAAAGGACCAAGATTTTCTCCCTTAGCTTATTTGGTATAACAACCCGATCCCCCCAAAGTATGCAACCTTTTAGGAGCAATAGTTCAGTCTGTCTGTTTTTAAAAAGTTTCATGTTTTCTTCGGGGCTTGACTCTGGCCATCCCTTGTTTATCCATGCTGCAATTTTGGTAAGCGCAAGGTCTTTAGTGGTTTCTCTGGCAATGTCACTAACTGTTATTGGTAGATTCGGCAAAGTTTCGATTTGGAAAGTAGATGTGCTTGGTGCGGGGTCATTGTCTGTATCCAGTAACGGGCAACGGCTTAATGCATCAGCATGAGTAATGGAGCGCCCAGGCCGGTAAATTAAATTGTAGTTGTAGGCGGCCAGGAACTCTGACCATCTCGTCATTCGCGGTGACAAAATATTAGGAATTGCCTTATTGCCTGCTAGGATCCCCAATAGTGGCTTGTGATCAGTTATTAATGAAAAGGCCCGCCCGTATAGATATTCATGAAATCTTTTTACTCCCGATATAGCGGCCAATGCTTCTTTATCGAGTTGGCTATAATTTCTTTCTGCTTTAAACAGAGTTTTAGAATAAAATGCTATGGGGGCTTCCCTGCCATCCGGCAAAACGTGGCACAGCCCCCACGCCAAACTTGAAGCGTCGCAGGTTAAGGTTATGGAAAGGGTTTTGTTATACTGGATCAGTACCTTGCTGGAGGTAATGAGGTTTTTTATCTCTTGGAATGCCGTGTTTTCCTGCCTTCCCCACTTCCAGGATGCTTCTTTGTCGAGCAACCTATGTAGGGGTTCTGCAACCTATGTAGGGGTTCTTGCTTTCTGTGGCAAGAACACATTATAAAAGTTAATGAGTCCTAAAAATGCTTGTAAGTCCCCTTTGTTGTTTGGGACGGGTGCTTCTTTGATTGCTTGAATTTTTCCTTCGGTGGGGTGAATGCCATCTCCATCTATTAGGTACCCCAGGAATTCAATCCTGTCAGTTGTAAGTTTGCATTTTTCCCTTTTTCCCTTTAGACCGGCCTCTTTAAATTTAATGAGTCTTGTCTTAAACGGTCCTTTAGTTGATCTTTGTTTTTGGCCGCTATTAGTACATCATCGAAATAGGGAATCATTCCTTTTATGCCTTGTAGGAGGCGTTCCATTAAACATTGGAATATCCCGGGAGCTACGCTAATGCCGAATTGCAGTTGATTGCATTTAAAAGCTGCCCGATGTGTTACAACAGTTTGTGCTTCGGCCGTTTGAGGATCCACCGGTAGTTGTTGGTAGGCTTGGGCCAAATCTAATTTAGCAAAAAGTTTTCCCCCTTTGATTGAATGTAATAAATGCTGGACTACCAGAACGGGGTATGCACTTGGTTGTGGTGCGTGATTCAGGGTAGCCTTATAGTCCCCACAAATTCTGACTAAGCCATCTGATTTAATGGGGGTCACAATAGGGGTTTCCCACTTCGCATGGTCTATTGGTTCTAATACTCCTTGTTTAATAAGTTTGTCTAACTGCTCATCGATTTTTGGCTTTAGGGCAAACGGAAGGCGCCTCGCCTTGAGTCTTATTGGGGCTATGTTAGGATTTAAATTAAAAGAGATCGGGTTTCCCCAGTACTTGCCTAGCTCACCGCTGAAAATGTCCTGAAACTCCCTTACGAGGTCCTCTTCCCAGTCTGTGTCAGTGATTTGGTTTACACCCGTCATTCCAATTCCTAATGGCTCGAACCATTCTAGTCCCAGTAAACTGGGTCTATTCCGGTCAACGATGGTGAGTGGTAGGATTGCAGTGTGGCACTTGAACGTAATTTTAAAATGTCCTACTTCCACCACTGGAATTTTGTTTCCTTGATAATCTTTAAGAGTCAGATTTTGGGTTTCCAATTCTTCTCGTTGGATGTCAGGAATTAATTTTTTGATGGTTTCCCATGATACCATGGATAGAAATGACCCTGAATCAACTTCCATCTCGCATTTCTGATCTTCTATTTCCACTTGTATATGGACTTTCTGTACATTTCTTGCGTCTGAGTGGCCAATGGTCACGGTTTGGTGGGTTTCTTCTTTTCTATATGATGTTTCTGTTTCTTTTGTTTCTCCCCTCTTGGCACCAACGGCTCTCCAGTTTCCTATCTCTATCTCTAACCCTCTGAGGTGGGCTCCACTTCCGCCGGGGGCTATAATTATTCCTGAATGGCATACTCTTGCTAGGTGTCCTCTTCTATCGCATTTCCTGCAGATAGCGTCACTGAACCGGCATTCCAAGCGTGGATGGTTTCCCCCGCATCGATTGCATTCAAATTCGGGTTTTCTTCCTCCCCGCTCTTTTCTGTCTTTTCCCACTCTCAGGTGGTATATGTCATCTTCCTCGCTACCGGTCCCTGACTCGACGTCCTCGTGGTGCGTGGTGGTGGTTTTTTCTTTTTTTCCTTGTGATCTTGGTGGCTCTTTACTGATATGCCCTGCCGATTTATAGATTTTTTTCATCTTTGCAGCTGATTTGTGGGTGGCTTCTGCAGCAGTGGCTTCCTCTATTGCCTCCTTTACAGTGATTTTTGGTCGGATTAGCAAACGGCCTTGTAATGTGAGGTCTTTTAACCCGAGGATCACGGTCTATCAGTGCCTCATCGAAGTTTAAGAAGTCGCATTCTCCGCCAATGTCCCGCAGGGCTGCTACAAAATCGGCGATACTCTCGTCCTCCTTTTGATTTCTCAGATAGAATTCGTGCCTCTTTATTAGGCTCGATACGGTCGGTGCATAGTGAGCCCGGAGAATCTTCTCTAATTCCAGCCACGTTAATGTTTTCACATCTGTGGGTGCAGCTAACGCCTTCACCATTCGGAATACTGCAGATCCACAATGGGTCAGGAAAACAGCTCTTTTTCTGTGTTCCGAGACTCCGTTTAAATTGCTGCTCTCCAGGAACATTAGAAATCAGTCTACATAAGATTGCCATTCTTCTTTGGCTGGGTTGAACCGCTCGGGTGGTGCATTGTTGCTGGACATTTTTGCTTCGTTCGAGCTTCGTCGCTGCGTGCTCAACTGGATTCTTTTGTCTCGATCCCACCTTCGTCGCCAGTATTTTATGGCGGGAAAATGAGACACTCACATCCAGTTGATCGGCTACTTTCTCTTTATTTTCCAGGATTGAACTCCAGCGGAGCCGCGGCAGCCTTTCTTATAGCAGCTGCTCGTGGCTCGCCAGCCAATGACATCTATCCAAAGTTCCCGCCATTGGATTGGCCAATTGCGGGTGAGTATTTGAATATAGAACATATTCCATGTTTTTTCTTATATTCACTAAGTTTTTTTTCCTATGCAAATTGGCATTTTTGTTACAATAGATCAGAGGTCTCCAAACTTCGCAACTTTAGGACTTGTGGACTTCAACTCCCAGAATTCCTCAGCCAGCTTTGCCACAAGTCTTAAAGTTGCCAAGTTGCCTGCAATATATTATAATATTTATCTCAGCACTCAAAGGCAAAATTAAAATTCCTTACTATCTAATAATACTGCCATTTACAATGTGGTCACCTAAACACCAGGAATCTACTATTTGTAGCATTAGTACAGAAAGTCAGCATTATGCATCCCCTGGATCTGTACACTCTGAAAGCATTAAACATTTGTTTATAAAATTCTTAAACATGCATGATTGTCTTATGTTATTGAAACATAATTTAAGAAATCTGTAATGTTATATTTATTATGGCTTTGTTTGGCATTGAAATGCTTATGACTTTGAATTTTCTTTTTTCTTTCAAAGTATAGTCTCATCACTTTTTATTAACATCACAACAAGCATGTTCATTCTTTAGGATCAGGATAATAAATTTGCAGCACAAGGTACATATTTAGCTAGCAATTACTCAGCTACTTAGAATAGTTACTTACCAAGTAACTATTGTCATAGACAGAAGGCTAGATAGAAAAACTGCTATCTCTGTGGCAGGATGAATGATTCACTAGATTTGAGTTGTTTGTCCAGGATTTTTTTTTTCCAAACAAGGAAATTAAAACTAATTTCACATTAATAACTTGGAAACTAAAGAAGGTGATTTTGAAATCTTATGCTTCTAACCAATCAGCAGTTATACATATTTTGCTGCTAGCTATCAAAATGGAGACAGATGGGAAATTGTTTTAAAAAATTATCATTCTTATTTTGCTAAGCATGGACTTCTACTTCAAAATCCCTGGAGGTATAGTTAGCTTGTGGTAATCTACCTCCTGTCAGGCCTTATTGCTTAATTATAGTGATGTATTTAACTTATTTATCACAGGAAAGCACAAATCATTCACTTCAAAAATCTGTATTAGCTATGATTCGCAAATAATAGACCACAAGTATAGATGAGGATTTAAGACTATCAAAAAAGGTGTAATGATGATATCTAAATGTCCCCCAGAAGCTAAGTAATACCTAAAAGCATACTTAAAATAAACAGCAATAATTCCAAGATTTTAATGGAAGGTAGGAGAGCTGTTTTATTCAACATAGATTAAAACAGATTTTAATTCAAGTACCATCTGCATAACAGACTGAGCAAACAACATAAAAATTCTACTTAAAATAAAGTAAACTGTTAAGTTCTCTCTTACAAAAAACAGAATAGGCGACAGCAAAGCTTTAGTGATCATGTTTCACTTAGTTAACATTTGCTGTTGACAATCCTTTCATACCCTGTTCTCTAAATTCCATGAAATCCTTTCATATATGAAATTTAAATACCCATGAAAGAGAGAGCCATCTATCTACTTAAGAATACAGATTTGTGAAAATATCATGTGTCTAGCATGTCACAATTATAAATAGCATTACCAGAATATGCATGTTCAATGAACCAAAATAATGAATTGTTTTGGAAAGCAGTACTTGTAATATTTAAGAGGTCAAACCTAAGTGTGAAGAAAATTAGAAAGTAGATATGAGACAACTTTAAAGGTATTTAGAAATAACTGTTCCTATCTGTTGCTTATTGATAAATTTAGATTTTTCATTTATGAAACTAAATCAGAAGTGGGTTGGGGGTGTGGGTAGAAGAAAACGTCAGATTTGATTTGGCTGGAATGCTGAGGGTAACACTTGAAAAAAAATCTCAATTTAAATTAAATTGATTAAATATGCTGCAAATCTGACATTCAGAGCCAGTAAGCATATAGATTCAAATAGAGAATACTTTTTAGAGAATATTGTTTTTTCCTAAGACAGAGATGATCTCAGTTATGTACAAAGAGAGATGTCCCTCTCTGTTTTATTTGGGGAGGGGGAGGGAATAAAAAAAACTTTTTGTTCTTTTTAAATCAAAGCAACTATTGCTCAATTGAAACTGAAAAAAGAGGATCTGACTTTGACCCCCTTAAAGATCAGAATTTTCTGGAAAAAAGAAAATCTAGGATAACTGAATCAGAGTGATAGTTGCTTTATATACTACTATACAGAAAAAAATGCTTTGAAACTTTGGTATTTATTGCTCTGTACTAGACAAATATCTTCTTTTTTATTTATATAATATACAAGATCTATAATTAGGTACACTTCAGCCTTCTATGCATATTGCAGATTTGTGTATGAGGAGATAAAAGCTTTGCCTGTTCAAATTTCAATAACCTACTCCAATTTCTTTACCATGTATTTCTTTATTATTTGTAGCAGACCAGAACTTTCCTGTAGTATACTACCAGTAGTAACATTACTTTATTATTATTTTTCTTTTAAACCTGCTGTTGGCTTATGATTTGGACAGGTTTGCATTTACCTGCTTCAACAGGAATCTGAGCATATTAATAAAGTCAAAAAGAATTAAAATGGTTTATGCTTTCTTTTTTAGAAATAAAGTTTGGTTTTGTTTATCTTTCTGAATTCATTCTAAGGAAGGGCTGAATCCTTCAGCCACATATCTTGATGGCCAGTAAGTGGTATTATAGCAATTAGTTTATGTCCTTCTCCCAACATCAGCAAGACAGTATAGATCAGGAGTGTCAAACTGGCAGCTCAGGGGCCAGATGCGTCATGCACAGGCCATGGCCTCCCCAGCTCCATGAAGGGAAAAAACGTCATGTAACGGCAATATGATGTGGTGAGTTTGACATCCATGGTCACCCATGTGAGAGCCCCACCAAGGAAGTGTATACTTGATGAGGTGCTTCCTGAAAGATAAGTTAGTGGCAGCATAATTAGCTAGTAGCCACTCCAAGCAAAAATGAAAGCTGGCTGGGATAGAATGAAAAGAATTCTGTTACAAAGGCAAATATAAAAATGATGTCTTGTGGAATGAAGTGGGATGATGATAAAAATGCATGTATCAGCCCATAATATAAGCTAGTGTGTGGTGATTAGCTCACAGTAACAAGGGGTTAACTGCATTCTGTACTTTTTGTAGTTTCTGACCCACTCTAAATGAGTTTTCACAAGTAGTCCCATACATTGCAGTACGCTGCAGTTCAATTCAGTAATGATGAATGCATGACAATGATTGCTTCACAAAATGAAGATGAGAAAACTTATTATAGTATGTTAAAAGAGAGTGAAAAAAGTGACAAAGAATGTAATCAAAAGATACCAAGGAACAGTTAAAATGAAAGAAGGTAAAAATATTCACCAATTCTGACAGAAATAAAAAGTGTTTTGGGAAGTGTGTGAAGGTTAATTAAATTGCTTCCAGCAGTTTAAATTGAATTAAAAATAAAAGCAATGAAGTGAAAAGAAACTGATGTAAAAAATGCCTATAGGAGCAATCTAGAGAATTCTATGGAAATGATGTGAACTTGTTGAACAGTGGAATTGGAAAGAATGCTATAACATTTATGGTCAAGCATGTCTATGAAGATATTTAGCAGGCTTCTGATTAAAGAAAAATGAGAAGTAACACAGAAGAAAAATTTTGAACTGCAAAAAATTAAGCATTTATGGTTAGTTAAAATGGAATGATGCTGAAAAAAAGAAACAATCAACATGTTTACACAGCATGGAGGCATACTGTGTAAACAAGTTTATTGAGAGGAAATCTTCCCTCAATTATAATGCTTTGAGTATAGAATTTATAAATGGTATCACACTTGAAAAAAGGCATTTAAAATTGATTAAAGTTTTAAAATTTAAACTTTAAAATAAAAGTACATTTTATTAAATTATGCTTAACATTTTTATTGTGCTGGTTACAAAAGCTACTGTTTTAAAAGGTTGATCATACCTTTGATGTATCTTCTTCATCTTCATGAACTGAACTGGATGGTGAAGGAGTAGCAGATTTACTACCAGGGGGAGATGGAGAGTTGTGAGGAACATTGTTGCCACCCATATTTAAACCAAGTTGAGCACTTAGTTGTGACTGGTTAATAGTTGTCAACTGGCCATGTTGCATTATTCCTGGTTGTCTCATGTCTCCAGGCTGTACCCTGGGCCTCATGGCTACTATCTGGGGATGGGAATTGTATTGAGTTCCTTCTGCATTCCGTAATTCCTGCATCTAAAAAAAGGAGAATATTATGCATTTACTATTTGTTGTTATTATCCCACTGTTCAAAGAATTTATCCTGTAAAATTCATAAATTAAAATTTCATTAAATAAATTAAACCATATGATAGGAAGTTGCAAAAAAATTCTTGCCTTAAAATACAGCAATATTTAAGAAAAGCTTTAAAGCTTAATAAAAATTTCATAATGTCAACAAATGTCCTTTTATATATCATGATTAAAAAGGCCCACAAGCAGGAAAAAATGAGCTTAAGTTATGTAATTATATCTAAATTTTATTGCTCTCCAAATCAATTTAGTTTGAAAAGAGCTATAGAAGTTTTAAACAGTTGGACTCCAGTTTTAACATATATGAGGCTATCCAAAAAGCTGCTATAATTTTCCATGTAGAGAAAACAGTGAGTTAATGATTGGTTGACTACTTGACTACACAACTCATTTTCTGAAATTATTATAAATGAGTGCTAATGAGCTTCATAAATTATATCTGTGGGCTTGATTTCATTTTATTTTTTTAAATTGAGCAATAAATCTAAACTTTATTAAGATAAAAAATGAGAAGGCACTAAAAGAAAGAATACTTCCCTCTTCATTAAGACAAAATACATTCAGATATTTCAAAAGTATCAGTTTTCAACTTTGAGCTATACAATACAGGTAGTCCTTGACTTACAACAGATCATTTAGTGACTTTTCAAAGGTTCAGTGCCACTGAAAAATGTGACAAAAATGAAAGTTATGACCTTTGCAGCATCCTTATTATCATGTGATCAAAATTTGGATGCTTGGGAACTGGTTCATATTTATGATCATTGCAATGTCCCAGAGTCATGTGATCACTTTTATTGACCTTCTGATAAGCAAAGTCAATGGGGATGCCAAATTCACTTAACCCGGTTACTAATCAACTGCAGTGATTCACTCAATATCGGTAGCAAGAAAGGTCATAAAATGGGAAAAATGCACTTACAAATGTCTCATTTAACAACATAAATTTTGGGCTCAATTGTGATCGTAAGTCAAGGACTATCTGTATAAATAGAAAAGAAGTGGTACATTTTGCAGCATTAGTTCAATTATTTACGTTTGTTTGAAAGTGCCATAGAAACTTAGCATACATAACGGTAGAATTGGCAAAGGTCAACCTAAACATTATCTTTTCAAGGTGCAATGCATCATACATTAATTTATACTCTATTCTTACTTTTTTACTCATCATTTTTATAGAGTTTATTTTAAAGATGAATATTTTGAAAAATAACCTCACTCATTTATATTTAATTTGATGTGAAATGAAGTAATAAGTGGTGGGGTGAATTTTTTTTGCAATTGGGAAAAATAATGAAATACATATTTAATGAATATATTTGATGAAATATGTCAATGACTAAAGTATTTATTTATTTAATCAAACTTTTATACCGCTCCCTCTCCCAAAAAGGGACTCGGGGCGGTGTACAGCCTACTAAAAAACATACAATAAATATAATAAATACGATTAAAAATATATTAAATAATTAGATCCGGCTGTCTATTCAAAATTTAATTAAAAATTAAAAGCTAATAAAACCCCAATTAAAATTAATTAAAAACCAAAAACACAGTTACTGGGCCAGGCCAGCCTGTTTAAAAAATAGGGTTTTCACTGCGCGCCGGAAGGTCAGAATATCCGTCATAGCCCGTATCTCCGGGGGGAGATCATTCCATAGGGAGGGAGCTCCCACAGAGAAAGCCCGAACTCTCGGGGCCGTCAGCCAACAACGGCCAGGCGGCGGTACCCCAAGTAGGGCAACCCTGTGGGAGCGTACTGGGCGGCGGGAGGTTGACGATGGCAGTAGGCGGTCCTGTAAGTACCCAGGTCCCGAGCCATGGAGCACTTTAAATACCATCAGTACCACCTTGAATCGAATCCGGTAGGCCACAGGAAGCCAGTGCAGCCTGCGGAGAAGCGGTGTAACGTGGGAGCTCCGAGGGGCACCCACAATCACCCACACGGCTGCATTCTGGACCAACTGTAACCTCCGGAGACTCTTCAAGGGGAGCCCCATGTAGAGAGCATTGCAATAATCCAGGCGGGAAATAACGAGGGCGGACGTGACTGTGCGAAGTGCGCCCAGATCCAGAAAGGGCCGCAGCTGGTAAATCAGACGTATCTGATAAAAAGCCCCCCTGGCGACGGCTGCAATGTGCTCTTCTAAAGACAGCCGTACATCCAGGAGGACGCCCAGATTGCGCGCCCTTTCCACGGGGGTCAAAACCTCTCCCCCCACGGCCAGCGAAGGAACCAGCTGACTGTATCTGGGCGCAGGAAACCACAGCCACTCGGTTTTGGTCGGGTTGAGACGGAGCCTGTTAAAGTATGCTTAAAATATATCCGTAAGGATATTACTATACAATCAATCCCAATGTAGGAGGATCTATTCAGATGTATTCAGATGTAGTAATGAAAGTAGTAGCACATTTATTGTGTTTAATGTTATTACTAATAATAAAATAGGACCTGGTTCAATAAAAACAAACACAATTTCAGAAATCTGCCTGTCAACAATCAGCAACTGTATTTAACATATGGAATAAATGGTACACCCAAAAACTTAGTGAGAGTATTGCAAATTTTTCCAGTTTTTAATTCCATTACAATTTGTTAAAAAGTATATTTCAATTAGAGTACTAATTAGGCACTCATTTTTCCTAGTGAGGAAAAACTGTATAAATCTTTAGCTTTGAATTCACATTAGCAGATCAGATGACTGAAAATGTTTTCTGAATTATAACTGAAATGTATTTCTATATATTTATATCTAATTGTGGCTTATTTAAACTGTGCTTTGAGAATAAATATTGGTTTCTTATTTATTTATTTATTTACAAGATTTATATACCGCCCCCTCTCCCTGCAGGACTCAGGGCGGTGTAACAGCCATTAAAAAAAACACAATAACAACACAATAATTAAAAACAATTAAAAAGATTAAATATCGTGGCTGAATAATAAAAATGAGACAAGGGTTTAAAAATAAGGACTAAAACCAATTAAAACCAAATTTAAAACACTATAAAACCCTAGGCCAGACCGCTTGATAAAATAAATGAGTTTTCTTGAATTGATGGCCTGATATTGGCATGATTTTAGTTCCTGTAAGAACTGGCACAAGCACATTTTGCTCTGACCTCTCTCCCTGGTTCCCAAAAAGTAACAATAGTTAAATACTGCTTTCTCCATAATAATAGGGACAACACTGGTAAACATTTTAATACAACACATCCTCAAATTCAGAAGTTATAGAAAGTGAAGACACAGGTATCATGATAATGATCTTAGAAGTCCTGACCTGGTTTTTGAAAGAGGCCAAAGGAATGCATCCTTTCACATAAATAATTTAAAAAGTTACCAACTATAAGTAGAATAAATGCAAATATTATTTTATTCCAGCAAAAGATCATCAAAAATTTGGAGGACCATGGTGTAATATATGTATCTATACAGAGAGTAACATACAAGCTGTGGAATTCTGGAAGTGGAACTCCACAGGACTTAAAAGTTGCCAAAAATATCTGAATAGAGTAACTGTATCCAGTATTTGCATTAAATTTTTCTTCAAACATCTGAAAATTCTGAAGTGGAATCATGTGGCATCAGTTATCACTTTTAAAACGCCTTCTACAGGTGTGTATAAATTTAACCACAACATTAGAATAATCAGGGATGGGAAAGGACAGAGCAAGAAAAATATTGTATACTTACAAAGAAAATCTTGAAATTTCAAGATGGTAACTGGCTCTTTACTTTCTCCTTTCAACAACTCTATTCTAGTCAAACATATTAGCCTTCAAAGCTATCATTATTTCTGCCTCTAGCAGACAATTTATATCTGAATAGTTGTAAACATAAAACTTGGCTGTATTGCTTTTGATCCAGCTGTTTCACTGAACAGCATTTGGTGAATAAAGAACTAGAATATGGGTACCCCCGAGGCCTTATTTGCTAATGTTAGTCACCAGCTGCTGCTTTCTGTGATGATAGTAAGAAAGGCCTGGAAATGAGAAGGACGAGATTGTCTCAGAAATCTTTAGATTTTGCATGCTTGTTTTCAAGTCTCAAGGTTACTGAATAGTTTCTTAGAGTTGAAAGTATGAATAGAGCCTATAAGGTACAACAAAATATTTTTTCTGGCAATATTTTGACATATGCATCATGACCAATCATATTGAATTTTCATAGTAAAATGAGATTAAGGGAGCTAGAATTTTAATTGATATTTCTGGATCTAATATCACCCTCTTGTATTTCTTGCACTTCAGAAGAGAAATTGATAGAAGGTAAACGCAAGCTAAACAGCTAAAACTTTTAACTGACTAGACATTTCCAAGGGTAGAAAAGCGGTTTGGACATCTTGGTTGAAAGACAAGGGTTCATACTGATACAATATGGCATTACATAATAATTAACAAAGCAGTTGAAGCTGAGCAAAGACCTTACTGACCAATACATCCAGCAGCTCTTCAAAATGAAGCTGGGAGTCTAGTAAGATTACAGGCTTGCTCTTTTCGGGAAAATGCATGCCACTAAGAGCCAAAATTTGTATTTATTTTCTTATATGTACAACATCTATTAGTGGCAGCTGACCAAGTGGAATGAGCTGGTTTATCCTGGAATTTAGGAAAAAGAATGCAAGGGGACACCTATCCATGGCTCCATTTTCTGTAAACTGAAATTATAAACTGTTTTATTCTTAAGTATAAACATATACTGTATAAAACCAGCTGACATTATAATAGTCTGATTGAGATAAAGACTGTTATATGCTAAGGAGTCATTTAACCTCTCTTGGACCTCTGTTTGGAAAAATTATCCTGCTTGCACAAGAATAAACAAACACTCTCAACTGGCACTTATGAAAAAATATCTTACATATGTACAGTTATGTGTGTGAATCTGCTTAAACTATGATTGTGAAGAATTCTTCTCATACATGTCCTTGTGTCTTAGTCTGGATTATGCTAGCATGTACCTTCTTTAATAAAAAAAACAAGAACACTGAAGGACCCTGAAAACAAAGTATTTAATTGTTTACTTTTAAATCTCTTCGATGGCCTACCTTCCTCAAAATAATCTCCACTAATTAGTAACAATTTTCCAGTATCTCTCAGTCCTGTCATAAACTTCTGTTCAGCAATATCATTATTCTAAATTATATCTAATTTGTAGAAAAGGTGACTTGATACAACATGGAACCATTTCAAATTTGATATCAATGCTTTCATCAATAACAGTATATTTGGATATAATGAAAATAATTTAGATTTTATATATTGAATTATTTAAAATTTTGTTAATGGTGTCATTGCAAAGTAAGTATCTTTCCTTGTCCTTTAACCTTACTAACACTACTAAATAAGAACTTTCACAGCTGGAGTATTATTTGTGCTGGATGGAAGAAATTAATGATCCTTCAATTCACAATACTTCATTTACTGACTGTTCGAAATTACAACAGCACTGAAAAAAGTAATTTATGACCATTTTCATACTTACAACTGTTGCAACATCCCCATAATCACATGATCATAATTTGGATACTTGGCAACCGGTTCATATTTATGAAAGTTGTAGTGTTCCAGGATCATGTGATCGATCATCTTTTGCAATATTCTGACAAGTAAAGTCAATGGGTAAACTAGATTCACTTAAGCACTAATTGTTACTAATTGTTAACAATTGCAGTCATTCACTTAACAATTGTGAAAGGAAAGGTCATAAAATGGGGCAAAATTCATTTAATAACTGTTTCACTTAGTAACAGAAATTTTGGGCTCAATTGTGGTAGTAAGTCAAACACTACCTGTATTTGGAATGCTGTCCCTTTTTACGACCCTGCAGCAATCCCATAATTTGAGGTAGAGTCTGGGCAACTTGATAGAACTGAACGTTTACTGGCTGGATGTCCTTCCTTCCTGGATGTTATCCAGGCCAGATAGAACTGAACATTTACTGGCCTGGATGACATACGGAGTTCACAGGAGATATTTTTTCTTTGCAACCTAGGAGAAGAACATTTGCCACTATCTAGGATTGAACACTCAACATTCCAAGTGGAAGGCAAGCATCTTCACCACTAGGCCAGCACACTACTCTACGTTTGGAATATATCAGTTTTAAATTTTCACAAAGGAGCAAAGAGTGCAAATGTTTCCCTAAATCCAAACTGGCAACTGGAATTACATTTATTTTTACAGAGGGGGTGTCAAGACTCTTTGATGAATTATCTTTTAATTATCTTTTAAATTATCTTTTAAATAATTTATGCTTTATCAAAGCTGTCTAAATAGATGATTTTAGTTGATTCCAGTGACATTGTCAAGGTAGAAAACAGACATAATATAAAAACAAAACCTATAGGAATTTTTTTCTATAATTAAAATCAGTTATTGTTTCCTAATATTAGTCTTGGACAAGTCTTTTTAAAAAAAGTCATCGAGTTTTATTGTACTGTATTAACTAATATAACTTATCTTAACCATCTTTAAAATAATTAAATGTTAAAGCAGTTTTTTAAAAAGCATGGTCATGTAACAACACAAATGTTTTAACGTACTATTTTAGTATACACTTCAATTTTTGAAAATTAACATTGTGTTTTACTTGATGTGTTAATAACCTTTGAGTCATGCAGGCCAAGGTCTCAGAACTAATCATAAAAGAAACACACTGACTGCTATTCACTTTAATATAATAACCTTTTATTTAAAACAACTTACAACGAATTTCATTGCAAGAAGTTGCTAAAAGGGTTAAAACCTATTAAATGTCAAAGAATTTGCCTGACTCAAACTTCCAATAAAGGAAGAGAATAGGCTTTCTTTCTGAATTATTTAAATCTTTACTGACTGTGCACTGAACCATTAAATTAGAAAAGTGTTATTAGAAGTGTTCTCTGGTTTTTATAAAAGTTGTAGCCTAGAATGTATCAAACTACAGCCTTTAACTTGAGCAGTTAAAGAAATAGGTTTTTAATCCTAAAAACATGGTTTTCCCTGATATAAAATGGATCATAATTAAAAGTCTGGCCTGCAAGCTAAAGATAATAAAACTATGATTATAGCAGCATACATGTTCATTTAGTGTATTCTTTGTGCATGTTTCCATTTTAATTTGGACAAATGTCTTCAATTTAGTTTGATCGTGCCGTTTTCAGTCATTTGGATCCTCTCAGCAAAGAATAAAGCTTTTAATAGTGAATCATTTTGAAAAATTAATTGACTTTTTAAAAACCTTTTCAAAATTCTAATAATGTTTCTGGCAGGTATATGTTAACATGAGAAGTAGGATTTACATGTAAGCTTGTGCATACTCATCTTTATCAATGCTTTACAATTAATTATGATTTAAACATTACATAGAAGGCAAAATAATGACATCTCATTTTTTTACATTTCACAGAACTGTAACTAGCAGTATTTTCAACTGGATTATGATATCAAAATAGATTGTCTTTACATATTTTTATTTTTCACAATAAATTTTATTTTATGATCAGGAACTGCAAAGGAAGAACAATTGTATCTCTCTATGCAATATCTGTTCTAGCAAAACATCACAGAGTTAGAAGAATCATGCCCCAAATTACATTTAAATCAAAATACTGAAATATTTATATTTAAAAGTAAAAGTAAGTAAGAGAAGTGAAACAGTAAATAAGCTGTATATATGTGGGACTCCCAATATATTTCATGTAAATCATATGGAGACACATCAAAGGAATAAGGATTCACTTTTTTCGAGGAAATTAGTATATGTATTTAAATTAGTCTTTCCCAACCTTGATGATCTCTAACTACATAGATTAACCCCAAAAATTCTCAGTCATCATTTGGAAATTCTGACAATTGGTTAATGCATTTGGAAGGCACTCAGATCGAGGAATAAATATTTGAAATTAATTTAAATGGGTCAGATTTTTTTTACTGGTTAAAATTCCAATTAATTCATGTAAAAAGAGTATTGGAATAACTCATTAAAGTACCACCTTTTGAATACAGTAATTCAATAACAATAACTTGCTATATAAAATAAGGATATCATATGCCTGCAAACTGCCATTTAGTACCACACTGTACTTATCTGCAGTGTAATATAAGTTTCAGAAACTTTTCTCAAAATACCTATATTACATTCTCAAGATATACTACATCAGTTACAATTTTTTTTAAATGCAGCACGCTGTTATGGAAAGTTCTTTCCTAAAAAAAGCAGCTGGAATTTACAATATGATATTCTATGAGAAGTGTGTATTTTTGCACATATTTTAAGATTGTTTTAAGAACATTAGAAAATATTATTTTCTAATGTTAAAAACCATTCACACCATGCAATAAAATTAACCACCATAAAATAGAATAAATATAGATTGATAAAATCTTATGTCTATAAGAACATGAGCAAAGCAATAATGAATCCACAATATTTATATAATGTCCAATTTCTTCAGTTTTAAACTGAGATTGAATTATTAATGGAAAAATCCCTTATGTAGATGGAAAAAAGAAAACATAGAGAGCAATATATATCCAAACTTCTGTGGCTGTAGATAAAACACAAAAGATAGAATACATATAATGGGGAACAAGCCATTGTGAAAACAGGATTGATTTAAACTAAACTGCTAATATCATTGTTCTGTCTTCCTATCTATGTATAAGGAAATAAACAGGCCTTAACAAGGAAGATCTTGGGACTCCCCAGGGCAACCCTGCTGACTATTTAAGGGTGGAGAGAAGGCTACCTTTCATTGCCATAACAGTACATCTTGCATGGCTGGGGCTTTGTAAGAAACTAGAAAGTCTTCAAAAGTCCCATCTTGCCAATATTTGATGGCAAATATAGTTCAGTCTCTATGCAAAATCAGATCAGCAATACAGATAAACTAATCTTAAATCACCTAAATTGGACTACAGTTGCTTAAAGTCAATGACCAGACCCGGAATAAACATCTCTATCACTTCTATCAGCTTTTATGAAAATTAACTTCTGTCTAGATTTGTCATTAAAGAAGACTTTTACATGAAATGGTTTGAGGATAAATCTCATGCACTGTTATCTTTCTTCAAGCACAGGGCAGTTATTGGTAAATTAGGAAGCAACAGCATTGTTGCATGGGATTTTACAGAGATATAACTAACCTTGACATCCTTGTATATGTAACTGTTCTTGTCTACTTAAGACTCTCTTCCTAAGAAGGGTTTTAAATTATATGATCCAAAATAGAATTTCTTTTAGAGACACTGGGATTTCTGCCATAAGATAGTGATTAACTGTTATATTGTTCTATTCATTCTATTAATGACATATTAGATTTCTCCATTTTGTATTTGTTCTTGAATACTAATAATAGGGGCAAGTGAAGAGAAAGATCAAAACATATCAATGTATAATATATTTGTTTATTAAAATGCATTTCATTCAACTGCTTTTCATATATTATATATATTTATGTATTTTAAAACTGAACTGTTTTGTATTTGTTAACTGATTTCATTATATGTCTGGAACTTTTCAATCAAAAAATTTGCACATATAATTGATTTATGTTCTTTCAATCTCAGATTTTTAATATATACCATACCTATTTCCAGGCACACATCTATATAGCTCATCCAAGTATTATAATGTTTTCTTCAGGAAAAATGCAGTTGCATCTTTAAAATGTCCTGGGTTTTTAAGGAAACATACTTTTTATTTACTTAAACTACTTTTACATTTACTTTTACAAAACGTTACTTTTACATTTTGCTTTTACATTATAATTGCTAATTTCAAATTTAAAATGACTTTTGAATGGTCTATCTTTGAAGTCCTGCACCAACACAATAATCATAGAAATAAAAAGACTGATAAAGTCATAAAATGAAGACATTGGGATGATTTATTGTTTGTTATTTTTACTTAATCTACATTCATGTAAACAGTAAATCTTCATATACCCAATACCATGAATTTTCATTTATCTTTTATGACAAGGCAGCAAAAAGATAGCTTAATGAATGGAAGTTTATAAAAAGATCATACTACAAACTATACAGTCAGATGTTTGACATTTCTAAAACCCTGGAAAACCAGAAACATCGCATTAACTATTTTGGTTCTCAACAAAAGTTTTGGTTTATGACATTGTAAAATATAAAAATCAGAAATGCTAAACATATTCAAAATAAGAAGTAAAAGCAACCTGATAAAAATTCCATTATCTGGCATGTCTGCTTACTGAAGCTCAAATAAAGCCTCATTCCTAGCTTGGGGATATATACCATTTGGGGCTATGAATAGTCATCATTCTCTTTGCTTCCAAAAATGTTATTGATTCTTTTGAATAGTTTAATTTATGATTATTTATGATAAGTCAAAATGAGAATTTGATATATATCCTAGCAAACAGATGCTATGTCTGTATAGGCAGACACACTATATTTGTTCCTAGCTAAAAGGCCAAGAAGCAATAGCAGCAAATAGAAGATACACTACACTAAACCATGACCAGAAACCAAAATTGGTGTTAGAAATTTCAAATTTCAGATCCCACAATTATGTGTCAGTTTGTCCAAGGACAATGTATTATGGAAACCATAATAGAAAACAGCTGTAAGTTACATTTATCATTTTATTAATTCGCATCAAATTAGATCATTATTTATTTTTATTTATTTGTTTAAACTTCTATACCGCCCCCTCTCCCAAAAAAGGGACTCGGGGCGGTGTACAGCCTACTAAAACGATCATGTTATAGTAAGCATTAGAAAACTTAGAAACAAATATATTTATGTCTGTGAATTTTGAGGATGGGGTAAACAAAAGAAATCTCTCATTAAATAATATTGTTTACACATGAAAAAAGTAAACTGATAATTAACAACAAAAGTAAACTTACAGATAGTCCAAAAACATTTATTGTCAAAATGAATTCTTATCTGTGATGATTCTGAAGTTCATTATAGCAATAATAAATCAACATTGGTGGCTTCATACTGTTATGGAAAACTTGCTGCAGGCAGGAAAACGTGTTTAGTCATTTTTTTTTCCATTTCTAAGTGCAGCTGCATCTCTTAGTCTCATATAAATAATTGAGACTGATAATTTGACCAAGTATAAATTAACTCTACATTTCATTTGAAGACAGTTTTCACTGCAGAAACTAGTCAACTGTCTGGACTAGTCCCTGCAGTTTTCTTGGAAAGATTTCAGAAGTGGTTTACCACTGACTTCTTCCTAGGGCTAAGAGAGAACAACTACTAGCCCATGGTCACCCAGTTAGCTTTGTACTTACAGCAGAACTAACAGTCTCCTGGTTTCTAGTTTGTGTCTTAACCATTACACTAAACTGGCTTTCCTTGAGAATAATTTGAATATAATCTTGGAAACTGGTTTGTTTTATTCTTTCTTTTAAGCCTCTTAGAATTAAAAGCATCCAATTTAGTTCATTTCTATCTGAGGATACCAAAATTCACACAAAATGTGTGGTTGGTTGGTATCATATTTAATTGTGCTGAGTTTACAATAATCTTCTCACACAATGCCTTTGTTATTGTTCTAAAGTAATTATCTACCTCTACCATCTTCTTATATTGCTGCTGTCCAATATACTGTAGGTATTAACTTGTTTAGAGGACAGTTGAAATGGCATTCATGTCTTGGTGTCTCTGCAGGGATTAAATAAACTTGCCATATACTACACGTTTTCTTCACTCATCCTTTCAACAACACCCACTACCTAGCTAGAGATACACTCTTAAAATGTATAACTATGCATATGAATGCTGGTGCTTTAATTAATATATTTCTATTTTTTAAAATGCTTTAAATTTAACCTTACTTCTTTGTCCAAGTAATTTTTTTATTTCCTTTAACTACTTTATATTAATGTTTCAGATACATATAAAACAATTAATATAGAACTTCTTAATCTTATTTAATCTAAACTCAGCCTTTTCAACTTCAGTTTGCATCTTTTTATCATTTTAAGTGGCCTTTATGCCACTTAACTTTGCCCTTTATTTGGTGTGTAAACTCATTTGGGATAGTTGCTTTATTGTGATGGTTTGAAAATAAAATTAACCCCAAACATATGAAATACATTTGGGTCTGTTGGCATAACATGATTACTATTCACAGTTAATGTTTACATTGATTTCTTGTGGGACTGAGATATCTGAACATTACTCAACCATAGTTTTTTATTCTTGGAGCCATGCTCCAAAATCCCAGCCTGATGATTATAGAATAAGAAAAAGAGATTTCATAAGCAATAATAACATCCCAAATTCATTCCAACCAGAGATCATAAAATAAAATTACCCATGGGTTGCTTCCTGAATACCACCCAGAGAAAGAAACATCAATGAATTTGCAGTTAAAAATGGCTGTTGTCTTGATTAATTGATTTGATTTCTATAGCTGCCCACATTAGTAAATGACTCTGGGCAGATATAAATATGTTATATAAACCAGACCAATTTTTAAAGTGACTTTAAAGACCTAAGAGGTTAGTTTGAAATACTGACACAGTTATATGAAAATAAATGCTATTGAGTAACATGCATCAAAACATGTTTAGCTTCTGAGGCTTTGAGTCAGGCGCAGTTATGAAACATTCAGTCAAAATAAGCTTAAGACTACTGAGAAGATATTGTATTCTTACTTTTCTGCCTTTATCTGGCAGTGTAGGGTTTTTTTTTAATGATGCCTATCAGATATTGAAATGTGTACTATTCAATTTCTGCTATATAATGAGCATTTTTATAGAATTATATTCACATTATTTCCTGATCTGCTCTGAGTTGCTTTCTTTAGCATACATCTCCAATGTTCTTCATCTTACTCAGGTACTTTACTGAGTATATTGTGCAATGAATGTATTTACAATACAAGATAATTGACAGCACAAGAGACAAGTAAAGATTTGATCAACAGCATGCTGCTTACTATCATGTCATTACTAGATTATCTATTTTGGCAGACACATTGTTTAAATTTGGCTCTGCATAATGTTTATATATCTTTGATTCCATCTATTAGGATAAATGTTTCAGAAATAATAACCACACTTAGTAAATTTTTATGTATTTTTATCTACCATATGTCTAATTCTGCATCCAGAGTGTTCTTCCTAGCTCTTTCTTTAAAGGCATCAGTTTGATAAATAGAATAAATGGAGGGAGATATATATAGCTGGGTTGATAGAATAAAAGATTCCAAATTGCTTTGTCAACTGATCTTTTTTTAAAAAAAATACAAAAGCAAGTAGAAAAAATCCTTCAGGTTTTTTTTTTGCATTAATGACTTCTATGTTGCACATAAATCAAGACATACAAATTGGTGGTAATCCATTCCCTTCCAGTACTTCCCTCCACCCAGAAGTGGTATTCAGCAGGATCTGACCAGTTCTGGAGAACCGGTAGCGAAAATTTTGAGTAGTTCAGAGAACCGGCAAATACCACCTCTGACTGGCCTCGCCCCCATATATTCTCTGCCTCCTTAGTCCCAGCTGATCGTCTTCTTTTGTTGCCCTGCACAGGAGGATGGAGAATGGAGCTGGAAATGGGATGGGGAGGGAATGGGGATTTTGCAGTATTGTTCCCCTACCATGCCCACCAAGCCATGCCATGCCCACCAAGCCACGTCCACAGAACCAGTAGTAAATTTTTTTGAATCCCACCACTGCCTCGACCCCCGTTTTGGAATGTTCTTCTGAATGAGCCATGCCTGACACCAGCAAAGACTTTTTTATTTATTTCTCCAGGGTTTAAATATATTAATATTTTACATTTACTATATGTATTGCACAGAAACTTTTCAGTTAACTATATAATATTAGTGTTACTGCTGATATACTGCATTTCTAATTATTTCATTATAAAAGTTATTACAGAACTACAAGTTTTTTAAACATGTAACACAGTGTATGCTAAGCTAATCTAGGAAATTGTGGGAATAAGGAAAATTTCTCGCAGTATCTCTTCTGTATAATACCCAAAAAATGGTAGACATAAATTATGAAATATATGTGTGTTACTATGACTACAAATTGCAATGATACAAATATAAATTGTTAAAGGACAGTAGAAAATATTACACTATTTAAAATAAAGTTCTCCAATTTATAGTTAATTTTTAGTTTGATAGTTTTTCATACAAAATCTTATGCTTTTTCTCTGTACGATTCATGAATGCAGCAAAACATGGAAAGTAATAAATAATTTTATGGTTAGCAAAGCATTGAAATCTTGAGGAGAACTGTTATGAGCATCTGTCTTCTGTAGAAGAAAAAACAATGAAACAGAAAATTAGTGTGAAATAACTTCATTTGGAAGCAGTATTATTAATAAACTAGAGCTGACAGAATAATCTTCTCGTAACACCTTAAATGCTAATAACATAATAAATTGTCTGTTTAAATGGATTCTTGTTTGTTTGTTTTGAGCATCAGTTAATAAAGAACTGGATACTAAATTAACAAGAGTTCAGCATGTAATCCAATGGAGGATGAATGGCTTAAAATTGTTTTAAACATAACATACAATCATTTTAGAAATACTGGTAAATACCGAGATTGTTTAGTGTGAATTTACATCTCTATAATTTCACCTGAGTTACAGTTTTCAGATTTTAAAAACAATACAATTATAGCTTCAAAAGATATTACTAACACTTCTAATCAAACTGTCTAACTCGATTTCACATCAGGGTTGTGTTTCACCTTGGGCAGGCAGGGGGGCACTCATGTCAGGAGGGGCGCCTATGGTGGCCCAAGAGCTCTGCCATCAAAAATGGGATCTTGAGTTTCGTTTTTGGATGGGACGGCTTCCTGCAACCCTCTGTCAATGAAAACAGAGCTTGGAGGGCTGCATGTGGCCCTCCCAAGCTCTGTTTTCAGTGGCAGAAGCACTGTGAGCCAATTCTTTGTTATTTCCAGGGTGGCCCGTGGGCCAGATCTAAGCATCCTGAGAGCCGGATCTGATCCCTGGGCCTTGAGTTTGATATCCCTGGTCTAAGACATCTATAGATAGAGTCCATTCATCACTCCCTGGAATATTGTACAATTTATTTTCTTTTTCTATTGGTGCCTTCAAATTAGTTTTGAGTCCTAATAACTACCTGGACTACTTTTATTAGATTGCAATTCACTCTGTGCATGCAGCAATCCTATCCCTGATGCCGCTCTTCCTTCATTCCTTTTTGAGAACTATTAGTGTAAACTCAGCATTAAAATATCTATCAATTCCTCTTTTCTGCACCCCTGCCTACAACAAATGTACGTGTGCATCTAATTGTATGCTGTAATATGTCTGGCCATTAAACCAATATTCTATATCTGTAACTTATTTAATAGATTTATTATTACTTGCAAGTTGTCTAAGAAATATACAGGTGTCTATAGCTATGCCCACATACTTGCTTATCCAATGCTGATGAAAACTTAAGATGAACATCTTTTCTGTAGGAAACCATAAATAAGAGCTATGCCTTACTATGCAAAGTCTTTATACCAACTGCTTGTCAAAGAAGGTGAGCATCAGTAAAGCAAGCCGCTTCCAAATGTGAACATAGCCTCTTCCTTTACAAGGCTTGCACAACTGCTTCAAGGATTGTCCCTACTGTTTATACCGTGTTTCTCCAACAATACGGCCTCCACCAATAGGAAGATCCAGAACGTTTTCTAGGCATGAAATGAAATTAAGCCCCTCCCCCAAATTTAGGCCTAGTTTAAAACATACTGGGGGGGGAGCCTGGGGGTTAAAACATGCCGGGGGGGAGGGCGGGGGAGGAAACTTGCCTTTAACAGTGCCTCTGCTGCGCTGCCGCTGTTCTCGTGCCAGCAGGAAGTATAGAAGCGTTTCTGCTGCTTCTCGGGCAGGGGAGCTGCCTCCATGGCTTCCACAGTTCCTGCTGGCACGAGAACAGCAGCAGCGCCGGCGGGAACGTGGAAGCATTTCTGCCACTGCTCGGATGTTTGCGGAGCTTCCGCACACACCCGAGCAGGGGCAGAAACGCTTCCACGTTCGGCCGGCACTGCTGTTGTTCTCATGCCGGCGGAAACATGGAAGCCATGGAGGCACCCGAGCAGCAGGAGAAACGCTTCCACGTTCCAATCGGCGCTGCTGCTGTTGTCGTGCTGGTTGGAACACCGCTGTCGCCCACCCGCTGATGGGGGGGGAGAGAGAAATTAATTCATCCCTGAAAAGAAGGCCTAGCCATTTTTTCGGGGCTCAAAAAAAATTAAGGCCCTGCCTTATTTTGTGAGAAACACGGTAGCACCTCTTGCAAAGTGCTTGTTTGAAGAAAGTCCTTAACTCATTCTAATAGTTTTTGCCAAGCAACTGTTCTGAATGTTCAGCAGTTTTATTAAATATCAGGGTATTGATCAATAGAATGAATTAATTAGATTAATAGACATAGCCATTTCTGTGTTTAACTTTTATACAAATTAAGAGTAATGTCTTAAAATTGGAATTCATCCATCATAAACCTATAATAAAATACACAGGTATGTGGTCCTACTTCTCATATATTGTCTGAAGTTATTTTAGATTTTATCTCCAAGGATGGATATTTGAAAATATACTTTTGTTGCTTCCTTACACCATTTTTAATTAAAAACAGAAATGTCACGCCTGAAACAAGATTTTATTTTATTTTATTCAAAAGAAGCTACAAAGAACACTATGGTGTCTTTACTTTGAGGAAAATGTCTTTTATCATATATTTTAGTACAACACATTAAAATCAAATATCTCCTGTAGCAAAATGATTCAAGTCTCTGGAACTCAAATAATTTTCTAATAAAAAATGCATGAGACAAATAAATGCACTTTATGTTCCACAAGAAAAGGCAGTTTCAACAGGCTAATGCTCAGAGAAAATTCATTTTCTCAACCAGCCATTTCATTCTGTGGTGCTGTTACAAGCTCCTTCCAGTTGCTAGGCAACCATAATTCATAGTACCTTTTAATGGATACTCTGCTTCTGCTGAGAACATTAAGGTGAAGAGAATAAATGCCTTGGGTGAATCTTGAAATCTTTCATTATGCATGTCATTCTATTTTTGTAATGCTATAATGCTGAAATGTTTCTGTGGCAGGCAACTGAGTTGTGGTAATTGCATATTCCACTCATATATGTTTTGTAAGCAGAGCAGCACAGGCTTGTCCAAAATGAGTTATTTCAAACATGATTGAAATAGGACTTTCTCACTACTAAAGGCAGTAAATAAACCCCCTCCCTCCACAGGAGTAAAGAAAGTAGGTCTGGAATAGGTCTTCAAATTTCCAATAAATATATGGAAAGTAAGCAAACAGGTTTAGGATTTTGTATAAGGATTTTAAAAAATATGAAATAAAAACTGTGAATATAAGATCTGACTACTTTGGCTGTTCCCTCTTATTCCTTATTTTTTCTTTCCTTCTTCTATTTCATTTAGTTCAAGCACAATGACAGGTGCAATAGTATCTATACATTTTTATAGAAATCTGTCCAATAAAAATACCAAGAACCAAAGAACTGATCTTTTAGCTTTTTGATCTCTTGGTCCTATAAAGTTTGGGACATGAGATTGAAAAGCAAGTTGTTGTTTAAAAGGAAAAAAAGAAAACAAATAGTCCCACTGTTTCCAGTTACAACATAAACCAGCATTGGAAACTTTATCAAATATTCTGGTTCTGTTAGTTAGATTGTTGGTTCATTCCAACTGGATCTCTTAATGTACATGACCAACAATTAATTTCATTGATTTCACTCAATTTCACTCAAACATCATTATTCTTTGGTCACTAGTTCATGTTTTATTCCCAGGATTGGATGTTGTGTAGAGGCTTCAGTTCAAAGGAATCTCACCATTTCCTCACCTTTTCATTCCCCTCACATCTGATGTTAAAAAAAAACAAAATTCAGAATTCCAGAATTTTGTTTAAAAATATAGTTAACAGTATTGCTGATCTAAAATATATTTTTATCAATATTATTTAACAGAATGGGATATCTGTAATTTTCTTTTCATGTTGAAAATATAAGCAGGATGTCTGATTAGGACATGCAATAAAGTGGCTTTAGAAAAGATATCTCAATTTTCATGTCACAATGGACCACATTTTGACAAATCCATATGCTCTCTTGACCCGATGTCTGGAGGCCGTGCGGGATTGGATGGGTCATAACAGGCTTCGTCTCAACCCGACCAAAACCGAGTGGCTGTGGTTTCCTGCTCCCAGATACAGTCAGCTTGTTCCCTCGCTGACCATAGGGGGACAGGTACTGACCCCTGTGGAAAGAGCGTGCAATTTGGGTGTCCTCCTGGATGTACGGCTGTCTTTGGAAGAACATATTGCAGCCGTCGCCAGAGGGGCTTTTTATAAGATTCGTTTGATCTACCAGTTGCGGCCCTTTCTGGATCTGGACGCACTTCGCACAGTCACTTCCGCCCTCGTTATCTCCCGCTTGGACTACTGCAACGCTCTCTACATGGGGCTCCCCTTGAAGAGTCTCCGGAGGTTACAGTTAGTCCAGAATGCAGCCGCACGGATGATTATGGGCGCCCCCAGGGATGCCCACATAACACCACTTCTCCGCAGACTGCACTGGCTTCCTGTGGCCTTCTGGATTCGATTCAAGGTGGTACTGTTAGTATTTAAAGTGCTCCATGGCTCGGGACCTGGCTACTTACGGGACCGCCTTCTGCCACAAACAACCTCCCGCCGCCCAGTACGCTCCCACAGGGTCGCCCTGCTTGGGGTACCGCCACCTGATCGTTGTCGGCTGGCGACCCCGAGATTACGTGCTTTCTCTGTGGGAGCCCCCTCCCTTTGGAACTATCTGCCCCCGGAGATACGAGACACATCGGACATCCTAACCTTCCGGCATGCAGTCAAGACCTTACTTTTTAAGCAGGCCGGCCTAGCCAATTAAAGGTTTCCTGAGATTTTTAAATTTTAAATTCAAATAAGACTTTTAATTCTATTTGACGGGACTCAATCATTTACTTACTTATTTTACTCATTTATCCTATTTCATCTATCTATATTCAATTCTGAATTAATTACTGTTGACTGTATCTTTATATGTTTAGACTGTACACCGCCCCGAGTCCCTTTTGGGAGAGGGAGCGGTATAAAAATACGATAAATAAATAAATAAATAAATAAATAAATAAATAAAATGATGCTCCTATTTATTGTAGCGTACAGTTAATATGAAAACACTGATTCTGAATTCAAACAATAGAAAGCGCATAAAACCACAAACAACTTGCTAGCACATGTTGTCCAAGCCACTATTCTCTAGGGACAATTCCTTCAAGGCCTTGAAAGATTTCATAAATATTATTGTTCAAGATCTTGAAAATAACTTACTATTATAAATAAAAATAAAACCATATAAAATGAGGACGCCTCAGTAATGTGTATTGGACACCAGACAGCAATTTTTTTGATCACAAAATCTAACTTTAATACATATATTTATTTTATTAATTTCACTACAACAGTAAAATTACAGACATATGCATCTACACTCATAATTAACAATGTGTTTGGAGAGAGAATGTGAGCTTATGGCGAATAGAACAAATTTGCCGAATTCCAAGTAAATTCTTTCATAATTTTTTTCACTTTGGTTTCAGATTTCTTTTAATCAGGGATGCTACTTTACATTCCATTACTAACCATGTATTAAAAGGACCGTGATGAAAAAAGTCTGGGAAACAGTGTACATAAATTAATTCTCTGCATTCATTCCAGTCATGATAAATATTTTATTTATTAAAAATAAATTATGATCAACTTATCATGCATTATGCAAATTTAATAAACTTTCTGTAGCTATATGGGAGTTATTTATTTATTAAAATTTTATGCTGCTCATCTCTTTTATGAGGAAACTCTAAGTAGTTTACAGATTATAAAAACAAATAGAAAAATAATTAAAGTATTAAAAGAATACAAATTTAAAATGTTAAATTATACAAAACCAAAACTACGAGAAGATTCTGTTCTCAGCCATGAAGCTCCATATTGTGCCACTTGTAAAGATCAAGATCCAGAATATCAATACTTTTTCTGATGTTTACATTGCTCATGAAAATATATAAGAGAAGGAAAGGAAAACCTAGCAAAACTCCCTTAATTAAGAAATGTTTCCAGATTGTTCTTAACATTAATAATGAAAAGGCATTATCATATAAATTCATCATTCCTCCTTAGCACTATATAAATCATGGGAAAGTTACAGATATGTTATCTCAACTCTATATGAAATTCTGAATCCAAGTAAAGATATTTGCACTATATAAAATTTTTGCATGATAAATGCCACATTAGAAATTACGGTATCAAGAGAACTTTAAAGATCCAGTGTGATAGACAAAAAATTTTATGTTGTTCTAGTTAAAATTGAAACAGATATGTTAATTTTTAAAAAATTAACTACAGGTCATCGAATCAGTTTCACCTAGTCATTTGCACTGCAAATGTGCATTCTGGAAGATATTTATTTATTTAATTTGTCAATCGCTTACAAAATAATAGGTATAAGTATAAACATGAGTAATAATACAGAAAATAGATACGATTAAATGGGAACAATAGGACAGAGATGGGAGGCACGATGGTGCACTTATGCATGCGCTTTACAGACCTCTTAGGAATGGGGTGAGGTCAAGTTTGAGGTTAAAGGGTGGGGGTTTGAGAATGTAACTACAGAGTCAGATAGTGCATTCCAGGCACTGACCACTCTGTTGCTGAAGTCGTACTTTCTGCAATCAATTTTGGAGCTGTTAACATTGAGTTTGTATCTGTTTTGTGTGCTCTTATATTGTTGCAGTTGAAGCTGAAGTAGTCATTGATTGGTAGGACATTGTAGCAGATAATTTTGTGTACTATGCTTAAGTCCAATCATAGGCAGAGTAGTTCAAGATTGTCCAAGCTCAAAATTTCAAGTCTGGTGATATAGGGTATTCTGTTGAGAGCAGAGGAGTGTAGTACTTTTCTCGTGAAATGTAGTACTCCCTCAATTGTATTAATGTCTGATATACAGTGTGGATTCCAGCTGTATTCGAGTATTGGTCTAGCAAAGGTTTTGTATGCCCTAGTTAGCAATTCAATATTTCCAGAGGAGAAGCTTTGTAAGATTAGATTTACAATTCTTAATGCCTTTTTGGCAATGCTGTTACAGTGAGCTCTGGTGCTTAGGTCATTAAATATGACTACTCCTAGGTCCTTGACAGAGTGAGGGTCATCAATGAGGTCATAATCGCCTAGTTTGTATTTGGTGTGCTGACTTTCTTTCCTAATGTTTGTTGGTCGAGATTTGGAGTTGCCAGTTGTTTGACCATTCAGACACATAATCAAGGTCACTTTGAAGTGCAGTAGCATTGTTGGTGGTGTTGAATAGTTTTACATCATCTGCGAAGAGGACATAGTTGATTATAAGGTGATCGCAAAGGTCATTTATATAGAGTATAAAGAGTGTGGGTCCTAGAACGCTGCCTTGGGGGACACTGTTAACTGGAGCAGGGTTTGATAAAGCGCTCCCTATTTTTACTATTTGTTGCCTGTTTGACAGGAATGCAGTAATCCACTTATGAAGGGATCTGGAAATGTAGTGAGAGTTTAGTTTTAACAGTAGTTTGTCATGTACCACTGAATCAAAGGCTTTGCAGAAGTCTATGTAAATTGTGTCTGTTGCTTTACCCTGGTCGAGTAAAGTAGTCCATATGTTTTTGCAGTGTAGGAGTTGTAGGTTGTAGGACAATCTTTTCCTGAAACCAAATTGTTTTTGGGAGAGTAGGTTGTTTGACTCTAAGTGGAGGGTGATGAATTGGTTAATGATTAATTCCATGACTTTGCATGTGACACAACATAGTGAAGATTGGTCTGTAGTTTTCAACCAGGATGGGGTCACTTTTTTTGAAGATAGGGATGACCATAGCTAAGGACCATAGGTTTTGTAAGGAGCTGGTTCTGAATGATATATCATATATAAAGGGGTTCTGCTATGGCAGAGGAGAATAATCCACTGGGACCAATAGATAGGGATGGTTTTAGGTTTCGTAGTGCCTTTTCTACATTATCTTCTGTAAAGTCAATATGTAGTAGATCATTGCAGTTAGTTGTGGTATGACTAGGAAACGTGGGGCATGAGTCATTGCTGTTAACAAAGACTGAGCTGAAGAATGCGTTGAAGAGGTTGGCCTTAATAGCTTCGTTGCTGCAGTCTTTCCCATTTGGCCCCTTTAGAGATGGGATGGTTCTTGAGTCTTTAAGTTTGATGTTTACAAAATTGTAGAAGGTGTGGGTAGATTTTGTACATAGGTTTTCATCTTGATTGCAGTAATAATTTGTGCATTCTGCCTTTATCTATTGGCATAAGGTGTTGTATCGGTTTTTAAAATTTGCTACATAGCTAGTTTTGTTTTTATGCCATAGTGATTTCTTTATTGGAGTTTTCTTATTGTTATGGGTAATTTGTTTTTGGTTTTTTGTATTTAGGAGTTACTAATGGTACATATAGTTTTATGACTCTTTCAAGTTCAAGTAAGAATGCATTATAATGGTCTTCTGTAGTATTACAGTTAGAGGACATAACGTGCCAATCAAAAGATGATAGGTCATCATCTATGAGATCATAGTTAGCTTTTTTGAAATTATATTTTGGAGATCCATCATTATGATCTTCTTTGTGAGGGCGTAAATTGAGACAAAAGTCAATCATACCGTGGTCACTGTTTGAAAAGGGTTCTTGTATTTGTAAGCCATAAATTGAGTTTGAGCTGTTGCAGAAGATGAGGTTGAGGCAGTTGTTGAGTGTAGTGTTGTTAATTACTAATTGATCTAGTCCTAGTGTAGTAGCGGCATTATACAGGGTTGCATGTATGGATTCAAATGTACATTCGTTTAGGGTCCAATCTATAAGAGGTAGATTGAGGTCACCAAGGAAAATAAGAGGGTGTGGACAAGAGGCAGCCCACATCAGCAGTGAAGTTAGTTTGTTTGCATGAACTATGTAATAATCAGGGGCTCTGTAGCATAATAAAAAGCAGATAGTGGTATTTAAGGACAGTTCATAAACAATGGTTTCTGGAAGAGCAAACACTTGTGTAATTTGAATCTTTCTTAGATTTAGTGATTTTTAATAGAAGATAGCAATTCCACCTCCTCTATGGATTTCGAAATCTGACCAATAAACATGATATTCTCTGCCTGTGGTAAAGGAGTCTGGAAGAGATGCATTCAACCATGTCTCACAGATAAATATAAATGAAATATGAATTCATGCATTTTATTTGCGAGGTTTCTTGCGTTGAGTAGTTTGCATTTTAGACATGTAGTAGTGGGTTTGGAGGAAGTAAGGGGCATGCAGGCCTATAGTTGGATGTTGGGGTGATGGTTGTTGGGATTTAAGTTGAAGGTCTTGCTTTTGATACATTCTGTGAAGTAGTCAATGTATAGGTTAATATTTCATTGTTCTTGTAGTCTTTTGAGTTCAGAGTGTAGTTCACAGGAACGTATACATTGCTGTAAGGTTAGGTCAGAGCGAGAAGAGATTCTTATGGTTGATGTTGCTCTTGGCAAGTGAGTTTAAAGTGTAAATGAATTTTCGTTTGCTTAATTCATTTTTGCAAATGACCCTGCAGAAGCATGGGTCCAACAAGCTGTCACTGTTTTTGAACTCTGGGTCGATGCGGGAAATGTCAAGTATTTCATCAGGAGAGATGCTCGATAGCCAACTGATGATGTTGTGGACATTTGTGATGTCATCATTGTCATTGTTGTCTTCAAGACCAAATTACAATTTTCTAAAGAATAAAAAACTACTGATCATGTTTAAAGTCCTGATGATCAAATATGTGAGATTCCTTTTAAGTGCATTATTTCCATACTCTACCTCATATTATCCCTTAGAGATCTTTCATATAAGAATCCCAAAACAAAGTCTCTTATGCCAAGTACAATTAGAAAAGTGCTAATTTCCAGAATCCTGCTTTGTCTGCAAATAGGAAATAAATAAGTCACAGTTCATCAGCATATGTACTCTCCCAAAATCCAGCGATGTCAAAAATGGCCAAATTTGGATTGGCCATTTTGAAACTCCCCCAAAATAGTCTGGAAAATAGAACGTATCTTTTCTGGTGATTAAGAGGGATAGGTGGCAGATTCAAATGTAAGAAACTGTATACCTATTATAAATTAATGTATGATCTTCAACAGGAATCAGCATCTGGAACATTACTTGCCTGACTGTTCCTTCAGTTTTTAACGAAGATCTTAAAGCTTTTAAAATCCATTGAACATTTTATCCAACTGTATTATTTACATACACAAAGATTAATTGGCTTGTCAATCTTGGTACAATCAGCTTATTCAGTATATGCTTTGATTCAACACACATCAAATAAGATGGCAAAATTCCCAAAACAAAACACCTGCTTGCGGACTGCTTTTGTCATCTCTCTTAGAAGCCAACTCCCAACATGTATCTACGTCTTTCCATAGTTAGATATTAAATTCTTCTCATTCATATTTAGTATTTTTCAGTGTGCTTTGAAGTATAGAATGTTTTTTGATCTGCATGGTGACCATGATACTATCAGAACAAAGACTGGCTTTAGCCCCGTAGTCCTAAAATATCGGAATGATTCAACAAAATTGGTTTATGTGCCATAATATAATTAGCAAAATGGTTAATATTCTTCATCTCAAGAATATTTCTTTATTTTTTCTCTCTATGGAAATATCTTGCAGTACGGTTTCAGCATGGCTTTTTACCTTTTCCTTTTCCTCTAGTATGATCTGAATTTTTGAAAGTATTTTTCATATTGTCCTCAGGTAGAAACCTAGCATTCAAGAAAAACAAATCAGCACACGCACACAGAGCAACCATTACACCAGGTTCAGTCAGGTGACTCTTATGCCAAGTACACAGGAAAACAAACATCTGTATGGAAGAAGCCCAAACCAAAGGAAGAAGCCTAAACGAAAGGCAAAGAAACAAGCAGTTCAAAAACCAGAAATCTACCTCTTTTTGCTTCTTCAAGCAAGTTATCCAGTTTGCTGGTGTAGTTAACTTTCTATTTTTTTCTACAATCCGTACCAAAACCAGACTTTTCCTAAACTCACTGATGCCAGCCATTTCTTGTTTTTATCTATATTTTGTTATGCTAAACACATCTCTGTCACATGTGCTAAGAAATGTGCATGTTTGTGCTGATTAAATGATATCTGTGTATCATTTAAGTATATCGAATATTTACAGTATACACCAACAGAAAAATGAATTTTCTAGCTACTGAAATGGGAAGCTATTTGACCTCAGTCTAATATGGCTATTTTCTTATTAAAACTATTGATTAAGAATAGCCTGTGAGTCTAAAATCAAAAGAAAAATGAAAGCCCATAGACAGTCTTGAAGAAAAATGTGAGAATTAAGCTTTTAAAATTCCCGAACACTTTTTCAATATCTATTCAATATTATATCCTTTCCTAATACTATTTTTTTTTCCTAAATTGAAGCTGGAAGTATTTTCTTTAAAAAAGGAACAAATGAATTGATCTTAAATGAAACAGATTTAATATAAAATTGAATGGAGTCTATTATTTGCAACATAAAGAAATAATGTTCTGGATCTATCAAGGAAATTCAACATTTCATTTTGTCTTGTCTTGCATGTTTCATATAAGAATCAAAGAAATCCATCACTTGAAAACTATATTTTCAAGTCTACTGTGAATCAGAAAAAAGAGAATGAGTGCTTAATATCATTTATCAAAGCACAAAAAGAGCAGCAGGAGACCCAAACAGGGGGAGGTCACAGCCAACAACATTTCTGCGAATAAAATAGTGCTGTAGAAGCATCAAATGTTTGTTAGAGAAATTTAATGGACTTCCACGTCACTTTATAAAATGCTTAATTGTAACCCCCCTCTTAATAACACCATCAGATTCAAGGGGAAGATGCCCTGCTGATGGCAATTACAATCTGTCAAATAACATATTTATTTACACTTGGTTTCTAAAGCTCTAAGATAAAAAAGGAATTCTTTTCCACTTGTCAACAAACTATAATTATTGTGTATCCTTCTGTCACTTGCTAAACAAAACTTTGGGTCCTAATTATATCTACTGCAACAATTTTGTAAATGGGGTGCTTCTCTTTCCCTTTCGTTTTCAGGAATATAATTAACATGAAACATTTATTTTATTCATTCCAAAGTAACTTTTGGGAGAATGTTAAATATGTTGATAATTTTGTATCTATGTTTCATTGGATCATAGGATTAGAAGGGAAATTGGTCCTTCCTTGGTATGGATCTGCATATCCCTGACTTCTGAAGTCCTATTGAGGCTTTATCTCTATGACAAGAAAAGGCATCAAGTCTCAAAACACCCTGTTTCTCTGTCAAGCAATGTATGCCATGCAAATCTTCCTCTGCTGTTTAGTTAAAATCTGTTGAGTTGCTTCTTGTGAAACTTTCTGTACATAAACATTTATTTAAAAGAAGGTGGATTTTTTTTTCAGCTACAGTATTATTCCAACAGCCAGAAACAGTTACAGATGCAGAGTGTGGGATGATTAATTAAGACCAGAGGTATATACTATGCAATGGGAATGTCTATATTGTATGGTAATTTTAGTGGCTTCTGTCTTAAGTCACTAATTCAGTTTACATTTTTACTGTTACATTCACACATTTTTATTATTCTTACGCTTTTGCTAATGCACATGTTACTTTAAAATGACACTGTCACCTTGTTATCTCTATGAAAGACTTCCAATTCTGGAAGTAAACATATAGAATACCTTGTACAATATTAAAAACAAATGTGATGTATTAAAACTGATATGCTGAGATTTCATATCTTATTGACAGTAATCAGATATGCATGCATCTCCTTTAACATAGATTGACAATATATATATATATCATTGGTAAACAGAAATTTAAAAGTATCTAATTCGCCTTTATTTCACAATGGATGTACAGCATGCTTTAATGATTAATTTAATTGGCCTATCCAACTGCTACATGTTTCTATTAAGAGGGGCATAAGGAAACACTTAAAAAAATATAAAGTCTGATTCTGTATGTTATTTTACATAACTTATTCAAGTAAATATTGTTTATCAAATGAGAATTTCATCTAATCTTTTGCTGTGTTAAAAATTATCTGCTGACAAAATGACAATAGATATGAAAATGTGACTGAGAAATACAACACAGTATTCTTTTCTATTCTAAACCAATTTTAGTTTAATCAAAGAAAACTAAGTTATATGACACTTTTCAGATACTATGTTGCAATTCTATTCTATTATGTCCACATTGAGTACAATAAACTTTGCTACTTTATATGATCAATACTTTATATACTATTTAATCAGAAACAAAAGATCCTTAATTTCCAATTTAAATTTATGTCATGGTGAAATGTAGAAATTAAGAAACATAAATGAAGACCAATGAGCATTAGCTCAAAAACATAAATTAGTAGCATTTTTTCTACGAACAGGAATGAAATACACAATCTGGATGCAGCTCCACCACTCTTATTTGCAGTTCTAATAGATAACAGCAACATTTCCAAACCTTGTTTTGCCATGAAATGTTTTCATGGGCTATAATAGGTGTCATGAACCTTGCAGAAAAATTAAGATATCCATTTGTCCTTTAACCAATCTAATTATTCCTATGGTTGTTTTAAGGGGCATCTTGGTAAATCACTCACTCTGTTGCTTTAACCATGCAGAAGAAAGACAAAAAGTTTGGCTTCATTGATGACATTATTGGTTATTCCATTGAAATAAAAAAATACTGCTCACTATTGCTGTTAAACAGTCTTCTCCTGCCAATACTAATTTTGTACTGGAAAGTATCAAATCAGGTTTATAGCCCTACTTTGAAAGAACAAGAATGTAATACCTTGCTAGAAAAATCTTCAGGAAATCATTACTAATCATCTTAGGGCCTGCCTCATTTGATGGGAGGTAGAATCCTATGTTTTATTTGTTGAATAGGACTATTTCAAGCAGCCATGTGCTTGGTATGCTGAAAACTGTAGTTCATATCTGGAAAACATCAGTTGGAGAGGATTCCTTAAGACTAGATCAATCTTGAACATGACATGCAACAAAATGAGCTTTACTGCAATTATATCCACCAAGGATGAAAAATCCTGAATATGTTTCAGTACACTACATGTAACTCTGCTACACTACATGTAGCAGAGAACATTTTGAGAAGTCTCTAGATTACAGATTATAGATCCTATGCTGGTAAAATAATGTTCTAAAATATAATTTCTAAAAACTGCGGTGTGAAAGCCTCAAAATTATGATAGATGGTAGACATAACTATATAATAGATGCATTTGATGATCATCACAGCATCTGGAAATTAGAATAAATGATTTCTTATCATGATTTAATAAATGAAATGAATGAAAAGGTACCCAGAGAAGTTATGTATTTGTGAAATTAAGAGAAAATGAAGAATTTAATCGTTAGAGATTTTATTTTTTTAGCAGGAGCTCTTGTTTAAGAAGGTGTTCTCACCATAAGCAGAGTGCTAAAAGAATATTCAGTAATTAAGCAGATTGTCCCATAAAAAGGAAAAATGCCTATAATACAGGTAACACTCAGTTAAGGAGAGGCCTCGTTTAGTTACTGTGCGATGTTACAACAGCACAGAAAAAGTCAGTTTACAACCTCACATTTATGACTAGCACAGTGTCCTTATGGTCTTATGACAGAAATTCACAGTTGGCAGGACATTACAACAGTTACAGCATCTTATGGTCGTTTGATTATTTTTCCCACATTTCAGTCAATTTAGAATAAGTAGAATCAATGGAGAAGTCCCATCTACATGATGCCCAATGATTATGGTGACTTGCTTAATAACTGAAAGGGAAGTGACATCACAAATCTGTTTTATTAATGTGATATTTTGCTTAATGACTGCATCACTTATTGATAAAGTTGCCAGTCCTAATTGTGGTCGCGAATATAGATGCCTTGGGTGCAAAATATAAGCTAATTCTATTACTTTCAGGTATGATTCTTTTCAAAATATTGGTTTACTATCATTTAGAATTTAAGGTGTGCTTTTAATATATGCTTCAGCTGGTAATAGTTCTCTCTTCTTTATTCCATTTGTTATTATTATTAACAGTTATTATTGTAATTAGTAACATTTGGGTAATAAATACATAATTTTTTTTCTGTCTCTTTTTCTATTTTAGATATTACATTCAAAGTGTTTAAGTATAGGAAATAAAATACATCCTAACATTTCTTTCTGTTTTCTCAAATATGTCATATTGTTTACTGTTATATGTTTTATTCTATCACTCAGAGAATGTACTGTTAAAATAGAGTAGATATTATCCAGAGACACTAAACACATTTAAAAAAAAAAATCCAAAATCTACAATCAGCCAATATAATTCAATATAGCAGGTGCTATATTGAATTATCTTGGGCTGATTAGCTTCCAAAAATTCTCAATTGGAGCATAAAATGGAAAGGAGTAATAGATGATAGATTCAAGTCTGACACTGGGAAGACAGAATAAAATGTCAGTTTTATGTAGAATAAAACAATGTGTTATCATAGAATCTCCCCAGGGATCAGATTGGTCCAACCATGTTGGCTTTTCAGAAGGCTTTTAAAGACAGTTTGGCTAAGTATTATGCTTTTTTGTTTTTGTTTTTATGTTATTTATGCTGCTTTTAATTGTTATTATCCATCTAGAATTTGGATATGAATTTGAGATGGATAGCCTTATCAATTAAGAAAAAAATAAAATAAAATGTTAGTTTTGCACAGAATAAATTTAGTTTTATAATGGAATAACAAAAGTGAAAAAGGATGATTTTGAGGAATGGTTGGTATTCTGGATAGAGATGGGACTGCCATGCTATTAACAACCAGCAGAGACAATATTGTACATTTCTCGTTTGCTTGTTCTCTTTCACAAAATATCTCATTGCCTATAACTAATTGGCTAATGCTTAAATATGAGCAAAGAAATTGCCTCAATGAATTATCCTTTCATTGTAACAGTTTTCTAATTTTTAATTACAAAAAAAGTCATGAAAATAAGAAAAGAAAAAAATTCTGGAATAACTGTACCAGTATGGAGAAAAACGAAGAAGTTTCAGGAGGCAATATTTTCTCCAATAAGGAGGATATGTTTAAAATGATGAGATCTTGGTGCTTTTTGAGCTTGTTTCACTGCAGACATTTCTTTACCAAACTAGGTAACATCATCAGGGCCAGAGTAACACCTTGTTTAAGTAATGAAACATCTGCAAGAAAACCACAAGCTCACAAGAGCACTAAAGACCATGTAATATTTTCTTTCATAGAGTTAAATCATATATGTTGCTCCCCCACTTGATTCTAGTCTGACTGACATTCCAACAGATAGTCACTGACAGAGGTCTTACACTACTAAAAAGTGTATGGCTTGGCAGAACAATTGCATAATGAATTGTTTTGTAATGAGTTGCCAACAATTGGTCCAGCTAATAAAATAATGTTGACATTTACTGAAATACAGAATCTCCCTCAGCAGATAATGATCTTCCTAGAATCATAGAATCAGAGGGCTATTTCAACCATTGACTCCAAATCCATGTGGAATGCAGGAATTACTCCAGCAGATAGCTGCATCATAAAGATGAGCAAAGCATTGGAAAGAAGAATTTTGTAATGTACAATATTTATTGGGTTTTTCCATAAATAAATTAATAGTAAGTAAGAAAGTAAATACTAAGTAGTCATGCAGTTAAAGCAGTTAAAATTGCTGCTTTAAAATTGTTTCTGAGCTGTTTTCACAATCATGTCCTTTCATGGCAATTTTGCTTTGCTAAAGGCTCCAGTGAAACTGTTTATTAGTTTTATTTATTTATTTATTTATTTTAGGTCTTATATACTGCCCTTCTCCCGAAGGACTCAGGGCGGTGAACAGCCAACTAAAATACATGTAGACAAATATAAATAGTTAAAAATGAATTAAACCCTAGGCTGTCCCTATAAAAATCTAAAAAACCCCAATTAAAATAAATTAAAACTTTGTACACCTATCCCAACTAATCTAAAAACCCCATTTAAAAATCCCATTTGAGTCAGCTCAGGCCGGCCTGCGTGTATGCCCTCACAGAAAAACTGGGAATATGTGAAGCAGACATGCAAAACTTGCAAAAGAAAGAAATCCACATCAAGAAAGGTGCTACAATCACACTGGCATATATGGCAAGCCACTTGTTTCAAATTTTTGCACAGACCTACTGTCCAGAGTTCCCTTGAGCACATTCCCTGAAAGAAATCCATTGTTCTGAGGACTGGCTCCAATGTTAAAATGCTGTCTCTGATTTGAAGTATTTTCTAAAATGTAATCAAAATCCTCATTCCTGCAACTTAAATTCATTATTTCTGTAATCTGGAAATCTTTCATGTACTTTGAAACAAAAGAAGACATGCCTTGACCTTCCTTTGCCTTCTTGAAATATGATATTTGATCCCTATTTTCTAGCCTTCATGTCTCCTGAAAGATATATTAATCTTTTTCAATCTCTCTTAATAATACTTAATACCAACTTCTCTGCTCATCTTTGTTACCATTTTCTTAACCTGCTTCAATTTCTGAGGATCTTTCTTAAACTCTGAGGCCCAGAACAGATAATGAAAAGATGAAAAGAAAAGAGAATGGTATAATTGCTTCTTATCATTTAGAAAGTTTACATTGCTTGAGTGAACCTCAAATTGCATTTACATTTGTTTCTATCCAGATTACACCAATGTCTTATGTTTAGCTTTTTTTCCTCCCTGAGGTGACAGCACTTTCTTAAAACAAGAAGGTTATACCTTTCAGTTTTCATCCCATCTCTATGGCCTTGCAAATATTGCAATCAAATCTCATCATAATCAGCACAAAAAGAAAGATACCTTTGTATGGTGCAGCTTGGGTTACTTTTCAATATGCTACACCACACAATGTTTTCTTTGTTATTCTGGTTATTGCTTCTGTGCCACATACCCAGGATAAGAAAAAAAGATGCAAAAAAGAAAATGAAAAAGTATTTATTTAAGACAGATCAAGAATAGCAATTACATCCAGATAGTTCTCAACTTATGACAGTTCATTTAGTGATCATTGGAAGTTACAAAATCACTAAAAAAGTGACTTATGACCATTTTTTACACTTATGACAGTTGCAGCATCTCATGATCAAAATTCAGATGCTTGGCAACTAATTCATATTTATGACAGTTGCTGTTTCTTGGAGTCCTGCGTCAACTTTTGCAATTTTTTTGATAAGCAAAGTCAATGGGAAAGCCAGATCCACCCAACAACTGTGTTACTAATTTAATAATTGCAATGATTCACTTAACAACTGTGGCAGGAAAGGTTGTAAAATGGAGCAAAACTCAACGACTTAGTTAGCAACAGAACTGAGAACACAATTTAATACCCTGCTCAGTGAAGAAATTCAAATAAAAATTTCCCCTTCATTTTTTTTTAAACCATTATTCCATATCCATGTAAAGGTAAAGGTTTCCCTCGCACATACATGCTAGTCGTTTCTAGCTCTGTTACAGAGCCAGCGCTGTCCAAAGACATCTCCATGGTCATGTGGCTAGCTTGATTAAATGCCGTAGGCTAACGAACGCTGTTACCTTCCCATCAAAATGGTCCCTATTTTTCTACAGTATTTTTACATGCTTTTGAACTGCTAGATTGGCAGAATCTGGGACAAGTAAAGGGAGCACACTCCATTATGCAGTGCTAGGAATTCAAACTGCTGATCTTTCTAATCGATAAGGTCAGCGTCTTAGCCACTGAGCCACTCCTCCCTTCATGTCCATGTAGCAGATCTTAAATTATGCTATCATACCTGTTATCTGTCTTTTCCAAAATTTCTGCAGTACCTTCTCCTAAGACTTATTCTATCATCCTTGTTGCCCTCTTGCCCAATTGTTTGGTAATGATTCTTAAAGTGTGTTACCTAGACTTGGACAAAGATTATGATATAGGTCTAACCAAGACTGAAAAACAGCTACTATCCAGGAGTGGGATTCTACCAGTTCGCACCTATTCTCTAGAACCGGTTCTTAACATTCTAAGCAGTTTGAAGAACCGGTTGTTAGAAGAAATTACTGGCCTAATTCCGTAAGGAAGGCAGGAAGGAAACATTCTGGTGTTGCTTACAGAAACTGCCTCTCCGTTAACCCTTATTACATTCTTGGCAGGACTAGACTTCCTGTCTCTGGAACTTCTCTGGACTATTTTTTCCCCTCCTTTGCTGGTACTTTGCTTGTGTGGAGTGACCATTGAAAAAAGTGACTTATGACCATTTTTCTCACTTACGACTGTTGCAGCATCTCCAGTCACGAGAGGCCAGGTGAGGAGATGCGTGCCTTGATGTGAGTGATGTTGAGTTTGCCACCCCCAGACAGTTACATGACCACCAAGCCATTTCCATCCAGTCACATGACCACTAAGCCACGCCCACCAACTAAGCCACGCTCACAGAACCGGTTGTTAAAAAATTTGAACCCATGCCTGCTACTATCCCAGGGCAGTAGCTCTGTTGAATTCTACTGTATAGTGCAGTATTGGTGCGATGTCGGGGGGTTTCAATTCAATATGTGGAGTGTGAAGGATGTGTGTTTGTGTTTATTTTCATGGTCATGATGTGCACTGAAGATGGTGTTTGATTTCGTTGGAGATGGAATGACAATAAAGTAAACTAACTAACAATACAGAATAGAATGGAATTCACAAGCTATATTTATTGATGAAGCTTAAAATTGCATTTACCTTCTTTGATATCTTGTCACACTTAGGATTAATATTCAGTTTCTGAACAATCATAATTCCAAAACTTTTTCACGAGTATTACTACAAAATCAAGTGTACCTCCTTCTTTTCCTGTTACATACTTTTTTTTCCTAATAACCTTACATTTTGTTTCCATTATCTTTCACTCTATTATGTATTCACATATCTAGCAGTATGATTCCAGGGAAGCTTTCCAAATATAGCTATAAATTCATAGGGCATATGTAAGCCAAATGTTTTATTACATGTAACTGGTAGTTATACTGAGAAAAAGGCATGATTCATACTTCTAATATTGTGAAATATCATAGCCTTGCATGAATAGTACATTTTAAATTAAATAGCAGCTGATGTTTTCAGATATTAGCTAAAAGGATTTTCATAGATCATTTCCTTTCAAAATTACAGAAAGACATGCTTTTTAAAATGTGAACTATAAAATCAATGTAAAATAATATTGTAAGATCTATTATCTTTCCTCATAAATTAAAAATTAAATATAATACTAAAAGTTTTAATTTGTTAAAAAGCTAGGCTCTACTGTTTTAAAAAGATCACTTAAAAGAAGCAAATGACTTGAACCTAAATAAACCATGCAGTATGTTTTCTTTCTTCTATTAGGTTATCAATATTTTTCTTCCAGTTTCTTTATTAAAATTTCCAAAGTATCTTGAATAGTTCCCTAACTTTAAGTCCTCAACTTACAACCACAATTGGGCGCAAAATTTCTGTTGTTAAATGAGACATTTGTTAAGTGAGTTTTGCTCCATTTTATGACTTTTCTTGCCACAGTTGTTAAGTTAATCATCACAGTTGATAAATTAGGAAACCAATCATTAATTGAATAAAGCTTCTCCATTGACTTTGTTTGCCCGAAGGTCGCAAAAGGTAATCACATGACCTTGGGACACAGCAAGTCAGTTGCCAAGCACAGAACCAGTTGCCAAGCACCTGAATTTTGATCACATGACCATGGGGATGTTGCAAAGGTCATAACTGTGAAAAATTGTTATAAGTCACATTTTTCAGTGTCACTGTAACCATTGTAAAATGGTCACTAAATGAACCATTTTAAGTCAAGGACTACCTGTATTTACTTTTTCTTAATGATTTTCTCTGAATATCCATAAGCTCTCAAAATTCTACAGCTCCTTCTTTGAAAGAAATAGATGTGAAACTTCAGGGAAATACTTGGCTTCCAAACTCTAGCCCTCACTACAGAAACAGTCTTGCGATATACCATTACTGGAATCCAGTACATATGTGTTAAACACTATTCTTATCCTCTTAAGATCTTCATAGGATTCAGATATTTTTCTTTATATCAAGTCTGTATTCATTTCATCCCAAAAGGTGAAACTTGAAGCAGCATTTAGACTCTGTGTAAGAACACATATTAATTCAATTCAGGGGGGAAAAAAGTATATAGTAAACTACCTCACCAAGGATAAAGTATTAACTATTAATAACCCACAGTGGCAGAACTCATCCCACCACCCCAATGAAAATGCCTGCAGGAACAGCAAAGTGTTCAATGCCTTGTGAAAGGCTAACAAGATTGGGCCATTTTCTTTCTTTCTTTAGTTTTCAGTGAAATATTCTAGTTTTCATGATTCAAATGGCTATTTTGCCGTTAATAATTTTCTAATAATTCAGTAGCCATGTAAATTAACCACACATGCTGAAAAAGAAATATTAAAGAAGAATACCATCTCAAAATCTTTTCCCAAAAATAAATATCCTATTTAATGTTTAAAAAACTTGAGACAATAATACATGCTGTATTCAATAACAACAACAAAGTTCTAGTTGAAACTAGCAATGCAATCAGAACTCTTTACCTAATCATGCATGGTTTTATTATAAATTCAGTTCTTCTCTGATTTTTGCATTATAGATTATTTTTCTCCTTCCAAGCATGTCAAATATGAGACAATCCAGAAAACATTGGCATATACATTCTGGATTTTGAGTGACATGCCAGAGGCTTTTCTCCAGAAAGTAGATGGTACCACAATATTTATAAATTTAATTTAGTTACATTTATTTAAATGGGTATTTAAAATGACATGATAGTAAATATAGTTAATCTCTATATAATGTTACCCTCCCGTAAAACAATACAATTCAGGAGCATTTACTGAGGACCATAAATAAGATCAAAAGCTACATGCCAGATTGCAAGGTGTCCATCCATTTCATTTATTTCATTCGTTTTAAAAAACATATGTTTCAAAAATCTCTTTTAGATACATACATGCATGCATAATATATGCATATAGACACAAACACATATGCAAATTAATAAGCTTACCACAGACAAAGAATTTGAAAGCATCGTTCCATCTTGGCCAAGCATATTAGAGACTGTGATTTCAGGTAGATCCATATTTTGGGGGTGGAATGGAATCAGGCCATTATGATTGAGAGGGTGACACAGTGAAGGGTAACCAGATTCCGTGTCATTCAAATGCACTAGTGAATTGTCAGGTAATGAAGGTGGAGTGATGGGAGGTATGTTAAAATCTTCACTTTCAAGGCTTGGACCAGGAAAAGACTGTTGAAAGATGAAAGAAAAGTTTTAATTAAACTATGAAAAGCAAAGTAATCCATTACTACTTCAAACTGACAAAGCACTTTTTCAAACACTGTAAGCAATATAAAGTTTACAAGCAAAATAAAGTTTACGACTGGCATAATGTTAGGAAATAATTCTTTACACACTTTAAAGCACCTATCTACTGTATTAAGGCATTTGTATTACAATGAATGAGAAAATAGTGTTCTTGGAGGTTTAAAACCTTTAATATTTTCACAGCTTCCATTAAGTAGAATTCTCTCCACCTCAGTGGCTAAATTTAAGGCTTCATTACAATTTTCTAAGAGCCTTCACGGGGCTGCATAGGAGCTAGAGAAGTAGAATTCAATTTATAAAATTAATATCAGATCAAAAAGACCTCCTAATACTCATTGCCACTCAAGAGCAGAAACAATACAAGTGGAGAAAATCTTGTTCTTAAGCATTGTTCTATAGTGCATAAAAGAATAATAAATTCAATTTGCTACATCCAGTGGAAATTAGCCTTAGATACAAAATGTGCTATATGAAAATACAGCATTTCTGATTCTGCTTTTTTATGTTAACAAGAACTTAATAGTGAATACTTATGTCCATCCACAATTATTGGTAATGTCAACTTAGTTTATCAGAATCTTTGGCCTTGGACAAATCTAACTATTCTCTTAAGAGAAGCTGAGTGGCATGTCTCTCATTAAAATGAAGAACAGTAGACCAAGAGGCTATGATAGCCTAAGATTGCTTGAAAAGGAGACATGATGATAGAGAAATGCAATAAGTCTTTATTTAATTTTTTTACAAAAAATCATTAAAAGTTCTTCCCAAAATGGGTTAATCAGGACACGATTATTCCAATGCTCATCTCTAGAATACTACTGGAAATCAACTACTGTATGTATATACTCACAAAGTCAACAATATTCTTACTTCACCTCATCTGCTGGTGTTTCTCTGGCTAACCTGTCAAAAAGCATCTCTAAAACTTTGCAAACAATTCTGGTAATTTCCAATAATCCTTTATTTTTGTCAATGAGCAGCATGAGCTATTTGTCTGCTTTTTCAGCAGACTAATGGCAACGGTGGTCTTGGGCCAATCTATAGAAAATACCACTTGAATCTAGTAATAAATGATTTACACTGCATTATGAAAATCAAGAATTGATCTTGAGACATCCATCACCAAAATTTCACTAGTAGATTTTTCTGGACAACAGAGCAATATCGGCTGTGTAGTAACTTGTAGAATTGCTTTCAGCTGGGATAAGCCTTGTCCAAATTATTGTGCTAGCTGCATCATAGCATTGTGCAGTTTGCTATTTGTATATCCATCTGTTACTGATGCATCATCAAACAAACATCAAACATCATCAGCCCAGAGTTCTCATTCACGGCACAAATTGATCAAGCTCAAATTGCTCTATTATGCATTCATTATGCAAAACCCTAGCTTTCTAGAAAAGGCACTGTTGTGCTAGCAAAACTGGAAAGAAAGAGAAGAAGAGAAAGACCAGCAGCAAAGTAGATGGACTAAGTTACAGTAACCATGAGGACACCATCAGGAGACTTGAAAAAATATGTTAGGGATAGATTATCATGGAGAAAATCTATCTATGTGGTTGCTAGGAGTAAAAAAGTGATATAATCAATCAATCAATCAATCAACCATCTCTCTGATGGGAGATTACAGAGGCATTCAGGATCACGTCAGCCATTCAAAATAGGTAAGGTCAAGAGACAGACACAGTAGCAATTCCAAGGATTGCTCTTTATTGTTAGGAAAAATAACAGAATCTTGAAAGCCTATCTAAGTTTCTTTCTACTCCAACTTATATCAAATGTAATCAAGGTAGGGTTATTTTGATTTTCTTCTTTACACTGCCCTCTTTTTCAGGACCGAATAATAGTTTTTTAAAGTCCTGCTTTTTAAATGCAAGCTAAGAGAAAAAAATTTAAGATATAATGAGGGCAAAATAGATTGTGTGTGTGTGTACAGAAGTGCATACATTGCTCAAATGACTCATATTTTGTCTTTGCATATTACTCACCAAGTACAAATATTTTATACAAGCTAATATAAAAACATTCACCTAAATGTTGATTTCTCTATTTTCAATTTCCTGCTGGCTGACAATATTAATTAAGCAGATGGTGAATGACTGACAGAACTGGAGTGATAATTTTCTAAATAATAGTGAACCAACTGCACCATATTGGATGTCAACAAGACAAATGAACATTTCTAGAAAATTAGCTTGATTTTTCTTTCCCCAATTTTTAGAGTAAATTGTGTTTATTTTTTTAACTATTTGTTCTGTAACAAACATTAGCAGGGTAGGTGTTAGCAGTGTAGGTGTGGCTGCTAAGTAGAAGTTTATATCAGCACTTTACTGGCCAATTTTTCCTGCCTTTTTCTGCATGGTTACTGGAGCATGCCATAGTGTACCTTCTAATGCTCAAAAAGTTCTAAAGTAACTAAAGAAATAGTTACTATTTGCTTAGATCCTCTTGTTTCCTATTCTATTTTGCTCTTGTCACATATAGATTATAGCTGAGAAGAAACTGCATGTAGTCACAGAAAAGGAAATGCAAGATCTATTTCACAAACAAAAGCCAAGAAAAGCACCAGGCCCTGATAAGATACCTCCTTCTTGCTTAAAGGTGTGTGCTGACCAATTGGCCCCCATCTTCACCTGAATCTTCAATAAATCACTAGAGATGTGCTATGCTCCTTCTTGCTTCAAATGCTCTATCATCCCAGTGCCAAAGAATCGCTCCATCAAGGAACTGAATGACTACAGACCAGTTGCTCTAACATCTGTAGTTATGAAAACTTTTGAAAGGCTAGTGCTATCCCATCTGAAAACCATCATGGATCCTCTGTTAGATCCCCTCAATTTGCATACCAAGCAAATAGATCGACAGATGGTGCTGTTAATATGGCTCTGCACTACATCCTACAACACCTTGAATCTCCAAATATCTACGGAAGGGTCTTCTTTGTAGACTTTAGTTCAGCATTCAATACCACCATTCCAGACATTCTTCTAACTAAACTAAACCAGCAAGCAATACCTGAACACACTTGTAAGTGGATCATAAGCTTCCCAACAGACAGGAAGCAACAGGTGAAGCTAAGCAGAATCACATCGGATACCTGTACAATTGCACAGCCACCCCCCAAGACTGTGTGCTCTCTTCACTTCTCTTTTTTTATATACCAATGACTGCATCTCAAACGACCCATCTGTTAAATTACTGAAATTTGCAGATGATACAACAGTGATTGGTCTTATTCGAGATAATGATGAATCCACATACAGATGGGAGGTTGTACAATTTGCCTTGTGGTATAACTGGAACAATCTGGAACTGAACACACTCAAAACCGTAGAAATGGTGATAGACTTTAGACCCTCCCATACTACCATCTCTTACAATACTAGTCAACATAGTTTCAACAGTAGAAACCTTCATATTTCTAGGTTCTATCATATCACAAGACCTAAAATGGACACCTAACATCAAAAACATCATCAGAAAAACACAACAAAGAATGTTCTTTCTGTACCAATTCAGAAATCTCAAACTGCCCAAGGAGCTGCTGATACAGTTCTACAGAGGAATTATTGAGTCTGTCATCTGCATCTCTATAACTGTCTGGTTTGGTTCTCAACCCAACAAGACAGACATAGACTTCAGAGGATAATTAAAAAAACAATTACTACCAACCTGCCTTCCATCAAGGACCTATATACTACACAAGTCAAAAAGAGGGCTGTGAAAATATTTACAGACCTCTCAGATCCCGGACATAAACTGTTTCAACTCCTACCATCAAAACGACACTATAGAGCACTGCACACCAGAACAACTAGACACAAGAACAGTTTTTTCCCTAATGCCATCACTCTGCTAAACAAATAATTCTCTCAAAACTGTCCAACTATTTATGAAGTCTCCATTACTATTACTACTAATCTTCTCGTCATTCCTATCACTCATCTCCTCCTACTGATGACTGTATGACTGTAACTTTGTTGCTTGTATCGTTACAATTTATATTGTTTCCTAGTATGATTTGATTGCTTATTTGTACCCTATGGCTATCATTAAGTGTTGTACTTTATGATTCTTGATTAATGTATCTTTTCTTTTTACGTACACTGAGAGCATATGCACCAAAGACAAATTCCTTGTGTGTCCAATCACACTTGGCTAATAAAAAATTCTATTCTATTCTATTGATGCTTTCAATGAATCATACTTTCAAGTAGTTATTGTGAGTGATCTTTTTTGGTCCTTTGAGCAAACTATTAAATAATGCCCCCACTGTATCATGGATAAGAGAGCAACTTGTAATTAATATTTCTATAATGTTATATAATGGATAAGCAGCACAAAGAAAATTGATTTTGCAGAAAAGGAACTATCAGTAACTAACATATGTACCTGATGGCATGATTAATATATTAACAGAATAACAGAGTTGGAAGAGACCTTGGAGTTATTTTAGTCCAACACCTGCTCAACACCCTGCTCACCCTATACCATTTCAGACAAATGGTTGTCCAATTTCTTCTTAAAAACCTCCAGTGTTGGAGCACCACAACTTCTGGAGGCAAGTCGTTCCACAGATTAATTGTTCACACCGTGAGGAAATTTGTGTCAGGAAACTTTTCCTTAATGCTAGGTTGATTCTCTCCTTGTTTAGTTTCCATCCATTGCTTTTTGTCCAGTCTTCAGGTGCTTTGGAAAATAGGTTGACTCTTTCCATCTTCTTTGTGACAACTCCTTAGATATTGGAACACTGCTATCATATCACTCCTAGTTTTTTTTTTTAATTAAACTAGACATACCCAATTCCTGCAACCATTTTTCATAGGTTTTATAATTAACATCTATCCTATTAGCTTGTATTAAAGTAGTTAAATGGCAAACAAAGCCAGCCTCCAAAGTGGTTATTCCTCCTTGAGAAATCCTACCCACTCCTACTGTATTCTGGTTTACTACTGCAGATTTCAGTAACAAATTTTTATCAACACTAGGAATCACTACAGCCAAGTGAATTTTAGATATTTTAAAGTAGAGAAATAACAAAACTGAGAGGCACTTAGGGAGCAAATGTATTGTAAGACCAACCCTTCTAATGAGTAATCCACTTGACTGGTTAATCAGAGATTGTAAGAAGTTGATAGAGAATTCTGGAGACTGAGGCATAAACATCCAGCCATTTAAATACACCAGTATTGCATAATGGTTACTTAAAGTGTTTTAGTCTTGCACTCTAGTTGACTTACTTTCTCCTTTTGGATTTCCTTATTCTGAATTTATGGATTCTTTGAACAGAGATATTCTTGACACACAAACTATTATTGTTTGCTTTATTTTTCTTGTTTGCACTTCCTTTAGTTATAAATTTTTGTATGTCATTCAAAGTCACTGTGAGATGAGTGACTATATAAATTGTATAAGTAAATAATCATTTAGACTCATGCTGTCAAAATGTAAATTTACAGTGAATTTGTTTTAAATATTAGCTTTGAAAGGACAAATTCATTGAGAAATCCTTAAACAGAATGCAATATAGGACTGTATCAGCAAATATTCCTTTTGTTTAACTCTGCATTATCTGTATTTGTCTTGATATTATGAATTTGCTTGCACTCCTAGTGTACAATACATACTCACTTTAGCAGTGTGCAGAAAACAAAATATTGTGACAAGGAAAGGTTTATTTTCCATAGGAATGAACAGTACACGGCTCCTCTTCCAACACAGCCACAATGGACTCTGGAACCTGCCTATAAATACTATGTGAAACAATATTTTATGACAGCAGACTACATTATTGTTGATACAGAATCCCAAAGAAGCATGCTATATATTTGGAGTGATCACTTAGAGAAACAAAAGTTATTTTTATTTATTTATTTATTTATTTATGTCAATTGCTTACAAGATAATAGGCATAAGTAAAAACATAGTTATGAATACATGGATACATAAGAAAAATAAAAAATAAAAGAAACAATAGGATAGGACAGTAGGCACGTTGGTGCGCTTATGCACACCCCCTACAGACCTCTTAAGAAAGGGGTGAGGTCAATAGTAGACAGTCTAAGGTTAAAGTTTTTGGAGTTTGGGGAAGAAACCTCAGAGTCAGGTAGAGTATTCCAGACATTTACCATTCTGTTGCTGAAGTCGTATTTCCTGCAATCAAGTTTGGTGCGGTTAACCTTGAGTTTGTATCTATTGTTTGCTCTTATGTTGTTAAAGTTGAAGCTGAAGTATTCATTGACAGGTAGGACATTGCAATGTATGATTTTATATACTATATTTAGATCGGACTGAAGAAGGCGTAGTTCTAGGTTTTCTAGGTCTAGAATTTCAAGTCTGGTGGCGTAAGGTATTCTGCAACGAGTAGAGGAGTGCAGAAGTCTTCTTGTGAAATATTTCTGGACTTTCTCAACTGTGTTAATATCAGATACGTAATGTGGGTTTCAGACTGATGAGCTGTATTCGAATATTGGTCTAGCAAATGCTTTGTATGCTCTACTTATTAGTGTAATATTACCAGAGAAAAAGCTACATAAGATTAGGTTAACAACTCTTAATGCCTTTTTGACTATGTAGTTACAGTGGGCTCTAGCACTTAGATCATTAAGGATGAGTACTCAAAGATCCTTGACAGAGTTTGGATCATCAACAAGATCTTGACTATTCAGACTATATTTTATTTTCTGATTTTTTTTGCCAATATGTAGGACAGAGCATTTATTTGTTAAGATTTGAAGTTGCCATTTGTTTGACCATTCTGAAACATAGTCAAGGTCTTTTTGAAGGGTAGCAGTATTTTCTGTGGTGTTGAATAGCTTTACATCATCGGCGAAATGAACACAGTTGCTCTTAATATGATCACAGAAGTCATTTATGTAGAGCATGAAAAGAGTTGGTCCTAGAACACTGCCTTGGGGGACACCACTGTTGACAGGTACAGAATTTGATAGGACAATTCCAATTTTGACCATTTGTTGTCTGTTTGACAGAAATGCTTCTATCCATTTATGCAGGTGTCCAGCGATACTGTAAGATTTTAGTTTTAGGAGTAGTTTATCATGTACCACTGAATCAAAGGCTTTACAGAAGTCTATGTAGATTGTGTCTATTGCTTTATCCTGATCAAGTTGTGTAGACCATATGTTTTCGCAGTGTAAGAGTTGCAGATTATATGATAGTTTTTTCCTGAAACCAAATTGTTTATTAGAGAGTAGGTTGTTTGTTTCTAAGTGGAGGATAATGGATTGGTTAATAATTGATTCCATGACTTCACAGGTGATGCAGCATAAAGAGATTGGTCTGGGGTGGGATTCCAATTTTTTAACAACCGGTTCTGTGGGTGTGGCTTAGTTGGTGGGCGTGGCTTGGTGGTCATGTGACTGGGTGGACGTGGCTTGGTGGTCATGTTATTGGCCAACTCAATATCAGTCACATCGAGGTATACATCTCTTCACCTGGCCTCTCATGACTGTGGGGATGCTGCAACAGTCTTAAGTGTCAAAAACGGTCATAAGTCACTTTTTTCAGTGCCATTGTAACTTTGAATGGTCACTCTACACAAGCAAAGTACCAGCAAAGGAGGAAAAAAAAACTCCAGAGACGTTCCTGAGATAGGAAGTCTAGTTCTGCCAAGAATGTAATAAGGGTTAACAGAGAGGCAGTTTCTGTAAGCAATACCAGAATGTTTCCTTCCTGCCTTCCTTACAGGATTAGGCCAATAATTTCTTCTAACAACCAGTTCTCCGAACTGCTTAGAATGTTAACAATTGGTTCTAGCAAATAGGGGCAAACTGGTAGAAACCCACCCCTGGATTGATCTGTAATTTTCAACTAGGCTGGGCTCTCCCTTTTTGAAGATGGGCTTGTGACCATAGTTTTGGCAAGGAGTTGGTCCTGAAAGATTTTTTAAAGATTATGCTTAGAGGTTCGGCTATGGCAGTGGATAGCTTTTTTAAGAAGTAGGCACATATTCCGTCCGATATATAGAGTTGGTTTTAGATTGCATAGTGCTTTTTCAACATTGTCTTCTGTAAAATTGATATGTATTAGATCATTATAGTTGTCTGTGGTTCGACTAGGAAATACTGGGCATGACCCACTGCTGTTTATAAATACTGAGCCAAAGAATATGTTAAAGAGGTTGGCTTTAATAGTGTCGTCGTTGCTGTCTTTACCATTAGGTCCTTTCAGAGGTGGGATGGACCTTGAGTCTTTTAGTTTGTTGTTTACAAAATTGTAGAAAGCGTGGGTGGAATTGGTGCATAGAAGGTTTTCTTCTTGTTTAATGTGATAATTGGTGCATTCAGTCTTTATCTGGTGGCATAAATTTTTGTATCGGCTTTTGAAGTTGGCAACGTGACCAGATTTGTTTTTCCGCCAAAGTGATTTCTTTTTGGATTGAAGCTTCCTTATTGTTATGGGTAATTTGTTTTTTTCTGGTTTTGGGAGTTGTTATTGGTATGTATAGTTTGATGACTCTTTTGACTTCAAGTAAAAATATGTTGTAATGGTCTTCTACAGTATTACATCCAGTGAATAGAAATTGCCAATCAAGGGATAAGAGATCATTGTTTATAAGATCATAGTTGCCTTTTTTGAAGTTATAATTGAGGATTCCATCACTGTGATGATTTTTGTGTGGACATATGTTGAGACAAAAGTCAATCACATTGTGGTCATTGTTGGAAAAGGGTTCTTTAATTTGTATTCCATAAATTGAATTCAAACTATTGCAGAAGATGAGATCGAGGCAGTTGTTAAGTCTAGTGTTGGTTACTAGTTGTTCTAGTCCCAGATTTGTTACTGCATTGTAGAAAGTTGCATGTGTGGGTTCAGTTGCAAATTCATTAAGGGTCCAGTTAATATGAGGTAGATTGAAATCACCAAGAAAGATAAAAGCGTGTGGGCAGGATGCTGCCCATGTTAGTAGTGTATTTAGCTTGTTTTCATGTTCGATGTCATAATCAGGGGCTCTGTAACATAGTAAGAACCGAAATGTGATATTTAAGGACAGTTCACAGACAATTGGTCTCAGGAATAGCAAGCTCCTGGGTAACTTGGATGCTTTTTAGATGTAGGGACTTTTTATAGAAGATAGCAATACCTCCTCCTCTACGGATTTCATGATCTGATTGGTAAACATGATAGTCTATTACTGTGGTAATAGAGTCAGGGAGAGATGCATTGAGCCATGTTACACAGACAAATATGATGAAAAATTTAGCTATATTTAGTAAGAGGAGAAATTCAAGTATTTTATTTACAAGGCTTCTTGCATTGAGTAGCTTGTATTTAAGGCCAGTTGTGGTTGGAATAGAGGTAGTTAGGGGCGTGCATGCCTAGTTTTGAGTGATGTTGGACTGGATGAGATGGGGTTGGATGTGGAGTTGTGGGTTGTGTGACTTTCTTTTGTTGCAATCAGCACGGTAGTCAAGGTCCTTTTCTCCATAGTCTAGACCGTTTTTGAGTTCTGCATGGAGTTCACAGGAGTGCATTCTTTGCAGTATGGATAAGTCTGGTCTTGAGCAAAGTTTTTTGTGTTTGGGATTGGTTTTTGCAATGGCGTTTATTGTATGAATGAATATGGGTTTGCTGGACTCATTTTTGCATACAATTCTACAAAATCTTGGGGCCACAGAGCCATCATTGTATTTAGACATACAATCTCTTCTTCAGGAGAGATATTTGTTGTATTTAAGTTGCTTATGATATCACGAACTTTGGTGATGTCATCTGATTCATTGGTGTCTTCAAGACCAAATAAGATGGCATTTGGACGTTTCTGTTCACGGTCCATGATGTCTTTGATGAGTAAGGGGATATTATTTGTGGAATTATTTGATGGGATAGTAATTGTTTGTGGCTGTGGTTTGGTGGTTATTTTTGGTTGTAGTTGTGATTGTAGTTGAGGTAGTGGTTGTGGTTGTTGTGGGATTTGATTCTGAGCTGATAGGTACTCACTTACCTATGCTGTATTTTTTTTTCAAGAGAGATTAGGCTTGCTTGTATAGTTGTTTCAAAATGTGTTGCTAAGCGTTCTTCTATTGAGTGAATGAGTGATTCTATGTTTTCAACTCTGTCAGGTAGGGTACTCAGTTTGTTTAGCTTAAGAGAATATGATGGATATAGATAAAAGAATGTATCTGAATTTTTAACCATATCAGCTAGGCTTTTGTTTGTGTTTAAGCAGGCAGGGTGGGCTAGATTGTTGCATAGGCAGCATTCGATGTAAATTTCACTTTCATTGATGGTTTCAAGACATATGAAACATGTGCAGGAGTCTGGGAGGTCATTGGTAGAGATATTGGTAGAGATAAGTTGGTTATAATGTCTTCTAAAAACAGCAGATTGAAATACAAAATCAAAAGTCTTTTGAGTAATTTCATTCTAAATGACACAATTCTTATAAATACTTAACGCATTACAATATAAGTGTAAAATATTAAAAGGTGCAAAACTAATATTAAATGAGGGCACTTTCAATCACAAATTGACTTCACATTAACTACTTCCCCCAGAGATTTCAGCTGCATATAAATATACAGTAGATACAAATACAGAATGGAATATGATGTCACCTGGGGTACATAAAAATCTGCAATTTTGCTGAAAGGTTTGTTTAATGGATCAGTATTTAAAGTAAACTAAAAGCAAAACCAAAACCCTAGATTTTTAAGACTTTGGGAAACTATACAATCTAAATCTCTCACAAAAGGTGAGGTTTAGCTTTGGAATAATTACAATGCAATTTATTCTATTACATTATACTGAGCTTTATAAAAATGGTGTAATTTATTAAATATAAAATTACAAACTGAACCTTCTGCGTGCAAGTCCAAAAAGCCATTTAAACAATTTTGCCTTTAGCCATTAGACTGCTTGTACTTATTATATGTAAGGACTATTATAAGTAGCTTTCCTGATTCTTTAGACATTTTTATAAACTGCAAGAAACATGTGAACTATTAAAACATATAATTCTGGAAAACAGGCTGTGTGTGAGATGCCAATTTAAGACAACAACATAAACAATAGAAATCTGTGTGCTCAAGTGAAGCATCTTTTTAATTTTGAGTAATGAAGATGTCAAGCTAAATGCTAGAGTAGTTTAACTTAATTAGGTGTCCTATTTTCCAGGCAGCTTTTCATTTCCCATTGAAAATCCAGATTGTATGCAAGGTAGAAAGAGTAATTTTATCTGTAATGAATACCTGTGGGATTATACCGAGTAATCATTTGAATGCTATACTGAAGACAGTTGGAGTAAGTAATTTGTGTTTATTGAGATGCCAGACATTGGGAGACTAAATAGATTAATCTGTGGAATGCTATTATTATTATTTTATTGGGTCAAGGGTCCATAGGTCAAGCTGCCTTTATAGGGGGAACCTTAACCATAAGAAACAGTTCACTACTATTGTCTAATAAATTCCAAAATATTTTCATGCCCACAAACAAATCTAAGCAGTAGCCTAACTATATTCAATCATGTAATGTACAGTTAGTACTCGACTTAACAATAGTTCATTTAGTGATCATTCAAAGTTACCACGGCACTGAAAAAAGTAACTTATAACCATTTTTCATACTTACAACCTTTGTAGGATCTCCATGATCAGGTGATCAAAATTCAGACACTTGGCAATTGATTCATATTTATGACTGTTGCTGTGTGTTGTGCTTTGCTGGCAGCCAGTGCAGATGGCAGTGGAATCAAACAGTGAGAAAGAAAGGGGACCAATCAGGGAGTTTGGAGAGGACTTGGACAAGGGTCCTGCGTCTGATGCAGGGATGGGGCCAGGACCATCTGGGAGTGGGGTGCTGCCTTCGGAGTCTTTGGAGCTTGGAAGCAGTGAAGCAGAGGACCCAGGGGAATCTGTTCCCATTGCCCGTGTGCACAGAGCTGCTAGAAGGCGAGAGCAGCTGAAACAAAAGGGGCAAGGCTGGGAGGTGATTGCCCCTCCCATAAGGGATAAAAGTCAGACCTAAATGACGAAACCTTTGCAGGAAGCAAAGTAGTTCAATCGGTTCTGCGTCCTCATTGAAGCTGTATGTATTTTGGTTGTTTTTTTCTTGTACTTCGGTTGGTTTCTTTTAGTTAATTGGATACTTCTGCTTTTGGCAGCATTCCACAGAATTGAAAGTTGTGTACTTATTTTGGGGGACTGTTTAAGAGTCTTTCTGGCTGGGAATAGAAACAATTCCCAGCGTTGCGATAAAATAGGTTTTAAAACAAGTTTGTATTAATTATGATTGACGAAGCATGGGTCAGAACACTGTGTTTCAAGGTTATGTGAACACCTTTTGCGACCTTCTGACAAGCAAAGTCAAAAGGGAAGCCAGATTCACTTACTAACCATGTTACTAACTTATCAACTGCAGTTGATAAGCAAAGTCAAAAGGGAAGCCAGATTCACTTACTAACCATGTTACTAACTTATCAACTGCAGTAATTCACTTAACAACTGTGATAAGAAAGGTTGTAAAATGGGACAAAACTCATTTTAACAAATGTCTCACTTAAAAACAGAAATTTTGGGCTCAATTGTGGTTGTAAGTCAAGAACTACATGTATTTCCAATGGTATGTTTTTTTCATTATGTACAATTGCTTTAGGAGATTTCCAGAAAAGAAATTATATTTTATGATATTTACGTAAAAACATAAAGGTGCTTATTCTTTTGGTAAAAGAATATAGAGGAGCATGTTGTATATATTTAATAAAGAGACATATTTGTACTAGATATTTGGTATATATATAAGAATATATTATTGGAGTTCTAGAAAAATAATCATAAGAACAAATAACTGTTGCACTCTGACAGAATGCTTATCATTTTGTTTAGTCATAACGAAATAATAGTTTGTTACTTTTATTTGACTGAATATGATTTCATTTATTATTTTATTAACTGAAAAGTCAAATAGTTCAGCTGATAAGGATTGTATAGAACAGGGGTGTCAAAACTCAAGGACCAGGGGCCAGATCCAGCCCGCGGGATGTTTAGATCTGGCCTGCAGGGCCACCCTGGAAACAACAAAAGACCGGTGCCTCTGCCAGCAAAAATGAAGCTCACAAGGACTGTGCATATGCCCCCCCAAGTTCCATTTTCGCTGGAAGAGGGATGCAGGAGGACGTCCAGCCAAAAACACAGCTTGGGAGTCTGTTTTCTCTGGCAGAGAGCTCAGGCTGCAAGAGACATCCCTGACATGACTGATGTCGAGCTAGCCGTATCTACACCGGCCCTCGAGGTCAAACACAACCCTGATGCAACCTTAATGAAATTGAGTTTGACACCCCTGTTATAGAACATTAGTGGTAAGGATATCTGTAAGAAACAGATATCAACATAAAAGGGAAAAATAGTTAGGCTACAACATAATACATGCCTATTATACTGATTAAGAGAAAGTTGCTATAAAAAAAACTATCATTAATACACAAAGCCAATCAATAATACAACTGTAAAACAAAATGCACAGATAACATTGAATGCTGCATTATCGTATTAAAACAGTGAAAAAATGAGAAATTCACTCATATGTGATTAATATTAACTTTTATACTGCTATCATCTATGAACATTAATTCCAACTGGGTGATGTTAAGGAGGATTATGTGGTGGAGGAGGAGCATCCTATCAATCAAGCCCAGCCTATCAGAGCTAAGTCTAAGCCTCCCACTGCTGGATGCTCGGAGCAGCTCATTGGAGAATGAGCAATTCTTATATTTCAGGTTTTCGGATGTCTAAAGATTTTTAAAAGTAATCAATCAGCTATTTCCAATGTGCTCATTATTCCCTAATCAGATGTTTTCCAGATATACTGAATTCATTCCACCAAAATGGCCAAGCATCCTAGTCCTGGGAGAAGATTAACACATTTAGAGAACAGCAGAATGAAAGACTATATTAAAATAATGTTTCCCCCTGGTTTGAGTTTACAAGTTAACTCTGAAGAGTGTTCTGCATTAGAAAAAATTGCCACAAGGAGATGATAAAGAAATCTCTATGTAAAAGTTTACTTCTCCTCTTCTAAAAGTTTAACTATTAATAAAATTACCATATTTTGTTTGGTAAATGTAGATATGAACATAGTAAAATAATTGTAAAAGCTATCTGGAATCTATAGTTCTATGTTAATTGTTGCTAGGAATATAATGTTTACATATATAAAATATAAAACCAGCCCAGGAACACCAGTCTTTTGGGACAAGCTAAAAAAATATTAATTTAATGGTACAGTTATACTTCTGGCTTATTTCCAAGAATGGCTGTCTGTGGAAATCATTTCAAGTCTAGTATTACAATCTTCCCTTGCAGCAACATCACAAGAACAGTAGTGAGCCATATGTTGCCACTTAGCAACTTAGTACGTAAGTCCCAAAGCATGTACTGATTTGAAAATTGAACAGAAATGATAATTGTCAAGTAACACTGTAGGGCAAGTTGTCTTGGATTACCAAATTATACAGATGTTTGATGTTCTACTTTTCATAACTGACATGTGTGTTTTTATTTATGTTAGGCTTAAGGTGATAAATTGATTTTAAAAGTCTTAAAATAAGACACAAGGATTCTTCCGTTAATATACATTCTAACAAACACTAAGGAATGTTAAGATCACCTTTCATTTTAAAGCACATGCAAAATTTCAAATCATGCATAACTGTAGAAATAGGCTGCTAAAATTTAATTATTTTAAATGATACATTTATTTCATGCTATCCAACAAAATAAGACATGAGTCTTATAACTAAAAATCAGGCACTCAATAGTACACTTAGCTGGATAATTTGTTCTCCTTTCCCTCAGCATAGCTGCCACCAATCACCTCATAAGAAGAATTCCTTAATAGAAATGGAGGAAGGAGCCTGTCAACCACCACATAATTTACCTTCGGGTACTTCTGGATAGCATCTTTCTGTTTGCTTAGATTTATTTATACCTGCCACATCTAGTCCGCAAAGATCATTAAATGGCAGCAAAGAGCATTTTCTGCATTACTTTGTTGGTGATAGCCCACATTTTAGCAACTCAGATCCAGTCTTTGTGGATTCACAACTCCTGGTCAAAGAGCAGGTTGGGGTCATGGCTAGGAGGGCCTCTGCACTGCATACTGTGCCAGTTGCACCCATTCCTACATTGATAGGCTGTATTTACAGTTATCTATGCCAGTCACCGCTCAACTGATTACAGTCATGGGCTCTACATGGAACTTCCTGTAAAGAGTATTGGAAGCTTTATCTGATGCCCATTTCCTGGTTTTTAATTTTTTGAATAATGTATCTTATATGTTAACTCATTCATAGTTTAGAGTACACTTCACAGAGTTACTTTTTCATGAGAAGGCATCCATATATGATGGATGGATTAATAAATAAATAAAAAACAATGCCTCCAAACTACTTTGGGAGGATAGTAAGCATTCTGAAAGGAGGTAAATAAATAATAAATGCTAAATGGTTAAATAAATCAGGATATCCATTTTGCTTCCTTTCCTTTTTAGGAATCCTCAATCTATTTTATATTCATGAATTAAAATATGTAACACAAGTAAGCTGACTTTTTACTTTAATTAAATATATGCATCTTAGGTAGAAGAACAACAGCTGACTTTTTACTTTAATTAAATATATGCATCTTAGGTAGAAGAACAACAGAACGCAGGGACCACATTAGAAAATGCAGCTGTTTGCTACTGGTTCTTGTAAAGAGAAATATAATGATTCTCTGCAAAGTATCAGCTGCTTTGTAACAGTTTGTGCTTCTACACTTTCAAATAAATTTAATTAATCCATTTGATTCAAAGCCCTAAAGATATAAGCAAGATGATGCCTACTTGCTTTAATTTAAAATACTGCTAAACTTGTCAAAACAAGCTTTGGACACAAAGATATCTCTCCCAATTTTTACTCAAACATTTATATTCAAAGTTACCAGAAAAATATAGATTCTCAGATAAGCAAGTTCAATCATACCAGTTCACCATTTCAAAAAAATTGTTAATTACCTCCGCCTCATTCCCTAATACTGAACAATACGATCTACTTTTGTAAAGGATCCTTATGTTATAAAAGAAATACAGAAAAGTTATAATTATGACAGAAGTATGTTTAGTAGTTTTCAAATGTTCCATTTAAATAATATTTAAAATGCTGTTTTTTTAGGAATTAAACTTCTGAATAAGATGCTTATTGGAAAATTATTATTTTTTTAAAAATTAACTTACAATCTGGGGGAAACCATTATTTGACATGTACAGCATTACTGGATCCCTAGATTAGATTTGGTGATATTTCAATTAAAGTGTTTTCTTTTCTTACTTCCCTAAATAATCCATTAACTTATAAAATAAACAACACATTAACAAATAACCTTCATAAATTAAAAAAGAGAATCATAACTATATGCTTTTTACTTAAATTTAGTCCCAGGAACTTAGCTAACTTTTACAAACTTCTAATTACTGAATTACATCACAGTTATTTAAGGTTTACACCTATCATAACCAAAGCTCTGAATAAGCAGTTCCAGCTGAATCTGTGGATATAAACCTCAGGAGACACCATCCCAGAGTCATATGAGGCGGATAAAAAACAGGCATTACCTGGACAGCTGGAGTAGCCAGATGGAAATAATGTAAAGCCTCCCCATCTCTTACCTGACAAGTAGAGAGCAGAGTCTTTCCATCAGGCTTCTTGCCAAACAAGGGAGTAAATCTCTTGATTAGTGGTAACAGTCTAATTTAACTGGTAGTCCTTTGCTGAAAACAATGTCTGATCTTTGCTTCTTGTGTGATATTCCTATGAACCTTGTTTATGTAAAAAACTTTGAATCTCTAACTTCTGGATTGACTGACAACCCTGGCATGGCTTTTGGAACCTTGAACTGATTTTGGACTATTCTTCTATATGCTCCCATTTAAAATCCAAATCATTCAGGCAAGTGTCTGAGACATCCTTTAAATGTTATCCATTGAGTAAATTATGAACTGCCATCCAATTGTGTGAGAATAGTGAAACCAGTTTGGTGATATCATTTGGGGAAATTCACTGGAAAAAAGCAATTATATTTGGAAGAATTAATGGTAAAAGGAAACCAGGCCACCAATTAACATGGCATCAAAGTTGACAACAGCCATAGTATAGAACAACTCAAAGAAGTAGTGCAAGACTGGAAGATGTGGAAAGTCCTGGCCCATAGAATTGCCAAGAGTCAGACACAACTGAACGGATATCATCATCACTAAAACCAGGACAGGACTCGTGTATAAATATGGTAATTTGGTATCTCAGCTTGACCAATTCTAGAAAAAAACAGATTCCTACTGAAACATTTAGGGATCCTATTTAAACTTCTAACAGGAGCATTAACTTATATCCACTTTCAATTCATTTTATTTTCAGCTCTTGGATAAAATTGTACACAGGAATGCAAATGTAAATGTTTATAGGCCAATTAAATAATATGTAATAGTGCATGAACTATCAATGTGAACTATCAATCAGAAAAAAATAGATGGTTGTACTTTTTCATCTATTTTTCACCATGGGCAAAAGTACACATTCATGAACATTAACTGAACATTAACAATGCATTGTTTGCATTCACATAATTAAATATTTTGGACACAAAATACTTGTGCAATGTCTAGATGCACCAACGAACCAATAATTAGCACTTTCTTGGAGTTAAATATTAGTCAATGGAATGCAAGGGAAGTTGGATTTAGTTTCCTTGTGACTATGTAGGGATTTTAGGCTGACCCCTCTTAACTCTGTGCCTCTACATTCTGAGTCAGATGTTAGTCAAATCTTTGCTTTAATAAACTGACTTTATGTAATGCTATGATTCTATATTGCCAACCTTTCCTAATCCTTAAAAGCTTGGGTTCTTCCAATGACATGATATAGCACAAACAAAAGAAATTACATTAATGCTGCATTAATCATGTTATCTCTATTTCAGAGGCTTGACAGGATATATTTTTAATGGCTACTAGATACTATCTAAATAATATTTAAAACAATTATGCTATTAATAACCATTTATTAGCAATGGAAGAAGACTATTATCTTTATTCTCCCTGGTATACCCACATATGATCAATTATTTGCTGACTTATTTCTGGATTAGCTGGACCTTCCTCCCAGGTTAGCAGGCCTTTTCTGAATAAGAGAAACAATGGATTGGAAAGCAATTAGATACCATAACTTCCCACTTATGACAATCTTTCCATCATCCTTCAAATCTGAACCAGCCATTTTGTCAACTAGGTCTGCATACAACAGTAAAGCAATAGACAATAGTCTATGGCACCTGTGGCAGACAATGATTAACTTGTCTGCAGCTAGATAAACAAATAGCAGGCACCTGTAAAGATTACTTCCTAAAGGTATAACAACTGTTTGGCAACGATCATGCTGGCAAAACAGCTGCTTCCATTCTGGAGCACAAACAAGGTAGTGTCTTCAGCAACTGTCAACTCTGATGCTTTATCAGTGCTATCTCATTAGCTAGAAAGAAGGCTTAAATGCTTTGTTTATAAATTATGATTATTTCTGATTGCAGCAGTTACTGATAGTGCCATTCATTTGCAATGCAATTCTTTGAATTTGTTTAATTACAATTTGAAACAAGACAGAGAAGATTAATTAACCCACCTGGCTGGCTGGCACATACTCCTGGCTTGGCTCTGTCATACTCATGTACATGTTTTCACCGTCAAACTGCAAATAGAAAAAAAATAAAATATAAATCAACAACTTTTAACGCTTCTAGCAAAATGTGATAGCTATAATAATAAAAAATAAATTACAGCTTGCTTTGAAAGGCTGTTTCTGTTGTCATCCTTATTGACCCTGGATGTCAGTGATTAGAGGTAATTAGTGCTCTAGTAATTACAGTAAGCAATGAATGGTTTCTTTTCATCTGCAATCTGTTTTAAAACAAAATGGCTCATTTTCAATACCATGTATATATACTGCTGTTAGGATAATGAAGTAAAATGTGACTTGAACATTTCTGATGAGGAAAAAGTATGATAAAAACATAAATATTTTAATAGATTCTGGATTTTGATCCATACAAAAATAAAACCAACACAATATTATACCTTAATGTATCACCCATTTAGAAAATAAGGAAAAACAGTAAATTTTCAAAATATTTCAGGCAAATTTACCAAAATAGTTAAAGATGAAGAATAAAACATTTTTCTAATAGAATAAAAATAAAGGTCTGTATTGTTATAAATGAAATTACCATGACAGAAAACTAAGATAATTTATATATTTTCTTCCCTTAAATACAGATTAATGATTAAACTTAAATGAAATCAATCAATTCAACAATTAAAGTGATAGAATATTAAAAAAAATTATTCATGCCTATTGTAATCCACATTTTTTTTACACTGACAAAACTCATATGGCAGGTGATTAAATACATTTTTATCCAATACCTTCAAAAATACATTTGGTATACCTCAAACTTTCCTAAGAGTATAGAGTACCACCACCTAGATTGAATGAATTATTTGCAAAAATAATTATACTGCAATGAGGTACTCCATAATTTTTTTAGGACATTAGAGTTCTGTTCATATATAACTGACCAAACCTGTCTTATGTTGCCTATATTAATGGACAGAAAAATTGGAACAAAGTCCAGTTTTAAGAAGTCATGGTTAAATAAGATATCCAGACCACTATATATATTGTTTATCTTTAGAAAAATACAGAAGATTCCCTCAGATTATTTTTATAAAGACAGTGAAGAACTGTAACTGAAAAAATTTCCTGACTCAGGTTGATAAGAATCTTTTTTTAAAAGTTCCATTGGAAGGATATTTTCTAAAGCCTACAGAGCTAAAACTACTCTCTTTTGTAGAGCTGTTGAAATGTTTAATCTTTTAAATGGAGTGAAGGCTGGCAGGTTCTCTTATCTTTTAACGTTAAAGCAAAGACTAAAACTCAGAACCTTTGATCAATCAATCAACATTCAAGCTTTCTGAAAGACTTTGTTCCAGTCTACATATTGCCTTTAGCTTTTCTTGCACAAAGTTGGTATCTGCAACACTAAGGCAGAAATAGTGAAATAGAAATTGTATACCTGGCTGAGTAAAACTCTGCATTATGTTACATGTTCAGTATGATGCTGGGCTTTGCTTTTATGCAAAGATAATATATAGGGATCACCATACATTGATAACAGAGACTACAAAATTAATGGCAAGTAGAAATTAGGAAAAAAAATGTGGAAGGCATTTGTAACATATTTTTTAAAAATAAATCTTTCCCAAGGGAGAGGGGGAGAGGGAGGAAGGGAGAGAGGAAGAGGGAGAAGGGAGGGAGGCAGAGGTGGGGGAGGGAAGGGGGGGGGAAGGAGAGAGAGAGAAAGGAGAGAGAGAGAGACTGAAGCCCAAAATATCTGTGTTTGACAAGGCAAAGAAAATGAATGATCACAGATCATTCAATACCTCAATATACACAAGATGTTCAGGAGACACTGAATGCTAATGAAACTCAACAACCAGTATGGTTCTTTGTCACTGTGAGGAGCATAGCAGAACATTTGGTTGAAATGATAGGGAAGGAAATTCAGAAAAGGTATTACAACGATTTTTCTAAGATTGAGAGCTGTCAACTGGTAGAAAAAGTTGCTTCCTAAACCAGTATCTTTCTCTTCATTGGAGATTTTTGTGACATCACTTGTTTGTCCCATAAAACTCTGCATTGTGATTTGCAAAACAGGACTTTGCAACTGAGTGGTGTCTCAGTCAAAATTGGAACAGCTTACTCAAGTGGAATGGCGACATGTGAACAGAAGAGCACTGAAGATGCCAAATTTCACATTTATTCATTTTATTTTAAGATATACAGATTTACCCTATTGTGATTCTAAGTGGTGTACCTCAGTAAAAGTAATAATAATGAAGATTAATAAAATAACAATATATAGTAACACCAATGTAATTATCTGGCACTGAAAATTTTCATCCTAAATCAATCAGCAAAGCCCTTCTGGAAGATTCAAATTTTTACAATCCTTCATGCTCTTTCATTGTATCTATTAATATACGGGACCCTCAGCAATCAGTCTCTCTTCACTCAGATTGGATGAGTGAAGCCTCAAGTGAGATAGTAAAAAACAGCAAATTTCTAATTTCATAATTACCAGTAGTTTATAGAGTATAACTTCAAATATAATATATTGTTATCTGGAAGAAGTCTCCATTGAATTAAATCATGTGTCTATATCAGTTTGTAAAACAATATTCAATTAGATAGTATATGAATTTCATTTATAGACAAAACACACTTGTAAATTCTAATATGAAGTAATAACAATAACAAGGTAAAAAACTACTTAACTTCCAGTCATCATTTTTCTCATTTCTCATTTTAATTTATCTACTGTTACAAACTAACATTTGAAAGTTATTTGCTTTGAAGATTGAGCAAATTATTGGATCCGCTCTGAAAAAAAATAATAAATTCTTAAGTCTCTCAATTGAAGTGATCAATATCAGTTTTCCTTACTTTACAAATGTGAATGTACAGAGCAACAAACTTTTCTGGAAAAGTTTAATATATAACTGGTATAGTTTAAAGATTAAAGATCCATGAATATTGTTTTGATGCATTTAAACTCCTAAGACAATTCTACCACCACCAGTATCATTATTAATAATAATAATTACTAATACTATGCCCTAGAGAGGGTGCCCCTCTCCCTGACATGGCCGATGGGACTGTCGAAAGTCCAACTCAAGGATGGGTCTTGGGATCCAGAGAGGTGGCATGGCCATTCTATGAAACACTTGGGGAGGGGGAGAGGTACTCAATTGGTTTCTTTTATTTTTTGATTTTTAATGGGGTTAGGGAGGGATGCTATGGGTCTGGGAAGGGAGGTGGGGAGGAGGGTGAGGGATAGATTTTTAGTGGGATTAGTGGATTGGGGGTTTGGGGTCAGCCAAGCCGGTGAGCATGCCTGGGGGACCTGGGGGACCGGGGGTTGGGGAGGCGACCAGGGTCATAAGCGTGGACCTTATTGGCACCGCAAGTGGGAGGGGCAGATATGGCGGGGGTAGAGGGCCATACCAGGTTAGGGGATTGCGTGTCCGCTATCTCCAAGTGATAACACGCTCCGACCCTCTCGACCCGTCTTGCAGGCCTGGTTGTGCAGAGTGTCAAGCCCTGAGCACCCGGCTAATGTTATGCAATGCCAGATCCGTTATAAATAAGGCTCCTGATTTTTGACTTGATTCAGGATGAGGGCATGGATCTGGCAGGGGTCACCAAAACCTGGTTGGGCCCAGAGGGGTCTCCCCCTGGTAACGATGTGCCCACCAGGTTTCCAGGCATTTCATCGGCCGAGGGCTCAGGGTAGGGGTGGTGGGGTGGCGGTAATTATTAGGGAAGATCTCTGTCCTAGGGAGGCCACTGTACCTCAGATGGCTGGCTGTGAGTCCCTCTTTGTGAAGTGGGGTCAGGGTGGGCAGATGGGTCTTTTGATAATGTACCTGGCTCCCTGCTACGTATCATCGGCCCTGCCCGGGCTCCTCGGGGTAATAGTCGAGCTGGCGGTGGAAACACCCTGACTGTTAGTTATGGATAACTTCAACCTGCCTTCACTCGGTGAATCCTCTGGGGTGGCCCGAGAGTTCTTGGCCTCCATGACAGCCTTGGACCTGACCCAATTAGTTTCGGGACCCACTCACATGGGAGGACACACGCTGGACCTGATTTTCGTCTCCGGACAGTGGTTGAATGATCGGTTAGGGGATATAGCTGTCAAACCTTTGTCATGGTCTGATCATTCTGTCCATAGACTAGACTTCTGTACCGCCAATCTGCACCACAGGGAGGCGGAGTCGAGGAGATGGTTCCGCCCCAGGCGCCTGATGGAACCTGAACGGTTCCAGACAGAGCTTGGGCCATTACTTGAAACTCTGGCTCATAACTCGGCCACAGACTTGGTAGCCGCCTGGGATAGGCTGGCTGCCGAGGCTCTGGACCGAGTTGTGCCTTTGTGACCTCTGACCCGGCAGAGATTTCACTCGGCTCCGTGGTTTACGGAGGAGCTGAGGGAGATGAAATGCCGGAAAAGATGTCTGGAGGGCCAGTTGTGCCGAGTCCGATTTCTCCGTCCTTATTGCATCGGCAGAAAATCGACCCACCACCCTGTTTAGAGTGACCCGCTCCCTGCTTGGGCCGGGAGTGCAGGAGGATCTCTTGCAGGGAAGGGCGAGGAGTTTTCATGATTTCTGCACGATAAAATCACTCAGATTCGGGCCGGGTTGGATTCTAGTTGGGAGGTCCCAGGGGAGGTGACTGCGGCGAGTCTTGAGATGGCTATCTGGGACGAGTTCGACCCTGTGACTGCCGAGGGTATAGACAGGTTGCTGGGGCGGCTGAATGCCACCACATGTTTATTGGACCCTTGCCCCTCCTGGCTGGTCTCTACCACCAGAGAGGTGACGCGGAGTTGGCTCCAGGGAATTGTTAATGCTTCTTTGATGGAGGGCTCGCTGCCCACTGCCTTGAAAACGGCAATGGGGCGACCCCTCCTTAAGAAGCCCTCCCTGGACCCAACTCTCTTGAAAAACTATCGTCCTGTCTCCAACCTTCCCTTCGTGACGAAGGTTGTTGAGAGTGTGGTGGCAGGTCAGCTTCCCCAGTACCTGGATGAAGATACGTACCTGGATCCCTTCCAATCGGGCTTCAGGCCCAGACATAGTACTGAAACGGCATTGGTCGCGTTGGTTGATGATCTCTGGAGGGCCCGTGACAGGGGTTATTCCTCTGTCCTGATCCTATTAGACCTATCAGCGGCTTTTGATACTATCAGCCATAGTATCCTATTGCGGCGGTTGGGGGGGTTGGGGGTTGGGGGCACTGTGTTGCAGTGGTTCGCCTCCTTTCTCTCCGACCGTCTGCAATTTGTATTGGCGGGAGGAGAGATCCACCTCTAGGCTCCTCGATTGCGGGGTGCCTCAGGGGTCGGTCCTCTCTCCTCTCCTGTTCAACATTTATGTGAAGCCACTGGGGGAGATCATCCATGGCTTTGGGGTGAGATGTCATCTGTACGCTGATGATACCCAGCTGTACATCTCCACACCAAGCCACCCCAACGATGCCATGGAGGTCATGTCCCGTTGTCTGGAGGACGTGAGGAACTGGATGGGCAGGAACAGGCTCTGACTCAACCCTTCCAAGGCTGAGTGGCTGTGGTTTCCGGCGTCCCGATATAGCCAGATAGTTCCATTGCTGGCTATTGGGGGTGAAATTTTGCCCCCTGCAGAGAGGACTCACAATCTGGGTGTCCTCCTAGATGTACGGCTGTCTTTGGAAGACCATATTACGGCTGTCTCCAGGGGGGCGTTTCATCAGGTTCGCTTGATTCGCCAGATGTGGCCCTTTCTGGATTGGGATGCCTTACACACAGTTACTCATGCCCTGGTCACCTCCCTACTGGACTACTGTAACGCCCTCTATATGGGGCTCCCGATTTTGATTAAAATAGTAAAAACGTATGCTCAAGTTTCATAAGAATTTTGATTAAAATAGTAAAAACGTATACTTAAGTTTCAAAGAAAATAATTTTCAAATGTTAGTTAAATTTTACACATGGAGTACAGTTTAGTACAAAGTGTATGTCTGTGTCTCTATGTGTTTAATGTAAAATGAGTATGATCTTGGGCAAAAGAGATACTGCCTAGGAAACCAAAGAGGCAAGATTCTTCAACAGTTTAATAGTCAGACAAGGGACCAGGAAATTGCCATAATGGATTAAGCCAGCGGTCCCCAAACTTTGCAGCTTTGTGGCCCAGCTGGAGTGGAGAGGGAACCAGGCCGATTGTACGGTGGGCTGGCATGCTTGCAGCTCAACTCATACGAGTGGCAAGCCAGTGCCCACATGCAAGTTGAGCTGGCCGTGCATGCATGTGTGCACACGCCTGCCACTTATGTGAGTTAAGCTGCGTGTATACCACAGCCTGGGGGTTGGAGATCCCTGGTTTAAGCAGTTAAAAATGGTGGTGGAAAGTTTATACTTTCAGACTTCCAAGATTCCATTAATGAACCCTTGAATAAGGTAGAATTAGTGCATTTCCTGTCTAGTTTATTTGGGATGGCTGTCAGTCTGTCTGTCTGTCTACCTTTCTGGGTGTATATGAACAAACAACAGAGCATCACATAGAGATTTATTTGTATTTAATATTATGGTTGTGGAAGGATTTCCTTTTATTTTTAGCCTATATTATTAAAACTCAATTCCCCAAAAAGCATCTTTAAGGAACATTAATATAACAAAGCCCAGAATCAGTATCTGTAATAAGAGAAAATGGTGAAATTTGGAAATTAGAAATGATAAAATATGGCTAAAGTAAAGACAGATTAAAGAGGTAAATTATCTACTCATTAGACTAAAGAAGGAAAAAAAACCTCAATCTTATAGAAACCTTTACAGCACAAAACAGAAAAGCTCTATAAAAGATACATCATTATAAAACTTAAATTTTCTTCTTCTAACTTGGCAGCACAATATGTGATTTATACAATAGCCTGAAATTGGCCAAGGAGAGGTGAAGGAAAAAGGCTACATGTAAGCTCATTTTTGATAGTGCCTCAAAAAATCCTGATGTTCATAATTGAAGTAGAAACCCTGTCATATCACATTGAAAATTAAAATGTCATTGTTATTAGACTCTTCAATACCCTCAATACAAATACTGTATTGAAATAAGTATCAAACTTAAGGGGGAAAAAAATTATGTTATTCTATGTTGTACATGGAAGAACTCTGAAAGATGAAAGCAAATTCATAGTCTCTCTCCCTCTGTGATATGTTTAGTCTGATGATGCCAGCGGTAACACCATAGAGGCACCCAGTTATGGGCTGTGCCACGGTAGCAGAATGGGAATCATGTACTTCATTTATCTTGCTAAAAGAACATGCTTCTGTGTTGGTCTGGTGATTTTGCTCAGGAAGGTTCCCAAAAAAGGCACATGCTGAAGATTCTTCTATCATTGTTTGGTAGCGAACATATTGCAAAATAGCATAAACTTAAATCTGGAAAATAAAACATCTTTGGCAACTCAAGTTACCTAAATTAAAGGAGAGACATAGATTTCTCCCAAATAAACCTTCAAATCATTCCATTAAATATCTGAAAACTACCTTAATATTACCAGCGAAATATTAATTTTAAACTTATTTTATTCCAAATAACTAATCCATACTATTCTTCTATTGTTTTGAACAGCAGTGTTTTACATTTGTTTTTATCTTCTAGAAATATTTTTATGTCCACAGTCAGTCATGATTTGGCATCAATTATTTCCCTTGAACTAAAAAAATAAGGACAAATGTTAATCTGCCTTCACTTGCTAGGGCTACCATACAGTTTATATGTATTTTAATTCTCCAATAAATACATATTTTTTTCCTTTCTTTCTTTCCCTCTTCTCCTCCACCTCCCCGTCCAATGTTTGCAACTTAAATTAACTCATTCTCTGTGTAAATGTCTAGCAGAATCAAATGTCTGATCAAATGTGGAATATAAGTGGGATAAATTTTAAAGCCATACAAGAGAGGTCAACCCAGACTTGTCTTATTACTTGTACCGCTGACATAAGTTAATGCAACACTTGAGAGAGACTGTAAGTCTCTTTAGCTTTCTGCCTTGAGTTGCACGTGTCAGTGCTTGGCTGAGTCCCAGAATTATCACCATCCCTCTGTGTAGCATACAGCCTCAATGGAAGATACAGTACTGAACACAGCAGGGTAGCACAAGCAGGATCCAGCAAAGTAGAGAAGAAGAGAAACTAGACAGAGACAGAGTGAACATATCAAAGGCATCCCAGGATGTGCTACCACATTGTCTTATGTGAGGCTGTAGGCATGCAGAGGTGAACTATGTCCTCTCTCTGTGGGATTTCATCTTTTTTGACCCTGAGAGTTAAATACTATTTTTAAAAGACTGCTAGTGTCTTGAAAACTACAAATAAACATTTATTGAAGATAGAATTAAACCTCACAGACATAAATTTGAAAGGGACAATCAATACAGATATTCTGTGTCCTCAATTTAGATAACTCAGAGCCTTCTGAGGCTTGTTAAGTCTCACACACTTGACTGTAGCTATCAAATAGAAATAGGTATCGTTTTCAGCTGAAGTAGAATTGGTTGGATTAAAAAACAAAGGATCTCACTTTTATTTAATATTTAAAGCATTTTAAAGATCCATTTATCTGTGAATTATATGTGTGCAACATATCTAAAAGGCATCAATGAAAGTTTCTGCAACGAGTGAGCAAGCCCTATTCACTGTTCTGGTTTCCTTACAAGTGATCATCACACAAATTTGTCAGACAGGGAATTGATTTTTGCTTCTGGGTTGATCATACCTGATAACATGACATTGGGGAATTGCCTGCTTAGTCTCAAAAAGTGAATGGGAAGAAGAAAGTTTTGCTTGAGGAAAATCAAAAGGAACTATCCTTAATCCTGTCCCTTCTGTTTAAAAAGCCTTGTTGTGGTAGAGGAAATCACAACCGAAAGTAAGACCCCAGAAATTTCTAGGACAGGCTTTCCCAAATTTTTTCATTATCCCAAAATGCTTATCAGAAAGTCTTATCGAACTTTGAAAACTAGTCATAAATCCCCTCCTTCTGCACCACTGTAACTGAAGGACTATTTGTATTATAAAAACAGTATCACTGAATTATCTTTATCAAAAATTATCATTGGCAGTTTAATTGTTTTCTCTCTCTATAGGAACACTTTGGGAGATGTTCAAATATATTTTAGTATATGTGGCAATCTTTATATTAATATTTAACTCTCTGGAGAATAGATGGGCCAAAATATTTCCAAATTAGGACCAAAAACTTCCAAAGAATAAATTTTCCATTTTAAAAGTTGGAAAACTGCATGCCACATGCTAGAGGACTTGAAGAGCAACTTTCAATTAGAGTAGACCATAATTAGTCATGTCATTTCCTTTATGAAAATGAGATATGAATTCAAATATATCTGAAACTCAACTTTGTTCTTCCAAATATTTATGCAAATGGAATTGACATACAATATATTTACCAATTACTGCAGATAATATTACAAAGGTAGTACTTATTTAACAAACACTTATTCAACAACCATTTGAAGTTGCAAAGCTACGGAGCTACTGGTAGTTATAAGTGGTCTTAGACGTTCTGGCCATCCCACATCTCTACTGTCACAGGATTGCAGTGCATGGCAACTGGCTCAAACTTAACAACAGTTGCAGTGTCCTGCAGTCACTTAATAACCATTTGTACATTTCCTTCCATAAGCAAAATTAATAGAGAAGATAACAAGGAATGTTGCAAGTTACTCCGGTAAATTGCTTGCACTCTCCCACACCCAATAGCAGGCACCTTTGGCCCAGCCACGCTCATGCCACTAGTCACCTACCTTTATTACCTGACAGCAGCCAACCCCAGTTCAGCTTTGCTGGCTACTTATGCACTCCTTCCCACCCAGCAGTAGCTATCTCTGGCCGGACAGGTTTGCCCCATGCTAGCTGCCTGCACATTCTCTCCTGCCCAGTTTGCAAAGCGCCTTGTTTAATACTCTTGCTTAATGACAACAACAAGAATTGGCAGGTTTGTGTTTGGGGGTGTGTGCACAAAGGGAGGCTCAGCCAAACTCATTGTACACATGTTGCACTCTGACAATAAAGATAATAATAATAATATTATGGCATCTGGATACTTTGCAATTCCATCTTATTATTTTTCCAGCACTTTTTAAAAACAACCTTTTCTTAAAATGTAAAGGGAAATTAAAAAGGTATATATGTATATATGAAATTAAAAAGATATTATATATATATATGTATGTATGTATGTATGTATGTATGTACTGTATGTATGTATGTATTTTCCCACGTAATATTTGTGCTTTTATTATAGCAACGTTTCAGCAGAATCTCATCTGCCATCCTCAGGCTTGTGTATTAGGTTCTTTTTAATTTTGTGTGCCAGGCTTGGCAGTCGGTTTTTGTTTGAATTTGGTACTGGCTTTCTGTTATATTTGAATGTTTTTTTCCTCATCTTGATTGGCTGGGAGTCTAGGTCTGTTTTTATTGGTCTTCGAGTTGCTGTGTTTTTGATTGGTTGGCAACATTGTGTTTTGTGCATTGGGGTTTCTTAGTGCAGCTTGGTTTCTTGTAAATGACCGATAATTATTTATTAGGAAGCTAGGTTTTATTTGGGTAGCTGGCTGGGGCGTGTTTGGGCTGGAGGTATTGGGGGGGGGGGGTCTGTTTGTGTCCAGGTGTTTGCCTGGATTGTGGTATAGAGATTTTTTTGTTGGTGAATGCAGGCTTCCAGATGATTGATAGTCTCGTGGAGTCTACTCGAAGACCAATATAAACAGATCTAGACTCCAGCCAATCAAGATGAGGAAAAAAAATCATTCAAATATAACAGAAAGCCAGCACCAAATTCAAACAAAAAACAATTGCCAACCTGGCACACAAAATTAAAAAGAACCTAATACACAAGCCTAAGGATGGCAGATGATTGATATATACACTGCTCACAAAAATAAAGGGAACACAAAAATAAGACATCCTAGATCTGAATGAATGAAATATTCTTATTAAATACTTTGTTCATTACATAGTTGAATGTGCTGACAACAAAAATCACACAAAAATTATCAATGGAAATCAAATTTAGCAACCCATGGAGGTCTGGATTTGGAATTACACTCAAAATTAAAGTGGAAAAAAACACTACAGGCTGATCCAACTTTGATGTAATGACCTTAAAACAAGTCAGAATGAGGCTCAGAAGTGTGTGTGGCCTCCACGTGCCTGAATGACCTCCCTACAATGCCTGAGCATGCTCCTGATGAGGTGGCAGATGGTCTCCTGAGGGATCTCCTCCCACACCTGGACTAAAGCATCCCCCAACTCCTGGACAGTCTGTGGTGCAATGTGCGTTGGTGGATGGAGCGAGACACGATGTCCCAGATGTGCTCAATTGGATTCAGATCTGTGGAATGGGTGGGCCAGTTCATAGCATCAATGCCTTCGTCTTGCAGGAACTGCGGACACACTCCAGTCACATGAGGTCTAGCATTGTCATGCATTAGGAGGAACCAGGGCCAACTGCACCAGCATATGGTCTCACAAGGGGTCTGAGGATCTCATCTCGGTACCTAATAGCAGTCAGGCTATCTCTGGCGAGCACATGGAGGGCTGTCCGCCCCCTAAAGAAATGCCATCCCACACGATTAATGACCTACTGCCAAACCGGTCATGTTGGAGGATGCTGCAGGCTGCAGAACATTCTCCATAGCGTCTCCAGACCCTATCACATCTGTCACATGTGCTCATGTGAACCTGCTTTCATCTGTGAAGAGCACAGGGTCCCAGTGGCGAATTTGCCAATCTTGGTGTTCTCTGGCAAATGCCAAACGTCCTGCATGGTGTTGGGCTGTAAGCACAACCCGCACCTGTGGACGTTGGGCCCTCATACTGCCCTCATGGAGTCTGTTTCTGACCGTTTGAGCAGCCACATGCACATTTGTGGCCCACTGGAGGTCATTTTGCAGGGCTCTGGCAGTGCTCCTCTTGTCCCTCCTGCACAAAGGTGGAGGTAGCGGTCCTGATGCTGGGTTGTTGCCCTCCTACGGCCTCCTCCACGTCTCCTGATGTACTGCCTGTCTCCTGGTAGTGCCTCCATGCTCTGGACACTACACTGACAGACACAGCAAACCTTCTTGCCACAACTCGCATTGATGTGCCATCCTGGATAAGCTGCACTACCTGAGCCACTTGTGTGGGTTGTAGACTCCGTCTCATGCTACCACTAGAGTGAAAGCACCGCCAGCATTCAAAAGTGACCAACCCATCAGCCAGAAAGCATAGGACCACTAAGAAGTGGTCTGTGGTCACCATCTGCAGAACCACTCCTTTATTGGGGATGTCTTGCTAACTGCCTATGCTTTCCACCGGTTGTCTATTCCATTTGCACAACAGCATGTGGATTGTCAATCAGTGTTGCTACCTAAGTGAACAGTTTGATTTCACAGAAGTGTGATTGACTTGGAGTTACACTGTGTTGTTTAAGTGTTCCCTTTATTTTTTTGAGCAGTATCTATCTATCTATCTATCTATCTATCTATCTATCTATCTATCTATCTATCTATCTTTGGCAATTCGGGTTTTCTCCCGCGTAGAATTGGAAGTATCTAGGTGACGTTTCGATGAAGTCTCATTCATCATCTTCAGGCTTGTGTCTTCGGCCTTGTGCTTCTCAAGGCCGAAGACACAAGCCTGAAGATGATGAATGAGACTTCATCGAAACGTCGCCTAGATACTTCCAATTCTACGCGGGAGAAAACCCGAATTACCAAAGATCCACAAATACCCGCGAAAACCTCAGAAAACATATATATGTTTTTGGAGGTTTTCGCAGGTATTTGCAAGTTTGGAGTTCTACGAAAAGCACAAGGCCGAAGACACAAGCCTGAAGATGTTGAATGAGACTTCATCGAAACGTCGCCTAGATACTTCCAATTCTACACGGGAGAAAACCCGAAGAACCAAAGATCCATATATATATGCCATATGCGATCACCAATTCAGTCACTAATCAGACTTATATCATTTCTACTTGATAGTCACTACAATTATATTATATGATTTTCTCTGTTAAATTCAGCTGGAAACCATGTATTTTACTCAGCAACAATGCTTTACCTTTTTTTGGAGTATTTTTTTCCAAATTCTTAGTTTAATGTACAATCTTGGGACCAATTTCTGAACATTAATGCCTTTCTTTTAAGTTTAGTTTTTGTTCACAAGAAGAGTATCTTTAAGATTACAATTCCACAGAGAAATGGCACATAAGAATAACAAACACCACAAACATTGTTCTGGGATAGTAAAAAATAAAACCCAAATGAACTATGACAAGTCCAGGTTGAGAGATGGCCTGGGGGCCCTATTAGCTATAGCTCTTTGTGTGTCTGTAACTCTTCACCACACCTGATTAAACAGACAGATTCAAATATAACTGGAAATCCTCTCAGGCTAACATTTCTTCTACTCGCCAAAAATACCAAACTAAACTTTTTTCTAATCTGAATAGACTTAAAATAGACAGCAGGAAAAAAAGGCAACTCAATTGAATTGATCATAAAAATCAAGAGTAAATATTAATATAAGTCACTATTAGCCACACATATTTCTATTCCAACACCAGTGTGTTGGAGTAGAATTACTGGAGTAAATATGAAGGATCTAATTCCAGAATTTAATGTTACAAGGACTGTTTTATATTGCTAAGATTATCACTTCAAAGAAAGTATTTCACCAGGATGCAGTTGTACAACAGGGAAAAAATCATTGTTCCTTCCAAAGATACCAAGAAACTATTCTAATATGATCTCTAGACTTGAATTACATCTTTAATATTTAATTTCTATATCTGGTAACTAACAACTTCTGAAAAATTGATTTTCATGTAAAAGTTGTTTAAATAGTAAGATGGACAGAATATAAATTTAATAAATAAATAAGCTCTGAATTTTGAAATAATGTACTTTCTGGAGAGGAAGCTGTTTTCATGAATTATATTCTATATTATACTATATACAGTATGTGCCATTTGTGAGTTTTAATGGGAATTCACTGAATTCCAGCTATATTCTAATTAAAGAGATTTGATAAAACTATGCTTGTGTAAATGGTCAATAATTTATTAGAGGAAATTAAAATGGAAGCAATATTTTAGTAGATAATAATGTATCCAGATGTATTTCTAAATTAATTCGGTTTATTATTTCTTCATTCCATTTACAGTATACACTGCAGGCTTCCAGCAATACTGATCAATACTAAAAATAAACACAAAAACACCATAAAGCAAAATATGTAAAATTATAAGCAAGCATTACAATATTACGCTAGCTAAGTAATTAGCAAATACATGGTATCCACATTTGAAACCCAGTAGCTAATTATAATATGTTTTACAACTTTCTTACAATGTAACATTGAAGTGGCAGATCAATCTTTCTTCACAAGAAATATAAAAATATGTATTTTTATCTTGGCTGTTCACTACCCCGAGTCCCTTTGGGAGAGGGGGCGGTATATAAGTCTAATAAATAAATAAATAAATAAATAAATCTGTGCTGATGGTGACACAGAATTGCATAATGGCTGATGCTACCAATTCAAAGTCTATAGCCCTGGGTTCTAGCTAAGTTTTCTTCTGCAGCAAATACAGAAAACCTTTATCAATGAAATTCTCAGGTGACTACATTCCTTTAAAGAGGAGAGGCCCAAGCCATGTGCAGATTATATCTAATAATAAATATCCTGAATTTGGACTAGAATTCAGCGCAACTTAGAACAGGTGCTGCCAGTGGAATAGATATGGGTACCCTGCGGGTCAGTTTGGGGAACTTCTTCAAGAACATCTGCACATGAAGTTCGTTAGAGCAGTTTAACTGGAAGGCAACCAGTATATGAGTGACATTTGTCTTATCACTTGTTACAAGAAGGCATGGAACTGGTAAATCAGTGGTGGTATTCAGCTGGTTCGCAACGGATCGGGCGAACCGGTAGCAAGAATTTGGTGTGGGTCATCGAACCGGTGGTAAGTTCTGGCTGGTCATGCCCCCCACCGGGTCGCCCTCCCGCCCGATGCTCGCTCAGGGCTTCTCTGAGGCTAGGAAGCTCCCAAAACGGAGCTTGGAGGAGTGCTGCATAAGCCTCAGGGGAGTAAAAATGTCCCCCCCAGGGGCTTCTCTGAGGCTAGGAAGCTCCCAAAACGGAGCTTGGAGCTTGGAGGAGTGCTGCATGCTCTTCCCATGCTCTGTTTGTTTTCTTCCTGAGCCTCCGGGGAGCCTCAGGGGAGCAAAAATGCCCCCCCAGGGGCTCCTCTGTGGCTAAGAAGTCCCAAAAATGGGTGGGGACTGCAAAAAAGACAAGCCATGCCCACCCAGTCACTTGGCCATGCCCACCAAACCACGCCCACAGAACCGGTAGTAAACGTTTTTGAATACCACCACTGTAATAAATCATACGCAAACAGTAACAGGCACATATAATCATCAGACTGATCGGAGCACTTGTAACAGCACAAGTTAAATAGTACCTCCAAACTGTGGATTGGATTCTCCAGGGGAAATTAATTAAAATTAAGACGAATCCCATGGCATCCAGTGCTAAGTTGTTAAAACAGTAAGTGTCTAACTGGTTTCTTGAAGAATGAGTATATTACCATTTTCTTTAAGACAGATGTATCTTCCTTTTGAAGAGAGACATGGGGTAGATAATAATATATTTTAATGCCTGAATTTTATTTTCTTGGAAGGAATTCCTAGATCAGCAATTAAATAAAAAAGAAGCTGCAGTTCTTTTAATTCTTGCAAGGTTGTCTATGGGTATTTTCAGTTATCCAGGTCATGATTGTCCCAAAGGTGCTTTTTCAAGAGGCAACTGGACTTTCTCATTTTTCTTTGAAGATCTTTAGTTTCTCATCCAAGGAGCTTCTTCAGCTCTGACTGGATGATGGGGAATGCAAAAGAATGCAAATGACCAACTGTCTTCAAGGAATATAAATCTTTCCATTCCCCACCATCCGGTCAGAGCTGAAGAAGCTTCTTGGATAAGAAGCAAAATATCTTCAAAGAAAAATGAGAAAGTCCACTTGCCTCTTGAAAAAGTACCTCTGGGACATCCTTGAAAGGTTGATTTTTAATCCTGTAGTACACCAAGAAAGTGAAACCATGCTGTCCTGAAATTTTGAAAAGTATAGTCCAATGTATCTTCAAGATGTCTGATTGGAAAATATTATTCTAATTAAATTTCTTCATAAAATCTGCATTCCATAAGGAATCTTAATATGAGCTGTCTAGCCTATGATAATTTCTATCTGTCACAGAAATATATATCACTCCATTTTGCATGCTAAATCAATACGATAAATATATATATATTTAATAATTTGTATTTTAATTTTAATTTATGTCCCATTCATTCATGGAGTTAATGCTATACTACATTTTATTTCATAGGCTATAAACCTAAAGTGATATCAGCAATCAGGAATTTCTTACTACTAGAAAGAAACATTATTAACATTCTTAATAGATAGATTTTTTACACAAATCCTTGAAGGTATAGTTCTAATTAATCCCACTTATTCAAGGAAGTGGGGGAAAAGATTTTACAGATAATCCACAGCCAAATCTATTATGTGCTACTTGCATTCAATTAATTAAATTATTCATAAACATTTGTTGCTTTTCCCATGACAGAATTGAATAAAAAAGAGAAACCATAGCTTATGTCTTTGTAACTTACTAGAGCAGGAAATGTCCAAACTCAAGCCTCTTTTATTAAGATACTTTAATATCAATTCTGTCTTGGAAGAATTACCGAACAGCAATCTGCCTTTTTCTGTTGGATTGTATAACTGGGGGAGACAATCACTGTCTAGTCATATGCAACTACACTTCATTTATTTGCACATAAATAAAGATTTCACTCTTTTTCTAACAACCTGCTAGACTAGAAAGTCCATTTTTTAAAAACTATATGATGAAAATGATGTAAAGTTTTAAAGAAACCATTCACAGTGGTACAAATAATGGTTAACATCTATAATATTTACATCAAGCTATAAGCTAAAAATATTGGTTCACAATTTTCTATAGGTGGTATACAACTTTGCTACCCTTCAAAAAGACCTCGACTATGTATCAGAATGGTCAAACAAATGGCAACTTCAAATCTCAACAAATAAATGCTCTGTCTTACATATTGGCAAAAAAAATAAGAAAATAAAATACAGGCTGAATAGTCAAGACCTTGTTGATGATTCAAACTCTATCAAGGACTTTGGAGTTCTCATCTCAAATGATCTAAGTGCTAGAGCCCACTGTAACTACATAGCCAAAAAGCATTAAGACTTGTTAACCTAATCCTACATAGCTTTTTCTCTGGTAATATCACACTGCTAACGAGAGCATACAAAACATTTGCTAGACCAGTACTCGAATACAGCTCATCAGTCTGGAACCTGCATTACGTATCTGATATTAACACAGTTGAGAAAGTCCAGAAATATTTCAAAAAAGAGTTCTCTACTCCTCTACTCATTGCAGAATACCTTATGCCACCAGACTTGAAATTCTAGACCTAGACAACCTAGAACTATGCCGCCTTCGATCCAATCTAAGTATAGTATATAAAATTATACATTGCAATGTCCTACCTGTCAATGTCCTTCAGCTTCAACCATAGCAATACAAGAGCACACAATAGATACAAACTCAAGGTAAACTGCACCAAACTTGATTGCAGGAAATACGACTTCAGCAACAGAGTGGTAAATGTTTGGAATACTCTACCTGCCTCTGTGGTTTCTTCCCCAAACCCGAAAAAGTTTAACTTTAGACTGTCTACTACTGACCTCACACCTTTCCTAAGAGGTCTGTAGGGGGCGTGCATAAGCACACCAACGTGCCTACTGTCCCTGTCCTATTGTTTCTTTTTTATTTTTCTTATATGTATCCATTTCATATATCCATAACTATATAACTTATAACTTATATCTGTTATCTTATAATTGCTTGACAAAATAAAATAAAAAAATGAATAAATAAATAAATAAATCTAAGATGGGCAGATAATACTATAATAAAAGTTGGAAGTGTAATGAAACAAAGGAAGATTTACTACAAGTGGTGGACATATACCTGTCATACCTCGAGGATGGTTCTTGGGTACCAGAGACGAGACACGGCGCAGCTGGGGGTTTTAACTATATGGATTTTAAGGATTCTTTTAAATTATTTAAATTCTTGACAAAATTTTTAATGGGGTTAGGGAAAGGGAATTTATTATTGGGGTTAGGGAGGGGGACCGGACTGGGTTTGGGGGACAACCCATCTGGGAATAAGGCCGGACTGGGGCATGCCTGCGACCGGGAGGCCTTGGGACCAGGGGACGGTCGATTCGAAGATGGGGGCTTCTTCTGGGGAGGGGGATGAAAGATCCCACCTTACGATCGGTGGGAGAGGCAGGTATGGTGTTGACAGGGGGTCTTATCAAGTTCTGGGAGCATGCCCTAGCTGTTTACAAGCGGTGGTGTGCTCCAGCCCCCAGGTCACGTCTCACCCGCTGAGTTGTTTGAATGATCGGGCCCCGGGCCTTCGGCTGATGCTATGCAATGCCAGGTCCGTAGTAAATAAAGCCCCCCTTGTTCACGATCTTATCACGGAGGGGGATGCGGACCTGGCTGGCATTACCGAGACCTGGCTGGGACAGGAGGGGGGTGTCCTTCTAGTAGAAATGTGCCCAGCCGGGTTTCGGGTTTTTCATCGGCCGAGGGCCCAGGGGAGGGGTGGGGGGGTTGTGGTAATTATTCGGGAGGATCTGGATCCTAGGGAAAAGCACCGGAAAAGACGCCTGGAGAGTATTTGGAGGACTACTCGCTCCGGACCCGACCGAACACTTTTACGGTCTTATATCAAGACTTATTTAGTGGCGATAGGGGTGACAAAGCATTTTTACTTTTCCACCCTTATTGCGTCTGCAGGAAACCGCCCGGACCGCCCTGTTTAGAGTGACCTGCTCCCTCTTGGAAGGGGGAGCGCGGGAGGATCCCTTGCAGGGACAGGCTGAGGATTTTTCAAAATTCCTGGTGGATAAAATCGCTCGGATCCGGGATGGGTTGGACTCTGAATGGGCGGCTCTGGGTGGGGGATCGGGAGCGGAACTTGAAACAGTCATTTGGGAGGAGTTTGATTCTGTGACACCCGAAGACGTGGACAGGTTGCTGCGGGGACTGAATGCAACCACATGTTTATTGGACCCGTGTCCCTCCTGGCTGGTGTTGGCCACCTGGGAGGTGACACGAGGTTGGTTTCAGGGTATTATTAACGCTTCCTTGAGTGAGGGATATCTACCCCCCGCCTTGAAAGAGGCGGTGGTGAGACCCGTCCTCAAGAAACCGTCCCTGGACCCAACTCTATTATCTAATTATCATCCCGTCTCCAACCTTCATTTTATGGTGAAGGTTGTTGAGAGTGTGGTGGCACAACAGTTTCCCCAGCACCTGGATGAAGCTGTCTATTTAGATCCACAACAATCGGGCTTCAGGCCCGGGCTCAGCACAGAGACGGCGTTGGTCGCATTGGTGGATGATCTCTGGAGGGTCCGTGACAGAGGTTATTCCTCTGTCCTGGTCCTCTTAGATCTCTCGGCAGCTTTCGATACTGTCGACCACAGTATCTTATTGCAGCGGCTGGAGAGGTTGGGAGTGGGAGGCACCGTTATGCGGTGGTTCTCCTCCTTCCTCTCTGACCGCTCGCAATTTGTGTTGGCAGGGGGGCAGAGGTCGGCCCCGAGGCCCCTGGTTTGCAGGGTGCCTCAGAGGTCGGTGCTCTCGCCCCTTCTGTTCAACATTTATATGAAGCCACTAGGTGAGATCATCCGTGGCTTTGGGGTACGCTGATGATACTCAGCTGTACATTTCTACCCCGGGCCACCCCGATGAAGCCGTCGAAGTGATGACCCAGTGCCTGGAGGCCATGCGGTGTTGGGATGGGATGAAACAGGCTTCAGCTCAACCCATCTAAGACTGAGTGGCTGTGCTTCCCGGCACCCCGATACAGCCAGCTGGTTCCATCGCTGGCTGTGGGGGGGGGAAATTCTTGCCCCCACAGAGAGGGCCCGCAATCTGGATGTCCTCCTGGATGTGCGACTGTCACTGGAAGACCATGTGGCAGCCGTCGCCAGGGGGGCTTTTGGTCAGGTCCGTCGGATCTACCAGTTGCGGCCTTTTCTGGATCGGAATGCACTTCACACGGTCACTTCCGCCCTGGTGACCTCCCGCCTAGATTATGCCAATGCTCTCTACATGGGGCTGCCTTTGAAGAGCATCTGGAGACTCCAGTTGGTGCAAAATGCAGCCGTGAGGGTGGTATTGGGAGCTTTTCGGGGCTCCCATGTTATGCCACTTCTGCGCGCGCTGCATTGGCTCCCGGTGGCCCTCCGGGTGCGCTTCAAAGTCTTGGTTACTATCTTTAAAGCGCTCCATGGCTCGGGACCGGGATAGTTGCGAGACCGCCTCCTGCCATCATCAGCCTCCCAACGACCGGTACGCTCCCATAGAGTCGGTCTCCTCGGGGTGCCGCCGGCTGGACGGCTGGTGACCCCGAGGATGTGGGCCTTCTCATTGGGAGCACCCCCTCTCTGGAATGAATTACCCCCGGAGGTAAGGGCCGTCCCTGATCTCATGGCCTTCCGTCGGTTACTTAAAACTCACCTATTTCGGCAAGCCGGACTGGCCTAGGGGTTTTTAAATTTTAACCTGGTTTTAATTTCTTTTAACTTTTGTTTATATTTTTAATTAGAGCCATGCTATATTTAATTCTTTTAATTTTTAAAATTGTCATGTTGTATATGTGTTCTGTATATGTATTTTTATCTTGGCTGTTCACCGCCAAGAGGGAGAGGGGGGCGGTATATAAGTCTAATAAATAAATAAATAAATAAATAAATAAAATAAATAAATAAATAAATAAATAAATAAATAAAAAATCTTCAAAATACTGGAAATTTTTTTCCTATTTTCGTGTTATTTGAATTTTTTAAAATATGCTGTTTATCTTTTTCTCCCTTTTATTAAAATGTGGATTTGTATATGTTTATGTATATTTGTTGTGCAGACACGTACACGCACACGCACACACACACACACACAAACAATACAATGGTAATTTTAATTTAAGTCAACAACAAAATCAAAATCATTTTATACAGCAAGTGAGTTGTAAAAAAATTTTCAATGTTATGCTCAACTTTGGATAAAAATGTCAAATAATTTTATCCCTGTACTTTTGATATCCTAAACTGTAATTAATATTGATAAAATACTTCTCAGTAATGAGCTATTGAAACATTACAAAGTTAATAATCTTTATTCATATTATATAAGAATCATGTGCTGAAACAATACAATAACAAGATTTATAACAACAGAATAATAATTAAAAATATATATAGGACAGGAGAAAATAAACTGATCTGAATTGAAACCCTTCCTTGTTGCTACTATTGGATATCAAGAGGAGTAGATGAATGGATGGATGAAAGAGGAATAAATAAACAAAGTTCGACAAATTCCAACAGATACCGTGTTTCTCTGAAAATAAAACCCAACTGTAAAATAAGCCCCAGCATGATTTTCCAGGATGTTCATAATATAACCCCTACCCACCTCCCAAAGTAAACCCCAGTTAAGATTGCCAGCTAGACAGATGCATTTTTAGTACCACATTTTCCCCCCAAAAAGACCTAGTTGGAAAACAAGCCCTAATTCATCTTTTGAAGCAAAAATTAACATAAGATCCAGTCTTATTTTTGGGAAAACACGGGTAGTTATCACTGCAGCCATTGACATAAAAGCCCTACTCTAATGACTACATTGTTTTAATAGTTCACTTAAACATGAATACTTTATCTCCATAGTCTCAGGTATTCTGATCAAATTATAGCTTGTTTATTTCTTTAAAAAAACCTATTGAAACTTTCAGAAAAGTCTATTTTCTTCCAAGCTAAAACTCCTACTTTCGTCACCTTTTCCAGGCGATGTGCTCCAGATATTTCAAATAGCTTTTCACCAGGTGACCATTTATAAGGCAGAATAGTCATCAACCTGATTTAAAAGCTAAACAGGTATTCCTGCACATTACAAGGCATCACAGCTGAAGTCCTGGCAATGTAGAGCACAGTGTGAATTATGTATCTGATTTTATTTCATGCTGTTAGATACAGTTCACTGAAAATGCACAACCGAGTTCTTTTAGGAATACAAACTAAAAGCAATGTTATGTATTATGCTACAGCAGAAAATTTTATGTCTTACATGGGATTAGCTGACGCATTTATCAAGCAGCCTCCAAGGAAAGTGGAGTTCAAGACTTAAGTTTATCAATAATACATAAACAAACAAACCAATTAGGTACAAAATGGCTATGTTGATAGACAACATATTAATGATCCTACAATACTACACAGAGTAAGAAAGGAAAGGCAAGCAAAGGTAATTAAACAGTCCATGGGACAGGATTACAAGAAGGTTAGTCTATTAACCATTTGCTATCCCAAAATGTCCAGATCAGCTAACAACATTTTCCAGTGACATTTGTAAAAATAAGTTGCTAAGCATTGCCAAAGACAATGTATCCAACAGCCAATTTGAGATCCAGATGTACTGTAAAGGGGTTTCAAGATCTGTACAGAAGAAGCCTGCCTATAACATGCTGCCCATCTGAATAGTGATGTAGTACCTATACAAAATATACATATGGATCATTCTGTTTTACACTGTCCTTTTCTTATATTAATATGTTTTTTATGATTTTGCTGGGTCTTTTTCTGTCTTTCATTTCAGGGGATTAAAATCAGAATTCATTTCAAAACAAATACAAAATGATAACCAGACAGTATAGAATGAAAAAGAAACCCGTCTTGTATTCCTCCCTTTTTAAAGGATTAACTTTGATTAAAACATTACAAAGAAAATATGAAAACAATGCGTATTCATTAGCATTACCTATCTCCTTTTCCACTAACCTAAAATTAAAATACTTATTTCAAACGGACAAGTTTGTTACCACTTTCTCTCATTTAACTAGTAATAGAAATACTGTGAATGTTAGATAAATCGATAATCCTAAATCTGAAAACTGCATAAAGTAATTTTTTTCAATATACTATCTTCCATATTTGTTGAAAAACTCTCTCAAATTTCTCAGACGATGTAGCCTATGGTGATTAATACCAACAATACCACAAATTGGATGTAAAAATTTTGTTATCCCAGCAAATCACATATTTCAGTAAACAGAAACTGATACAACCTCTGCATGATAAAAGATAAACAGAGTAATTGCAATGCTATTTATATGCAGTTATTTACAGATTCAAAACAGAAAACATTAGGTCCAATAGGTCAGAAATTGACCATGCCGAGTCCAAAAACGTTAGGCAATTTCTAGAAGCCTGGCACACTGACAAATTAGCTATCAACAGACATATAAATAGTATGCAAAACTGACAACCAAGAAGCCAAAAAAGCAAACAAAAAGACCAAACATATCTCCACCAGCAATCAGTATTCAAATGATAGATTAAGTCCAAGATTAATATCAGATTAACAATCAAGTAAACAATAGCCCAATCAAGGAACTACCAAACAAGCCAATAGTAAACAAACCCAACCAAATAACCTCTAAGACCATTTCTAATAAAACTGATAAGGCAAACCATTAGAATATAAACTGTGAGCAAACCTCACTCCTTACTATCATTGATGGTGTTACGTAGATTGGATAATGAAACATCTTCAAGAAAATAACCAAGCTCAGAGACTACCAAGGACCCTTCAGGCCAGAAATTTGGATATGCTTTCAGACATTACTTTGGACCACCTACTTTGGCATAATGTCTTTCAAACATTTCTTACAGTCAGCTAAGTCAGCAGTCTGCAGCCCTTTGGGCTGCACAAGTGGTGGGCAAGTATGCTCGCACATATAGCTCCATTTGCGCAAACAGCAGGTGCATACTCATGCTGCTTGTGCAAATGGAACTGTAATGTGTATGTTTGCCCACTGTTTGCATGGAACAATCCCCTCTCTCCACTACTCCCCGTCACCACCACTGGTGTGCAAAGCCAGAAAGGTTGGGGCCCTATGAATTAAGTCTTTTTATTCTTGCTTTTTAATTTTTTTAAAGTATATTTTTATGAGAACTCTTCTAACTCAGAAATATTCTTACATCTCTTTGCAGATACTTCATGCTTAAAACCTCCTCATAGATTTTCAGTTTCAAACTGAAAACTGTGAAAATCATTCCATAACATGTGTTCCCAGTTAATGGCTGATTTGGGGATATGTTTTCTTACTTGTCTTACTGAAAAAGACAACTTCTTTTCAGTTACACTTTCTTCAAAGACTGTGGGACATTAGCTTCTGGGTTATGTTTATATTTAATTATATTTTTTCTTTCTTTCACCCACACAATATTTCCTGTTTCATTACCTTTCACTAACTGCCATATAATTCAGTGGTGGGATTCAAATATTTTTACTATTGGTTCTGTGGGCATGGCTTGGTGGGTGTGGCTTGGTGGGTATGGCTTGGTGGGTGTGGCCATGTGACTGGTGGGCGTGGCTTTTTTGTGCTTTTTTGCAGCTACCCCCAACTGTTTTTAGGGCCTTCTGGGCCTTAGGCAAGCCTCCTGGAGGGCATTTTTGCTGCCAGAAGGCTCCCTGGGGCTCAGGAAGGGGATCCCGGCACAGCTGATCATATTAACAACTGATTGTTGCGAGAGAAAAAGAAATAAATACCTTAAGGGTGAGCCTCAGGCAGGCGGGGTGAGCAAGCAAGCCAGCGGCGACTGGGCAACCAGGTCAGGAGCATGGCCAGCCAGAACTTACTACCGGTTCAGCGACCCACACCAAACCCTTGCTGCCGGTTCACCCAAACCAGTGCGAACCAGCTGAATACCACCATTGATATAGTTCCATAATCAACTCTGTGATTAGCAAAATGTATTTTGCTTCCGATGCTTCACCCTTTTTCTCCAAATATGTCTAGAGTACTAGTAGAATTTTTTTTTTTTCATCAGTACAACATACTTTGCCCTAAACATTTCAGGCTTCTTAAAGGCATTCTTTTTATACATATTTAATTGTGACTTTTGTGATGAGGTTAAAGTAATGTTTTGTTCTTCAACACTCCTCTGCAGATAATATTTATACAACAACACTATACTGTGGACCCTATTCTAATGTCAGTTTAAACGTTAAACAATTTCTTGTAAGTCATTTTGCTAAGTCTAGTTTTGGTATAGTTTAGAAGAAATGTTTTTTTTTTTTTGCGCTATTCAGATCTTGACTTCAAAAGTCCTATTTAACTACACCTTAACAATATTTCTTCAATGACTATAGATTCAGTACCATGTTTCTTTTATTCTGAATATGGACGTAATATTGATGACTTCTGAATCTTGCTGCTAAATACTATGTGGCAGATTACCTACTGCATTATTGGATTTTGTTTGGCTTATTATCCAATTGTTTTTCAATTACATTGTTATTAGGTTTCTCATCAGTTCATTGTAAGTTATAAAGATGAGACATTTATTTATTTTAATAAATGAAATCACATGGCTTGTTCTTTCCTTGAATTGTTATGTTCAGAAACTGTTATTTTGTATGCACAACTAAGTCAAATTTATGTAGTAATCAGCAGCCACACTAAGTTACAAAATAACAGATACTTTATAATTATTAAGAAATCTAAAGAGTTTCTATGCAGTGAAGATAAAAATAATGGTTTTATAACAGAAGTTCAAATGATAAAAAGAAAAATAAGTATTAGGGCTGAAACTCTGAAATACAGTAAATCCCTTATTTCTTCAAGCAGAAAATAAAATATTTTTTAAAAATAAACTCAAAAAATAGTTAATCCTTTAAAATATTGGTGGCCAACCATAAAACTGAAAAAACAACAATAGTCAAGATTCTGAAAAATTGCTAAGTAGTAATTTCTGTGTCTTTAAAAAAAACTCAAAGAAATCACAATCATTGGAATTATTTTTAAGTTCCAAACAATTTGCTCTTTCTGCAGATCATGCTGAATCATTGCTGGAATATGAAATGGTTGAGAATTTCTTCATGGAATGTACAAATTAAACTATATAATCTGGGTTTTTTTAAAAAATAAAGATACATTTGAAGATTCTAGAAAACAACAAAATCAACTTCAGATAGTAGTTGTAGCAATGGTTAATAATATTTGCAATAGGAAATACACTTTTGTGCAGGATTTTTCAATTTGCATCAATTTATATGTTTTCAAAAGATCCCATAGGCATTCACAACACTTTAAAAAGATGAATATACTTTCATTTTAATCACTGAAAGGAATATGCTTTACTGCTTTGTACTCTTAAAATTATACCACTGTACAGAAGCTCTGTGGGTACTCGTTATTACTGGATGATCTATTGTACCTGGCAGGTCTTCTATGATAAAAAAAAAAGATCTAAGACAAACTAGTTTAATTTAGAAAATAACTACGGCTTATTCAGAAATAATGGATTCAGGAAGACACAAAAAACTGCATACAAATAATATTTGCATTGAATATTTTATCACCTTGATTTTACATTCTGTTTATATTTGAAAAGTATAACAGAATTATTTTTAAAGTATTTTTATTATAAAACTATTATTCTATAATTTATTTTCACCAAACTTGTCAGAGCTAAAGTTCTATTCTGATTCTTCCTATTTATTTGAATGTAGATTAGAGTTCCTAGAATATCATATCAAATCTAACCATTCTTTTTAGAAGATAGAGAAACAAAGCATATTTCTTGAGACTTCCTTTTTATGACCTCTAAAGCAATAAAGCATGACATTATTAATTACAAATGTCCAATATTACATTATGCTTGTCTAAATTTCATGTACTCATTATTACTGCTCACGAAAAATCAATTATTTGAAATATGATTGACTTCCATATGCGAAAACATACATTTCACATCTATTTCTTGCACTGTAAATCTCTGGATTGAAAATTGTGTACAGATCAATTGAATTTTAATTCTTGACTTAGAATTCTTGAGATCTGGAAGCAATCCTTAAGATTTAAAGTTTCCTATTATGAAAGTCTACTAAAAAATGACCAATTCAGGTCATCCTTGTTCAACTGGAGAATAAAATCTAGCCACTTAGAAAGATGTTACCTTTACTGCACAGTCAAAATGAAGAGTTATGACCTGACTTGCCATTGGGATGGCATGCTTTTCTCTGGTATAAGGGAACTAAAACACAGGGGTACTTTAGAAGACATTATATTCAAGAGGCATTGTTTCTGAACTGGGAGAAGATAAAAAACCAATATTATTTAAAAATTCTATTATGCATATTAACCATTGAAGCTTTTTCTTATCCAATTAATATATAAAAAGGAACAAACAGTTAGATATGGTGAGATATTGAATGAAATCTATGCAAGATATTGAAATCTATGCAAGCGTTGGAAGAACAAGGTGTAAAAATGAACTGGTTTTCACACTTGCAAGTACAATGTAGATTTGATAAAGACTCTAAAGCAGAAGGTATTTATGATAAGTTGACTGATTTAGATAAAATTTTGATGGGTACTGATGAAAAGGTAATTTAAAAACTTTATGGACATTTATTGGAATTTAAACTGGAGGAGGAACAAGTTAAAGAAACGATGATTGCTTGGGGAAAAATTTTTGGATATGGGATTGATTTAGAAAAAATGGCAAAAATTGTGGTCTCAAAATTATAAAATGACAATGTCAACTACATATAAAGAAAATTGTTTTACATGTGGCATCTACCCCCAACGAGACTTGCGAGAATGTTTAAGAATAAATTGGATAAATGTTGGAAATGTCATCAGATATCTGGTTCATATTATCATATGTGGTGGACATGTTTGGATGCAAAGAAATATTGGACTAAAATCCACACATGGTTGGAAAAAATGATAGAACAATATATAGACTTTAAACCAGAGATCTTTTTATTGGGAATTATACCGGAAATATATAATAAAGAGCTGAAATATTTGATTGTAAATGTTTTAACAGTGGCTAGGATTGTATTTGCTAAGAATTGGAAAAACGATAAAATATCTATGCAGGAGGAAGTTGTTAAGAAAATTATGGACTGTGCTGAAATGAGTAAATTGACATATGAAATTAGAGAACAAGAAGATAAATGTTTTTACATGATATGGGATTTGTTTTATCAATGGTTGGACAAGAAAACACGGTAATGTAATAGACTAGATAATTTTGTGATAGAAATTTAATAGAATGATATAAAACATAATATAGACATATATAACCATTGGGTGAAAGTATAACATAAATTTGAAGTTAAAATATGTATATCTCGTATAAAATGATGGAATAAATAGTTTAGTCATGGATGATTAATAACTGATAAATATATAAACATATGTTAGATTGACAATGTGAAAATTGATATAAATTGAGAGTAATGACTACAAAAGGATAGCACAAAAGATTTGCAACCAACTGACGCGCTATATGTATGCAAAATGGAAGATGGTTTTATGTTTTTATGTTTTGTATGTGTATGTTTTAAAATAAAAATTATTTGGGAAAAAAATGAAGAGTTATGACCCACATTTTTTGTGGATCATAGCCATATGCTATGGCACTCATAGCATATGATATCAACTAATAAGGAGATCTATGTGATGTGAAGCGGTGAACTCCATTATAATTGGTAATATTTTTTCAGTGCTTTGTTCTTGTCTGTTAACTCAAAAGTGATGTTCAAAATAAATGTGAAAAAGACATTAATTATATAAGCTACAGCTTACATTACAGTAGTTAATATAATTACATATTAACATGTCTCATGTTTTATACAGTTGATGTTTAAATGTTTAAGTTATCTATTCCTCTTTGATGTGGCAAACATGTATCTTAATTTGCTCTGTTTTCAAATTTCAAGACAATTTGGAATCATTTATGCTTTTCTCAAAGTTCCTTACGAGTGTATAAATTAACAAAATAATGCCACTATTATTAGTACACTAAACTTAACAAGGATATGTGTAAAATGCAATTCATATTTACAGCAGCAAAGCTAGTATTGTTGGCAGAAATTAAATTGCCATCGATTGATTTGATTTGGAAAATTTTACCTCTGGTGCTTGTCATGCATTTAAATTCTGTTCTAAAAGATACATACTCAGTTATGACAGCTAGCTAACTGAATACAACTCAAATTTAATTGCCTCATGTTTCTAAGAAAAACACATTTCTCTTGTGTTAAAATGATTATTATGACAAATAAATTTACGAAACACACTTGAGCCTCAATTAACAGGTAACACTATTTTTATTTTCTCCAAGCACCAATTCATAACAATTCAATACTAACCAAAGGCCAACATGAAACAACAAAATGCACATATAGAGTATTACCCGCTCTATCATTTGTTTGTCTTTTTATTTTTGTTATATTACTTCAAATCCTGTAGAAATCCTGATGCATTTGGAACATATTTATTACACTATTACGAACAGTATTAAAGCAACTGGCATGTACTTCTATTTAATTAAACAAATACATAGACTTCAGGTCTTTTAATACAGAAGTAGTAGAGAAAAGGCACATTTCCTTCCAGTGAATCACGTTATTTATCTAGATCAGTCAATAGATGGGCATCCTGTTATAAGACCATTATTTGTGTTGACAGACTCCATTTTTATAGGCTTTCATAGCAACATCATTATAAGCACAGGAGAAAACTATACCCAACACATTCTAAAATAGATTTGGACTAACAGCAGAGTTTAAGCGGGCAACATTTAGTTTTTCATTAATTAATATAACTCCTTTCAGAGACCTCATTTATAGATGAAGACATGATAATGGTAACTGTAGTTAGAAAACAAAATAGAAAAGGCAAACAATCCAATACCTATTACTTAAGACATTGCCTTAGCTTTCTAGAATTCAGACTCTGATAATCAGAATCAGAACAACTGATAATAGTATACTGGCTTGGTGTTTTCCAGACCTGGACAATTACTTCTGGGTCAGAATTTGGGAAAATTTGATATTATATACTAACATTATTACAGGTTATCTGTATAATTTAAGCCTTGCTGGAATTATCATATCACTACAGGAAACAGGACAGATTAAAAATTGAATTGATTGCTCTGACATTCTTTTCGTTGCCAGAAAGTCAACAGTTGATAAGACTGTAGGAAATGAAATGTTGAAAGAGATATCTAAAGTGATATTGATGAAAAATAAGAAGCAAATAAAATTCAATCAATCCAGCATTATATATTTATTTTATTGGATTTAGAAGCTGGCCAACTTTAGGAGATTCTGCACAGCTTACATGTTAAAAGTGGGGGGAAAACCCATTAATATTAACAGAAACAACAACAACATGGGCATCTGGAAGAAAAACAAATCCAACACATGAGGGGAAGATCAATAAAGGCTCAACCACCAACCTAATTCCAAACCTGGGAAATAAATCAGATTTTCAAACACTTGGAACACGACAGAAAAGGTTAGATTAGATTAGATTCGACGTTATTGTCATTGCCATGGATACAGGCAACGAAATGCAGTTAGCATCCAACCAGAAGTGCAAAACAACAGTAAAATATAAATATATGTATGCAAATATGCAAGGCATCTATGAATATGTCAATGGGAAACACAACAAAATGTATGTACACGAGCAAACAAAGATAAGTGTGACTGCACATATATGAACATATACAATTGTACAAAATGTTTATGGACACGTTGAATATAAATACAAATGCACAGAGAATTATACAAAATACATCCTATACTATCAAGGGAAGCATCAGCATATGTGTGGGGACAAACAAACTGAGGAGTTCAGCAAGGAAACCGCTGTATGTTAAAAGCTGTTCCCTAGCCTGCTGGTCTTAAACCGCAGGCACCTGAACCTCCTCCCAGATGGAAGAAGAGTAAACAGTTTGTGGGCTGGATGGAAGGGATCCTTAACGATGCTGTGGGCTTTACGCAAACATCGTTTCCTCTGAATGTCCACAAAGGCAGGAAGTAGAATCCCTATAATGTGTTGGGCAGTTTTCACCACTCTCTGTAATGCCTTTTTTCTTTTATAGTGCAATTTCCATACCAAACTGAGATACAGCTAAAGTCATTCAAAACCATAGCCCTAAGTACACATCCTGAAATGCCATCAGGGCCCACAGTTTTACGTGTGTTGATCCGGCTCAGAACAGCAGACTTCAGTGGTAGAGAGTGTGTTTACAGAGGGTCTGATCTTGGTGACTATCTCCTGGTTGTCTCGTTCAAAGCGAGCATAAAAATCATTTAGATCATCAAGAAACAAGACATTAGCAAATGAGGGAGTAAAACAGGCAGCTTGTAGTCATTAATATTCTGGGTGCCCTGCCACATGCGTCGAGGATCGGAATTAGCAAAGTGATCCTCAGTACTTAGCTTATAGCTACTTATTGCTTTCTTAATACCCCTTCTCAAATTGGCCCTAGATATACTATAGGCCTGTGTGTCACCGGATCTGAAGGCAACGTCTCGAGCCTTAAACAAGAGACGGACCTCCCTATTCATCCATGGCTTCTGATTAGGATATACGATGATCTGTTTTTCGTTGTGACACTGTTGATCGTGAAGTTAATATGATCCAAAACAGAGGAGGTATATTTATCAATGTCCGTGTGAGAGTCAGAGGTAGCTTGAGAGGCAAACATACTCCAGTCCGTATGCTGAAATCAGTCCTGCAGTATATTATCTGATTCTTCCGGCCAAACTTTGATTGTAGTCACAGAAGGTTTCACATGCTGGATGAGTGGTGTATATTTGGAGAGTAGGAACAATGGGAGGTGATCAGACTGTCCCAGGTGGGGGAGAGAGAAAACTCTGTATGCATCTTCAACATTAGTGTAGACCTGATCCAATGCTTTATTCCCTCTTGTATGACATAAAATACTCTGATGAAATTTAGGGAGTACTGTTCTCAAGTTAGAGTGATTAAAATCACCCCCAACAATGAAAGCAGCCTCAGGATGCAATGCTAATTAGTTTGCTAATGGCTGCATATAGTTATTTCATTGCTAGCTTGGCATCAGTATCCGGTGGGATACACGCAGCAGTTATTATTAAAGAAGTGAACTCCCTCGGTAGGTAAAAAGGTCTACACCTGATCATGAGGAATTCCACATTAGCAGAGCAATGTTTCTCAACAATAGCAGAGTTTGTGCGCCAGATTTTATTCACATAAATGCATAAACCCCCACCTCTGATCTTACCGGAGCCTTCCACTGTTCTGTCCAGCCATAGAGTATAGCGACCAGATAATTCAATAGCGCTATTGGGAATGCCACTATTCAACCATGTTTCTGTAAAAATGATGATGTTACAATCCATTAATCCTTTGTTGGTAGCAATACGAAGTCGAAGTTCATCCATCTTATTTGCCAGAGACCGTACATTTGCAAGAAAAATGCTAGGTAAAGAGAGCTGATGCAGCTTTAGCCTTAGCTTAGCTCTCAAACCTCCGCGCTCCCTTGTCTTTGTTTACGATCTTGACGCCGCTTGTGAGCACTTCTGCCTAGCTGGGAAGAGTGCATAGCTTCCGATATCTTGGAGACTTCAGCAGGGATGAGACGAATATCTAAAATGTCACTGTTGTGATAAATAAAACTAATTTCCAAAAGTTCCTGTCGAATGTAGGAAGTCAAACCCAGACTGTTTTGTGTAAACAGACTGGCTACGAACAAAAAAAAACAATTATTAGCTTGCAAATTCTAGGTAGGCGCTGAGCCTCGTGTTGTGCATGCACCGCCATCTTGGTATGCATCCTATGTCCTGACAGATTACACTGATTGACTGAAGGAACCTTAAATGTGTCTACCCTGCTTAATCTTACTGGGCCGAAACTATTGGAGATAGATAGTCCAACGAATAATTATGCTTTGAAGAACTTTATAATTGTTAGTAATACTTTAATTGCACTTTGAAGCCAACTGGCAATTGGTGTAGTTCACACAGCAGTGGTCATGGTGCCCACTACTAGCTGCACTGTTACATTCTGGAACAACTGTAGCTTACAAGTGGTTTTCAAGAGTAACACCATATAAATATTTTGCAATGGTCCAGGTGTGAATCCCAAAGGTGCTTTTTCAAAAGGCAATTGGATTTTATTTTTTCCTTGAAGATGTTTCACTACACATCCAAGAAGCTTCTTCAGAACTGAAGACAAGTATGGTTATACTTTGTAATTTTCTCATTTTATTACTGACTTTAATACATATTTCATTAGTAGAGTTTGATCCAAAAACGCACACTCTAAATAAGATATTCAGCAAACTCACATACAACTCTTCAATACTAGAAATTAGACTTACATTTGTAGATATAGAATACACAATTAATTTCAAGTCATGCATATAACTAGAACGAATCTATGCAATCCACACAGTCTCTTAGGGATGTAAGGGTTTCAAACAAGAATAAAATATCTCTCCCTTCCTCTTTCTTTCTTTCTTTCTTTCTTTCTTTCTTTCTTTCTTTCTTTCTTTCTTTCTTTCTTTTTTGTCCGATACATGCATACGCACACACACACATACACACACACAAACACAAATATGCAGTGGAAAGTTTCAGCTCAAAGCATTTTCTATTTAAATGCAAATTTGATTTTTTAAAAAGGGTCCTTCAGTAATCTAACCTAAAACGCTCAGATAAAATCAATCTGAAATGGTACAGGGAATTAATGTTATATGAATACTTTAGTCTACTTTTTATTTTGTATCCTTGATGCATGCTTTTATTCTGCTTAGGTCTCTTTTTAATCATTTATATAAAGTATTATAATAAGTTTAATATCCCTAACTATATATCCCTAACTATATTTATAGATATTGTGTGTGTGTGTGTTTCAGAAAAAACATGATGTGATATATTACAAAATTTTGGAGTGGAGGGCGGAAATAACAGTTTATGAATAGCATTATAATGACTATATGTGATATGTTTTTATTATATTTAGGCAGGAGGAAGAAAACAATCTCCAAGAAATTGAAATTTCTATATTATATTGACACAAGGACAAACATAACTCATCAGTGTTGATACTTTCAAATACATAAAACATTACATCTGCTCTTTCAATCCACTGCACAGGCTGTAAATCTTCAAAAGAAAAAGAGTTCAATGTCATTTCAGCCACTGTAAGCTACAGTTTACAACAGAAAGATAAAAATAGTCACACTGTCACTGACATCTACACCACTTTTCTACCGCAGTATTTCTGTGTTCTAATTTATCTTTGTGGCTGAAGAACAGGCAATCAATTGTAAGCAACAAATGCGGTTTGATTCTAGTCAGCAGCAATTTTCTGCACCCTTCAAATATATGTATATATTTACACACATTTTCAAGCCAATCTTTGGGAAAAAATATTAAGTCTTAAAAATAAGTTATCTAAGCAGGTTGAAAAATGTGTATAAGATTCTAGGCAGATTTTAAAATTATTTTTAAGTTATGCTAGGCATAACTTGAAAATAATATTAAAATCTGCCTGGAACCTTATACACATTTAAGACACATTATATTTTCATGATTTCGCCTTTATTTATTTATTTATTTATTTATTTAAATTTCTATACCGCCCCCTCTCCCAAAAAGGGACTCGGGGCGGTGTACAGCCTACTAAAAATAAAATATATACAATTTAAAAACAAATTAAATGCAAGAATCCGGCCGAATCCCTTCAGTTATAAAATACAAAATTTAAAATTTCAGGATTAAATTAAAAAGTTAAGATTTAAAAATTTAAAAACCGAATTAAATTAAAACCCATAAACCATTTACTGGGCCAGGCCGGCCTGTTGGAAGAATAAGGTCTTGACTACGCGCCGGAAGGTCTGGATGTCAGTAATGGCCCGTATCTCCGGGGACAGATCATTCCACAGGGAGGGGGCCACAGAGAAAGCCCGCACCCCTGGGGCCGCCAGCCGGCAACGATCAGTATTAAAAGTATCCCCTGCTACTCTACCAAACAGAAAAAAAATCAGCCCCTCTTGTTGCATCACAAGGGCATTTTATCACAAAACATATTAAATAACTTAATGAGAAGCTATTTTGAATGGCATTTGTTCTCTTTTGTTCAGATGTTTTAGATATGGTTTCATTATTATTCATTATATCCTATTTATAGGGTTGTTCACAATGCCTTAGAAGTACCCATTTTCTCTGCTAAAGTTAGAGAGTAATTTGTCTTGCTGATTTATTTCCATGAACAGATGATGATGATGATGACGATGACAATGATGAAGAGGAGATAGGAAACTGCTTGATATTCTACTATTTTTATTTTTTTATGCTGATTTAGTCACACCAAGAAACATTATAGTTATAGAGGGGTATAAGATAATTGATTGGGAATATATTATTTCTGAAACCAGTTCAAAATGTTTGATGATATTTAAAGTTCTTTACAGCTCGGAATGAGGATATTCTCATCAACGCTGCCATAAGAGTCCAGGAATGGGTTAAGCTCCTCCTTCTAACGTCATAGAGCTGAGCCATTCCTGGAATCTCTTGCAGCATAGATAGAAAGGGTATTCTCAGGTAATTATACCAATGCCCGGTTTATGAAAACCACTAACTTTAGACCAGTAACTATGGTATGCTTCTCAATGTCTTGAACAGAGTTCAGCTTTTGATGACTAGATGGGCACAATAAGTCTAGACATACGAAACAAGGTAGGCTTGGTTAATGAACACTTGTTCAGCGACCAAAGTTACAACAGTGCTATCAAAATAACTTTTTCACTCCTTATCACCTATCCCCTCCCACTTGTGACTGTAACTTTGTTGCTTGTATTGTCACAATTTATATTGACTGTTTCCTAGTATGATTTGATGTTGATTGTACCCTATGACTATCATTAAGTGTTGTATGTTATGATTCTTGATTCTTAATGAATGTTCCTTTTCTTTATGTATACTTAGAGTATTTACACCAAGACAAATTCCTTGTGTGTCCAATCACACTTGGCCAATAAAGTATTCTATTCTTTTCTATTCTATTCTACTTTATGATCAATTTATGACCATTTACAACATTCAGTCTCCCTTGGTCACATGATCACCATTACAATCAGTACTTAATGTTCAATCTGCTGCATTTTCTTTTGCTAGTCCATTTTCCTTTTTTATTTTTGCAGCTTTTTCAAATATAAAGTGTACTTTGAATATATAATCAAGTACAGCATAGATGTATCTATGCATAAAAGAACGAATATTTTCCTTTCTTTTCCAGCAGCTTGTTGAAACTGAACTGCTTATATAATCATAGCCATAACTAGCTTGATTCAGATGTATGAACAAATCAAGGTTTGGCATTATATAAATATGACTGATTAAATAAACATTACTTTTGTAATTAATTTTCTTATTCCATGTGCACTAAACCACAGTTTGAAATTTGGAACCAATAAAACAATGACTTGCTCTTGCACAACAGCATAATATAATGATATATTCATCCTGATATAGTAATTTTGTTGGTTTAATTTCAGTGGCAAAGGAACTACTGCATGTGATAATGAGGAACACATGAACCCAGGTTCATTTACACATTAGCTATCCAAATTTTTATTACTGCAAATAATGTTCAAACATTATGAAGATGCCATTAAACTGTGTACCATCAGTAAATGTCACCAAGAACTGATAATAGTGTGTATAATTGAAGAATGGAGGATCATATCATAGCAAGTTATCTGATTCCAAAAGCAAGTCTAATTTCCAAATTACAATTTTAGCTAGATAGAAAATACTGTTGAATTAAAAATACATGTAATGCTCCCTCTTGCTTTATTCCATAACTAAATACCAAGAATGGAAGCTTGTATATGATTATATAAAAGTCAAATCTAATGTATTACTTGTCAATAAATTCCATTACACTACGGGAGCAATGAAATAGCTCACTTCCCAATTACATTACAGATTACAGATTTCTATCATACCAAAAGCCTCTTTATAAGCACAATGACCAATCTTTGCTTAATCATAGTACAAGTGTATATAACTTCTGAGCAGAGAAATCATCTAAAGCCTGTCAAACAGAATCTTTGCATGTCAAACAATCAGAGATATGAACTGACAGAGACATATTCAATTTCACATTCACTTCAAAATCAGTGCTGGAAACATGCCCATAAAAATGTGCAGTATGAGCAGCAGTGCATGCCCAAATATGTTGCTTGTGTCTTCAGGGCAAGAGCATTCTGCTGTTAGCACCAGTTGCCACACAGTCATCAAACAAGCATCTATAGGAAGGGCATTCCACAACCAAAGTACCATTTCTGAGAAACCCCCCTGTTATTTCATAATGTATCTTCCATTAAAAAGAATATATAAGAAATGCCTTAACAGATGACTTTAAAACATGAGCAAATATGAGATGAAATGCTTTTTCTGATGTCACTGGTACTGGTTCAGAGGCAAAAACTATAATAACCTTTAGTTTTAAACAAATAAATTGAACATGTAATAAAATTATGCCTCTTAATTTAATGAAATCAAACTGAGGAAATTGGACAGTTAATTAATGGTATAAACACACAAAAATTCAACAAGAGCTACCTTCAACAATTATTTTTATGATAATGAACCAGATAATTGACTTTTAACCAATTTAATTATTTCAGAAAAATACACAGATATTTAAAAAAAAATCTGCTGCAATAAAACTTAAAAACATAAAATTTAGTACATCCATAAGGATGTGTTTTAATAAATAGTGAATTGTTTCATTCATACCTTAGCTGCCACCACTGAGAAAATGTACTCCTGGGGTACATCCTAGCATACTTCACTCATGACTTCCAGTCACCACCTCCCTTTCCCATCTTAGTAGCAAAAGAGCATTTTACAGAGTTAAGTATTTGTTTCACTTTCGATTTAACTTTTTCTTTAAAATACAAATCTCGTGTGTATGTGTGTTTATGTGTATACATAGGAATTTCTATGATAGAATTACATTTTTCATTGAATAAAATTGTATTATTGTAGAACCTTAATTTTATTTATATCCTGTATTTATATATATATCACAGTAAATTAAAAAGAGCTTACTTCAAAATAAATGGAAGTAATATGTGCCCTTAGGCAAGATCTCAGTAAAGGCCATACAAGCTAAATATTGTTGTTGAAGTCAACACATATGGAGGTTGCCTCAATTGAAGAAATGTACCCTAAGGCTGTATTCCAGATCACACTTATTTGAGAGAATCTCATTGAATACTTTGGGCCTTTAGAGTACATATACAGTACATAGAGGCTTAATGTTATAGTAGCATTTTTGAAATGTCCCCCAAGTGCAAGAACCTTTAAAAGCAGAATATAGCACATTGGACTACTAATAGTGATGAAATACTTATACAAACATGACCAAAACAAAAAAAGGGGTGGGGGGAATCTGTAAAGATTGTAATCAAATTATGTTAGCAAATTTAGAGAATAATACAATGGCCAACAGATTGGAAAAGCCTAGTCTTTGTAGTAATATCAATAAAATTAAATTATTGCACAATATTCTTATTTTCACATGCTAGCAAAATAATGCTTGGGATCATCCAATACAGATTAGAGAACTACCTGGAAAGGATAATACCTGATGTTAAATCTGGTTTTAGAAAAGATCAAAGAATAAATGACAGAACTGCTGAGGAACACTGATGATTGAGAAAGCCAATGAATACCAAAAAGGAGTCAATATGCACTTCATTAAGTGTAGAAAATACTTTGATTGTGTCAATCCTGTCCAACTCAAGAATGCTTTCAGGAAAATTGGACTGCCAGAATACATCATGTATGATTTTGTCCTCATACAAAATCCATTCAGAGGTCAGGAACCACAGTCCAGATGAAATATGGTAAAACAAACAGGCTCCAAATTGGCAAAAAATGAAAGAAGACTGTATACTCTCTCCATATTTATTCAATCCCTTATGCTGAATATATGTTGAAGGAACCTAGACTGAAAGATGATAAGCAAGGTTTAAAACTTGCAGGGAAAAAAGTAACATGCACTATGTTGATGACATTATTCCGAAAGTTGAAACTAAAAAACCTGCAGTCAAGAAATATGTCCCAAATGATGGAATTGCAATGAAGACCTTGAAAAAGATGCTACAACATTTCTCTATTTACAAAATCGAAGTGTGTAAGCAATTCTATAAACTGCATACAATTTCCAGTTTACAGCCATCGCAAGCTAGATGTCTCCTTTTGCAGGAGATAGCATTATAATGGAGATTGGCATGAGATAAAGGATCCTGGCTGCCAAATTTTTCTCTTGAAAAAGGAGAGATCTTTGAAATGGCCCACATGACTCTGTACAGCCACTCCTCATTAATTAACCACAGGAACTGGTGTTTTGTGTCACCTTATGACTTAAGTAGGAGTTGAGGGTGGGATAATCCTTTCTTGGAAAGATGAATGCAACCTTTTTTAAGGACAAGAAGCCTTTCCTCTTAAACACTTTGGATTTGCTTTTTTAATGCTTTGGAAATAAACACAAACACTGTGTACCCTTCAGAACAGCAAGTATTACTCCATGGTAATTTATCTTAAAAATATTTAAAGATGATTTTAAAGATGGGGGAAATGTTGTTTTTTGAATCAAACAGCAAAAGGGTGCTTAGGTTATTGATTTTTGGCAGTTAATAAGAGATTAGGAGTCCAGATGGAATTGAAACTATAATTTTAAATCCTTTTTGTGGGAATCTGGGATTGTTTGCTTTTTCTTAGGTGAGAATAAGATACAATGGGACTTTTAAGGCCGGACAGTAGAGGGTAGTAGAGAATAAGAAAGAGTACAATTGGATGAGCAATGGTGCAAAATAATCTAACAATGGGTTTTCTGGTGGAGATTTATGAAAAATTTAGATAGATTGTTAAGGAAGCAACAGAAGAAGTAAAAACTAATTTGGATAAGTATGAAATTAATTTGAATGTGGATATTTGATGTTTCATTGTCTAAAGAAGATGTAAAATTACTAAACAAAAAAAGTTATGTTAATAACTTTTCTTTACTAGATGTACAAAAGAAATCTTTTAAAATCTTGAAGGACTTTTCGTGAAGTGAATTTTTAAAAACCCAATCTTTTCTTACTAAATATACAAAACAGCTATGTTAAAGTTATGAAAGATTTCTTGAGAAAGGACAAAAAAAGATGACAAGAAATCAAGCCCTGGGATTTTAAGGAGTTAAGAATCAAGATAGTTAAAAGCATAAGTAAGAAATACATTATTGATTTATTTGATCAAGGTTACAATAGATGTATCTGGCAACATTTATTGGACTTTTGGTGATAAGGGACAAATACAAGGGTTTTAGCTTTTGTTTTGTAGTTAATAAGTAAGATATGAGGTGAATAAAATATAAGTTGTAACTTAAAGAGATCATTACTAAAATGGTCTGTGATGGACACAAAAAGCACTGTGTTGCTTTTTTCTTTTTTACACTATTTTTGTTTCTTTTTCTTCTTTGTCTTTTACGCTCATATTTTTGTAATTTATATAGTTCTTATTTCTCTATTTGTAATCTTTAAAGAATTATCTTAGTTGAACAGCAACATGCAAAAAATACTAATTACATACTTTGAAACTTGATGTTGGAAAAACTTGGTTGTTGAGGAAAAAAAACCTAAATGATTACAGAATAAATAAGTCAAAACACAAATGGCAAAGCTTAAATTATCTTATTTTGGGCACAAAGATCAAGTTTCCTAGATAAGTCTAGAACATTGTTCTTTCAGTGAGATAGCCATACTCTAAATTTGATATATAAATTAAATAAATAAATGCTGGGGGAAATGAAAGATAAAAGATTTATCCTGCAGAACACAAATGTAGCATTGGCCTGAAGGATCAGTGGATGACAGATTATCTTAAAGAAGATCTGTCTATTTGGACACTAAAATTTTTTACTAATTTGATGCCATATATTAATTAATTAGTCCAAACCCTCTGCCCTCTTTTATGTTAAAAATCTTACGCCTGTTTTTTTAAACTGAACAAAGCAGCTTTGCTTGATTTTCAACTTACCCACTCTAATAAATATTAATTTTTATTATATTAATTTTCTCCTTATAAGTAGTAGTACAGATCAGAATTGAATAAAATAAATATTATCTGATATTTTCTAGAAGTGATAGCATTTGGACTAATGAATTCAAATGTATTGGATAATTCAATGTTAATAGAATAAAACTTTGTGTGTGTGTGTGTAAATTATGTTTATGGTGAAGAGAATATTATGTAGACTGTAATTCACTCTAGCCCTATCTTTTTCAGTATTTCATTATATCCACTGCATAAACTGGAAGAAAAGAAATATTATTTTATACTATATTCAACATGTATGAATGCTATTGCTGATTTGAAACTCATGTCTCAGAAACTTTTATACTGTTATAAAATATTTATAATAATATTTCCTTATTAAAAGGAAATAAAGTCCATTTTTAAAAGAAAAAAAATCAAGAATCGAATGAATGCTTTTATTATTAATCACAAAGTTTCTAACAATATACTAGCATAGCACTTTGAGATTTCAGTTTACTTTTAACAGTTTCAGACTAATTTTATTAACCTGTACATCTGAGTGAATCAACCCCCTCTGGGTTTAATTAGAAGAAAATTCAATTTAAATCTAAATGTCAACAGTGGTTACTAATTATGGCAGGGCCTGGACGAGACACTCAGTCTGTAATCAGGCAATCCTACAGTTACAATTAAAGGGTTTCTTTTTTTGAGAACATACATTAAACACAAACACAAACAAACATGGGACACAGAACGGGATGCTTTTAGTATAAACTAAAAGCAGGCATGCAGGTAAAATTTGTGAAATTAAATTATAGAAATGACTGAAACATACAGCTGAATCATAAAGCAGTTACAAAACTAGGTCAGGGTCACAACCACAGATCATTGCTCCTCTAGCACAAAATAAATATTCCCTCTAAAGTAGAAACTAATCATTTGTTATGCCCTTTGTCAAGAACACCTTATTACAAAGTGTATTTATTTGCAGAGTTTTCATAGCTGTGAGCGGAGCTAAATTAATTTCCTTGGACTTGACTTCACTTGCAATTCCATCATTAAAAAACAGATTCATTGATTTAAAAAAGGCAGAGAAAAAGAAAAAGCTACATCAAATTGAAAATGTTTGTATGTGCATATTCCAAAAGCTACTCTTACGTTACCTCACAGTATTAAAACGAGATTAGACAAAATCTTAAAGTTTTTAAAATGCTTGCTGGGTTGGAGAAAAGATAACAAAGAAGAGTCTCAAAGCTATTCATTGGGCATTGCAGCCTGAGAACGTGAGTTAGGCAGTCTTGCCCTGGAAACTTCCCTTCCACCTGAATAGATGGTAGTGAGGCTTGGACTAATCTATAAAGCTACACTATAAATACTGTTGCCCCTCTTGACCTTCCTCTGAATAGTGTTTTCTGTAATATGGTATATACAAGGCTACCTACAATAGCAGTTCCCTGATGCTTATCATTACTCCATATCAAAGGGTATTGTAGGGTGCCTCAAGAAAAGATGCTGACATTTAAAAGCAAGTTCTGGAAGGAAATAGAGTTCTCCAATTGTATAAATAGCATTAACCTTGATATGTAGAGATGTAGTGTTTCAATGGACCCAGCAGCATAAACTTAAAATTAAAAAAAATTACTGCCAACTAATAAAAACAAATATTTTGTTTATGACAGTTCAGGCCAGCATAAATGCATTAATCTTTAAGATGCCACAAACCCTTTTTGGGAATAATCTATTTTTTTTTTTGCTGCAACATTTCATTGCTATGTAACTCTTTGCTCCCAGTAGTTTCCCATAATATTATGCATTTTCAAGCGACCACTTTAATGAAAATTCCATAAAGAAATTCATTAATATAAAACTACTGTTTCAATGTTGTTTTCATTTTAAATTTATGTACCTAAATGCTATATTAATTATCTATATCACCTCTTACTTTATATAAAATAACAATTTTAATGTATGCCTGATAATATTTCAGCTTTCTTGTAATTCTGATAGGAAAATCTTGGCAGGAAAAGACTACGGGGCAGTTGATTTGCACTGTCAAATGTACAAATATGAATCATCCAGCCAATGGTGAGATTCAAAATATTTTACTACCAGTTCTGTGGCTGTGGCTTGGTGGGCATGGTGTGGCTTGGTGGGCATGGCAGGGTTAGGGTTACTACAAAATCTCTATTCCCACCCCACTCCAGAGGAAGATTATTGTAAAATCCCATTCCCTCCCCACCACATAACCTGCTTTCCAGCTCTGTTCTCCTGTGTAGGGCAACAAAAGAAGACCCAGCCTATCAGCTGGGACTCTGGAGGCAGAGAATAGATGGGGGCAGGACCAATCAGAGGTGGTATTTTCCGGTTTTCCGAACAACTCAAAATTTCTGCTATTGGTTCTCCAAAACTGGTCAGAACCTGCTGAATACTACCTCTGCATCCAGCATATCAGTATGAGGGTATCCTCAGACCAAACTGATTTAGTGTTTAAGATATCAAGCTAGAAACCAGGCGATCATGCTTAACCACCTGGGAAATCAAATTTTCTTGCTATGTGTCAAAAGATTTCCCTCCTCCACTGGTGGAAACCTAACAGACCTGCTATATTCTATGTTCTGATTGCCTGGTGGACAGATCACTCTATCTCCATTCACAGTCACAGGCTGGACTACCTTAGATTTGCCCTACCATCCAACGTTGGACCTTTTCTTGGATTCAGCTGCTATTCACTATTTGAGCACTATTTCACCCTTTAACTGGGTGAAAAGGATACCACCAAATTTTCCCTTCCAGGCCAATTGACAGAAGGAACTGTAAAACCTGTTTTTTTCCATTTTTCCTCCCACTCCTTAAGTTCCCCCACAAAACATAAAGCAATTGGCATTTACTTTCTTGGCATTGGGGGGGATAAGTTAAATCATGATCTACAGATAAAACACTTGCCCTTCACAATGGCCAAAGCAAAGGAAAAATCCAGAACAGGTTTCCTTAAACTGGCTTCCTTCCAGCTATCTTTACACAACAGAGAAAAACCTGAAGAGCACTAAAGCTCCAGAGTTTAATTCCCTTAGAAAAAAATCTTATGGTCTTTTATACTGAACAATCAAAAGAGGGAGAGAAAGAACACTGTTCAACAAAATAGAATGATTGAGATTCAAACTATTACAGTTTATAGTCTAAGTGAATTTTCATTTTTTTTCTTTTTAATGATCTTTAGTAATTTAAATAACCTAAAATAATGTCCTAAACCTATTCACAACATAGCATTCTGGAGCCCAGGCAGCCAAATTAAATGCTATTTTGTTTTGTAGTTCTGGAAATATAAACATGAATCAGAATTTCTGTATCTCATATCAGTCATATCTTTATCTATTTCTCGGTAACATTTTCAGTCATTTATTTATTTTATTCCAGCAAGACATCTTAATTCAATGAATTTCAGGGCAACTGTGTTTTAAGAGGCTGGCTTTTATGTTTATTCAACTTAAGACACTTGCCTCTGTCTGTTTTGAGCATGCAGTAGTCATGTTTGTTTAATTGCACAACTTTTGTTTTAATATACAGTGGTCACGAACGTTTCCATTCACGACCAAATCAGGTAACGAACAAAAGTTGTTACCACTGGTTGCGAACAGGTGCTCTGGTGGCACCAAAGGGCGGCAATTTGCCCTTCCTGTGCATCTTTTTTTTTAAGCGCATGACAAGCAAATCGGGTGACAACCAATTTCTCAGAACAGATTATGGTTATTATCAGAGGTTCCACTGTATTTTAAAACATGGATGAGATTTGACAAAGACCCTTTTACTAATATTCAATAATAGAACATAGCACTATACCTTTAGTTTCATTCAGTCATTTATCTTCTTTCTCCCTCTTCTTCCCTCCCTCCCCCTCTCTCTTTTTCTTTGGAGGATACAAAGAAATCCTATTTATTTATTTTTATTTATTTGTCGAACACGTACAAGGTAACAAATATAAGTATGAACATAAACATGAACAAAGGAAGTAAATACAGATAAATGGGGACAGTAAGACACGGACGGCAGGCACTGTTGTACGGCAGGCACTGTTGTATTGTAGAAAATGTTTCTAAAGATGAGCAATTTTGCAAATTGTCACCAGAATTTTATAGGATAAAGTACAGATCATTTGTCCTGTGAACTGCCCCACTGCCTCTTGACTACATAGGATAAGCAGTGACCTTTTCATTGTCCCTAAGAACCAGTTTGGTTACTTAGTTTATTTAACTGACAATTTACCGTAGCTTAATTCTTTTATAACCAAAAGAGGAAGTTTCTATAACCACGCAACTCAATATTAAAGGTGAATGGGGAAAAAGATAATTTTTGTCTCGATTGTATTTTATTATTCATTTTACAGAATAATAACCTACAAAATAAAATAGCAACTTTGAATAATAACCTACAAAATAAAATAGCAAAAGAAGATGCTTTTGCTCTCATGCTATGCTACCAAATATTTATTCAAAAATTACATTCACATGGACAGGGTTACACTTCTATAAAAGAAATTTCAGGGAATCCCTGACTTATGACCCCAGATTAGCAACCATTCAAAATTTTGATAGTGTTGAAAAACATGAACTTATGACCCTGTACCCGAAGTTCTACAAAACTCCTGCATTCATGTAATCAAAATTTGGGCATTTGGCAGCTCACCTATCCACACTTTTGCAATTTCCCCTACCTGCTTATCTCCTCCCCAATCTGTACCCTTTTGGCTGCCCTGCACAGCAGTACTCAATGGCAGCAGTGCTGACAGAGCCGGGGCTGGATCTGAAGGAGAGGCCTGAAACCTTCAGCAGTATCAGACAGCTGCCACTACCTCCCCACCCCAGGCGTCTACTTTGGCTCTGGTGTTGCCATCAAGTGTTGCTGTGCAGGGAAGTCAGAAGGCATAGATAGCAATAGCAATAGACTTATATACTGCTTCATAGTGCTTTACAACCCTCTCTAAGCAGTTTACAGAATTAGTATACTGCTCTCAGCAATCTGGGTCTTCATTTTACTGACCTCTAAAGCAACGGTCGCCAACCGGTGGGCTGTGAGAAAATTTTGGTGGGCCGCAGAGAAATCTCACCCCCAGAGCACCCCCCAAAACAATTAATCCAGGCTGCGCAGAAACACAAGGCCACATGGCCCACTCACTCCTTACCTGGCAAACTTGTCTGCTAAGTTGCTATTCTTCCTTTTTCTGATCATCATCTGTTCTGCTGTGCCGGGAGATTTAGATTACCTAGGAAGCAGGAAATGGTTGGATTTCTTGCTTTCTAGCTAGTCTTTAGATCTTCGGCTCAGCACACCCGAACTTCCCTTAGGACTGAAGGTTTACTTGCAAGCAAATTCAGTGCAGACTCGCAGCAAGCAAATTTGAGAGACAGAGCTAGCCGATGGCATATAGATATATCACTGAATGATTCTGTGAGCAACTCAATCTGCCTGCTTTGCCTGATTCTGGATAAAAGTTGCTCTTTTTTTTTATAAAAAAATCAATATTTATATGCATGGTGTGTTGTGAGTTCATTTTGTGAATTTGCTTGCTAGCAAATTTTATGAGTTTGTTTGCAAGCAAATTTTATGTGACAGACTGAGCTAGCCAATGGCAGATAGATAGATCTCTATCTATCTGCCATGATTCTGTGAGTAACTCAATCTGCCTGCTTTGCCTGATTTTGGGTAAAAGTTGCTCTTTTTTTATAAAAAATTCAATATTTATATAAATATTTATAATATTTACATACAAGTCATGCCCAACCAGTCACATGACCACCAAGCTACACCCACAAATTAGGCCATGCCCACAAAACCGGTTAGTGGTCCCTGGGATCTAAAATTATGAGTTTGGTGGTCCCTGAAGGGGACCCTGAAGGTGGTCCCTGAAGGTGGTCCCTGAGGTCCAAAAGGTTGGCGATCCCTGCTCTAAAGATTAGAAGGCTGAGTTAACGCTAAGCCAGTCAGGATTGAACACCTGGCAATGGGAATGCAGACTTGGCCTGCAATATTGCATTTTAACCACTGTACCACTATGGCTTTTAAACAAGGGAGAGCCAGGGGGAGTTTCAGTGCCTCTGCCATCATAAGTTTCCAGGGACAGCTTTGTGCCACACTGCAATACCCTCCCAATTCAAATGCAGCCTGATCCAGGCCTCCCAGGACCCAGCCCAACTCCTTGATACATTCCCTCATTCCTATCTGGGACTCCATCAACCTAATAGCCCACAACGTTCACTTAACAATCCCAACTGAGACTGCAGGGATAATGGTCACCAAGTGAAGCAATCATGTTGGTGTTTATTTAATGACCACTTTGCTCAATACTCAAGATTCTGGATGCAACTGTGGTATAAATCAAGGTTTGCTTGCATTAATGATAAAGTAATATAAACAAAATTAAAATAATTAAGCTTTAACTAAGAAACCACAACCTCCTTGTCTACTTTGAATGGACAAATTCATATAATTGGCAATTGTCCCATAAGCCTACACAATGCAGCTGTTTGCCATCATAACCTGTTCCTTCAATTTCCCAGGAGCTTTGCTATCTGAATATTACAAAAATGTTCTGGGATACTTTCATTTCAAATAAACACATAATGGCAGTGCCTAAATTTCCCAGTTTTCTTGAATAGATGACAACAAATGGATGACAGGCATATAAGAGGTAGAAAATAAGCATAGTTGAAGATCATTTCTATTTTTATTTAACGTTTCTAACATCATTCAAAAACAGCACTGTTAGCTTCACACTGTAAGGAATGAACTTAAGCAAACTCACAAGAAATCCAAGACCTTCAAATATGTAATGTTTACAGAAGATAGTTAAAAGTCAAGTTAGAGAATTCCAGCAACTGCTTTTGTACAAGGACAAGCCCTTTCTATGGAAACAATGTTTCAATCTTGTTTGTATTTCATTTTTCTTCCTGTTCTACCTGACTACTTGATCCCCTCTTAGGAATGGGATGGTTTGTTTCCATATTTGTTGTTGCTGTTGTTGTTTTGTACCAGATTTTTTTATCATATTGTCTTTATCAGTGTTAAGAATTGACTCTCACAAGCACTTGTTACAGCACTCTTATCCTTTTCTCCTTGAATTCTGTGCCAGTTAGTTAGATTTCTAGTTAGTTTTAAATCATTTCTGAGTACTTTCACCTTTTTTATATCTAGGCAAAGGATAAATAAATAAATAACAACACAATTTTGGTATTTATTTATCTAAATCTACTTACATTAATTTATTTTTAAATTAAAATTATCCATTACCATGCTCAAGTACTGTCCAGTAGAATGAATACCTCAGATGATATTTAAACAATATGCCATCCATATTCAATAAATTGGGCGTTGTTTACCTGAACGCCATTTTTTCTTGGAGGCAAGACAGGTCAGGATGGGTACTCTTCCTTATCTGCTTAGGATATTATTAGCCTAGCTCCGCCCACTCTGGGTGACTCCTCCCCAGTTTCTGCAAAGTCAGTGCAACAGATCGGATTGCCTCTAAGAAAGGAAAAAAAAACAAGAATATTAGCAGGACACACACATCCCGGGTCCCATGAAAGGAACCTAGTCCTAGAGTGGGACTGACCTGTCTTGCCTACAAGGAAAAGTGGTGTCCAGGTAAACAATGCCCATTTTCTCTTGTAAGGCTGCGATAGGTCAGGATAAGACATACCAAATCAGGGTTGTCCTCAAGAGGGTTAAGACTGATCCTGGCTGGCACGGTCCGAAATGACTCATTGGAGGATCCATCTACCAAACGCCACATCTGCTGAAGTGAAGGAGTCCAGGAGATAGTGATGGATGAAAGGTGAAGGTGAAGTCCAGATATCAGCCCTGAAGATATCTTCCACCGACATCAATGTAGCCCATGCCGCTGTCGTAGCCACACTACGAGTGGAATGGGCTGTAATGCCCCTGGGAACTGGCAGGGACCTGCTAGAATAGGCTCGAGCTATGCATGCCTTGATCCATCTATTCACAGTAGATGGAGAAACCTTACTCCCCACAAGGAAGGTTGGAATGAGCAAAACAGAGACTCTATCCTGCGGAAAACAACAGTACATTTAATGTAAATTTTTAAAGCTCTGCGCACATCCAGAGTGTGCCAAATCTTTTCCAACTCATGGACTGGAGGAGAACAGAAATCGGGAAGCACCAGCTCCTGAGCCCTGTAGAAAGAGGTGTTGACCTTTGGAATGAAGGCGAGGTCCAACCTTAAAACCAACCAATGAGGATGGAAAATGCAGAGGTCAGGGTGAACCAAGAAAGCCACCAACTCCGAAACTCTCCTTGCCGAGGTGACTGCCACTAGGAAAGCCACTTTCAGAGTAAAGAGATGAAGACTGGATTGTCGAAGCAGCTCAAAAGGAGGTTTTGTGAGGAACTGCAGAACCTTGGTCAGATCCCAAGTGGGGTACCTATGTACCATAGGAGCACAAAGGTTGGTCGCTCCTCTGAGGAACTTATGGACTGTAGGGTGCTGAGCCAAAGATTCCAACTTCCCACAAGACAAGACCGACATGACTGAAACCTGCCTGCGGAGACCCTTGTCCAGACCAGCCTGTAAAAATTCCAAGACTGCAGCCACCGAAGCTTGTAGAGGTGAGATGTTGGACTTAACACACCAAGTTGAGAAGGACTGCCAAGTAGCTTCATAAATGCGAACTGTAGAAGGGTACCTGGAGGCCTGAATGGTTTGGATAACCTTGTTGGAAAATTGGGTTTTTTTTAAGATGCCCCACTCAATCTGCCAGTTGTAGCCACTGGGGCTCCAGATGAGACAGGGACCCTTGGAGAAGAGAGACATCCTCCTCAGGAATCCACTAAGGGGATCACTGAAAAGCCCATCAAATCAGCAAACCAATGCCGGCGAGGCCAAAAGGGAGCCACCAATATGATTTCGGCCCGCTCCAACAAGAACTTTTGAATCACCGCTAGGATCAATGGCAAAGGTGGAAAAGCGTAGAGCAATCCAGAAAGCCAGCTGCAACATAAGGCATTAGTGCCTTCAGCTCCTTGGGAGAAATACCTAGTATAATACCTGGGCAGATGAACATTACGGGATGAGGCAATAAATCCATTACTGGCAATCCAAACCTCAGGGAGATTTGCTGAAATAGGGAAGGATGCAATTGCCATTCGGTATGGTCAATGATCATCCTGCTGAGCAAATCAGAAATAGGCTCGGTTCTAATTGACAGAAGATGTCATTCCGCCTCTGTCATAAGGGAAAGGGACCTGGTACCTCCTTGCAAAAGTGGTGGGAAGAAGTCTGTTTTTCAAAATGGCTGATTGAGTTTTCAAAGTGGCAACAGGCTCACACGAGGCTTCTTTCTTCTTCAAGGGAGGCACTAATCCTTCTCTGGAGCTTCATTGCTCTGCAGAAGGCAGAGAATGGAGGGAAAAAAGGCAGCCCTCAGCCGTTTGGCAGGGTGAGAATCAACCCCGTAGCTCTTTAGGGAATGTGGCTGATGCCCACGCTCTCTGAAAATGACCGTCCAGCCAAGAAACAACTTCTTCTTCACTGTGGAGTTCCTAAAGCGGCTCCGCAGCGCTGCAGAGATGGCAAAAGCCTCCGTCCAAGATGAACGGCCATCTGGTCGATCGGTCCTGCAGTCTTCAGCCCTGAGGGCTTAAAATAGTTTCCGCGGCTCCTGCAGGCTACTCCGGATCCCTGGAGCAGCCCTCAGCCATTTGGCAGTCTCCCAATCATCAGCTGTGAAGCGGAGTGCCAATTTCAAACAGAGGAAGTAAACTGAGGCTTTTTTTCTTTTAAATAAAAACTTTTCCCTTGGAAGGTTGCCTTTTGGCAAAAAGCTCCAAAGGCAGGAGAGGCAATACCACACGTCCTGTGCTGCTAAGGACTGAGTGGAAACTGAGGAGGAGTCACCAAGAGTGGGTGGAGCTAGATTAATAAGCCTTTTGCACAGACTCAGTCCTAAGCAGATAAGGAAGAGTATCACCCATCCTGACCTGTCGCAGCCTTACAAGGGAAAAGTTATATTGCAATAATTATCTTGAAGTGTCTTAAAAATGTAGGAAAGAGATGACAATTCACTTTTGCTATATGCAAAAGATTCCAAAATTCAACCCACAGAATCTCTACTTAACAAAAATAAAATATCTACCTCATTACTATGAAATATTTTCAATACATATCCTGTTGTGATTTTACATGGGTTACTAAGATGAAACACTGATTTTGCAATTCTTTCCACCTAATGAAATTTTCTTCTACCTAATAAAGTTTCTGGCCACCAGAGGAAAACTGTAAAATGACCACAATAATACAAACACTGGAGCATTCCTGTTTACATTGGGTTAAGTCTACCTTAAAACAGCAACCCCAAATTTCCAATTCTTCAGAAATCAATGATAACTTATATAAATTTTCTGGATTTTGACAATTTGATTATTCTAATCCAAGCTGCACTGCAGTTTGTATTTAATAATGGCCCCTTCCTTAAAATCCTAAATATATAAAAAATAGTTCAAAAATCTGGCTATAAAACAACTTAATATTGATCATTCCAAACATTAATAGCACAATAATATTAGTGAATTTCAATAACTAATATTTCAGCATAAAAGAAGTATAAAGAGACAGTGTACATGCTACAATTCTGAGATTTAAAATGTTGTCTAATATATCAGATACAAAATTGGTTGTTAAAAATAGCATTCACCTTTGTTGGCCCTCAGCGTGGAGTCAGGTTTTATTAGGAAACAAGTAAATGGAACAAAAAAATCAATAACCCTGATCTTATTGAAATAATTACAGAACCTTTAATATCCCACTAGGCATGCAAAGAAAAAAATAGAACAGCGCATGGAAAGAACAGAGTAATGAAAACAGACAGAAGTAGGCCATTCTTTCTACCTATCACTTTGTGCATAAAACCACTGCGAGAAGAGTAGAAATTTAAATGATTGCTTGGCTAAAACAACATTTAAATAATGCTATTTTGCACAGAGTATGAAGAAGAATATAATATGGGAAAGATTACAATCCTTAAAATATTATTATCCTTGTAAAATATAAAGATTTTAATCATATAAAATAAAATTCAAGGTAAGTTATATATACATAGCAAACTCATTGAATTTTAAGATTTCCCCCACTCTTTCTCCAGATCCAAACAGGTTACACTATGTATATTTTTGGAGACTAGAAGGATACCAAGGAGCAACGGAAGGATTATATACCAGGTACATCACATTTCTCTATTGAATCCAATTTATCATATATGCATTATTGGATTTTTTAAAATATTAAATGTCATGACACAAAATTCATAAATTGAATTAGGAAAAGAAGAAACAAGAAGCAACAACTTCCATCTCTGCTTGTTCCTGTTTATTGTTTACAATCGTCTGCCTCTCCAAATGAAAACCATAAATACCAATTTATGAAGTAATGGAATCCTCTTCCTACTTTTTATCTAAATAGTAAAGGCTAACTTTTCTAAGCTATGCTAGTATTTGCAGTTTTAAGAGGTTTTCCATCAGTTAGGTCCCTTATCAGGGGAAAGTAAGAATGGAAGATACAACATAAAAGATACATACTATTTTAAAGGCTTCAGGATGTTGTTTTTAAATAAATATGAATGTTGCACGTTATCCAAACCACAATAATATTATAAAAAACTCTTATTACTTTACATGTAATTGGAAAAACTTAAATATAACCATAGGAGATTTAATACAAGTATGAAACACTTTTAGATTTTAGATCAGAACCCGCCTGATTGCAAAAATAATCTGGAGTATATCCTGGAACTCCAGCTAACCTGTATTTATCAAAAATGCCTTAAAAGAAAGTATAAAGCAATGTGGTTATTTTGTGATTACCAATATTTTGATTTAGAATTTGATGTCACAATAAGATGTGCTCAACATTTGGTTACTTTGATCTATTTTTAGGTATTTAAATACTACTATTGTGTCTTTTAAGATACACATCACTACATTTCATGTAAAAAAAAAAGTGTACCGTTAGTGTTGTAATGAACCTAAAAGTACATCTGACTTATAAAACCATATCTTCCAAATTAAAACAGTGAATGAAGCTATCTTCTTAGGAAAAGAATGTGTTTAGTCACACACATAGATATCTCAAAAGTGTGCGGTTAATAGTGAAATAGGAAAATCTACGAGCTTAAATGTGTTTTCTATGTCAAATGCATTAATCCTTCAAGATATAAGCACCTGTAGATTCTGCCTCTAACCAGCATCTCTGCAGTAACACTAAACCCTCTATCTGAAATATATTCATTTTAGTTTTCTATTAATCCCCGAATTTTATAGTTCTTATTTAACTGGACATATTCTCAACAACAGAGAAAATTAATCTTACCTTTTGTACTACTGAAATCCAAGTAAGCATCTTCCATAGCACTAAATCCTTAATCTAAAGATTAAAAGTAATATTCTGGCAGTTTCAAAGATGCCTCGATAAAAGACCAGTCAAAGAGCTTCAACAACTTTTATTGATATAACTCACAATAATATAACTTATAACATGAATATCCAACAAGACGGGCAAAGTAATTTGATGTCTGTTTTATTTTGAGTTGTGGGTTTTTTAATGATGTGAAATGCTTTTATTGTACAATGAATGAAAATCTATGAAATGCCACTAATGGAGAATAGCATATATTCTAGACAATGAGATCTCTTTTATCACGAGAGGTGTGAAAGAAGAACCAATTACCTAGAGAGATAGTGGATTTCCTTTCCTAGAATGTGTTTATGTGGAGGCTATGTAGCCATCTGCTGGGATTGCTTTAATTTGGATTTTTGCTCTGAGCAGCCAGTTGGATTCAGTGGCTGAAATGACCTCTTTCCAATTCTTTAGTTCCACAGATGCAACTGAATATTTTTAAATATATCAACACGGCCCAATTAAACAAAATATATTTAAAGTGTACTATAACAGTTTACTTATTTGGAACATATGCAGAATTTATGAGATGCTGGGCGACATATAACAAAACAAAAAATATTTTTCTAAAAAATTTGAGACGGAATCAAAACAGAATTTACTCAGTAATGAGTGTTAAAACCAAAGTGAAATAAGTATGCTTCCACTCCTTGCAAATTGCAAATGTAGGGAAAGCACGTTTCAAAATTTGGAGGCCACTGTAGAGAAGGCTTGAAAACTGGCTCATGTTTTTCCCAGGGAAGATGCTATATGAAAAGTTTTTATCAAGATAAATTATATTACAATGTACAATGTATCACATTCTTTCTCTTCTGTTTTACAAAGACAAGAAACAGCAGTAATGTTTCAAAATCAAACTTTCATTTACAGAGAAAATTGTTTCTGAAACTATCAGATATTTGTACAGCAATGCAAACATGAAACCAACCAATCATTCTACAAGCTCACTTATTCACTGTCACTGATTATGGTAAAAGGGAATCAGAGATGGGGAAAATTAGTCAGTTGATATACAAGTTTTTTGTCTTTGGGTATTACAGATTCAGTCTGAAGAAACCCTCACCAAGTGTCTATATAGCTATAGCAATATGAATCAGATTTTCACTTATGAAATTCCCATGTAGAAAAGCGATAGGTAATCTGTTAATTCGCAAACTGTAGTTTACAGCCTTTTACACCTTTACCATTTGTCTGGCCAAAGCCTGCTTGCTGGCAAAAGCTTTTCTTTCTTGCATTCAGTGACTGAAACTTGTTTTACTGAAGCACACAAATATTAAGGAACAAAATATAAAGTAGATAGATCCAGGATGTAGCTACAAGCAAGAGGCTGTCCTAAGTAGAACTATGATTTCAAACTAGCAAGCCTTAAAGTAAAATTAATTCACTCGGAAATATATAAAAAACAGTATTTCATCAGCTGTAGCTGAAATCACTCCTGGTCTCTTTGTATTGAAAAATTTCTATTGAAGAATATTCCAGAACAATATAAATATTATTATTGTGGAATGAAATATTTATATGATAAATGAATGTTTAATTTAGATTATATTTTAGGTACAAACATTAGCTGGAGGTTTAAAAGGAAGTTTAAAAGGAAGACAATGAGAAAACATATACAAATGCAGGTAGAATCAATTTTAGTCTCTGAAAATCTGAACTGTTAAAAAGGGAATGATTTTTAATTAGCAATATAAACATTTTCTGAATGTTTATTTCATAAAGTGGGAGACCACCAATTTACAGAAATTTTGAGAATCTTACCTAAGTAAATAATTATAACCTCTAAATATCAAAGATAAATTTAGAATAACTTAGTGGGATTCATACTGAATGGAAAGACAAACTATAGTATGTAAGACGTCATCTAACTGTTTATTATTCCACATTCATGTAATGCAAACACATTACAGTATTCTACACTTATGGTGACCATTTCATCAATACTTGTACATACAATATAAGTATCTCTGATCAATTGTATTCATAAATGCATATTTTGTAACTAGAAGGATTAGAGTACAGTAATACCAACCAAATGGAGCCCCTTATGGGACACAGGTTGAAGTTGCAAATAGCAATCCCTGATGGCCATACATATATAGAGAATCTCCTGCTAAAGTTGTAACATTGCATTAACTTTCATCAGCCATTCAACAAAATTATTTACATGTTTCACTTGAGTTCAGTGCCATCAAGAAAGAGGGAGAGACCTTCCGCTGAATCTCCAGCTACTGCAGATAGTTATAGATGTCACTACATATTGGGGGATTCTTCTACTCTTCTGTACCAATACTCTCTACCTTAGCTTAGCATAAATCTACTTCCTTGGCACGTACATGGGGGGATAAAGAGAATCCCAGCAACTGATGGACCCACCATTAACAGTTGGTTAACCCACTATAAACCACTATCACCCTTTAGAAATTCCAAGCAGAAACCACCATTTCATAAGTTTATTATTGTATTTATGAGGGAAGGGACAGTTCTTAAACACGATGAATAAAATATTCACATCCATAAAAATAAGTATTTAATTAATGTTTTTTCAACTTTATTGTTGATATTTAAACCTTATGAACACTAGTTGCCTCATTGTTTTTGGAGCACATTCATATTCATATGTATTCAACTTAGCTTTATAAGACTTTTCTTACTTGACATACACACACAAAGATTTGCTTTAAGGCTGACATGATATCTTGTCTTTACTACTCCCTACTTTCTTTAGGGGTTAAATGTCATATTAAAATAAGAAAAACAAATAGAGAACGAAATCATCCCAAAGAACATTTGAATGCATCAGTGGTTTTGCTGGGCAGTCAGGGACAAAGGGCAGAAGAAAAAGTAGTTTTCCAGATAATCACCAACTCACATCTTCCCAGATCAGTATAAATAACATAAATTTGACCTAGAAGTACAAATGTCAGGGAAATTTTAGAACTGGTATAACCTGTTCCCTACAGCTAACAAGATGACAGGCATTCTTCTACCTTGTGTACTTTTCAAGCTGCCTTCAAGGAGAGTTGTAACTAAAGTGCAAAGCAATAATCTAAACTGAAAATCAGAATGAAACAAATTTCAGGAATCATGTTGTAAGGCAGACGATGAATCACACATTATTAAATGTGTGAGGAAAATCTATAGACATAGAATGAAATCATATTTGCTGAACTTAATGGTAAATGCACATTGATTTTAATGGTTTCTTGCTGCTTTCTATGATTCTATAGGGAAAGTAAAGACCAACCAAGCTACATTAAATAATCACACTGTGACACTTCAGTAGTATTTTCCATATTTTCAGCAATGCTTTGATCATGATCACCATGATTAGCAAGTTTATTACCTGGAAATTATTAAAATGATTTAAATTGTAAGCAACACTTAATTGTAGCAAACTGATAGCTATTAATACAAACAGTATTATACAATTCCTTTTTTATTAAAAAATTAAAAATCCAAAGAAGGTACAAACAATAGAAATTATTTAAATTCTTTCCAAATGTGTTTAATGTAATAAATTTCAGGGAGATTTACTATAATTTAAGAATTACTTAGATAAAATGTAGGTAAGACCTCCAAATGATTAAAAGTATAGAAACAATTATAAAGATTCTTAAACATTTTTAAGAAGATATTGGACAACCATTTATCCATAATGGTATAGGATTTCCTGCCTGAGTATGAGATTGGACTAGAATACCTCAGATGTTATTCTGTTATTTTGTCCATTACTATCATGCTTGTTTTTAAAAATCCCAAAACATTTTAAAAGACACAAGGACTCTATAACATTGTCTAGTATTATTCACCCGCTGTTTTTCCAGAATAATAAAAGGCAGTTTTAGTACATAGCCCACTTTTCTTTAGTAATGCAATAGTACAATTCACATATGTAAGGGGTAGATATATCACTATGTTTTTTCATCAGTCTGTCTACCTTATCCTCATCTTCAAATGCCACTAGCAATAGAAGCAGTCAATCTAAATTGACACTAAGGGCAATACAGTTCTGCTTCACTGTAGTCCATCACACCAGCTCCCTCTCTGTAGACACCATGTCTCACAATACATACTACTATATTCTAAATTTAAACTTGTGCACAGTTCAATAAGCACACATCATAGCAAACCTTATAAGCATGCTTGATCTGAATAAAACCTATGGAGAAAGTATCTTTTTCCTTTATTATTAAACAAAGATAGTGATTTGTTTGCCAGAGATTCTTTAAAACTAAAGTTACTTTCCCTTAGGGACTGGTACTATCATTTGTTTTTATTTTCATGAAAGCAAATGGCACCGCAACTCTTAAAGATTAAAATAACTTAAATACAATTACATCGCTCTACATTCTCACCTATTCATTTTCAGTTAGATGTATTTTTCTTCCACTCTTTCCTCCTTCTGGCTTTCAATTGTCAGAAAATGAATTCATGAACTGTACAGTAATTAACAGCTCTTGACTGGAAAACTGCCAACATGTACAATGTGACACTGTCTCTTTGTACACTAACTAAGTGCATAAGTAATTTATGTTGGATTAAATATCCCTAACAGGGACCCTTAAGTAACCCAATCACTTTAAACAGGCTCCACATGTATGCTCTGGTACAGTGAAAATGTCAGGCCATGATAACCCAGTAATAGCACAATTCTAACTATATTCCATCCATTAGCATTTTATGTCATCAATCCCCATTAAATGCCAGGACGAGGGGGGCAAAAATTTCAGTTTTGTAGCCAACATGAAAGAGAAATAGAGAAAATGTGGACAGGTGTTACCTTACCTCCTTTCCTCCCCAAAAAAGATTTTTTTCAATGTAGTTGCAATTTTCTGTTAGTACCTTTGTTTGAAGTGAAAGAGATGCAACAAAGAGGTAAGGGCTACAAGGACCTTGATGGATTCCAGCCAAGACCAAAAGAAAAGACTGCTTTTTCAGCTATTGTGCTTCTCAGTAAAGCCCTGTGCCAACTCATCTTCTAACCTGTTATATGAAATTTAATTTAACCTGCTATGCAATTAATTCAGATGTTCAGCCTATTTTTCTCATGGCAGAATCCCTCACACAATGCCTTATTTAAATATTAATCAGTCTTCTTTCAATTAGGACTAATTTGCTTCACAGGGTTTCTCTCATCTTCTGATTGCAGGAAAATGGAGGTAACTTGCAACGTTTGAGGATAATTAACATGGTATTTTTATAATACTGATACATCAAACGGGACCTTAATGAACCCCGCTGATTCCATTTAGCAAAGCATGCCTCAAAGTTATAATCAAGAGGAAAGCCACTGCCATCTGCTTAAATTGTTGCTCCTTTAGTATTTTAAACACAGAATAGTTATTTCTCTAAATTGTCTATTGTAGGGGTCTTGCAAAGTCATTTTGTCATGCAAACTAATTGTATAGCATTTTAATTTGAACCTTTTATAACACATTAACAAACAATGACGTTCTACATAGCAGAATCCCTCTTTAATTAAACACTGACAACTGTGGCTATGTGTAATGTCTGTTAATGTTCATTTTTAAAACATGCTGTGCAGTTGCAGCAAAAGCAATACAGGAAAATTTTACCATATTCTAATGAATGTAATATTTCATGTTGCAAATGCATGGTGCTGGGAGGGTGTGATTTTAATAACATCTATTTCTAGCCTTGCATAAAACCAAAGCACAGGCATACGCTGTTACCAGTAGTTACTAAGAAGGATGGGCAATTTAATTCCACAGTTGCTCACTACAAATTCCAACTCAAGTTCATTGTTCCAAGTTTAGAATTTCCTTGGTAACCTACAGTTAAAAGTTATGTGATCTAGTTAGCCACCCCAAAAGAAGAGGGACAGAGAAATTTATCATGAAAGAACTTTTAATAAAGCAAACAATGTAGGTTTTAATATGACAGTCCTTTTAAAAAAGATGTTAAAGAACTGGGATAGCTTAGTTTTTAAAACCTGTTAAAAACTTATTCACAAATTTATCAGCTCAGTTTGTAGAATTTCCACTCTTTTATTCTGTTACCTTACTAAAATATGTACAGATTTTTCAAATTATTTCAAATTTCAGGAAATAAATATATGCAAAAAGCTTTTCGTAAACTACATGGATCAACTATTTAGTAACAAAGGAATAAAAGATAGGAAACTTTTTCAACATGTTACTGTGCAATTTCCTGGAACATAATCTTTCAACAGATAAAAAAATAATCTGACTGTGGGGATCTCTTGGTTTCTCATCTTTTCACTAGGGAGATATATGGCTATGGGCAGCAGATGGCACACCTGGTAAAAGGATATATTCCAACAATCTTGCTAATGTAAAATAGTCTAATGGGGATAATTTCAGTCAATTTCAGTCAAATAGTATGTAAATGCACAACAGATACCCTCTGAGATGGGAAATAACTTATGGCAAGAGAAGTGCCAAATTAAGTTTATCAAGTGATCTATACTTATGCGAATAATGTAACACGTGAACAAAGCAACTGTGATACTTATCTCTTAGCCTTGTAAGATCTCATGGAAAATTTCAATGTTATCAAAGGACAGAATGTTGTCTTGTATGAATAAAGCCCATCCTATTAAGTTTTTTCATGTTACCTTTCTTAAATAAACTAGCACCCAACAATTTAGAGAGACAAATTCTGATTATTTCAGGTACGAAAGAATTAGTTTTGCCAATTGCCATAACAAAAGGTAAAAATATTTACAAAACTTCTTCCAAGAACAACAGATTTCATGAAATAAAGAAGCTCAATAAAACTTACATGGCTAATATTTAAAGCAATGTTATTTTTTGACTCTGTAAACAAGTTGGCATCCAAGGTATCAGAATACAAAAAAGGCTAAACTATAGTAAACTTATAAACAGTTTATCAAAATTACTGTAACATCTACTATTCATGTATGAAGCAAAACAATTCTAAAACTGATTAACATACCTTGAAATAAACACCCTATGCCAATCATCTAATGTGGCAGCAACAATTGTAGCTTCTATTCAATATCTATACCGTTCCGTTTCAGGTCTATTTCTCTGACCATTGTAATTTTTTTCTGTTTTAATATAAGATACTTACATATCTTAAAAGGCATGAGAGACGGATAATTGTTGCATACAAGATTGTTTTGCTATCTATAAAATATGTATAGCAAATACATAAAATATTTTTCTTAAAGCCACTATAGCGGGTGTTCTTTTTTGATACCTTTGTTAATTCCTAATTGCAATTTAGTGCAGAAAGGTAGCTGCACTTCCAAGAGAAGGTGATAGCTGAGATGATGTATGAGACTTAGATCAATGGGTGCCATTGAAAGGTTATCACCTAAGTAGGACTAGTCCAAAACATCTTTATAAGAAAGGGCTTGGCAATTCTCCACAGTACCCTGTTCCTTACCTAAGTTCAGAGGCAGGATTACCCCTCATTGCTATCAGAGTGTATTTCACATCACTGGGGAAATACAAGAAACTAGAAAGCGTTCAAGAATTCTATCCCACCAAACATTGTTTTCTACATTACACAACTGGGAATTATGGACCAAAATTTTATCATCTTACAAATGTATTCCCTACTCCCTGGGAAAACTCAGATCTTGAAAGACAGAAAATATTAGATTTTTTGAAATATATATTAATAAAGATGCTATTAAAATATAAACATTCTTATTTCCATCTTGGTTTCACTGCAATAAAACACATGAAAACCTATCCCAATATCTGATTAATATAATTACTTATTGAGAAATGCCTTTACATCTCTTTGGTTTCAAATAGTGAGGGAGCTTTTATAAGGGAGCTTTTATAAGCATCCTGTTGAACAGCCAGCCAGGTAACAGATTTTCACTACTTTCTCCACTGCCCTAGTGATAATGAGATCACATGTAGAGCTAATTTTTTGACGGCAGGTGAACTTCAGGGCATGGACCTTGAATGGTGGAATTATCTTCTTATGATGTGTTTCCAACTGTTAATAGTCAGGTTTCTACTTTTGGCTTGTTATTTACATTCATTTTTTAAAAAAAGTCTTAATTATAGCTCTGGCTTAGTTTGATCTCTTTGTGTCTTGCATTATTATTCTATTATATTATGACATATGGCTATAACAATAGACTTATTTACTTACCTATGTACAGGATCAGGCTGATAAAAACCTCATCAGAATTGTAGACTGAAAACAAAGCTCCCTTTAACATACTGTAAGATCGAAACATTTTACAAATAAAAGCAAAATGGGAGCTGTAACAAAGAGGAATCACTAAATTAGTATTCTTCAGATTTAGTTGAATTGCTGATTACTATGTTTTATTTCTGTAACTATGTTTTAAGAAAAGAGTTGTTTTTTGAGAAAGAAACCAGATCAGTCTATATCAGAATAACAGAATTGGAAAGGACCTTGGAGGTCTTCTAGCCCAACTCTCTGCTCAGACAGGAAACCCTATACCATTTCAGACAACTGGCTGTCCAATCTCTTGTTAATTTCCAGTGTTGGAGCATTCACAACTTCTGGAACCAAGTTGTTCCTCTGATTAATTCATCTGTCAGGAAATTTTTCCTTACTTCTAGGTTGCTTCTTTCCTTGATTAGCTTACATCCATTGCTTCTTGTCCTGTCTTCAGGTGCTTTGGAGAATAGTTTGATTTCCTCTTCTTTGAGGCAGCCCCTGAGATATTGGAACATGACTGCTATCATGTCACCCCAATCCTTTTCATTAAATTAGACATACCCAATTTCAGCAACTAAATCTTATATGTTTTAGCCTCCAGTCCCCTAATCATTTTTGTTGCTCTTCTCTAGAGTCTTTTCTAGAGTCTTAACATCTTTTTTACATTCTGGCGACCAAAACTGAATGCAGTATTCCAAGTGTGTCTTACCAAAGTGCTATTAACATTTCACGTGATCTTAATTCTATCCCTGTTAATGCAGCCTGTGTTCGCTTTTTTGACAGCTGCAGCACACTGCTGGCTCATATTTAAGTGACTGTCTACTAGGACTCCAAGAACCCTCTCACAGTTACTACTACTGAGTCATACTATACTGGTGCATTTGGGTTTTTTTGCCTAAATGTAGAACTTTTAACATTTTTACCATTGAATTTCATTGTTAGATAGCACCTGATTTTCAAGTCTCCTTCAAGAATCCTTCTGTATCTTAACACTCTTCTGGAGTGTTGGCTATTCCTGCCTACTTTGTGTCATCTGCAAATTAGATGAGTTCCCCATATATACCCTCATCCAAATAACTGATGAAGATGTTGAAGAATACTGCGCCTAAAATAGAGCCTTGGGGTACCTAATTGAATATTTCCCTCCATGAAGATGCAGTTCCATTGAGGACAACATGTTGAGTGCAGTTGGTCAGCCAGTTACAAATTCATCTGGTGGTGATGCTGCCTAACCCACATTTTTCTATCTTATCAAGTAATAGATTGTTGTATTCTATCAAATGCCTTATTGAAATCCAAGTAAATTATATCCATAGCCATTTCTCTGGTCCACTAATTTTGTCACTTTGTCAAAGAATGCAATAAGGTTTATCTAGAATGATCTGTTTTTGACAAATTCATGTTGGGTTTTGATTATGACTTCGTTTGCCACTAAGTGTTCACAGATTTTATTTTTATTTTTCGAAGATGGGAACTGGTTCTCTGTAATTCCCCGGTAGTCCAGGATCTTTGAAAGATATAGTTCAGTGGTTCTGAGATTATGTCTGCCAGTTCCTTTAGAACCTTGATGTAATCCATTTGATTCTGGTGATTAGAACTCGTCTAGGGTGGACAGGTACTCTTTTACCTATTTTAATATCTATTTGTATTCCTAATCTGTTTTTTATGGTACTGTTTTTGATCAGTTGGATTGTTTTTTTTTTCCTTTTGTGTAAAGACAGATGCAAAAAATGATTTAAGCAGTTCTGCTTTCTCTATGTTGCTTGTCACCTTGCTACTTTCTCCCATTGATGGACTGGCTAGAATAGTGTGGTTCACCAGACCTGATCTAGTGGGTAGTGCCCAAACACAAGCCATTATTTCAATGACTACTTTTGAGAATATGACTAGTAGGGACAATCTGAACAGAGGATGTTATTAACTGCCCCTCTGTGAGCTTTATCAATATGGGGTGAAATCCTTTTCTGTTTTAGAAGAAGATATTTTATTAATATTGGATAGTATCAGAGGTGGTATTCAGCAGGTTTTGACCAGTTCTGGAGAACCAGCAAATGCCACCTCTCTGGAGATTTTACGGTATCCTTCCCCACCATGCCCACCAAGCCATGCCCACAGAACCGGTAGTAAAACAATTTGAATCCCACCACTGGATAATATGTGTGATAAGAATTCCCTATCACAATAATTTAGAGTTTTAGAACTTTATTTATGAAAATCAACTGAGTACATGTTAATTTTTCTCCCAGTTAGCCCTTGAACTTTGAAGCTTCAACAGGAAAAAAATCACTATTACTTTCTTCTAGGAAGAATTAAATGGATTCACAACAATTATTTCAGCTAACGAATTTATATGAGTGTTTATTTCAACTAGTATCAGGTGGCAAATTTTAATGAAAGCAGCTAGGCAGATCATTAAAACATTAGGGACATGAAGATTTTTCATATCACAGAATTTCTTCTAGATATGTTATGTTTTTATAGAGCAAAATTGTATACATCGAATAGAAACAAATTACCGTCCCTCTAATTCCAGTAGTTAAAGCTTAGCCTTAGCTTTACTTACTGCTGGGACAAATATTTCTTGATTTATTTAATTTATATTGCCACCTATTCGCCCATGGCGACTCAAGGCGGCTTACACAATGTAAAACCATATTTAAAACAAAACAATAAAAATAAAAACAATAAAAACTAACAAAAGAATCAAATAAATTAGTAAAGTACAATAGAACAAAATTTGGGAAAACAAAAAACAAAACAAGAAATCAAAAACCAACTGCCACCTCCCCCTCCCCGACAGCAGATCACACTAGCCACCTGATGGGCTCCATCACTCTCTGGGTTCCCCACACCCACTGGCAAAACCAGGTCTTCAGTGCCTTTTGGCAGAGTATTAGTGAGGGAGCCATTCTAATCTCTGGGGGAATGATGTTCCAGAGAGACAGAGTAACCACAGAAAAGGCCCTTCTTCTGGGTCCCACCAGGTGTATCTCCCTCAGGGGTGTGACCTGCAACATTCTCTGCTTCCTTGCTCTAATGGGTTGGGTGGATGTGATTGGCAAGAGATGAGATAGATAGATAGATAGATAGATAGATAGATAGATAGATAGATAGATAGATAGATAGATAGATAGATAGATAGATAGATAGATAGATAGATAGATAGATAGATAGATAGATAAAGCAAGCTTAGTTTTAGCTTTACTTACTGCTGGGACAAATATATTGGCTTTGTAGCTAACATATATATATAAAATATAACAGTTTTTTCCCGAACACCATCACTCTGCTAAACAAATAATTCAACACTGTCAAACTATTTACTAAGTCGGCATTACTATTACTATTAACCCTCCCATCCTTCCTTTCACCCATCTCCTCACCCATACTTATGACTGTATGACTATAACCTTGTTGCTTGTATCCTAATGATTTGTATTGACTGCTTTCTAGTATGATTTGATTGCTTATTGTACCCTATGACTATTATTAAGTGTTGTACCTTATGATTCTTGACTCTTGATGAATGTATCTTTTCTTTTATGTACACTGAAAACATATGCACCAAACAAATTCCTTGTGTGTCCAATCACACTTGGTAAATAAAGAATTCTATATCTATCTATATCTATATCTATCAGTATTTAGTTTTTTGTGTATTTGTTTATATTCCACCTTTATAATTTTTATAAGCAACTCAAGGTAGCAAACATATCTAACATTCCCTCCACTCCTATTTTCCTCACAATAACAACCTTATGAGGCTGAGAGAGGGACTGGCTCAAAAGTCTTCTATCTGGTTTTCATGCTTAAAGTTGAACTAGATCTCAAAGTCTTCTGGTTTCTAGCCTGATGTCTTAACCACTAAACCACGAGCACAGAAGCCTTCTATGCATGATGAAATTTCACAAATTTGTTATTGCCAAGTGCAGGACATATAGAAGATGATATATACTTTTTGGAGCACTTTTTTGTTATTGTATTTGGGTGCACTAATTCAGCATTTATCTTAGCAGAACATTTTTCAATATGAAAGACCACCTTAGTAGTTGCAGGGCATCAGGTTGGACAACTTTGGCTAGACAACAGCACTATGCAAAGCATCCAAAAAGGATAGTTGAAAGAGTAAAGCATCTTTCCTAAAAGTAGACAATCAAATGTTGTGAATGCTTCATTATAGACTACAGCCAACATTAATCTGGCCTATTTGAAGTTTCAACCAAATCAAACCAAGGACTCAAGCTTGGTAATGAAGAGTAAAAAAAATCCTGTGATTTATTTCTAAGGCCTGGTTGAGAATCCAGTCAAGGCAGCTTTTTATTGTTAGTGTCTGATTATAAAAAAAAACAAAAAAACCCTCCATCTATATTCTTGAGGATTAAATATTACTTCTGTTTCCCATTCTTCTGAGTTAATAGATACTTGGTAGCTATTGAAGAACTTATGTGTATTTACGTTATAGCCACACCTTGCCCAGACATCACTGGTTCCTGTCTCTTCTATTTCAATTACTACACAAATGTATTCCAAAGATATTAAAATCCATTTTGTTGTATTGCAATTTCCCAGATAATTTTAAATTAATTTTCTTGAGGATGTGAAAAATCTCTTGATTCTTTCAATTGGTGGCCTGTTGCCTGCTGCCACCAACAACCTCCCGCCGCCCAGTACGCTCCCACAGGGTCGCCCTACTTGGGGTACCACCGCTCGATCGCTGTCGGCTGGCGGCCCCGAGATTACGTGCTTTCTCTGTGGGAGCCCCCTCCCTTTGGAATTGTCTCCCCCCGGAGATACGAGCCATGTCAGACATCCTAACCTTCCGGCGCGCAGTTAAGACCTTACTGTTTAAACAGGCCGGTCTGGCCAAATAAGGGTCTTTGGGGTTTTTAAATTTTAATAAGGGTTCTTATTCTTAGCTAATGAGACCTAATTCATATATTTATTTAATTTTGATCTGTATTTTATCTGTATTATTTTATATGTTTAGTGTGTACACCGCCCCGAGTCCCTTCTTGGGAGAGGGAGCGGTATAGAAATATGAAAAAATAAATAAATAAATTACACACAATGTGGAAGAGATCACATCTCTTACCACATCTTCCATTACATTCCATAATCATGTATGAGTCAAAGTAGGTACAACATCGAAATTATGGTTGTCAATCTTCAATATATGCTACAGTTATAATATATATTATTTGCAAATTACTTTTCTTGATAATGAAAAATTAACAGAGCATTTGATTGTTATTCATGTATGTGCCAGAATATCTGGAAAGCTCAAAACTGGAAAGGATCTTCCCACTTCAGCAAAATCTTGGATTCTGCTTTATTACAATTTAATGAAAATTTGTACTTGGGTTCAAGTGACCACAAGATCCCTTTGTCTTCAGACAACCAGCTTTTATGCATGCAGAGAAAAAAATTATATGCACAACTATCCACTTCGAGCTTTGTAAACATTTTCTTCTCAGAGGAAGAAAATGCAATAATAAATTAATAGACATTGGTCCTACACATACACACACACACACACACACACACACACTCACACACACACCCCACACAATATTGCTTTGTCAAGGAAACTCATTTTTGTGCCTTCTGAAATCACTTGATTTTTCTATCAATGAAACATGGGCTTTTCTACAAACAGCAATGTAGCATTGAACAATGGAATATTTTCAAACTTGAATGAAATATTTTAAAATTATATTGCATATACAATTATGTTATCTTTAGAATATATATAAAATTACATATGTGAAATCTCAATGTTCTTCTAAATACCTTTGATTGGTTATTTTAATAATTCATAAGTTACTGTATCATGGCATTATAAACACAGATTGATAGTTTCATGAAAATGTTCTGATATGTTGTCCCAATCTTAAAACATTATCTGCTTTAAATATTGCACTTAGAATAGATGATATAAGAAACTGATTGATATTAATATCAGCCTTTTGTGTAGACACTTTTATAGGAAATTGATTGACATTAATACAAGCTTTTTATGCAGACACCTCCTTTTAAAAAAAGCATTTTATTCTACTATGCAATACCTTAATATATTTTACAAGCATTTTAAAAGCCTGTTGAGAAAAAAGAAAATGAACATTCTTTATTCAGAAAGCTTTCAAACCTTACACTCTTGAAAATTCTTTATATGTATAAAAAGTTGAAAGGAACCATTCTGATGTTAATTTGAATAAACCTTACAAACATAATTTTAGGTCTCAAAAAAGAGGCCTGCTATTTTTAAAGCTGAATTTTAGAAGAGCCCTGGGGCTCTACAATTCACATTTAACTTTCTTGAAAAAAGAAAGGTTTTGCTAAGGAATAAACTTCCATTAACTCAACCAAACATGCCAACTTATTAATAAGGAAATAAAGCAAAAAACATATTTTTAATTCTTACTGTAATAATGCTGTGTTATTAATGAAATAGGCATATATACAGCATACCCTAAAATATCATCAAATGTAAAATAAGAATGAAATTGAATCATTTGTTAAATTCATATCTATCTCTTGTGTAAAAGAAAGTCAAAAAACGTCTTTGGTTAAAAAAAAAACCCTATAAAGCTATGCACTGATCTGCAAGTAATTATTTTATGTTTGAGTATGAAAGAAGGGAGTTAATTACAGGTACAATTACAGGTACAATTATCATTACCATGATAATTCTTTCTTAATCTTATTCTAATAATTATATTAAAGTAAATTTTCTGGACTTAAAATAATAACAACAAAAAGATGGAAAAATATAGATAAGTGAAGAAATATTTCCCAATGCACCTTAATTATTTAATTCTAAAAGGAATAGAGGAAATATAATGACTTTATCAGTATCACTATAGTATTATATTATCAGTACTTATTATAAAATACAAATATAAAAATTAAATTTGATGATTCTAGTATGATTAATAACAATGCCTCTCCAAATGAGTTAGCTTCTGTTATAATTTTTTTGCTGACTCATATTAATTTTCAACTCTATTTTTAATTATACTCCAGTGTAGTCTCAGTGGGATTAGCAATCTGTTCATGTGTCACAGAAAAAGAATATTTTTAGTAATTCAATAAATAGGGGGATTTTAGGGACATATGACGTCTCTATATACTGTTTTTAAATAAACTATCTAAATGGTTGCTATGTAAAACTTTTTTGTTCAATTTTAAGGAAAAGTGCTTTTAATATTTTTTCAAGAGATAGAAAATTTCTATAGAATTTTCATGGGTTGGATTGAAGGAACATGTTTATACTTAAACAAAAAGATGCCTACGTGTCTTCTTTAACTGATTCTTTTCACTAGGTCCCTGTTATCTGTCTAGCTTTCCATGCCTTCAATTATCCTGAAGGGAAGACATCAGGTGGAATATTTTCCATTTTTTTTCCGGAGGCGAAAGCATAGTTAGTAGCAAGACTGCAGGATGATGAGATATGCAATAGAAATCAATGGCAAAAAGTTTCGTCCATCACTTTGTAACCGTCAAGAAATACCACAAAAAGAAATTATCAAATCTCAAGGTAAAAAATCATTGGAAAACTAGAGGATAGATTTCAGCACAATAGTAATCTTAAAATACAAATTATCACCATTAAAATGTTCCAAATATTCAATGTTTTGTACTTGTCTTCAATATTAAAATGGAAACTTATTTGTTTTGTTTTGTTCTGTACTGTTCTTCTCTTTCCACTCTAGTTTTTTCCTATAGATTTCAATTGTTTTTCTTTCTTCCATATCAGATTTCAAAAGTTCAAGCTTATACTAAAGATGTATTTCACGATAATAACTGGACAACAAAACATAGAACTATTTCAAAAGACAATAAAAATTGTCCCCTTTGTTTTTATTTCACTTAGGGTTTATTTGTTTGGCTTTGCCTTGTTTACATGACCTTTCATTATGTTATTCCAAATCCCCATCGCCATTAGCAACATCTTTTTGTTAAGCCCATAAACACTATTAAATATATTTTTCATTATCTTTCTTACATTGCATTACACTATTACATATCATTTCCTATAAACAAAGTTCTTAAAAAGTATTTTGAAATACTCCATCCTCTACCCCAAAAATCTTAAAGCATGCTGCTTATTCCAATAGCTTGTTTTGGATTTCTCCTAATTATTGTCAATCTATATGAACAGTCACATGGGCTGAATTCTAAAATTGCAACCTTTTTAAATGTTTGAAAAATATGAAATTTCTGGAATTTCTATCCCCTAAGAAAATTAATTCTGAGGTCTCGTTTGTTTTATCTTTTAATTTACCAGTTACACTTTACTTACTTTATTCATGAAATTGTTATATATCATTAAGTTTTTAGTAAAAGGTAATGCCTTCAAAATTCTGTTCAGAATAATATTTAGAGCTTACTATTTTTATTTTGTTTGCTCTATTTTATTTTCCTATTTCTTTAGACAGATTTTTTTTCTTTCATCCCATGTTGTTATCCTAACCAATGTAATTACCCAAATGGACCTCACCCCATTCTTAAGAGGTCCTTAAAGGGGGCATGCATAACCACACCAGCGTACCTACCATCCCTGTCTTGCTGTTCCCATTTATCTGTATTTACTTCCTTTGTTCTTCTTTATGTTGATACTTATACTTGTTATCTTGTACATATTTGACAAACAAAATAAAATAAAAAATAAATAAAAATAAAATTAGAAATAAATATCTATAAAAAGACATAATTGACATAGGAAATTGAACTAAGTCAGTATTAAAGATGGCTATTCTATTTAAACCTTAAGGCATCCTTGAGGTTCCTTTGCATTGTTTATCATCCTCAGTATACTTCTACATTGGTTGCGTTTAACTTCATTTTGGTCAATTATAACTGAAGCATACCAATGACAATTCAGCTCCTCAGACCAAACTTTAAATCCATGAGGGATTACTTCTTTTTGTAGTATATTTTAATGTGAAACCACTTTCTTACAAATGTTCATTCTTCTTCTTCCATTCCTACCTTTAGAAAGTTAAGCAAAGAGTCAAACACCTAAGGTAAGAAGAATGCACTAGCTATAGCAGATACGTATAAAATAAGTATACCAAAAGCTCTTAAACATTTGTTTTATTATATCCACATGCCTACGTCAATTACTCATAGCTGTGTCTGGTGACTCTTGTTCTCATCCCTTATTCACACTGTAAATGTTTCTATTCTATGTGCATGCTATTATTTTTGGAAATGAATTTTCCTGGAAAAATAATGAATGTGCTTTCCTATGATCTGTAAAAAAGCAGGTGCTTTGTAATGTTATTCACTGCAAATAATACAAAATTCTTACAAAGGATCACACTCAGCTCTCCCATTCAACTCTGCTCTGCTCCTGTAGTTCAGCTGATGTCCTCTCTCCCTTGTGTCTGTAATAAATTTTTTCTCTCTTTCTCTGGTACTGACAATAATGTGAGTGAACTCTGCACTATATACATCTGTCATTATTAATGACTCCTGCCGGAGGTACAGTAGTTCACTCCTAAAAACAAAAGCAAAACTTCTCAATTCCTTAGCTAAATTCATTTTGTTAACATCTTTCCAAAGTCAAGGGTTTGGCTCAGAATAAAGAATAAAACTTGGTACTTAGCCTTGGTATGAAAAATCATTTATGGGAACAGAAGACAGATGTCATTTTAAAAATCATATTTGCTGTTCATACTACTGTATTCAATATGGCATAAATCACAATTCAGTCATTTTCATACAATTCAGTTAAGATTGTTCCTCCAAATTTACACATGATGTACAAATGGAAAGTGGTGAAAGGTTACTAGGTATGCATAATATACATGAATACATTCCTCTTCTGATAAGAAAAGGAAACCCAGGTTTTAGAGCTAAGGTGGCATAGTGGTTAGGACAGTACTGCATTCAGTAGTGCAGACTACCTCTGCTGATTGCCGGCTACCAGCAGTTTGGCGGTTCAAGTCTCACTAGCTCAAGGTTGACTCAGCCTTCCATCCTTCCGAGGTTAGTAAAATGAGGACCCAAATTGTTGGGGACAATAATGTTGACACTGTAAACCACTTAGGGAAGGATACAAAGCACTGTGAAGCAGTATATAAGTCTACTAGTGCTATTGCTATTAATCTTTCGATTTGTTGTGCTCATTCCTTTCTTATTGTTGTCCTGAAATTTCTTTATGTGAAAGCTTTTAAAACTTAGGATACATTAGGAAAAAAAGTTGGACTTTAATATTTTACCTTTTAAATTCTTACAATTGGATTTTAGTTTTCAATTGTATATTTTATGTTTGCTCCTAATCTTTTTTAAAAAATTAGGCTCCTATTATCCATGATGAAACTGACTGTACAAGGAAGAGAATAGGCTTGCTTGTCACCTTAATCTGAATAAAATTATTATATGATGACCTCAAATCAATCCTGTGATACAATTCCACATAGTTTAGGAAGGAAAAAAGCTTTGCTTCACATTCCAGTATTTCAAAAAGAATTAAACTGGATTTAACAAAGTTATTGATAAAAATATGTATCTTCAATTTGTTCTTGGTTCATAATGATATAAACATAGTATTCGTACAATAGCAGAATAAGCAGAATCATCAATTGCCATACTCAACTCAGACACTTAAGTAATGAAGACAATCTTACAGCACTAAAAGAAGATCATAGTTTTTACAAGTTCATTCAGCTTAGTTTAAGCTCTTCAATTTGCAGGAATGATAATTCCAAGATAAATCCAGAACTATTTATATCACTTTCTTTTGCATTTTGGTTCCTTCATTAATATTATTAATTCATGCTTTTCTCTTCTTCAGATATGTTATAACAGAGCACCAAATAGTACAACTTGCCAAGTCAGACGACAGCAAAGCAACTGATTTTTTATTTTCAATGAAGTGATGAATATTTTTCAAAGAACAACAAATCTTATGGGATGTTTCCACTTTAACGTTACAGACTCCCTGTTCTTTTATAATTAAATGACTAAGATCAAGTCTCTGCATTTTCATAGCTATTAAATGAAGCTCATACACAACAGGAAGAAATACCTGTGAAGAAATTCCAATCAAAACAGTTTCTAATCTTCATTCTAGAAATATAGAGGTTATTTTCTGGCTATCTTCTTGCTATTATCCTACAAGCTTAGCATTCAGACAGATCAGCACTCAACAGACATACAGAGATAAACCATATTTATATACTATTTAAAATATGACATAATCAAAATCAACATCTTGGGACACACTTTCCCCAACAGCCGACACCCAATAAAGAAGAAACAGCACCAGATATTTTTTTAAATGAAAAAAAATCTAATTAAGGAACTATCAATTAAGTAAACCACACCCTAGGCGAAATTGGCATGGAAAATTACTACATATAAATAGGTAGAAAATCTCACTTTTTGTTAGACTGATGATATTATTATCTACCTGGTAAACAAATATCTATACAGCTAAACTTAAAAGAGTCTAAATAATTCAACAGTGAAACTCTCAAGCTACATATATTGTTTTCCTAATGTGTATATTAATGCTTCAATTTTTTTTCAAAACGGTCCACTAAATGGCAAGGGATCTTATCTCTTTCCAGAATAGGATACTAATAATATAAATCAATCATACTAACCAAAATTAAGTGCTATGTCACATGCCTATTATTTTGTATAGAGAAAACGCTAACAATTTTATACTTTAAAATACACACTTTTATATTAATTAATGAAAAAAAAATGGCCAGGTATTTCTGCACTGGAAGAGATGGAAAGTATCTGGAGTTAATAAAAAAGCAACAGCCTTATCAAATCTTGATCTTATTATGGCTGAGCGTGCCAACCTGTTATCCATTACCCAAACCAGATTGGGCTCTGTCAGATCTGTGCCCCGCTGGCACCAGCTATAAACTCAAGGCAGTAACAGTAGAGCAGTTATTATTATTTGAGAAACTCTGCTGTTGTTCTGATCCAAACCTTCTTCCAAGGAAACAAACATGAAACAGAGGTAACAGCAAATCCTTTTAATTATTCTTTACGAATTCTGTTCCTTCATGGTTAAAAGACTGTTTCAAACTAATTGTCTCTGATAAGAACAAGCTTTGCCAAGATTGTGCAAGGCTGCCAAGAACATTAGATAAAGTTACTAAGAAATATTTCAAACACAAAGAGTCTCCAAACACCAACTAAGATACTCCGAATGTCCACAAGGCTTGAGTGCAAAAACTTCTTTGCTTCCTGCAAAGGACTCCAGTTTCTCAGCTGGCTTTTATTTCTTAAGGGAGGGGCCATTACCTTGTAGCCTTACTCCCAAGTTGCCCATGCTGCTGCAGCTACTCTTTCCTTCGAGCAGCCCTGCACGCATGTGCACCAGGCACAGACTTCTCGGGGACTTCTTCATCACTGCTGCCTGTCTCCACAATCTCCAAAGGTAGTATTCCACTCCCTGATGGTCCTGGCCCCATCCCTGCATCATATGCAGGCCCCTCATCTGAGTCCTTGCTTTCCAAGACCTCAACCGTCCGCACCTTCTGCCGGCAAACCACAACAGCTGTGGGTGTTGCTCCACAGATAACAGATTGGGAAATCTTATTTGTAATGCTGGGCTTCAGGGATCAATTGGGTGCTGCTAGCTTCCTTCTTGCATAGCTACTTGCTCTTGGTGCTGTGATTGAGTTGGCAGTTAAATTCCCCAGATAATGATCGTTTTGGAAGACTTCAACCTACCTTCTTTGGTTCCAGAATCTGAGATGGTCCAGGAATTTATGGTCACCATCTCAGCTCATTTATGTATTATATTGTCTTATTATTCTGAGTATCCTCTATGCTTTTGTATTAGAAGCCACTTAAAGTCACATGACTTAAGATGGGTAGCTGCATTTTATCCACTAATCAAATTGTTTCTCAGTTTTTGCAAAAGATATTCTAGTGTTGATAAAGGCAAATGTTCATAAAGGCTCATAAATATTAAGTTACTTAGGGGGTAGTAAAGTTTGTAGCATTTCAGTCATATTCAGATTGTAACCAAATCATAGGTTACAACTTTATGTTCACTCTTTAAATAAGAAATGCTCTGTAAATAACTACCATTTTTTCTTAGCATTTTATGTTTATAAAGTTTCTATTGTTGTTTTTGACTGTCCAAAAATGGGATCTTCCACAACATAAATTTTAAGACTTAAAATTTGGAGATCTTCATTTAAAACATTAATAAGTTCTGCTAGTCTCTCTTGCCCTTGCTCAGACTTCGTACAATGTTTTAAACAGTTTTATTGACATGTGAAAATTCTGAAAATGTTAACTGTTGGCATCACTGCAGGCAGTCTTCTTACTATTATACTGTATAGTGGATTAATATCAACTTAATATCAGTCCATGTAGGAAATGCAAAATAATATTTTACAAAAGTAGTTTTATCTTTCATAAATTACTTAGGGAAAAAAAGCCATATCATAAGCTGTGGTTCCCTGAATTGCTTCCAATGTTTTTAATGTTAGTAAATAGGTTTCTTGGAAATGTTCTACTTGATTCTATCAATTCTAGCAGTTAATATTATACCTACAGAAAGCATGTTGCTGGCCATAATCTAGAAATGTTTTTATGGACATACAAGCTTCTCTGTCTATTAAATCAATATTATCGTCCCTCACTCTGTCTGACTGGAACTAGATTTTAATGGATGTTTATTATCTACCATCATTTGTGAATTTTTCTCTTTTTTGGTGACCCAGAAATTAACACTGAGGCAGTTAAATTTACCCTCCAAAAAACTCAAAATTAGATTGGGACTAACTTCTCTTATGTCATCCCAAAATCTTAGGTAATGCTTAATTGTCCTTTCTGAGATTCAAAATCAACAAAGAAGCCTAGAGAAGCCCTTAAAAACTTCTTTTAATTTATTTCAGTTTATAACCCATTTCTGGCCACATTGTGAAGATAATGAAAGAGAGCAGAAATGAATTGATAAGTGAGCTGCACAAATATCTATGGAAGTGTCAAATTTAAAAGTTCCACCAGACCTTTCCCCCATCTTCCCACAAATGTACCTACACAGACATAGCATGTTTAAATGCATGTGTTGCTGGTATTATATATGGAGCCAAAGAAAACAAGAATTAGCTGTAATGTTTAGTTTGAGGTATAATCAACATTATGAGCAAGAAGTTAAGAGTGTTAACAGAAAATCAACTTTTTTCTAATTTATACATAGTTCACAATTTTTAATCTGTTCAAAATTTTGAATTAACACTGAAGCAGAGAACAGTATCGTGATTAAATCCATTTCTTCAAAAGTTGAAATTTTCTCCCATATGATTAACTTCCAGATGCTGGAATAGTACGTCTAATCCACATGCATCTTACCCACAACTCTCTGCATCAGTCCAGAAGGATAACATAATCAGTGGTATCAAAAGTTGCAGAAAGATCATTAACTAAGTCAAAGATGGATGCACCACCACACTCCTGCCCAAGCCAGAGATCATCCAAAAGCACTACCAATGCTGCTTCTTTCCATATCCAGGTCTGAAACCTGACTGAAAAGGATCAGATACTCCACTTCACTCAGGGTCCTCTGAAACTGATGTGCAACCCAAAAGGGCTTGGTTGGATCCTGGGAAAAAGTATCGAAGGCCTAGTGATGCCTTCTTGAGAAGGGAATGCACCAAGGCCTCAGGCACCAAGGCTTAAGAGATAAAGAAACAATCTTCCCAAGTTAAAGAATCTCTAGGACCCATTCACATAACATACACTAGGCTGCTTTGATGACCCAGTAGGGGCTTGGTAAAGAGGAGGTACCTAGGCTCACAGGCCTAAGGCCCTGTTAATTTCCTCAGGTTTCAAAAGGGCTGAATCTTTCCCAGGTGACCAGGCAAGACTCCCGCCCTAGACATGTACTCCAGACCTGCAACTTCAGCATCCACCTGTGAGCAAATCTGAGTTATTTTGTCTCACAGATGCTGAACAAATTCTTCCACATTTCTTTGCAAAAGCATCTCAAAGGCCTTTACCCAAGAGGGCTTGTGTAACTCAAAACAAGTCTGCAGGGCAGCAATCTGCAGACAATATAAGGATGGAGAAGTATTGGAATTGTGACACCCAATGGCCACAAGAAAGGCCTTAATAGCAGCTCTAACCTGTGTTTGGTCGAGTTCATCCTTAGTTGATGGCACTCTAATTGTGTCTTCTCCCATTTCATCTCCCTCAACTCTGAATATAATGCAAGGATTCTTTCATCTAATCTGATGATTGGCTGAAGTCAGAAGAAGATTATCATTTAACAATTATTTATTGAGTACAGCTTGTTATTAGTGATTTGGAAATTCAAAGTTGAGAGTTGTGGGTAAGATGCATGTGGATTAGACGTACTATTCCAGCGTAGAATTTTATGTGTTTTTCACTGAATGACTGTCAAAGTAAGATCCTCAGAATCGTTGTGTCATTCTAATCTCATAGAATGACAAAAGCTGAATGACACTAAGTATAAAAAATTTACATTATCATAAATGAAATTATTGCTAAATGTCATAAAGAATGCATCTACCATATGTAGAATATGCATATGGCAGTTATATCATAACTTCACATATAGATACTTTGAGTACATGTAAACTAGGGTGGATAAAAAATTGATGTTTTTTTAAAAAAAATAAAAATCAGATTTTTAAAAATTTAAATAGGATTTTTAAAATATTTTTATTAAATTTTATTTTAATAAACTGCCTTTGGAGTAAAAATCTATCTAAAGATAGTTTTCTATTTAAGATACATTAATAATTTAGTTTATTCAGCATGAAATGGAGCTTAATTATATAGCATGAGGCTGTATATTCTGCAATATTGGGACTGTTGGTGAGTCAACAGCAAGTCAGAGGACAAGCCGCTGCGGGACAAGGATGACATGATATACAGGGTATTCTATCAATCTACACCATCCCAAAAAGTGTCTTTGCAAAGTCCATCTCAACACTGTCTGATATAGGTAGGACAGATTTCTGAATTAGACATGACGCACAGAGAGTTGTAAAGCCTTTGTTGGGAAGTTATTTCCTGGTTTTGTCAAATATTTCTGTATGAATAAATCTTTAAAAGAAGCATAGCAGGAATAGTATATATTCGAATTTGCTTGCATTACTCAGACCCCAAAATACGGAGTTAGGATAACTTTTATGTTACGGCAATAACTGTATGTTTACTGTAATGAGCTAAACAACTACACACCCATCTCTTATCATTTTCTCCATTTCTCTTCATCTATATTGATGTTCAGCTACATCAAATTTAACACAGTTGAGAGCCCAGATCTGTCTTGCCTTTTCCACCCCGAAACAATAACTAGATTCACACAACACACAAAATTGCAATGGAATGGGATATTTAATTATTCATTATATTGTTAGAAAGGCTGCACCATGTTCATTATAAAGTAAAGCTATAACTGGTTTGGATAAATGACTGTATTTTGTTAATCCAGGTTTGTGTCTTGATATGCCATGTAAACTAAACCTATAAACAAACAAACATGGCCCATTTGATATAGCACCATAGTTGCTTATCTCTCTAATATTGGATGAAAATAAATATTGACATTTGTTTTATGCTGCTTCAATATGGAGTACTTTGTGTGCAATATGAACAAATTGTATACAAAAAGGGGCAAAATGAGAGTCAGACAAATATGGTATGAACTGCAAGAAGCAAGTAATATCTATATACTTTTCTTAATTTTCAATCCCAAAAAAGCATCCATAAATATTCATTCCTATTCCAGTAGTTCAAATCTGACTCAGGCACTTAATAATAATTCATAGTACTCAAGATTTAACTATTCTTTACACTGTAGTATACTGCATAAATTCAGAAGATATATTCTGACAAGTAAAGCACTGTTGAAAAGCAAGTAAAGCGCTTCGTCCTTGAAATGTTAGCATGTAATGCCATAAAGTATTCAAATAATAATTTACTCAATCTTTCACGATAATTAATTAAAATGCTCTGGGTGTTAAGAGGAAAATCACCTTGAGCTTAAAAACTGGAAAGCCGCCCTTTCTTTCTCTGCATGCAAGCTGCTCCAATGAACTTGCCACATGCCTTCCCAGTTATGGTTTTTGATTTCAGTAGATAATAAATAGCCAGGATCTAATTTTGCCATGTCAGAAGTGATTATGTTCCACAAGAAAAGGTGGAGTGCTTACCCACCAGATGAAGGTGAAACGTAAAACCACTTTTATTTATGTGATGTGTCCAAATTCAACACAACCTAGCACTTAAGCACTGGGATTGCATAGACTTTAACCACCATATGGATTTATGTAGCACAGGAAAATGTCAAATATAAACATAAATTTAATCAAGGAAATGAAACCTTTATTATCCAAGAAACAAACATGGTATTTGACAAGGAATGTAAATTATCTTAATACATTTTATGGGGGAGAATCCCAGAAGGTCAACGGGGAAAAAACCTGATTAAATTACCTTAAACAAAACACTGTTACTGATACATTCTTTTAAAAAAAATACCAGCATACTCTACACTCAAACGCTACAGATCAAAATAACATCCTTCTGGGCATCTATGTTTTGGTAGCATAAAATTGAAACCTTACAACATATGATCTGAAATCATGCATTATTCTGAGATTTGCCGCAGGTCTTCTTAGAATGGAATTAGGATACTTTCAGAGGAAATTATACATGATAAATCAAGAAGTCATTCTCAGTTAATACAGTCATAGGAGCATAGCCATATTTTGTTAATGAGATACGTTTTGTTAAATGCAAGAAACTTCAGACACACTGCCACATATATAATTCCCTTCTGATCTAAACAAGTTAAGGGCATTTGTATTTCCCAACTATATAGCTGCACATTTCCATAGCAAGCATTCATGAGCCTCAATTAAATAATAAAATTACATCATCATATTTAATTTAAAATATAGTGATAAAATATAGTGGATAGTGGTTGATATGGCAGAAAGGGGAAGACCTTAAGCTTGCTACAGTAGACATTTTGTCCTGTAATATATACGGCATGTACCTCATATCAGTGCTTTTGTTCACTGCAAAGAGCAGATGCTTTGGTTGCTATTACATGATGTGGACGCAACAGTGAATGACTTTATGTGTGCTAGGTAATTTCTGACTTATTCAAAGGCCTTAGTTCATATTTCAGGGCTAGCTAAAGTAAATTCAGATTCTGTACTTATATGAAATTAACTTACATTTCAATATATATATATAGAATACAACAAAAGATTTTTAAACATCATTTAACTTTTAACTAGACTTTATTGTACAAAAAGTCATTTTCTTTAGAGCTAAAAAAAGTTTTAATAAAATCAAAGTGAATTGCCAATTTTAACCATGAATTGCAGTCAAGACACTGGGCTTGTCAGCTGGAAAACCAACAGCCCGGGTTAGAAACCCAAGTCCGTGACAGAGTGAGTTCCTGTTACTCACCACAAAACCTGCCAAACTAGCAGATTTCCAAATGTGAATAGACAAATAGATACCACTTTGGTGGGAAAGATTACTGAGTTTGATGTTTTCATGCTGGCCACAAGATGACAGGCAATGCAGGCACTTTCGGCTGATAATCTAATATGAGCACTGCCCCCTTGTGTCAGTCACAATTGGACAGGGGAAATGTTTAATTTTTTAATCTCCTAAAGCTGTGGCATGCAGAGCCATTTGTGCCGGCATGCGAGTCCAGGTAAATTTACCTCACTGCACATGTGTGCACCTCACATCTGATTTTTGGCCGGAGACCTTTTTCGGCCTCCCAGAGGCATGAGGAACGCTTCTGCAGGCTTTTCAGGCCAAAAATTAGGCCCATTTTGTCACTTCTGGTATTTTTGGAAAAACAGGAAGTGCAAAATGGGGCTAGTTTTTGGCCTGCAAAGCTTGCAGAAGCCTGCAGAAGTCTTCCTGAAACCTCTGGAAAAAGGCCTCAAACTGGCCAAAAATCAGCTATGAGGCGCAGTGCAATAAGGGGGCAGCAGAGGGTTGGGGGGTGGATTGTGCGTGCATGCGTAGAGGTCGTGCGGGGTGCACACATTGCCTTCTGGGTGCTGGCACGTGACTGCGAGCATGCAAGCGCACACACAATTTTTGGCACAAGAGCCCAAAAAGGTTAGCCACCACTGTTCTAAAGCTTGCTTGCTATATTTCAGAAATGCCTAAAAGATCTGAGAAAATCACTAATTAATTATTTGGCCCTCCAAACTATACTCCAAGTACAAGGAAGTGTTAGTCAGGTAGTAAAATCTAAGTCAGAATTTATTTGTATTATATTGTACACCGCCCAGAGTGTTTCTGGGAGGGAGATGGTGATTTTAAAATTTGCCAAATAAATAAAATAAATAATAGTCAGGTTTACCATTCAAAGGCCAATTGCAAAACAGTAGTGCATCAGACATTGATATCTATTGTATTAAATGTGTGCTATGACCAGAAATTTGCTCACTGACTTTTGTATGATAATCCATTTTTAGTTTTTTTTTTTTGTGGCCTTTTTCAACAGTCCAAGTTTACTTAGAGAAATCCTCATGGTTAAAATGTATTAACCAGATTGATTTTCTTTCTTGTTTATATGATTCATCAAATGGGTCCATCAAACGAAAGATGAATGTTGTGTATATAAAGTGATGACTATTACCAGCATATGGTAATCAAACATAATTGCCTCTGAATACAAGTTACTCTAATGGGTAATGGAAACTGAAAATCTATTTACCATTCTGAGTATCTGTAGTTGCTAGCATATGCCAGTGAATTTTATAGGCTCATTCACTGGTGTGCTTTTTGACTATAGTACAGCTGTGCAAAAACCTCCAAAGAGTAGATCAGAAAACACATAAGTACAAAAAGTATCTCTTTCAGCTGTGTCTTCTATCAGGCTTAGACAGTTGCTTTAAAGGTTTTTTTAGGATGTTTCTATGAGTACAACGAAAAAGATTTCCTCTGTTTGCTGGCATTTGCAACTATGTCTACAAATGCACATGAGGATACAATGCACATCTTCTGTAAGATGTGCTAATTCAGTTCATATATAAGCATGTGCCTTACAAAGTATTGCCTCCAATAAATTCTCAACCAGTTTCAACATATCTATTAAAAGCGTCGCTCTTCTGGCAATGGTTTGACAATCTCAGGAATATTACATTTTAAAAATAACTTCTAGAATGGATTTTTATTTTTATTTTGGTAATAGGAAATAAAAAAACAATTTGCTGGATTCACACATCAATAGAATTGGCTGTATTCATATATCATGATTTCTTTTCACTATAGTTGTTGAATAAGCCACAGTTGCCTTGTTTAGCTGTTAACACTCCATAAACTACAGCATTTTTTTAACCTTTATGAAACTGTCCGAGGAGGCTATCAATATGCTCAGAATACTCAGCTATTTATATTTTACAGTAGTTAGCCATGCTTAAGGTGCATGGAGATTCTTATCCTGTTTATGGAGACTATGAAAAATTAGATGGGACAAAATAGACAGAAAGTAATTTTTTTTCCTCTAAAGATAAAGGTAACATTTATGGATATGTTCACATTCCTCAAAGGATTAAGTCAGTAAGTTTGAAATGGGGCGTTGGTCTTACCTGAACGCTTCTTCTTGGGGGGAATGAAGGGAGAGTCCAGACTGGGTTATCTTTAGTCTTCTAGCTCTGCAGACCGAGTTGAAAAAACTGAGGCCACACGCCCTGGTCACCATCCCCAGTTCTGAACGACGTTGAAGCGAAAACAGCTGCTTCTTGCCTTCAAACAAACATCAAGGCGGCTCCTGCGAAAAAAAGGGGTTGACATCCCTTCCTGCATCCGACCTGACAGACTATCAGGCGGGACTAGACTCTCCCTTCATTCCCCCTGAGAAGAAGCATTCAGGTAAGACCAATGCCCCTTCTCCATGGGGATGAAGGGAGAGTCCAGACTGGGACCTACCAAAGCTAGCTGACGGCAGTCTTATGGGAGGGAATTGGAGAGGTCGGAGGTCCCCACTGCTGTATGAACTCCCTGCAGAACTTGCCTACCAAAAGCAGCCTCAGCCTCGTAATGAATCAACCTCGTAATGAATCAACCTCGTAATGCCTAATAAACGGGGTTAGCGACGACCAAGTCGCTGCCCTACAAATGTCCAGAATTGAAGCCTGAGTAGCCCAGGCAGCCCTGATCGCAGCACTCCTGGTCGAATGTGCAGTGATATTCCAGGGAACCGGAAGACTCTGCGCCTCATAGGCTTTGGCTATACAAGACCGAAGCCAACAACCTACTGTATAAGACGTTACTCTGCGTCCCAGAGAAGACGGCTGAAAGGAAACAAACAGGGCCTCAGTCTTCCTATGGGAAGAAGTTCTCTTGATGTAAATACGGAGGGCCCTCCTAACATCCAAGGTATGCCATTTTCTCTCCATTGTGTGGGAAGGCCCTGGACAGAAGTTAGGCAAAATTAACTCCTGTGAACAATGAAATAAGGAGTTCATCTTGGGCAGAAAGGAAGGGTCCAACCTCAAAACCATCCTGTCTGTGTAGAAAATGCATAAATCCTTTCTAATGGATAGGGCCGCCAACTCCGAGATGCGTCTAGCTGAGGTAATTGCTACCAAAAAGGCCACCTTATAAGACAGCAAATTAAGGCTGACCTCACGCAAGGGTTCAAATGGAAAAGAAGTCAGGGCCTGCAAATCCTTAGGTAAATCCCAGGTGGGATAACGGTGGACAACCGGAGGCCTCAAATTCGAGGCTCCTCTAAGAAAAGCCTTAACTCTAGGATGTTGTGCCAGAGCAGCACATCCCCTAACAGAACTCACCGATGCCAAGGCTACCACCTGCCTCTTCAAGGTATTGGGGGAGAGACCTCTATCCAACCCATGCTGCAAAAATTCTAAAACATCAGCGATAGAAACCGCAGTAGGATCCAGCTGATGACAAGCGCACCATCACAGAAAACCTTCCAAGTCGCATTGTATATTCTGACTGTGGAAGGTCTTCTGGCTGCCTGAATGGTCTGGATGACCTTAGGAGAAAAATTTTCCCGCCTCAAGATCCCCCGCTCAAGTGCCAGACGGTTAGACAAAACCAGGCTGGGTCTGGATGTTCGATTGGACCCTGGCTGAGAGATATCCTGTGCAGGGGAATCCTCCAAGTCCTGGCAATTGACAGACCCACCAGATCGGCGAACCAAGGCCACCTGGGCCAATAAGGGGCCACCAAGAGCACCTCCGTCCTCTCTAACAACACTTTCCTGATTGTCCCCGGAATCAGGGGAAGAGGAGGAAAGGCATATAACAGACCCAGGGGCCACTTGCACCTGAAGGCATCGACCCCTTCTGCTCCCTGAGCTGGGAACCGAGACAAGAACCTCGGAAGCTGAGCGTTCTCTGGGGAAGCAAAGAGGTCCATGAGTGGAAGACCGAATCGCCTCGTTATCTCATGAAACAGGCTGGGGATGAAGACGCCATTCCGCCTGGTCCACCGAAGCCCTGCTCAACCAATCTGCCCTCACATTGGATACCCCTGAAATATGCTCCGCTTGCAGGGACAAAAGGTTCCTCTTCGCCCATCTGCACAAACGAGTTGCCTCCTGCATCATTGGTCTGGAACGAGTGCCCCCCTGTCGATTTATGTGGACCTTGGTCATCACATTGTCTGTGAGGAGAAGGATATATTTCCCCACCACCTGCTCTCTTAGATCTCTTAGCGCTAGACGGGCCGCCCTGAGCTCTAGCCAATTGATATTGTGAACAAGCTCCTCTCGGGACCACATCCCCTGTGTCACCAGAACTCCCAAATGAGACCCCCAACCAGACCGACTGGAATCTGTTGTTATGGTAATCCTCTGAGGCTCCTTGAACAGGCAACCCTGATTCATGGCCTTGGACAACCACCAACGTAGAGAATGACGGACAGACATGGGAACACGAACTCTCTCTGATGAGTCGCCCTTGTTCAACCTCTGATAAGGTAGCAGAAACCACTGGAGAGTGCGAGCATGGAATCTGGCCCAAGGAACAATCCCGATGCACAAGATCATCTTGCCGAGGAGTTGAGACAGCAAGATGATCAGTGCCTTTCTGATAGCCAGGATTAGAGAAGATACTTCCCTGATACGATCTCAATGTTCCTGAGAGAGAAAAACCTGCCCTGTCAAGGTGTCTATGACCGCCCCCAAATGCAGAAGCCAAGTTGACGGTACTAGGTGACACTTTTGCAGGTTTATTGAGAAACCGTGCTCTCGAAGAATCCTGTCCAAAAGGAGCTTGTCTACATTAAATAAAGTAGTATCAGATCCAGTGGGGCGGATATACAATCCCGGGTTCTCCCACTGCTTCTTTATCAAGTCCAGAAACATCTGGGGCACAGGTACAGCGTCCACCACAGATGTCTTTTCTGTAAATAGGAAGTCCTCCTGATCATCCCCCTCCATGGGAAGATCTTGAGTTACCGTGTCCTTTTGAAGATTAGCAGTAACCTTGGCCTTAACCAGCAGAGTCTTGAAAAGAGCTGGCTGGAAAAGTCCTTTAAAGGGAGAGGAACCGACAACCTCCGACTCAGCATCTGAAAAGTCCCTGTCTGGAGGAAGATCCCTCTCTGATCCATAAAATTGGCTGTACTCAGAAGGCGATGTCGAGCGCTCCCTGAATCGGGAAGGCTGATCCATCATGGCCTGTCCCTGGTCTGGGAAATCACTTCTGGCATCATCAAGGCGAGCCAGCTGATGAAGGTGGCCAACCTCTGCCTGTAATTCTTGCCTTATAGTTTGAGAAATCCAAACCCTCATGAGAGATGGCAGTTCTGGAATCTGGGTCTCCTCAGGCTGTAAACCTGCAGCTGTAGGAGTAAAGGTAGCTGCAGGCACCTGTCTGGATCGGCTGGTGGTCTGAAAAGCAGACCCCTCCATCAAAAACCCCTGGGAAGGCTCAGAAAAGGAATGAGACACCTCAGCTTCAATTTGGAGGTTGCCCTGCAAATCCTGAGCACTTGAGCCCCCCGGAGACCATGCAATCAAGTGCTGCCTATCAGGCAGTTGTTCTGGCTGCCTGTCTTCTGGTGAAACCAAAAATTGGGAGGCTGAGTCATCTAGCCTACTGGATTTTGCAGCCCTATCAAATTGTTTGTCTATGGCCTTCTGCCTACGCCTGGCCTGCCTATCCTCAGCCCTGGAGGATTTTTGAGGGGCTAAGACCCTAGTTCTGATCTTAGCTGCTGCCTCCAGACTAGCAGATCTGGGCTTGGAGGAGCCCTTGGCAGCCTTCTCTGTGCCCATCTGAGGAAGTGATAAATCTAAATCAGCTTCCCTGTCAGCCATCTTGAATTATCAAAAGTAACTGTCCCCAAAAAGGGACAAGAAAACAGAAAAGAAAAATAAAACAAAAGGAAAGGAAAAAAGTTTTTTTATTCCCGGCTTGAGCTGTTAGCCGCTGTCCAACATTTCAGGAGATAAAAATGACCCGAAATGGGAAGCTCAGCCCAGCTCTGTGATCCCCCAAAAAACAGAGTCAGAAAAATAAAAAAAATAAAAAACTCTAGGCTGGACCTGAGCCCGCCCAAAAGAAAAAATGGCTGACTCCCAGAATCGAAACAAGCCCTGAATGAACAGAGGCTTGAGAGCCTAGAGCTGGCTGCACCTTAAATTCTGGCAGGCTTATGTAGCAATGCCGCTGCCTTGGTGCCCTGGGGACTGGTAGGGGTCCAGGAATAAATTCCTGATGGCCAAAACCCCTTCCAAGGGACAATCCTGGAGTTAAACTGCAAGATTGTCCACAATGTGGCCGCCTCCGTTAAAAAAAGCACAAAAAAAGGCGCCTCGCGGCAAAGTGCTTCCTTCCTGAAACTGAAAGTGAAGCAAAAGCGGGAGAAAAGCGGTTCAGAGAAGCCGCAGACTCCCGACCCCAGCCCAGGCCACCCGGGCTCACAGGGTAGCCCACAAAAGGGCACAAAATTTCCAAAAAACCCCAGTCCCCCATTATTAAATAAATAATTATTTAAAAAAATAAAAAAACAGAAAAATAAAATTAAATTCAAGAAAAAAGGAAAAAAACGCTAAATTCAAAAGGCTAGCTGGAAAAACCAGCTAGCTAACAAACCTGAACCTTGCAGAAAATACACTAGTCCAGGGGGTGAAATTCTTCTAAACTTCTAGCTATTCAGAGCCTCAAAGAAGTGGTCTGAACACGCTGAGACCGAGTGAAGAACTGGGGATGGTGACCAGGGGGTGTGGCCTCCGTTTTTTCAACTCAGTCTGCAGAGCTAGAAGACTAGAGATAACCCAGTCTGGACTCTCCCTTCATCCCCATGGAGAATCTCCTGGACTTATGTCTTCTGCTTTTTAGTAGGGGAAGGCTGAGGTAAAAGGCTTTTATCCAACTTTCACTAATTTCAGCTGTTTTAAAGCCCTTGAGACAGTTGTTCATGCCATCGGCACTCACACTGTACTTGAGATTGCCTTTGAAAACCAACTGGAAACTGTACAGCTGAAACAGAATATATGTTTTATAACTTGTAAGCCACCCAGTCACCTTATCGGAGAAATATAGGCAGCATAAAATACAGATTTGTTACAAAAATAAAAAATGTGTGTGCACGCAAAGTGCACAATCACTGAACCGGTTGTTACACCGGCAGCATCCCACCCCTGCACAAAGGTGTCATCACCAGGTGTAATGGGCCTCTACACTTCTTCAAGTATTTACTGTAATAGGTTTTTCTGATAGGATTGGTGATTTCCCATTTGTAGAAAAAAACAATTAAGACATAATCTTTCTGCTTTAATATTCAAGGCAAGAAAAATATTATTTATCTGACTATGTTCTATGTTTTCTTAATCTACATTTTCATTTAACATATTGCTTATTCTTAGCATATTATTGTGTTAACTTTGTCTTCTGGATGCTTCAATCCTACTGCCCAATATGAATTCCACTTCATGGTTAGCATGAATGAACATGAAACCATGGCCTCAAAAATTGCTTTTGGTAGTTAAAGCATTACTGGGAAACTATAGAGCAGCCTTTCCTAGCTAGGCTTCCTATTAGTTGTTAGTAGGAAATGAAAAACATTAGCTGGAATTTTAAGGTTTCATGAGACACCATTATTATAAACAAACAAAAATCCACCTTTCCTATCTTTTTAGTACGTGTGTATTTTTAATTTATTGTTGAATCCTGACAACTGCTCGGACAAATCTTTGCATTTTTTTAAGGAAAGTTTTTCAGAAGTAATTTGAATGTGCATGTTTCCTAGGGCTGATAGAAAGTGACTAGCTAAAGGACTCCCAGCTAGATTTGCGCCTAAAACAGTATTAGAATTTATAGTCTCCTAGTTTCTAGCCTGGTTCTCTTTTTTATCTTTGCACACTGCAAATAATAGAGCGGGGATTTTTAAGTGCCACAACTCAGTTACCAACTAACATCTTGCTCTTTTTCTAAATGTTATATAACATTGGCAGTTGTGTTGGCATAGCAAATATTTTTGTATGTTTTATGCAACTTTGTATGTTTTATCCAATTCTATACAGAGGTTCCCTAGGCTTGAAAATTATTTCAAGGATTCATCCAGGTTGAGAAAGGCAACAATAGACAAACACCCTTTCTCACTATCTTGAATTAGTCATATGGTTTCTGAGAACATCTGTAGTCAGTCTAAGGAAAGAAAGCCCTGCTGGATTAGATAGATTTTAATCCCAGATAATTTTATGTAAAGTTTTGGCATTACATTTTGGGCAATTTCATTTCCTTTTAAGACAAAAAAATTCTTATTACTTAAAATGAAGTGGCTTAATGAAGTGGATTTCTTTAATTGTACCACATGTTAACTAAGCTAAGTTTTTACTTTATTTTAAAGCCAGTTTTCTAAATAGAATATAGGTCCAATCTGTCAATCAAATGATATAACTATCTTCTGCTATTTTCTATTAGAAATTTTACAATGAAATGATTGAATAATCAAACTATTTTCAATGTATTTAGACTGCTTTAACATAAATACATCAGCTGAGAAATTTATTCTAAACAACTCAGTTTCTTTTTTAAGGAAAATATTTCAATTGGTTCTTTTTGTGCTTGACCCATAAAGATACAAAATTAAACTACAGGCAGTGAATTTACTAACTCCATGAAATACACACATGACATACAATTAAAATTTCTATTCACATCCTTACAAGACCGTCACTCAAGAGAACAGTCTTTTTGACAACATTCACTGAAGCGTACCAACTAACTGCCGAATGAGAGTTTAAACAGTAACAGTTTTGTTATCAGCAGGAAGAGATTTTTTTAAAAATCTAGATTGGGTTAACATTGTAAAAAAAATAGAAAGCAAAACATTTTGTTTAAACTATATGGGGTGATTAAAATTCAAAATTTAATATTATTCGTAATGTAGCCTATATGTTACAAGACAGTTTATTTATATGTTTAAAATATAACATATATTACATTTAATAATATTATGCTAATATAATAGAAATATATAATTTATTTTTTCACTTTTAAAATAATTACTATTAATCATTTTTATACAGGGGAAAATCAAGATTTTCAAATTTTTGTTCATATTTGTTCTAGAAAAGTTTTAAAATAGCAAAAGCTTATAGCTCTAATATTCTAAATGAATGTAAAATTTATCAATTCACTACCTGCTGATATTATTTTAAATAATATCTTTTAGTTGAAGATGACCTGTACAAGGTACTATGACCAGACTTCATATGCCAAAACCAAAAGTTACACTTCCAGTTGTAATGGTTGAGTAAATAATGCATCCTTCTAAATGCCTTTCTGCCCATTCATGTGAAATTAATATATTAAAAGTTTGCATGATTGTTGCCTATTGATACTTATCTCAAAGCAATTGGCCACAGATCAGAGTTCTGCTAAATTAATGTGTAAAAATCCTGAAAATGTGCTTCTGAGATATCAGTCAGCAACTCAGGTGGAAATCAAATCCATCTTGAATTATAAACAATCATTACAAGCTGTCTTCAAAATAAATGCTGCATTCTGAAAGTATCACATATGATTAAACAATAATTTTGTACCAAAATTATTTGGTGAATGGTGAATGGAGAGATACTTGGATAACTTAGCAGTGGTCATCTGTAATGTTCTGTCAACAGTCTCTTGAGAAATAATGTAAAATGCAAATTCTACATGAATACATTCTAAAAGATTAGCTCTCTGCAAAGCAAAGTTTGCAGTCTTACATGAGATACTTTAGAACCAAAACTGTTGAAGTCAGGGAACATACAATTTAACTAATCTGTTATTTTATATTACTGACAGACTTAAAAATAAGAACAATCTTTCATTTTGGAATTTTCCTATTACTTTTTCTTCACTTCTAAAACATTTCTTGTGCTTTGCATTTCACATAAAATCTCTCTTTTGTCAGTCCTTTTGTTGGTGCAAAATTGGCAGCAGTCCAAATTCAAAGTACTCCTATTCATTTACTGACCATTAAACCAATGTCATTCTAGTTCACATCAGCCAAGGAGCTAAGCTCTAAAAAACATAAAAGCCTTGCTTCCCCACTGACGAATAATGTGTATATTTTTACAGAGCTTAAACCTTAATGCTTTGCCTGAAACTAACAATACACTATATCTTATCATTCCTTTTTCACAAGCAAGCAGCTGCTGAAACGCTTGCCACTTCAAAATATCAATTGCTTGCCAGAGTTGTCCTCAACACACCCTGTCAAACTCATGTATATTGTGCAATGAAAACGCAGCAATGAAAGCTAGAAATTGTGTCAAATTCTGCTGAAGGGGAATGATGTGCAAAGAACAATGTATGACAACCGTAGAGACCACAAACAATGGCAATGGGGCCAGACACTACATATATTACAACTGTGCCTGCACATATTTTATTGCTGGTATTATATATTTAAAGCATGACAAATGAACTGTTGTATGCTATGTACAGCACAAATAAAAGTCCTTCAGTTAAGTCAGGCTTTTCTCATTTCTCTTGATGACAGAAACACTGCTGAATCTCTCAGCTCCCTGAACATTTGTTTCCAAATCAAAACAGGATAGGGAAAATGCAAGGTTATCAAAATGAATAACAGAAAACACAAGACAATAGCACATGATATGAAAATGAGATTTTGTTCAGTTGCTTCTCTCCAAGGAGACATAACCAGAATGTTAGGCTGTGGAAGAGGGACTGGGGGATGGAGTATCACTGTGCCCATAAATTATAGTATACCTAATTTCAATGCAGATAAGTGCTGCCTATTGATTTGCATGTTTCCTAGGCAAAATGGAAATCCCATGTGAATCCTCCTTGTCTGGAGAAAATATATTTTATAAAGCCTTTATGAATACAGCCATCCCCACCAAAAGGGTATGTGAGCAATAAGGAGGTTAGTGGCATAGCAGAATGCACTAAGTCAAAACCACTGTAAGCATGCCCATGTGTTTAAGTCCAGATAGAAGACAATCCAGATTGTCTTCAAATCTGAACCCCACAGACTTTCTCTTATCTTAAACAAATCCACTTAAAATTTAGCTTTTCCACCAAGCACTGTATTTAATTGCACCATAGACAAACCAATGTACACAAATGCTTAACAGATAATAGAGTAGCAGAATTTAAGTAATAAAGGATTAGCTACAATATACATTAAGTTGTTTACTGAATAACCAGGGTATTAAAAACTATGTCACTCAAGAAACTATGTATATAGTTAACTAAAATGAACAAATAAGCTTTTGAAGTGTTAATAAATATTTTGGAAAGAAAATACCTATTTTAGGAGCTTGGAGGTGATGACCTTTGCTGTGTTTATTAGTGGGATAATTATGCATTATTAACACATAGCAGCTGTACCTGAACTGCTGCCACAAACTTAATAGCCTTTTATAGCCATCAGGGGAGTGAGATAGGAGGCTTTTATTAACCACTAGAGACGATTAGCACATTATGCAAACTTCAGTAGGCAAATTATCTGTTATTGAAATATAATGTTTGTTATAACCAATTATCAACATGATTTTTTAAAATGAAAACTTTTCTAGAACAAAATTAACAAGTTCATTATTGGCCAATCAGTTATGGGTTGAAAATTTCTAAAAGATTTACTCTTTACTCTTGTTCCACTTAAACAATCTGCTTGAATATCTATAGCTCCAACTAGAATCTAATGCCACATTTCAGACTTCCACTTCATGAATATTAATCTCCAGAATATAAAACCAAAGATAAAATGAAACATTTCTAACATAATTAACTGTCCTCATTAATGAGCAAAGAACCTGGTGTTTCTAACGCACGTTTCCATTAACGATGCAAGTAGGTCTTGAAAGATTAGTGCTGCAATAAATTTTCAAAAGTTAACTTGGAAAGTAACAGCATAATTTATTTCCAAAGAGCTTAATTTTTGGACAGATTATCCTATTATCCTTAGCAACTGAGTACAGCACTGAGAGTCCATTATGAGCAGTCTTTTATGTCCCAATAGAAAGAAATTAACACAATATATATAATTAACTTTGATATTAAGCTCTACTATCTATAAGTATCTCCAAATAATTTTAATTATTATATTTGCTGAACATAATATGTACCTTTTTTCTGTTTCAGAATTATTTTCCTTTTTTCAGCATTCCAATTTAAGGCTGATCTGTGAAATTTCACCTTCTACACTTACACTCTGCTCTTCAAAGAAAAGGAAGTCAATAAAATCATTTTTGAACCAATCCAGATTTGGCATGTTTTATAATATGCAAAGTTCTGTGTAAGAAACATAGCCCAGGTTCAGAATGGTTAGCTGTATTGCTAACTCTGAAAAGTTTGCATTATATATATAATTATATATTCAGAGAGTCAGTCTGGTGCAGTGATTAAAGTGTCAAGCTAGAAACCGGGAGACCATGAATTCCAGTCCTGCCTTAGGCACAAAGCCAATTGGGTGATCTTGAGCCAGTCACTCTCTCCTAGCCCTAGGCAGAAGGCAACGGCAAACCAATTCTAAAAAAAAATGTCCAAAAAACTACAGGGACTTGTCGAGCAAGTCTCCAAGAATCAGATATAAATGAACAAAAGAAGAAAAAGTAAATATATTCTAATAATTTAAAGAAAAAAGAAAAAAAGAAACTATGCCATGGAAAACAAAATATATAATCTCATTAAAATTCAAAAAAAGGGGACCTAGTTTATTTTCTCATTCTGAAGCACAGAAAGAGAAGATGGTGGTTTCATTGATCTCATAATAAAAACTTCCAGATCACTGATAAGAAAGAAAGAGGGAAACATAGTTCTCTCATCCTTTTTTTCTCACCAGATAATAGGAAGAATATACATTATTGCATATTTATTCTTTCTTAGGATCCCACCTCCAAGTTAAGAATAGTAGTAGATAGTAGAAACATTATATTCTTCCTAATTCACAACAGAACAGTCTAGAAGCCTTAAAAATTGAATTGAGACTTATTATATTTGGATTATGTTTTATGTCAACAAGTGGACTTTTTTCAACCGTTGTAAGAGAAGAAAAGATGCCTGTTGTACTTCAAGATATTACACACCTTATTATAACATGGCAACTGAAAAGAGAAACATTGTGTATAGCATGGCCAAGTCCTCTTACACAGGAAATTCATTCTCTTAATATTGCTTTTCCCGACACACAAATAATGAACATTTTTACTATTACCAGTTTCCTTTATTTAAAAAAAATGACAAGACTTTCGTTTTTCTATATTTGGTGTATACTGCATAACATAAACTGTAGCAACATTGAACATATATGTTATAGAATTATGTATATATCTTCCATATACATTAGAATAAATGTGTAATAGAATAAATGCTTCTGTAGCATTTTGCTTATCAACTCATCTGCTATGCCAAAATTGTGGTATGATCTGCACCAAAACAGTTGTTACCACATGACATTTATTGACTTCATTTGCTGCCACTCCTAAATGTATGACCTAGACAGAGGTGCAATGGTAGATGTTCAATGAAATGCAAATGTATCCCTGAAGAACCAGTTTGGTCAAGGTGCTGACCTAGAAACCAGGAGATTCTGAGACTCTTGTTAGTCATGAAAGCCAGCTGGGTGACCTTGGGCCAGTCATTTTCTCTCAGCCCAACCCACCTCATGGGATTGTAGAAAAAAATAGGAGTGAGAGGAATATTAGGTATGTTCACCATCTTGAGTTATTAAAAATAATAATAAAGGCATAAAATAAATTTTATTAGAAACAGGCATAAAAGAATGACATGTTATTATTTGCATTTGAAACAGATATCAATCAAAGTTCTTTGTGGAGATTGATTATATTATCTTTTTCTTATAGTTAATAAGAAAAATCAAATTGACATTAGAGCTATTAAAGAAAAGTACTTTTGGCAGCAACACATAGTGTGGTGAAAATAAAAATAAATCAAACTTCAACGACAAGAGAGATTAGAGAAAGGAGGCAAAACACAGTTTCTGGAATTCTTTCCAATACTCAAAAACTATTTTGCCCTGGGTCACATGACTAGGAGGAAAGGACTTTTACAATGGAAGACTTAGCAATTTCCTTTCCCATAGGAGCTTACACTTTCAACATCTTATATGGATTTTTTTTCTTTTAAAATCTCCAGCTAGTTTCCGGCCCATTAACTCAGTGTTCTTTAGATGACTTTTCCCCACAAGCCCAAATCAGTTCTGTTCTGTTTTCAGATAATTATTCTGCTGAGGAAATGGACTAGAGTCCCATCCCCCATTCCAACATAAGGAAATGTTTAAAAAATTATTTTTTAAAAAGATTCTCTAAGTAAGAGCCCAGAAGAAAGTGTAAGCCTTGAGTTGACATCTCATCCAGGTTCCCAAAACATAATAGGCTTTGAAAATCTTGGTGAAGTCTACTGTTTGAATATAGTGGATTTGTGTGATCTATGTGATAAATAAATTAATGAACAAACAAATAATAAACAAACAACAAAGAAACAAATGCTTCAGTTTAATAAGCTATATACTGAGCAAAAGGAAAGAATAAGAAGCTTAGATGCATAGGTGAAAGAGCTAACAGATAAGAAATGAAGTAACAATTAAATATTTAATTATATTGATTACATTTTAATAATAACCTAATTATATGACTAATTGCTTATAAAAGGCAGAGTATACTAAATCAAAACATAAATCAAACAGTAAATTCGCAAAAGTAAAACCCAAAGAAAATAATATATTAATAATATATTTTTGAGGCATTGTTTAATAAAGTCCTCTTGAATTTATGTTTTCCATAAATTAATAGTGAGGCTATTTTTACTTGTAGAGAGGCTTTTCCACAACTGCAGGATTATGACACAGTAACAATCCAAAATCTGGACTCTGTTTCTGGATTTACAGTAGCGATGAATTAGAAGTCATATTTCTCCAAGATGTCCCAAAGGTGATTTTTCCATACCTTCCCTTCCGCCCAAAGATCTTTGTTTTAGAAATATATTCACAACTGAAAATGTGAGGGAAAGATAGGTGGAAAATTGTCCAAACAAATTTGTCCAGGAAACAAAAGACATCACAGTAACATATAGTCATGCTAGCTGGGAATTATAAGAACTGGAAACCAATGGCCACAATGAAATATAAGCTTAGAATCAGGTGGTGGTCAAAAGTCTGCAAAAAGGCTTATTGTGCTGACATGAAAATGAGAGGGAGAAAATAAAACTGTTAAGCAATTAATTAAAGAAGGCATTGAAGGAAGCTTAAGAAATAATAATGCAACAATGGAAAAACGATTGAAGAAATAAAAATCTGTGCAGTGCAATAATAAGGTGGCAAATGCTTGAAAAAACATGTAATTATGTGTACAGTATATTTTATTTGATTGACTGATTATCTATTTAAACTACCCGGTAATGGAAGTGTTCTGTCTACAACTAAATTAGAAATGATCAAGATAAAACAAAACTAGCAAAGTGGAAGTAACAAGATCTTCAAAGTATCGCTAACAAAATATGTGTCCAAGAGGGCATTTTGATTGATTGTGCATCATGGATTATAATGTCCATGTTGGGGAGACTCACTTGATGACCATATTTTGCATTTTCTAGACTACACTTGGAAGAAGATCTTATATAATGATCCTTGAACCCAGATAACTAAATATGGACAGTGATTCCCTTTGAATGACTGTAAATATTTGATATGGAACCCAAATGATTTAGCAGCAGGAGCACGTAACAAAATACTGACGAATACTGACCGTTTTCATTTAAATTGGTAATCTGTTTTAGATTACCAGAAGTTTTTAAAATATTTTAAAAACAGAACCATGTGTTACAAATTATTAAATTAAATCACAAGCTACCAGAATATCTGCTACCAATAACTCAACTGTAAAAAATTGTTTTGATCCAGGCAAGACCAAAATTTGTTTTATCATCCTAAACTACTCTAAACCAAGGTCACCCATGTCTTTTTTGAAAATTATGGACCCAAATGTACATCTTAACTGTCAACTTAATCTTTAGGAGTCCAAAATGAACTGAATACTACTTTACTGGCCATATCAATCAAATATAAGCGGTATCTTTTCTTATCTTGACTGAGCTTCCTTATTTCCAATTCATTCCACTACCATGGCCAATCAGTGATTTCAGAAGATCAACCACTTCAGTTATATTGCATGAAAAGAAAATAGAGATTGCTATGTGTAGATTGGTGACATAACCGTTAACATTCCTTAATAAATTTTCCAATATTTTCTACATGTATTTCAAAGAATGCAGATATTTTTATTATACTGGCATATATGCAGACAAAAAAATGTGATAGCATAGGCAAGGTAGAATGATAACAGTAGTCAAGATTATGAATTATGGACAAGCAAAAGAGGAAAAGAAAGAGGAAACCAATTAATTTAGATACTGCATATCTAAACCATATTCTTTCCTATTTTTAAATTTAAAACAATTTAAAAACTCTTCATAAAATCAATTTTAGGAATTATATACAGAAACAATTCAAACAAGATACACCAAAAAGTATTATTTAATCAGAATATCATCTTTGAAAATATCTCTATCAGCCTAATTAATCTCTAAAATCTATAGAACTTAGAAATCAAACTCTGCAGAAGAAAAAAATAATAGTTCCTTAATTTTTCTAAAATTTATCTCAGCTTTTGTCCAGGAACTCAAGGCATTATGCATACACTTCTTTCTCCATTTTTCCTACAACTGGAATAGGTTGGTTTGAGACTGGTCTAAAGTTATTCAGTGAAGTAGAATTAGATTTGAACTTTAGCCACACCACACTCAGACTTTAACTGCAATCAGAACCAGACAAATATAATATAGCAGTTTAAATATGAATGAGATTCTTCAAAGGCCCTGTATATATAATACATACAGGTAATGCTCAAATTATGACCACAATTGAGCCAAAATTTTCTGTTGCTAAGTGAGACATTTGTTAAGTGAATTTTACCCCATTTTACAACCTTTCTTGCCATGATTTTTAATTGGATTACTGCAGTTGTTAAGTTAGTAGCATGGCTGTTAAATGAATCTGACTTTTCCATTAGCTTTGCTTGTCAGAAGGTTACAAAAGGTGATCACATGATCCCAGGCCATTACAATCATCATAAATATGAGTCAATTCAAGCATTTAAATCTTAATCATGTGACCATGGAGATGCTACAATGGTCATAAGCATGAAAAACAATCATAAATCACTTTGTTCAGTGCCACTGTAACTGAATGGCCACTAAATGAACTGTTCTGTATTTGACCCAATATTTTAGTCAAACATGGAAAAGAGGGAACAAATGTTATTCATTTCACTGACATAGAATTTTTTCAAGACTTTTGATGACACAATAAAAGAAAAACAAAAAGTTGAAGCAAAGAAGTTATCAAAAAGGAAACATAAATTTTACCAAATATGAAAAATTAACATAAAATAGCATCCAGAGAAATCTCATTCATACAAAAATCAGGGGCAACAAAGAACTGATTTGTTTATTGAAATTTACATTAAGAACCTGATTTTCCCAAAGAAAAGTTATTCCTTGGCAAACATGGAAATACAGAGGCATTATTTTGAGAATGTGAGGAGAGCACATTTAATATTCCTTAATATCCCTAAGCAAAGATGGGACAAAATATAAAACTTTTCTGTAAAGTGATTCACTCCTGAGTAAGCTGATTAAATTTTTACAAGCTCATGTTGGGCCATGAATATGGTTTAAGGAATTTTAGTTTCTCACTAGAATAATATTGAGATCCTGATCCTAATCAGATAGGCTTGGAAAGAACGCCTTAGAACCAGTAATTTATTAAAATATTTTGCATAGGTGTACCTTTAGTCAGAAGCCATCAGATATTACCAAAATTGCCACATTATTTTTTAAATTTGATAACGATTACACTATTGGTAGTAGTGCACAGATGTGGCACAATAATAACAAAAAATAATTTGAGATATATTAAAATATTTTGCATAAGAAAATAACACTATGAAGATGGCAAAATACTAAATCTATACAACAAAAGATGATTTAAGTACTTCCCCACCAAAGCACAAACTAACCCAAAGCCAACTTGCAGTTTCTCACCATTCAGGAACTCCAAAAAGTTTTGTTGATTTAGTCATATGCTACTAAATCATCTTTCCTAATTTAAAACAGGAGGTACTGACAGAATAAATGTTTTGTGGTAATAATTCATATGTAGCCTAACCTTAACAAATTCATTTATTGCACACTTTCTGTCCCAATAATAGAGAAAAAAAAATCACAACTTCTTAGATCAATCAATTTAAAAAATAGGTTCCATGGAAATGATCATAAACTAAAATCTGCCCAAAATACCTGCATATTACAGATAAAGACCTGTATGTCTAATGTAGACTTCCTCATCTTGGCATCCTGACACAATGAAATTAAAATCCTCAATTCTCCTAAAGTATAGGAGGTTAACTATCTTCTCAGTGCAGTGAGCCATATAATTCAGTAGGGAGGCTTGGAATTCTAGGGTGTTTATCCTAAGTCAAGTTGGAAAACTGTTCTATTTTAGTATTCTTAATGTTTCAAGGAGTTGGGAAGAAATCCAAGGTTTTTCACATAGATATGCCCCAAGTGTATTTTTTTAAGCTGATTCTCATCTTTGCACTCTTCAATCCCATCCAAACATATTGCTCACAGTATGTATTTTATAGTAATTTCCTTATTTTTATCCAATCTGAGCAAAAACATATAGCGTGTTTATGTAAAATGAGATTAAACATATTTATTTATTTTATTTATTTATTAGTTTTCTATACCGCCCCGCTCCCTGCAGGGACTCGGGGCGGTGTACAGCCAAAGTTAAAACACAGTACAAATACAATATTTAAAAAACAATTTAAAAAGATTAAATATGGTGGCTCAAAGATAAAAACTCAATCAAGAGTATAAAAGACTAAAACCAATTAAAACCAAATTAAACCCTATAAAACCCTAGGCCAGACCGGCTTGATGAAATAAGTATGTTTTCAACGCTCACCTGAAGGCCAAAAGATCAGGGATGGTCCTCATCTCCGGGGGTAATTCGTTCCAGAGGGAGGGTGCCCCCAAGGAGAAGGCCGGCACCCTCGGGGTCGCCAGCCGTCCAGCTGGCGGAACCCTGAGGAGGCCCGCCCTATGGGAGCGCACTGGGCAACGGGAGATCGATGACGGCAGTAGGCGGTCCCGTAAGTACCCAGGTCCCAAGCCATGGAGTGCTTTAAAGATGGTCAGTAACACCTTGAATTGCACCCGGAAGACTACCGGGAACCAATGCAGCTCGCGCAAGAGTGGCATAACATGGGAGCTCCGAGAAGCCCCCAAAACTACCCACATGGCTGCATTTTGCACCAACTGGAGCCTCCGGGTGCTCTTCAAGGGGAGCCCCATGTAGAGAGCATTGGCATAGTGTAGGCGGGAGATGACGAGGGCGGAACACATGAACTTAAAATTCAAAAATTCACATTTAATTTCACATTTAAAATAATAAATGGAGACATAATTCAGATTGGATTTTCACAAGATTATGGAAAACATGGTCAATTGATACTAAAAATAACCAACTGATACTAAATCAGGGGTATCAAACTCGCATCATCACGGTGGCATCACATGACATCGGGACACTTTTCCCCTTTGCTAAACCGGGTGCAGGCGTAGCCAACATCTGATGCATCTGGCCTGTGGGCCACAAATTAAAGAGATTTAAGTCCTACTGAATTCAGCAGGATTTACTTCCAACTAGTATGTTTATCAGTTCATATTAACTGTATGATGATAATTAATCGATTCGGTATATTAATGATAACAAAGAAAAATGTTTGAAATATTGTTTATGTATATGTCACATTATTTTAGTTAAGTTTCTTTCTCTTTCATTATATCTACAAAATGATGCATGACATCTTCAGCTTGTATATTATATATTATTAATAATAAAAATTATACAAATGTTATCTACAGTTTGAGACAACTGTAAACCAATGATATTTTGAAAACCACAATGAAAAGAAACAACAGATTTACTTACTTAAAAAAAGTGTATTAAAGTATTTTACAATAGTTCAATATCAACCCAGCAGTAAAAACATTCAAGTACACAGAAATTTTCTAAAAATTTAAAAATAGAATTTTTAAAAAAACATTTAATATTCTCTTCTGAGATATTATTTTAAGCAGTAAAAACAGAAATAATCCAATATTTATTTTAATGTATGCATCGTCTTTTACACAGATGCTGATATCTCTTAAAATAAAAAATGCATTTTAGAATCTTCTCAGATAAATACAATATTTCAATAAAAGTAATGAAGTTGAGCAATTTAAGCACCAGGCAAGGAGAATTATGCTTGTAATAAATGAATTTCTAGGACAACTTGTAAACAGCAACATCTACAATTTAGTTTAGGATATGTACAACATTAACATTAGAAAACTAACACTTTCCTATCAAAAATCATTTTAGTTGATAGTAGAAAATAATCTTATAACACAATAATAAAGCTCTATTATAGCTTTGTTCTCAAACAGTAATTAGAAAGTTGTAAAATATGGTTTATATACGTACTCTGTCTTAACTGCTCCCTTGTTTCTTGTTCCCATTTTGTTTGTTTAGGTATGTTCTCTCTCTTTCATACACATATCAGCTTGGGTTTTTTCTACCTTACTGAAAAGTTAACTGTATATCAGCTGTGGGCTTTTTTACTTTTAAGGAATAGATTTCAGAAAATAAGTCCATACACAATTTTGCCAGGCTACCTACTAGAAGCAATAAAGACCATTATGCCCTTCCTTTTCTTGGCATAAGTCAGCATGCCTCTTATTATCCATGTCAAAACAAACTTAGATTAAAGCAAATCCTTCATATATCAGCAATATTGAAAATAATGGCAACTGACAAAAATCATAAGCAAACATCTTTCCATATAAAAATTTATCAAAACAGTGGCTAGATAGGATAAGAAAATCTTATCACCCCTTTCCTAAGAGGTCTGTAGGGGGCGTGCATAAGCGCACCAATGTGCCTACCATGCCTGTCCTATTCTTTTATTTTTCTTATATGTATCCATGTATTCATAACTATGAATACATCTACATATATCTATGTAGCGATTGACAAATCAAATAAATTCTAAATATCTTTATGGGAATATATTTAAACTGAAAACAGGACACCTCTAAACAGGAAAAAAAAAAAACTAGGAAATGTGTTTATAAAAGTAATCCCAGAATGTGTATGTACCACAGGATGTTTTCCAAAAATGCCACTGTTCATGTATCTCCTGGTTAGAGGGTCACCAACTCTCCTCTAAGTTTCAGAGATGAACCATAACACCTTAAGTCTAAATCTGTCTGTCTGGCCTATGCGCTTCACTATATTATTTCAAAGACTGACCTATATACAGCCACCATTCTCTCTATTTGTATAAAGGATACCTCACACAGTTGCCATAACCAACATTGTTTGCATTGTTCTTTCACTTTTCTCCCTCTGAGTTTAACTAGAGAAAGAAACATGATCTGAGGCACTATGTTAAAGCATGCTATACTGCAAGCGAAAACACAGCAATCGCCAATTAAAATGTTTAAGACATCATTTTAAAGAAAGTGTCTTTATAATCTTTTGAAACAAAGATAGCTAACAGTAAAGGAAATAAAAACGCCCTATATTTGGGAATATGTAAAAAAGTTATGAATCCTAATTCTTTACAACCAGTATGACAGGCACAAGTCTAGATAATATCAATTCTTAGATTATATATGATGTTTGAAATATTATAGCAAAGGACATGTTTGCTAAGACCACTAATAAAAGTTATGCTGATTACCTGGCAGTATTTCTGACATGTTTAGCTTTATTTATTTTTTCACCCACACTGTAGAGCAACTCCACTAACATAAATGGAATTACTCTAACATAAAAGCAGCCTCTAATGCCAATAACCAAATCAAATTAATATTTACCTTACTTTCTATAATCAGTACAGATGAAAGAAATTGTGAACTTGCTTACAAGAGACTGTCAAAATTCTGCCGATTCAAATATTTTCCCCCTAAAATGAAAATGTTTCTAGCATTCTGGGATACAAGTTGGCCTTTTTATCTGCATTCATCAAAGATGTTGAAGGGAATGCAACATTACAAAAAAGACTCTAGCAGCAGTAATGGAGGATGACTAAATTCTGTGTATTTCTGCAGCCAGGAAAAACAAGAGACAAAGTTTAGAATTATTACAACTGTAATCAGCTAGATTGAGTGAGACTAGGAGTATACAAGAAAATTAGATGCTCAGTCAACAAATGCCTCATAGGGGCCCAGGCAGCAAAGCTATCCTAAGTTCATTTAGGATAATCAATGGTCATTGGCATAGCAGCTTGACAGCGATATCTATCTATTGCTTAAAGAATGTTGTCTTCTGAGAAACATTCCTAGCATGTCACTCCTGAGTTTTAAAAGGAAGGAGTGTAGAATTTTTGACATCTATTGTCTGTCTTGATTGGGTTAAATAGAATGCATAGTGAAAGAAAAAGTTTGTTCCTTTTTGTGAGCAGTTATTACAATTAATATAAAAAAGCTGATTGGGAAAAGAAAATGAAAGAAACTGTGCAAAGGATTTTTAAATGTATCCACCCAAAATGATTTTAAACCCTTAATTAGAAAATGATTTTATATATCAACTTAATTCCTGATTTTCCAAAGCATTTAACTTTTAAATTAAATCTGGACCACCATCCTGAGTATGATGGGCAAAATATGTATTCAAGTCATTACCTTCTTTCTGAAGCTTTAAATCACTGGTAGAATTAATAACTGTTCAGTTTTCACTGCCAAATGGTTCTTCAGGCCCTTTGGTACTTAAGACATTAATTCTACTTAATACTTCTTTATTTCTGAGCATGGAAAGCTTACCACTCAGCATAAAAGATAACAGTGATAAGTCACAGGGTGAAAGTAGTTTTATAATTATCATTACTGTGTACTTAAAAGAGCCTTAGCACACAAACAGCCTTGCATATGGGGGAGGAGAGTTGTCCTGCTATCACTTCTTTTCCAGAGTAGCACACCTAGAGAAAACTTTTACAGGACGAGTTTTATTTTATCTTAATCAAGAACCATATTCTACATTCAGTCACTGAACACAAAGCTGTCAATGATATCTTTTGTGTCACTGCTGTCCAGATTTCCACTTTAGAAAATCAAAGGGATAAAATAAGTCTCTTGTTATCATCAGGGATAGAAATGAATAGTATACAATATGACTGACCCATGAGCTCAAGCTAGAGATTTCTTGAAGGGTGAAGAGTTTAATGATAGAACTGCAATATAATCGATTTATAAAACAAGTATAAATCAGAAGTTGTCATATTTAGCACAGCATATCCTGAATATCTGAAACACTTGAAAAACATGCATACACCAATGCTGAGAGACAGCATTTAACAGTAGATTTCCCCCCATCTTTTCCAGTGAATATACATACTTCTATAGAATATTGATCATCTAGATCTTTATAAACAATTAAAACCAAACCTAGCATTGGTCAGGCATATGAGTATAGGGACAAATACATTTGATAATGCTTGTAGAAGCACCAACCTTCCACAACAAGCTCTTAAACAAAGCCCAACTGACATCCAGGATTAAATAAATCCTCTTGCCAATACTTATTCTCTTGCTTTATGAGGTGCATTTCAAGTACTGATTGTGAAAGCTGACCAATGTTTTCCTCTGGCCAGTGTTGCCCATGGGGATCAGAGGGGACAAGGTGGAAATTCATGTTATTCATAAAAGAGCAACTAGGTAAACCTAACCGAAGGAAGAACTTATGTGAAAAGTAGTCTATGATTCTGGCTTTTATTATATAAATATTAATTACAAAGAATGACTGCACAAAGGAACCCTTAAGATTCAGTTCTATCAGTAGCAACTTGGAATTAAGTAAGACTTACTTCTGAGTAGATAGAGATACCATGGCCTTGACAGAACTTTAGACTTGCTTTCCTGCTGCCCTGACAATGCCTTCAACTCTATTCCTTACCCAGCAGCCCACATAACAGAAGGAAAAAGGCTTTTGTGTTTGGTTTTTTTAGTGTTCCCAAATTGCATTTGTATATAGGAGGATGAATGCCTTAATTATGGACTAAGTCCTCCGGACCTTCAAGGCAAACACTTCAACTCTTCTGATTTTTAAAACTCCAATTCCTCTTTCACCAAACTCCTTGGTCACCCGAACCAAATGCTTTGTCATTCTTGCCTCAGTGGCTGAAAGCAGAGTTAAGAACTGTTTATTTGGGGGACGGAGGTGAATTGAAATCCCCCTCCCCGCAATATTTCCACTATATACAGAAGTACGAGTTAGCGGAGACTTTCAACTTGAGATCCTAGAGTTATTTCCTCCTGAGGAAGCTTCCTTCCACTGCTGTGGAATTTACGAGTAAGGGTCAGAACTTAGAGACGGTCAATCCTTCCCCGACAATCATCTTCCCATACACACCTACCCCCCACCTTTTTTCAGGATTGTATTTTAGAAGTACTCAGGCTAACAGTGCAAGAAACGAAGGGAAGGCGATTACTTTTGCAACGAGCCCACACGCCTCCCCACCTCCCAATACCAAGCAATAGGTCGCCCACAATATCAAGACAGGACCAGAAAGAAAGCGCTTCGCTTTTCCATCTCCCCTTAAAATAAAGGCGCGCCAGCCAAACGACGGTGGCGCTTCTCTTGAGGGTTTCGCTCAAATGCGCAACCTGCCGAGCCTGAGGTCTCTCTTTCGAGCCTCAGCCATCTGCCCAACCACCCAGCTTCCCGGGGAACTGGGGGAGGGAAGATAGTGTTGTAGAGAGAAAACGCAAAATCACCTTGTTGCAGTAGTAGGGGTCCAAGCAAGGAGAAGGTCCCAGACAGGGAGTATCAGGAGCGGCGCCCGACTGAGGTGGTGCTGGTGGCGGTGGCGAATAAAACCTTACGTCCATTGCCCTAAAACATCAAGCAAACTCCTCGGCTTCCCTCTTTGTGCTTATACTCAAGCAAAAGCAAAACGCGGAAAAGCTTCCCGCTCCCCTCAAAGGCTGAGGTGCCTGAGTTTAGAAGAAGCAAAAGAAGCACCTTCCCTGCCTCACATCCGTTTATGGTTTGCAAGCAGAAGAAAGAGGGGGAGCAAAACTCTTCCGAAAAGCTCCGTTCTCGTCTGCCGAGGGCTGCGAAAGGGGCAGTCAAAGCCTCTGCTTTTCTCCTATGGCAGGGCAGGTAACTTCAAGTTCTGGTCTTCCCTTGCACGCCACTTGGCAGAGCCCAGGCGCAAGGCTCTCCGTTGCCTGTCTTGGAAGAGTTCGGCGCTTTTTGCGCTCTTTTCCCTCTGCCTCTTGGGCGGGCTGGCTCCTCTTCTGCTCTCCCGCTCCCCTTTCTTTGCAACAGCTTTATTTCTGCAAACAGCGCTCTACCTCGAAGAGTAAAGAAAGAGGATTAAATCTCCCGTCGAGGTGATGCGGGATGAGGCGAGGCAGAGATCCGGTTCTGGAACGGCTGATCCACCTCTCTGAGAGCAGGGTAGACAGGAAAGATTCGGCATACGCTGCCGCTGCTTTGCTCCGACTGCGTTTCACACAAAGGAGCACGCAAATCCAGAGCCATTTGCTGCTTGCTCGGAGCGCGCGGGGCGAACGCAGATAGGGGGCGCTCCAACAAGCATCGTCCAGGCCTTCTTTCCTCCCGTTCTCCATCACTCTTACCCCCTGCTAGTTACTATGGTACCATCTCAGCAAAACTCTTCTATAATGAATAAAGAAAAGGATGTAAAGAAGAAAGAATGAACTACAGAGGAAAAATGAGGAAAGAGAGAGAATAAAATAAAGGAATATGGTTTCAAGATGGTTGGAGCTGGTTTGAGTATCCATAACTTCGGCTTTCAACTTTTCTATGTGTACACTTATATTAAAGAGGGAGGATCCACTTGCAAGTGCGCAAAGTGATAAAGTGTGCAAAGTGATAAATGAGATGCTTTGCATGAAGGCCAAGTTAAATCCCTGGCATCTTCAGTTATCTAAAAATGGGATAAAAAGATTTCCATCTCTCTCATTGTTTGGGGATGGTCTGATAACAGATAAAAGATAATCAGTTGGAAGGGACCTTATAAGTCATCTAGTCCAAACCCCCGCCCAAGCGGGAGACCGTACACCATTTCTGACAAATGGCAGGCCAATCTCTTCTTGAAAGTCTCAAGTGATGGTACTCCCACAATTTCCGAGGGCAAGCTGTTCTATTGGTTGATTGTTCTCACTTCAGAAAATGTGGTATGCATCTCATGAACTCCGATGTGGTATGCATCTTTTGAAGTTTTTCCTACATGAAGGATAGGATAAATATTTCTGGGATTCATTAACTTCCCATATATTAGAAAACAGTATGAGTAGAAGGTGCACTGATAATAAGATTATACAGAATAGTTAATAATGGCCACTTGAAATCTTCCAGAGAATAATGACTGTTTAAAAAAGCAAAAACATTGGAATGTGTTTTTGTATGCAAATGAGATTCCCTTACTAGTGCCAGAAAACTGTGACATAACTATTTCATAGACAGCGTAGCAACTACAAGAACAGATGCGGAAAGGAGAAAGGACATAGACACTTCTATTTCACAGTTGTCAAATTCACGCCGTCACATTGCCGTCACATGATGTATCATGATGTTTTTTTCTTTTGCAGAGCTGGGATGGACATGGCCTGCATATGACGCATCCAGCCTGCAGGCCGCCAGTTTAACACCCCTGTTCTACTTGCTACTGAGACTTCATGAAAAAAATGTGCTAGCATTCTTTCTGTATGTAAGTATTAATAGACCTTAAACATACTAGAAAGAACAAATGAAGTCTCCCTTTCCAAATTCCTGAAAAAACTGTAACCTGAGTTGTAGAGGTGATATATAAAGCCGTAGATATTAAGTACAGTGTTTATTTTATTTTTATTAAGTTTATATGCTGGCCATCTCTGTTTGAGGTAAGTGTGTGTGTGTGTGTAAGTGTGTATATGTATGTGTGTGTGTGTATATATATATGTGTGTGTGTGTGTGTTTGTGTGTGTATACATATATATATATGGATGGATGAGATCCTGTGGCCTAATGGCAATTACAACTGCCTCACATGTAATACTTCCCAGGTTCGAATCCCAGTAAGGGTATGGCTAGCTGACGAGAGCTAAGTAGCTCGAAATAGATCTATCCTAGTCTCCTTTGTTTAATTATTTATCAGCTCAAAAACCTGACACACACACACACACATATGGTATTCAGCTTTGTTCGGGTATTTTCCCACGTCATTATAGTTGTGCTTTTAAAATTGTAAAGTTACGTGTGTGTGTGTGTTCTTACTACCTCTTGAGATTCTTAACTAATTCTTGAGAATCTCTTGAGATTCTTAAACTAATATTTTGATATTTAAACTAATATTTTGTTTATATTGATGTATGTGTATGTGTTTTGAGCTGTTACATTTTAATGTATTAATGTACTGATCTTTATACTTTTGAACATTCATGTTTTATTACTACATTTATATTTCTGCACTTATATTTTGCTAGATTATATTGCTTTGATTTGATTTCAGAAAAGGGCTTTATTAACCCTTTATTAATCTAGCCAAATTGGATAATCAGGTTTGTTGAAAGTTAAGAAGATGGATTTCGTTCAGGAACATCTCACTAATGGGTTTCCTTTCAAGGTTTGGGTTAAAAGACATGAAGTTTACATAATTGCTGTAGGATCAACTACAGAGGAAGCATATTTTGATTTTACAATAAAAATGAAAGATGAAAAAGATATGAATGGAAGGATAAAAAGAAAAGGAAAAATACTCTTGGGTTATATGGATTCAGCTGTGTCCAGGCACACCTACCTATGCTTGAGTTCATCCATATTTTATTTAATTTCTTACTTTATACAACATACTGAAACATACACATACTAGAGAACCTGGATTCCACAATATTCTATTTCATATGTATGATGTACATAAAATGATTCAAGGTGCTGTGTACGTTTAACAATTTTATATTGTGTTACTTAAATAATTCTGAATGAAGATGACAAAATAAATACCTAATAGCAAACACTTAAAAGTTCCAGAAAGTTCCAGATAAATATTCTATGGAGAATTCCTATTTAAAGAGATATTTGCATGAAAGAAATTCAACAATTTCGGTTAATTGAGTACAAAATTCAATACAGCTAGAATAGAGAGAGTTAGAATTGCCTGTTATACATGGCGTTGATCAGTCTTCCATATTTAAATCATGATGTCATAAACATACTTTACGGGAATTCTCTTTGGGATATAGCCATACTCTCCAAAACAATGTAAAATGCTTCTACAAAGACTCTTTACATGCTGTTTTAACTTTCATGACAGAAATGAGATATGCGTGTAATAGAAAAATATATTCTAGAAGTCTATGTTATGGGAGAAGGCAATAATTCAGTATTTAATTTTCTACAAATAATCTGTAATTATAGAGTCCTGAGAGGATTCTATTATGCCATGAGCGGGGAGGCAAGAAATGTTGCGGGTCCCATCCCCTAGAGAGCTACACCTGCTGGGACTCAAAAGAAGGGCCTTCTCTCTGGTGGCTCTTTCTTTCTGGAACATTATTCCCCCAGAAATTAGAATGGTCCCTCTAATACTTATCTGGAAGGTGGCCTAGGGAACGCAGAGCGGAATGCAGTCCATTAAATGGCTCCTATGATGTGTTGTCACCAGGCAGGGGGAGTGAGGAGTTATTTTATTATATACGATTCTCTATTGGTTTTATTGTTTTTTATATGATGTTTTTATATTTTGTAAGCCGCCTGGAATATGTGAATAGGCAGTAATATAAATCTCATACATTGGTAAATCATCATTGTTTAATGTATCAAAAAATCCTTATGGTTTTGAGGTATAATTAGCACTAGCCAGCATATTAATTCTGTGTATAACTAATAGACCTGGGCAGTATTGCATGTCAATAACAGAAAATACATCTTAGGTATAATAAATGCAATGCATTTAAGAGTATGCTAATAGCAGGTGCACTCTGTAATGGACATGTACAATAGGTTGTTTTGCTTGCTAGGGTCATCAGGAAGTTATAAGTGTAATTGAAATTATGTATAATTATAAATAAAAATTAAAACTATTTTAGTAATTTTCTACAGATTTTTTTATCCAACTATGTTTGGGTAGCTTATGGACTCCCTGCGTGTCTGTATTAAATAAATTTTATTGATTTAAAATTAAATTACTTTAAAGTAAATGTGTTTGGCCTTAAAGCTTGAGCTGGCTCTATTCCAATAATTTCTTTAACTTAGCAGGTGTGGCATTTTAGATAGTTGAACTTCATACAGTACATACTGTATTTTCTAAATCAAACAATCAACCTATTTAATATCAGCTCTATACTGTTCACTTTACACATACTTTTCCTCTTTAAATAAAAAGCTCAAGAACAGATAGATATAGTTAAATTCAGATTTAAATCAGGAAACCCTGAATGAACTTGGGTTTCACTGGACAATATTTTTTTCATTTTTTTATTTCCTGAAAAACCTCTGATGATTATGATAAACGCCTTAAAACTGAACACAAATATTATTTCAGAATGACTGTATTATATAAGAACTTGAAAAATATGAAATTAACTTTTAACAACTATAATGTACAGCATTTAATCACATGTTTCTGACATGCTGCTTCCATCATGCTGCATGAGTTCAACAGGTCTCAAATGCTGCTGATTTTTGTTTATACTCAGTATCAAATATATGTTGCTGCAGTGTTTAACAATAGTCAGCCAGCATTGATGGATTCTAGTTGCCCTGATAGTTTTTCCATTGTAGCAATGTCCTGGTGAGACCTTTCATCATGTGCATCACTGACTACACTTAGATTTTCAGGAAAGAAGTCCAAATGTGAATGCAGAAAATGAATCTTCAGTGACATATTGCACTTCATTGCACACCAGAACAACTAGACACAAGAACAGTTTTTTCCCGAAAGCCATCACTCTGCTAAACAAATAATTCCCTCAACACTGTTCAACTATTACAAAGTGTATACTACTATTACTGTTAATCTTCTCATCACTCCTTATCACCCATCCCCTCCCACTTGTGACTATAACTTTGTTGCTTGTATCCTCTGTTTCCTAGTATGATTTGATGTTGATTGTACCCTATGACTATCATTAAGTGTTGTACATTATGATTCTTGATTCTTAATGTATGTTCCTTCTTTATGTATACTGAGAGTACCAAGACAAATTCCTTGTGTGTCCAATCACACTTGACCAATAAAGTATTCTATTCTATTCTATTCTATTCTATTCTATTCTATTCTATTCATGGTCTTGTATTGTTTGTCAACCAACTGAACGTACTGTATTGTATTAATTTGGTTCTCTATAGAAAATTGTCAACAACATCCTTGAAAGCTTTCCAGGAGATTTCTGGCCCCACTAACATATCTTTGAATTTTTTATCATAAAAGTTTGTATCTGACCTGTGGACCAATAAAAATGTCTTCCTTAATCTTGGCATCAGATTCTCATAGAAACATCTGTCCCAAACTGCAACTTTTTTGTTCATCACTTTCATAAAAATTTTCATCAGTCTGAGTTTTCTGTGAAGCATAGGCAAAAATACTTTTGTTGACTCAACACGTTTTTCTGTTCTGGAATCAAATTCTTTTGGAGTGGTAATTTTTCTATGTAATGAGACTCTCTTGCGTGGCTCTCCCATTCACATATGTAACAACAGTACATGATATATATCCAAGCTGCATTCTAACTTTTAGATCTCTACAGTTAGTCCAATTGCACCTGGTGTACTGGATGTTCATCAACGACAGCATGTTTTTATATATTTCTTTCATATATGCAGCATAGCTAACAACTTCTGAGTATGGACATTGCCATTGTGAAAACAGAAGATTTCCTTAAAACAGTACATGATAGGTACATGATAGGTTAAATTACAGATTATTCTCATGATTAGTAGGCTGGAGGCCTTGATTTCTCCTCTGAGAGAACCATTTCTTTTTCACTGCACCATTTTTTTTTATAATGATGGGCTTCACTATAATAATCTTAACTATCTAGAATTTGGGGATATCTGTTTTAACTGGATCAATTTAGGTGCGAAATGTATCTTTTTTTAAAAGTGTGTACGAGATCACCTTCAAAACTGTAACTCACTGAGTCAGCATTGTAGAATACATCAACAACCCTAACAGCAATGAAGAAATAAAGTTTAACAAAATTGAGCAGTACATGATCAATTTCAGTATGAAGTATAAATTATATGTAGGTATTCATTTTTAAATACAAGATAATAATTCATGATATTTCCATTAAGGTTTCAATATAAGAAAATACCTGCGATATTACAGGCAAATTTGTTTTATGTAGAGCTATATAATATGTTGATCTATACAATAAGCCTTCTGAAACCATTTTGCAATATATAAAGAGAATAATCACAAATATGAATCTTCTATGTTTATTGTAGTCAGACCTTTTCACTTTGAATTAATCAATATTTTATTTTAATCATTTTAAAAATAAGATTAAACTGTTAAATTGTTTGTTACTGACAGCTACTCTAAATACCCTCTGGATAGAAAATAGGATAAAAAATGTACAGAATATTATATCAGAAATATAGGATGAAGAGTTAAATGGTTTGTTTGTGGAATACTTTACTTCTGTGTAATGTTTGTGGGGGAGGGAAATTAAAGGGACTATCTTTAGGTATAATACATCCAAATGAGTTCCTTTAACAATGTTTTACTTTAATGAAATTCAGCACTGAAAAGTGCTTTAAAACAGCAGCAATACAACATCAAGGACATTATAAAGAAATTAAATAAGTGTCTCCCTTGCTCATTGTAGTTGTTGGAAGTCTTGAACAGATGGCAGGAAAACATTTTTAAGGGTGCCTATTTGCTCCTATGAGTTGCCTGTTAAAATTTAAGAATAATTTTCCTTGAAATTGGAATTGAAAAGAATGTTGAGCAGCTGCAAGGAACATAAGGGACTATCAGTTTAATTGTGTCCCAATGTCTCTGATGTTGGGGTGCTACATCAGAGTTTGGTTAGCAGCTGTGAATGTTCAGCTCTGCGGCTTAACAGTTTGTACAATTGATCAGAAATAAATGGATCTGAAATATAAACATGTCTTAATATACATAATAATTTTAGAAAATAATCTCAAAAGAATAGAATAAATTAGAATTAGAATAGAATAGAATAGATTGGACACACAAGGAATTTGTCTAGGTGCAAATGCTCTCAGTATATATAAAAGAAAAGAGACATTCATCAAAAATCATAAGGTACAAAACTTAATGATAGTCATAGGGTACAATAAGCAATCAATCATACTAGGAAACAGTCAATATAAATTGTAAGGATACAAGCAACAAAGTTGTCATACTGTCACAAGTGGGAGAGGATGGGTGATAAGTGGTAATGAGAAGATTAACAGTAAGAGTAATGCAGACTTTGTAAATAGGTGAACAATGTTGAAGGAATTATTTGTTTATCAGATGGTGTGCAATGGGGATGTAACACATACTGGCTGAGATAAGCCAATGATCTGTAATAGAACTAACATAGAGTACATTTCTGCATAAAATTTATCCTATTCTAAAGTACCAATTGAATCATAGAAATACTGAATATCATAGTAGAAACAATTAAACCACGTGAGACACCATAGACCAAACTCACAGCATCACATTGCCAGCACATGATGTTTGCAATGTTTTTTCCCTTTGCGGATCTGGGATGGGCTTGGACTGCACGTGACAGATCTGGCCCATGAGTCACTAGTATGTCACCCCCTGCCATAGACCAGTAGCCTGATTGCCAAACAGTATTTCTCAAAAGCACTTTCTGAGCTGTCTGATAGAAGAGTTTAAAATTGCAAACAATTACCCAAGCAAAACACTGCCAGGTTCTTCAATTAGCAGAACAGATTAACTCATCCAGTTTCTGGCCTTGGTCATCCACCAAGAAAAATAACCAAAGAAGATCCAGATATTGAGTTTCCTAAGGTGTTTATATATGTAAGACTACATTTTTCCCAGTTATCTTAATCACTGGGAAACACTTCTACATTTTAAACCAGCTGCTGATTTCCCAACATTTACAAATCAAAGGATTTTTTTCCCCTTCAGATATGAAACAGTGTGGACTCTTCTACAAGGAAGAACTGGGCAATCAGGTCTCCATTGGCCAGTTTAATCAACCAATGAGAACCAGCACTTCTCACAGCAAAGATATCAGATCTATCAACAACCAACAATTCAATTAGATTCAAGACAATGAATCACAGGGCAAATGTGGATGAAATATAGGAAAACCAGAAAGCAGACATGGGTTTAAACGACTTGTGTGTATCATAAGAGAGCAATCAAAGTATCTTCATTATGGTTTGTGATAGTTCGTTATATAGCTTCACAACAATATTTCACATATTTGAGACAGTTTAACTGGGTCCAAGCCTAGCAGCCAAATTAAATAATGTGAAATTGAAGAACTAAGTTTAACTGTTGAGTCCTGATGCAGGGAACTTAACAATATATGAACAAGTGTTGGATAACCTGATGATAGTCTTTATATTACAGATAACATCAGCATCTTTGAGATCTACAAACTAAAAAACACAAGAAAAATGCAAGAGGCTGCTTTGGCTATAATAACATATTCTATCCCAACAACACAATCCAGGTCAAGGTTTATATGAATAGCTTATCAATTATGAATGTTACAAACTGTTCCCAGTGAGCTACTGATAGCTCCAGATCTTCCTATAAAGCATCATAGTGAAGAAGGTGCTGCAAAGAACAAAATAGCAACATTGGTCTATTTCATGCAGCTACAATAGAAACAGAAGTACACTCTCTTTGTTGTATACATTGTCAGAACATATTATTCCAAATGGCCTTTATCCATGTTTGATTTCATTTATTCTAAGATTTCTTCCATTTACTCTCAAACTGTCATCTCTTCCACTTCCTTGTCTTTGACATTCAATTAATCTGGATTAGAGAAGCATATATATCACAATAAATAAATAATCAAACAAATAATTCAGGGAGCTGGCTTGGCTTTGCAAAGGGGAGCGGGTCCTTAGAATTTCTATTACCAGATTATTTCCATATATTATTTTATCCAGGTCTTTGACAGTGTGCTTGATTTGAATTAAGTATTTGTACAAAAAAAACACCATGACTTTCTGTATGATTTTTAAAATCCCATCCAAATCATTTTATAAATATATTAAATAAATAGAAAATAAAGGTGTGTCACATGAAATGTAACTTTACAGAATTTATCATAACTGGATCTATCAGAGGGTAAATTATAATATCAGATTTGTAGTGTTGATATCCTTCCATGTCTGGATGGACATGGGAAGGATGAGTTTAAAATACTGGGAATGTACACTAAAAGTACATATTCACAGTAAGATCATCTAAGACATGAAGAACAGTTAAAGCAATAAAGCATTTAAGAACCATGGTAGTGCAGTGGTTAGAATGCAATGTTGCAGATGAACTCTACCCACTGTGAGGAGTTCAATCCTTATTGGCTCAAGGTTGATTCAGCCTTCCATCCTTTTGAGGTCAGTAAAATGAGAACCCAGATTTTGAGGGGTGCACATGTTGACTCTGTAAACAGCTTAGAGAGTGCACTTGGAGAGTGCACTATGAAGCAATATATAAGTTTAAGTGCTATTGCTATTTATATAAGGCAAATGAACACTTTAGTGGTTATAGCAAAGGCATCATTTCATATTGTGTGACAGAAGGCAATGCTAAACCTTTCCTCTATCTTATTAAGAAAACCACATGGACCTTGTGAAGGCCTATCTATGCTGTCATTAACAATTGACTGTTGACTTGATAGCACATCATCACTGTTCTTATATTGAACTAACTGATTTATTACAGAAAGAAGACACAACGCAAAAACCTGAACATCCAATAGCTACAAACCACATCTCTACCCAACAACCACAACCCAATCCACAACCCAATCCACAAAAAAATATAAATCAGACAAATAATGATATCCCAATCCACATCAGAGAAGCTGTTGAGCACGAACGGAAACGTCCAAACGCCATCTTATTTGGTCTAGAGGACATCAATGACAATGATGACATCACAACTGTCCGAAACATATCAGTGATTATCAAGTATCAAGCATCTCCCCTGATGAAATACTTGACATTTCCTGCATTGGCCGAGAGCTCAAAAACAGAAATGGCTCTGTGGCCCCACACTTCTGCGGGGTCATTTTTAAAAATGAATCAAGCAAACATAAATTCATTTATACTGTAAATTCACTTGCCAAAAGCAACACCAACTGTAAGAACCTCCGTTGTCACCCTGACCTAACCATACAGCAACGTGCCCGCTCCCGTATACTCCGCACAGAACTAAAAAAATGTCTAGACAATGGAGAGAAAGACCTGTACATTGACTACCATGCTAACTGTATCAAAAGTAAATCACACAACCCGCAACTCAGCTTTAACCTTCAACCATAACCCTACTTCAACCAAGACCCACCATCACCCAAGACTAGGCATGCATGCCCCTAACTACCTCAATTCCAACTACAGCTGGCCTTAAATGCAAGCTACTCAATGCAAAAAGCCTTGTGAATAAAATACCTGAATTTCTCCTCTTACTAAATATGGCTAAATTTGACATCATATTTGTCTGTGAAACATGGCTCAACGCATCTCTCCCTGACTCAATTACAACAGTAAGAGACTATCATATTTACCGATCAGATCATGAAATTCGTAGAAGAGGTGGTGTTGCTATCTTCTATAAAAAGTCCTTACATCTAAAAAACATCCAAGTTACCCAGGAGCTTGCTCTTCCTGAGACCATCATCTGTGAACTATCCTTAAATATCACATTTTGATTCTTACTATGTTATACCTGATTATGACATCGAACATGTAAACAAGCTAAATTCACTACTTAAATGGGCAATATACTGCCCACATGCTTTTATCTTTCTTGGTGACTTCAATCTACCTCATATTAACTGGACTCTAAACAAATGTACAATTAAACCCATACATGCAACCTTCTACAATACTGTTACAAATCTGGGACTTGAACAACTAGTAGCTAACGATACTAGACTTAACAACTTGATCTCATCTTCTGCAATAGTTTGAATTTAATTTACGGAATACAAACTAAAGAACCCTTTTCCAACAATGACCACAATATGATTGACTTTTGTCTCAACATGTGCTCACACAAAAATCATCATAATGACATAATCCCCAATTATAACTTCAAAAAAGACAACAATCTCTCATCCCTTGATTGGCAGTCTCTATTCACTGGATGCAATACTGCTGAAGACTATTACAACATATTTTTACTTGAAGTCAAAAGAGTCACAAACTATATGTACCAATAACAACTCCCAAAACCAGAAAAAACAAATTACCCATAACAGTAAGGAAGCTCCAATCCCAAAAGAAATCCCTTTGGCGGAAAAACAAATCTGGTCACATTGCCAACTTCAAAAGCCAATACAAAAATTTATGCCACCAGATAAAGACTGAGTGTACCAATTATCACACTAAACAAGAGGAAAATCTTCTACACACCAATTCCACCCATGCTTTCTTCAATTTTGTAAACAAAAAACTAAAAGACTCAAGGTCCATCCCACCCCTAAAGGAACCAAATAGTAAAGACTGCAATGATGACACCATTAATGCATTCTTTGGCTCAGTATTTGTAAACAGCAATGGATCATGCCCAATATTTCCTAGTTGAACCACAGACAACTACAATGATCTAATACATATCGATTTTACAGAAGACAATGTTGAAAAAGCACTACGCAATCTAAAACCATATTTATCTATTGGACCGGACAGAGTTTGTGCCTACTTCTTAAAAAGGATATCCACTGCCATAGCTGAACCTCTAAGCATAATCTTTGAAAAATCTTTCAGGACCAGCTCCTTGCCTAACCTATGGACATAAGTCACGGTCATCCCCATCTTCAAAAAGGGAGACCCCAGTCTACTTGAAAATTACAGACCAATCTCCTTATTCTGTGTCACCTGTAAAGTCATGGAATCAATTATTAACCAATCCATTATCCTCCACTTAGAAACAAACAGCCTACTCTCTAATAAACAATTTGGTTTCAGAAAAAAACTATCCTGTCATCTGCAACTCTTACACTGCAAAAACATATGGACTACACAACTCGATCAGGGCAAAACAATAGACGCAATCTACATAGACTTCTGTAAAGCCTTTGATTCAGTGGTACATGACAAACTACTCCTAAAACTAAAATCTTATGATATCTCTGCACAACTGCATAACTGGATAGAAGCATTCCTGTCAAACAGACAACAAATGATCAAAATTGGGAGTGTCCTATCAAATTCTGTACCTGTCAATAGTGGTGTCCCCCAAGGCAGAGTTCTAGGACCAACTCTCTTCATACTCTACATAAATGACCTCTGTGATCATATTAAAAGCAACTGCGTTCTCTTTGCTGATGATGTAAAGCTGTTCAATACCACAGACAATACCACTACCCTTCAAAAAGATCTTGTCTATGTATCAGAATGGCAACTTCAAATGTCAACAAATAAATGCTTTGTCTTACATATTGGCAAAAAAAATCAGAAAATAAAATACAAGCTGAATACTCAAGACCTTGTTGATGATCCAAGCTCTGTAAAGGACCTTGGAATACTCATCTCTAATGATCTAAGTGTTAGAGCCCACTGTAACTACATAGCCAAAAAGGCATTAAGAGTTGTTAACCTAATCCTATGTAGCTTTTTCTCTGGTAATATCACGCTATTAACTAGAGCATACAAAATATTTGCTAGACCAATACTCGAATACAGCTCATCAGTCTGGAACCCCCATTACGTATCTGATATTAGCACAGTTGAGAAAGTCCAGAAATTTTTCACAAGAAGAGTTCTCCACTCCTCTACTCGTTGCAGAATACCTTATGCCACCAGACTTGAAATTCTAGACCTAGACAACCTAGAACTACACCGCCTTTGGTCCTATTTAAGTATAGTATATAAAATCATACATTGCAATGTCCTACCTGTCAATGAATACTTCAGATTCTACCATAACAACACAAGAGCAAACAATAAATACAAACTCAAGGTTAACTGCACCAAACTTGATTGCAGGAAATACGACTTCAGTAACAGAGTGGTCAATGTCCGGAATACTATACCTGACTCTGTGGTTTCTTCCCCAAACCCCAAAAACTTTAACCTTAGACTGTCTACTATTGACCTCACCCCTTTCCTAAGAGGTCTGTAGGGGGCGTGCATAAGTGCACCAACGTGCCTATCGTCCCTGTCCTATTGTTTCTTTTATTTTTCTTATATGTACCCATTTCATGTATTCATAACTATGTATATACTTATACCTATTATCTTGTAAGCGATTGATGAATCAAATTAAATAAATAAAATAAAATACAATACAATAAAATAACTACATAGCCAAAAAGGCATTAAGAGTTGTTAACCTAATCCTAAGTAGCTTTTTCTCTAGTAATATCACACTACTAACTAGAGCATACAAAACATTTGCTAGACCAATACTCAAATACAGCTCATCAGTCTGGAACCCACATTACGTATTAGCAGTTGAGAAAGTCCAGAAATATTTCACAAGAAGAGTTCTCTGTTCCTCTACTCATTATAGAATACCTTATGCCACCAGACTTGAAATTCTAGACCTAGAAAACCTTGAATTACACCGTCTTCGGTCTGATCTAAGTATGGTATATAAAATCATACATTGCAATGACTAACCTATCAATGAATACTTCAGCTTCAACCATAACAATACAAGAGCACACAATAGATATAAACTCAAGGTTAACCACACCAAACTTGATTGCAGGAAATACGACTTCAGCAACAGAGTGGTCAGTATCTGGAATACTCTACCTGACTCTGTGGTTTCTTACCCAAACCCCAAAAACTTTAATCTTAGACTGTCTACATTGACCTCACCCCTTTCCTAAGAGGTCTGTAGGGGGCGTGCATAAGCGCACCAACGTGCCTACCGTCCCTGTCCTAATGTTTCTTTTATTTTTCTTATATGTACCCATTTCATGTATTCATAACTATGTATATACTTATACTTATTATCTTGTAAGCGATTGACAAATCCAATAAATAAATAAATAAAAAGTATCCATGATTTAGTTTGTGAACTGTAACTATACTTATTTGATTGACTCATGATGCCATAGTCAGAGCTAGAAAGAAAATGAAAGAGCTACTACCATGTGTATCTTGACTTACTAGTGAGAATGGTATTTAGAAAAAGGGAACTCCTTGGAAAAGGAAAAATAAAATTGAAAATCCAACATCCTTTCCCTAAACAGTTCCTGATAGAATCTCTAGTGGGTTCACCATCTCTGCTCTAATGAATCCCAGTTTTGAGGTATAATCAGAAGCCAGAAATCGTTCATATATCATAAACATTCAAACATTGTCTTCTTTGAGAAATAGATAAATGATAGAAAAAAACAGGCATTTGCATAGTGACTCTCACAGGGTGGGCCTCCTCGGGGTGCTGCCAGCTGGGCGATGCCGGCTGGTAGCCCCAAAGGTGCGGGCCTTCTCTGCGGGAGCACCCTCCCTTTGGAATGAGTTACCCCGGAGATGCGGACTATCCCTGACCTGCAAACCTTCCGGTGCACACTGAAGACCTATCTTTTTCAGCAAGCCGGTCTGGCCTAGTATCATTGGAATGGTTTTAATTTTTGTAACTTTTTAACCCTGTTTTATCATTTTGTTATCGTTTTTAATTTTTCAGCCTCTATTTAATTCATTTTAATCTATTTTTAAATTTTATATTTGTAATTGCATTGTTTTTATCTAGGCTGTACACCGCTCCGAGTCCCAGCTTGGGAGAGGGGGCGGTATATAAATTTAAATAAATAAATAAATAAATAAATATATATGGCGCGAAAGGAATAAGAGGTGAGATATAAAATAAATTTAAACTTTTTGGCTTGAATCAGTTAGAATGGAACACTTTCCCCAAAAAATATTACATGGAAAAACTATAACCAGGAAGAAATGAAATGGAAAATTGCTAAACCTAAGAGCTTTTTATATAGAGACAGTTCCCTCCTCAAACTTTGAGATGATATGAGAGAAGAAAGGAAACAGGTATAAAGTGGGACGATGTGGTATAAAACTGTAAGAACTGAGACAAGCAAAAAGAAAAACTGAAAACAGAATACATAATCATTGATTTTTTAAATTGAGAATTGAAAAAAAGAATTATGTACAGGAAATGACACAGAAAGGCAATTAAAATGCTACATTTTTCTATATATAGATTTTCCATAAAGTCTTGAAAACAATTTCTGTGGCCCTTTTTTTTTTGTCAGCTAGATTTTCTTTACTTTTCTAGTTGATCTTACCATGGCCCAGAGATGTTTTATTCTTATACCTACAAAGTATTCCTGGCCTTATGTAATATTAATCTAGAGATTATGTGCCATATACTGTAGTATGAAAAATGGGAGAAATGATGGTTCTCACTGTTTGGCAACAGTTATATTTAAAAGAGAATTGTTTAACATTGCCTTATTCTAAGACTGCCATACAACATAGCTAATGGGTAATAGAAGAAAAGAAAAGCAGGTGCTTATTCCTTCTCCAGGCAATTAAAGTCTAATTTACAGTGGAATGAAATGAAAGCAAATTGAATTTTTGCTTTGATTTCACTTTCTTGGTGAACATTCAAAGTCCAAAGTCCTAAATTTGGTCCTAAAATGTTGTGTACCCCCAAGCTATACGAAAACATTACGTTCAGGTGTGAGTTAATTGTCCAAATAAATCAGTATGCTAATGATCAATAGCCCTTTAAATGCTCAGACATAGAATCATTTGGTTTCTTTCACTGTTTAGAATATCTACAAGTCTCTCCAGAGCATAGAAGCAGTGGTTGATTTTTCTTCCACAAAACTCCTACCACCAAAATGAGATTGCTGGATGAAATTATAAGATATTTATTCCAAACTGTCTAAAGCTTTGAAATGCTGAAGACACATATAATATAATCAGCTATCTTATCTGGCTTCCATTAATAAAAATCAGCACTGAAGAAAAAGACCATTTCTTTACATATTCTCTCTATTTCAACTAATTTTAATGTCTTCTTTTCTGTTATCAATAGAGATGACTCTTTAGAATTTAGATAAATCCTACTTAATTAGCAGAATTCAACCATTTAATTTCAGCTTAGAGAATGACTATAATTTGAATGGCCATAATAGTAGAATGAAATGCTAGAAGAAAAGCATCTCTTCTAAGTGTTATAGCAGCTGCATCCTCCCAAAGACTTTGAAAGCTGTTTCAGGTTATTAGAATATTTCTGCTGGCTACCCTAATCCAAATCTTTACAAATCTTTATAATCCCGAATCCCCAGCCCACGGCCCACTACCAGATCTTGAGTTCTTCATAACCATGCCATGGAAGTGGTGGGTTACATAACTGTTTGCGTAGTAGCAAACAAGAGTGCATGCACATGCACCATTTGCACGTGTAGCAGGTGATGTGTGTGTTCCCACTCATGCAAGTGGAGCTACATGCATAAACTTTTTCTTGCTGCTCACATGGAACCATCTCCTCTTCCCCGTTGGCTTGACTGCAAAGCCAGAAACTCTGGTCTAGTCGGTGAAACTCTCTTATATACAACACTGTTTAAGCTTCACTAGATTCAAATGTTTCCTTGGCCCTTCATCTGGCTCCCATGCATTGTACAAAAAGGAAGTTGTCTTTTTGTAACTAATTTTTCGTCAATAGGAAGAATCATGGTTTTGACTCCATATTTTTGTCAAATATATGCCTGAACATTTTTACAGCCAAATTTTCAAATTCTTCCAGAATACTGTCAGGGTAGGAGCCAACAGATTATAGAGGAACCTCATTTCATATGGCAGGTGCCACTAAACAGAAGTTGTGTTTCCTGCATCCTGATAGATAGGGCATTTACCAAATTTGCAGATTATACTAAGTGGCAGGAATATCCTACACCCAAGAAGATAGGCTCAAGATCCAGATAGATCTTGACAGACTAGAACACTTGGCCATATTTAACAAAATGAAGTTCAATGTAGAGAAAACACTTAGGCAAGAAAAACCAAAAGTACACATATAGACTGGGTGAAACCAGCCTTAATAGCAGTAACTGTGTGAGGGATCTTGGAATCTTAGTGCACAACCAGCTAAATATGAGCCAGCAGTGTGCAGCAGCAGCCAAAAAAGCTAATGCAATCCTAAGTTGCATTAATAAGAGGATACAATCAAGATCAAGTGAGGTATTAATACCATTCTATAAAGCCTTAGTAAGACCTCACCTAGAGTACTGCATCCAGTTTTGGTCATCACCCATAAAAAGTTGTTGAGACTCTAGAAAAAGTACAGAGAAGAGCAACTATCATGATTAGGGAAATGGAGACTAAAACATATGAAGAACGGTTACAGGAACTGGGCATGGCTAGTCTAGTAAAGAGAAGGACCAAGGGAGACATGATAGCAGTGTTTCAATATTTGAGAGGCTGTTACAGATGGAAGGGGTAAATCTATTTTCTAAAGCACCTGTAGGCCAGACAAGGAATAATGGATGGAAACTGAACATTTATTTATTTATTTTATTTATTTAATTTAATTTATATACCACCCCCTCTCTCAAATTGGGATTCGGGGTGGTGTACAACCCAAATAAAAATGATACAGTTACAAATAGAAAGTTTAAAATAGATTTAAAAAAGATTAAACTAATGGCTGAAGTTAAAACTACAATAGAACTATAAAAACAGGGTAAAAAGTTAAAAAATTTAAAAACCATTCTAATGATACCAGGCCAGACTGGCCTGTTGAAAAAGGTGGGTCTTTAAATGCGCGCCGGAAGGTTCGTAGGTCAGGGATGGCCCACATCTCCGGGGGTAATTCATTCCAGAGGGAGGGTGCTCCCGCAGAGAAGACACTGCCTGCCGGCATCGCCCAGCTGATGGCACCCCGAGGAGGCCCACCCTGTGAGAGTGCACTGGCCAGCAGGAGGCCGATGGTGGCAGCAGGCGGCTCCTGTAAGTACCTGGGTCCCAAGCCATGGAGTGCTTTAAAGGTGACCACCAGTACCTTGAATCGCACCTGAAAGGCACCAGAAGCCAATGCAGCTCGCATAGGAGTGGTGTAACATGGGAGCTCCGAGAAGCCCCCAGAATCACCTGCGCAGCCGCATTCTGCATCAGCTGAAGCCTCCGGATGCTCTTCAGGGGGAGCCCATGTAGAGAGCATTGCAATAGTCTAGGCAGGAGATGACGAGGGCAGAAGTGACCATGCGGAGTGCACCCCGATCCAGAAAGGGCCGCAACTGGTAGATCCGACGGACCTGACAAAAAGCCCCCCTGGCGACGGCCGCTATATGGTCTTCTAACGACAGCCGTACATCCAGGAGGACACCAAGATTGCGTGCCCTCTCTGTGGGGGTCAAAGTTTCTCCCCCCACGGCCAGCGATGGAATAAGCTGGCTGTATCTGGGCGCAGGAAACCACAGCCACTCGGTTTTGGTCAGGTTGAGTCGAAGCCTGTTTAAACCCATCCAGCTCCGGAGTGATTTAACCTGGAAATAAGGAGAAACTTTCTGACAGTGAGAACAATCAACCAATGGAACAGTTTGTCCTTGGAAGTTGTGGAAGCACCATCACTTGGGACTTTCAAGAAGAGATTGGACTCCCATCTGTAAGAAATGGTGTAGGGTCTCCTGCTTGGGCAGGGGGTTGGACTAGATGACCTACAAGGTCCCTTCCAACTCTGATTATCTGTTACCTGTAATGTATCTGTTTTAGATGACATTGTTTAATCAAGGAATCCCAGAGCACACTCTGTTGGAATTCTAGATGGGGTGAAGACACTTGAAACAGATGGCAAATAACCACTACTCTGAATCACACATGAAAGCACACTTACTACCAGTGCAGTTTGCAGAGCTGAGGTGTCACATGGACAAGCCCATTGCTACTTCTGCATCCTGGGCCATTGAAACTTCAGGGTGGTCTTCAAATGACTTGACAGATTGCAAGATTATAAAATACGTAAAAAAATAATTAAAACATTAAAGATATACAGCTTAAAATATTATTAAAAACTATACTAAGACTGCAGTTAATAGAGTAAAGAGATGGACAGGACAGGTCTTCCTACTCATCAGCTTCCTCTAGCAGGGGCTGTCTCCCTTTGGGGCCTGGCCAACCAGCAAAGCCAGGTTTTAATACACTTCAGAAAGACCAAAGGGGGTGAGCAGTTCTTCCTCCAGAAGTAGAATAACTGTATCTCTCTATATCTGTACAATTATATCAAAATGCATAGAAGCTTCCAAAGCTATTAAATACAATACAGTGGGTGATTGGTCTGGACAATCTCAAAAGAATTGGTCTTTGGCTGTACCATTTTTAACTCTTTTAGGCACATAGTACTAACAGAATTGAGGTAGAAAGTAGGGTTTCCAATGGTACTTCCTATGTTTTGTATCATGAAGGAGACTACTTGATGGATCGGAATAATACATCCAACACTCCTTTCTGCTACTTTTATATTTTCATAACATGTAGAGAAAACTTATTTGTGAAATAAATATTAAATGGCCTTTATAGCTGGCCACCTGAAAATGTCGAGAGTGTCCAATTTGGTGGTTTTTATTATATCACCATCATGTTCTCTGAGGTAGTCAAAGCCTTCCGTTGCTAAAGTATAATAACTTGGCTCCTGACCACAAAACACTTATTTGCCCTTTTCTTCAAACTATTAACATTTTAATGTAACATGTGTATTGCAAATAAAGTCATATCATATTCAATTGTGTTTATTCCCAGGAAAATTATACAAGTCTAATAAATAATACAGAAATAAAAGTATGTTTGCCTAAACTTTTATACATAAGTAATATATTTATTGAAATTTATATGACAAATTATACTACAAAGCTACTGTTGAATTGTAAAATGCATAAATAAATGTGAACTTTGCTATCAATTTTAACAAGATCATATTTTAAGCTCATAGTTGGCTTTTTGTATGAATAATATAATAGTCCTATCCTGCCCATATCTTAGCACTGAGATGAAGAAAATTCTGTTCAAACTATGAATTAACCATGATGTACTATGTACCATGGTATATCAAGCCAAAGAAGTTAAAAACTTCCTTTAAAATGACTTTGCTGTGTTAACACTATTAAACAGTTTTGTAAGGAGGGCAAAAGGACCAGTCATTTCAACCTAACTGGTTGTTCTGTTAAATTTGGACAGTTCAGAAAGGGAGCCAAGCCCAAACATATTTTCACAATAGAAAATACACAGTTCAGAACAGGCAGCTTTTTAAAGTGAGTCTTCACAGCTGATTGATTTGAAGAGTTGCAAAACTCAGTAAGCATGAAAATTCTGCCTCATAGTTGGGCAGGACAAGTTACTTTATCCAGGTTGCAGGCTCCATGATTGTGGGAAGGGATAAGCAACTGAAGAATAACCGTTTATACATCGGCTTTCTGAAATTAAGGGACACTGTGACAAAGTTCCATGTGAAAAGAAAATTCTCTTGAGTGAAATGGAGCTCTGCCACAGAAAAATTGATGGTAAAAATAAATGGAAAAATTATTTAGGATTACATTTTTTTCCATCAGACATTTGATTTTATGAAATAAAAGAGTTGTTAGAAATTGGGTAGAATATAAATCAAACATACAAACAAGTGGAACATACTATTGACACAAGCTGGGTAAATAGGGACTATAATTAGAAAGCTAGTAAATTTTCATTATTGCTATCTAATGAATGTCCACGATTATAAATGTCATGTTATAGGGATATCACTCATTGGTGCCAAATTAATGCACAGAAGTAGCAATAACAATAGCATTTAGACTTATATACCACCTCACAATGCTTTACAACCCTCTTAGCCGTTTACAGAATCAACATACTGCTCCCAGTAATCTGGGTCCTCATTTTATTGACCTCAGAAGAATGGAAGACTGAGTCAACCTTGAGCTAGTGAGACTTGAACTACCGAACTATGGGCAGCTGACAGTGAGTAGAAGTAGCCTGCAGTACTGCATTCTAACCACTGCACCACCACAGTAAGCTGATAGTAGAGCCATTTCACAATTAGTTACATCTCCAGAAAGAAGGAAAAACTATTTTTTGCCAGTGGAAAATAGTTCTCCCTCCCCCCCTCCCGCCCTCCCTCCCTCCCTCTCTCTCTCTCTCTCTCTCTCTCTGTGTGTCTCTCTCTCATCTCTATCTATTTTCAGCTGAGTGAGACTTTTTAAATTTGATACTAGTGAATGGAGACTGTTCAGATCTGGATAAGAAACAAGGTAAATCCTGGTCTGGATAAATCCTTCTAGGATCAACTAGCTGTGCTTGTTGGAACTCTTAGGTGATTATCCATTTTTACTCCTGGATGAAATTGCTGTCAGGGTTTCAAGTAACACCCCCAACACAATAAAAACTCCAAGGCAGGTATTTTCAGGGGTGGGATTCAATTTTTTTAACAACCGGTTCTGTGGGCGTGGCTTAGTTGGTAGGTGTGGCTTAATGGTCATGTTATTGGCTGGACATGGCCAACTCAATATCATTCACATCGAGGCACGCATCTCCTCGCCTGGCCTCTCATGACTGTGGGGATGCTACAACAGTTGTAAGTGTGAAAAATGGTCATAAATCACCTTTTTCAGTGCCATTGTAACTTTGAATGGTCACTCACACAAGCAAAGGACCAGCAAAAGAGGGAAAAAAACCTCCAGAAATGTTCCTGAGACAGGAAGTCTAGTCCTGCCAAGAATGTAATAAGGGTTAACGGAGAGAAAGTTTCTGTAAGCAACACCAGAATGTTTCCTTCCTGCCTTCCTTACAGGATTAGGCCAGTAATTTCTTCTAACAACTGGTTCTCCGAACTGCTTAGAATGTTAACAACCGGTTCTAGTGAATAGGTGCGAACTGGTAGAATCCCACCCCTGGGTATTTTCCTCAAAGCTTGAATTTATTAGAGATGTCATATTGGCACATCTGGGAAAACCCACATCTGAAAGCTGCCAGGTTTTCTCCACCCAAAGTAAAGTCAAAGTTCCCTCTCCTGAATCCACATGGGCATCACTTGGTCCAATCAGGTAACTGTCCCAACTGTAGTTGACTTCCAGCTAGGCTGAATGTGCCAATGCAAGTTGAATGTCCTTGACTCCCAGGGAAAAAACATTGTTAAAGCTATACATCCCACACTGTTTCTATCTACCCCCTCTCCCATTCCCATAGCTTGCACATCCATCGCTTGTGGCAGCCCTGAAGATCCAAATTTAAAAGTGACCTCCAGGGCTGACAATTGTACTTTTCCATTTAGGAGCCAGGCACAGCTTGGGTGTCTTCTTGGACTCATAGCCCTGGCTTAAAGAACAGATACATGGAGAGTATTGTAAAGAAGATAACCTTGACAGAAAGGTAACACTGCTAGCAGTATAACACAGCGATTCAAGGTGTTGGTGGTCATCTATAAAGTGCTCCATGGCTTGGGACCCGGGTACTTACGGGACCGCCTTCTGCCACCATCAGCCTCCCACTGGCCTGTGTGCTCTCACAGGGTGGGCCTCCTTGGGGTGCCGTCAGGTGGACGATGTCGTTTGGCAGCCCCAAGGGTACAGGCCTTCTCTGTGGGAGCACCCTCCCTTTGGAATGAGTTACTCCCAGAGATGCGGGCCATCCCTGACCTGCGAACCTTCCGGCACGCATTGAAGACTCATCTTTTCCATCAAGCCTGTCTGGCCTAGTAATATTGGAAGGTTTTAAATTTGCTATTTTATTTTTCTGTTTTTATTATTTTTATCATTATTTTAATTCTCTCAGCCATTGGTTTAATCCGTTTTTAAATTTTATATCATGTATTGTATTGTTTTTAGTTAGGCTTTGCAATGCCCCGAGTCCCAATTTGGGAGAGGGGGCGGTATATAAATTAAATAAAACTCTAAAACAATGAGTATGAAACATTATAGAAGCTCAGATGAGAAGGGAGAGTCATTTAAACATTTCAAACATGGATTTTTCCCTATTCAAGTGAATATAAAAGGAGAAGGAAAGCACATTCAGACTTGCAAGATCCACCCTCCCACTCTGATGCCATCCCAAAAGGCTTTAAAAACCTGGTTATTCTCTTAGGCCGTGAGATGGAACTCTTATTTCAGTATTGCCTGAGTTCTAACATGTTCAGGAATTGTATTATTTTTATCTGGTTTTCATATTTTTCCTTACTTTGTGAACTGTTCAGAGCTGGATGACATTAAAAATTGAATAAATAAATGATAAAAAGTGTCTTAAAATAGATACTTTTATTAGACTTGTAATTATTGAAAACATTTTTCATATTCTGCATAATAATTTGTTTTTTTAAACATCCGTGAGACTTCAGTAGAGAGTGAAATAAAAGTGTAATACAGCATTACTAATAGAGTAATAAGTTATAGTTACAGTAATAAATAATACCCACAATGATTATTCATTTAGATTTCTCAATGGAACTACATATACAACTATAATTTCTATTAAATATCTTGGACACATTTCTGCAATGACATCATCCATGGGATAGAATTGTATATCTGTCTACCATTATAATGTAATTATTTCTGAAATATGCCATTTTATAACTACCATCTCAGAGGAACAGTATACTGCAGCAGACATATATTTTACAATTTATCTTTTTGGTAGATGAAATAGATTTTACATATCAGAGTCTGGTTGGGGATTTTTGGTGGTCTCTTGTAAATAATTTGGCTTACTTTAAAAAAAAAAACAAAAGTATATGCATTTCATATTTAATGACCTAGAATAAAATCATGTAGAAAGAATTTACATTTCTAAGTGTATACTGTATAGCATTTTAGTTATATTTGTTTATTTATTATAATTATATTTGTTTATTTATTTCATATATTTCTATTTTGCTTAACATCATGCATCAAATTTTTAAAAATACTTTTAAATCCTATAATATACAATAATGCAACATTTAAAATATTTCAGTTATCAAAAATCTCAGCTAAGCCGTAATATCTTTAATGCTGAATGGCATTTTAATGCTGAATGGCATTTTGGGTTCATGTGAAATGGCATTGGTCAAATACAATATATTTGAGCCCCATGTCAAAAAGACTTTTGGACAGAGTTATCATATTTTAATCATATTACACTCATCAAATTTGGATTTCTGCACAGCCATAAGGACTGTTTCTGAAATTCAAAAATCCTCATAGCCACTAGATAATAGCATGGACCAATCTTCTGTTCTCTGAACTGCCATCTAGTTATTAATACGGTATTTTTGCTATCTAGATATGGCAGTTATCATTTTTGAACGACATCAAGCAAAAAAGTTCAGGTGCTACTTAATTGCAGTACTGACTTTAATGTATCCTTTCTGACTATGAAAACAATGTCATTTCTTTTTTTGTTGTTCATGTCTTTCATAGTACTCATAGTATATAGTATTTATTTTGCTGATGTTGTTTGTTTTAATGTGTCATTAGCCACCTAGAATTGCCTTTGTAAGATGATCAAATAGTTATAGTTTGCTTTAGCCTAGCAGCTGATACGACCTTCACATCTTGAGTGATCCTCCTCAAATATATTCTGTTTGTGTAGATTCCTTCTAGAAACACAATATATGTGCACACACATCTATTACAATGAGGCAGAACAACAGGACTGCAAAATATTTCTATCTTGAATTTCTGTGCATTTAATTTAATGAAGTCTTGAATTTCAGTGCATTTAATTTCAACAGAATAGCAGGACTCATTGAGACCTACAGAACAGCTTCTTTGAACCCATATTATATATGTCATGCCTGATTTCTTGAGCTTCTAACCTATCTTCTCTTCCTTGCTTTAATTCAAGATAGCAATCCAAATGGCCATTGTCTTTTTTCAGAGAAAAGCTGATTCAGGTCCCTGATCATTCTGGTTCCCTGTTTTTGTACATTTAATCTAATTCTGTAATATCCTGTTAAGGTAGCATAATCAGAACTCTACACTATACTTACTACTTTATAGATTTGTGCAATCATATTAAGCAATTCTATTTTAATGTTCATTCTTTAAATGGAATTTGTCCTTTTTTTGCAGTGAGTTGCACCCTGAAACAACAGAATGTGACTCCAACATCCCTTTCTTGAACAGTCACTGCCAGTTCAAATCCTATTAGAGTAGAGTTGGTATTTTGTGTCATCATACATCACTTTATATTTGTTTACACTGAATTGCCTTTGGCTTGAAGTTTGGAAAGATTCTTCTGGAGCTCTTCACAATCTTCTTTTTATTTTGCTCTCTTGAACAGTTTTGTATCATGACAATCTCATTGTTCAAACTATCTCAATGTAATTTATATATGTAAGTAATGGTTAAGATGCTGACCTACAAAACAGCAGATTATAAGTTCTAGGAAGACTGACTGGATAACCATTCTCTTTTTGCCCAAACCTTCTCACAAGGTTATTTTTGTGGGAGGAAAAAGGAAGGAATGTTAGGTTGGTTGCTGCTTTGGGTTACTTATAAAGTAATAAACGTGAGATAATAATATAATATAAACAAACATGTTAAAAAGCACAAATCCCAACATTAATCCCTGGAGGTCCCCACTTTGCACCAAGAGAAGTATTTATTTATATTTATTCTTTCTTTTATTCTTTATTTTTAACACATTATCCCATAGTTACTAAGTTCTTCAAGACCCTTTGGTGAAGGAGCCTGTCAGACTTTTTGAAGAGTATTCATTTGCCAAATATAAACAGAGAGGACATTTTCAGCAATAGTCATGAAATGGTAGATGTGACCAGACAATCAAAGACCGTTTTTATATTTATCTTAAGAAGAGGCAGAACACTGATCATTCAATCCTAGCTAGCATTGTGAAACCAATGACCACTACTGCAGATTCCTGCACTCATATATGTGTGGCTTTGTGAATGACTGTAAAGCCAGTAAACCACTTTTTATTTTTGTTGTGAATGAAATATTGAAGCCCTTAGGTGGCACATCTAAGAAGAAACCACCCACAAGTTCTGGATCATGCCAATTTGGTTTAGTGATTCAGGCACCAAGCTGGAAAGGAGACTGTGGGTTTTAGTCCTTTCTTAAGCATGAAAGGCAGCTAGTGACTTTAAGGCAGTCATTCTTTCTCAGCCCAACACACCTGACAAGATTGTTGTGGGGGAATTTATGAAAACAATAAAGATAGGAAATAAATAAATAATTGTAAAGGTTGTTTGAATTGTTTTGGATACACTGTAGTTCATCTGCTGAAGATTATGCTACAAGCTTCTACATAATTTGGATACACCAAAACTAAGCAATAATAAAGCGCCCGCAAAAATAACTGGGAAAGAATCCATAGCTACAGAATGTATAAAATACCCATGTAGAAGTAGCTTTTGGGTAAGAAGATAAATGTTTTTGCAATCTCCACAAAACTCGAAAGTCTTATTTCTCTGTAGAATACGTACAGAAATTTGGATGATCCTTCTTCCTCTTAAAAAAATCCTAACTGAATTACTAATTTTGATATAGTTCACTTCTGTTATCATATCCGAGCATGATTGATTTTGGATTCTGGAAAAAATTCAACTTTGCCAGTGATATATGGTTTTGTTTCAATTACCTAGAAATACAGATTATGATTTTGCAGCCATGATTTGCAAGGTCTGATAGGAAGTAAAACAAGAACCATGGTGGATGATTGTTTGTTGTGTTAGAGACCTTATCTAAGCAGATTATTGGCTTATTTTGAGTTTTAAGCAAGCCTTCTCTTTGTCCTGCCTCTCCCTCTCATTCCCACAATGTATTTTCTTTCTGCATAAAGCATTTGTAGGAAAGAATCTGCCCATATATTCAGTGGATAATTAAGTTCAAATGGAAGGTAAAACAAAATTCTGATAGCTAGTCTGAGCCAAATGTTTGATTTTATGGGTCAAGAAATAAGTTGGATAAAAAGTAAGCATATGAAAAGGGAAGAAGAGCAAAAGAAAGGTTGATCTGAGAATGTATCAAAAGCTATTCTTCGAGAAAGAAAAATTCTTTCATCATCTGAAGCAATAATTGCTTGCTTGTGAATGGCTCCTCTGAGAATCACATACTAGCAATGTTAGAATAATATTGTTTTTCACATCAAAGAGACAGGTGGATATTTTGGAGTTTGTTAAAACGACTGTTGTACATGTTGATATCTTCTGATGAAATAAGTATCAGACAAGCCTATTTTTGTTTGCCTACGAAGGATACCTGTACAGTAAAAACCTAGTTTGATCAATAGGGGATTTCTTTCCTTTCTGATTAAAATAATTTCTTCATCTCCCACTCCTACCCTCATTTTCTCTTTCTCTCTGCATTATGTGACATTCCTGGTGTTTTTGCTGTTTTAAGAAAACCAGCCAATCTATTCTAATATGTAAAATTATATTGTAAAGAAGACATGTTAGTTTGTGTAATCTTTTTCACAGATGTACTAAAGTAAGCTCGATAAGTTCAATGTAGTTTACTCCAACTTCAAAATGAATTAATTTCCTATTGTTAAAAATATGTCACAAAGTTAAAAAAAAAACACCCTGACACGTGAAAAGTTGTGTAATACAATATTTGGCAAATCAATACATTACTTTGACTTAGTATAGATCTTACCCTTTGTTTTCATTTTTGTTGCCTACTGAACTGTATAATATCCACAACATTGTTCTGATTCATTGCAAAGACAAAAAAAAAAAAAACATGCTGTAACCTATCCACACCACAGAGGAGGCAAGTTATTATGGGTATGCTCAGACTTCAACATATTTCTCTCATCCATTTCAGCTTTTCTTTTATGCTGAAAACTGTTATATTGTGCACATTTCATCTGGAAATGCCACCTAAAAACAAATAAATAAAGACAATAGATTGGATCTGTAGAGAATTCTAGTTAAAGTAGACCCAGTGGCACCCATTGATTTATAGCATGGTTAACTTGTAATTTTAAAACCAAAGTATCTAATCTATATATTAGACTGTAAAAATAGTGAATAAAGCTATTGCAAAATAATGATATATTAATTTGTTGATCATTTCAAGAAATATATGATTTAATACTTAGCTTATTAGAGTGTACACATACACACACACATACGCACACACAAACAGAGCCAATCTGACCAAAGGCCTGTCTACTACAGGTCATTAATATTTGGTTCATGAGTATTTATTTCCGGTGAAGGTAGGATGGAGGAGAGGAGGAAGGTGAGCTTTTGGTGATATAGCTGAAATGTTTTATATTATGTATCCAGGCTGATGTCCTTATACAGTCAGTTGTGGTTAGCCGGCAGCAGGGGCAGACGGCTGAGGAGAGTGAGGACTCAGATGAGGGGCCAGGACCATTAAGGAATGGACTGCTGCCTTCAGAAATTGTGAGGGCTGGCAGCAGTGATGAGGAGATTCCCAAGCAGCCTGTGCCAAGTGCATGTGCGCGCTGGGCTGCTCATAGGAAAGAGCAGCTGCAACAGCACAGGCAACTCAGGAATAAGGCTGCAAGGTAATGGCCCCCCCTTCAAGAAGATAAAAGCCAGCTGTGAATCATTCTTTGTAGGAAGCAAAAACGTTTTGAAACTCCAGCCTCGTGGACATTGCAGTATCGTAAGTTGGTATTTGAAGATTCTTGTGTTGTAAAATATTTCTTATCTGTTATTCTTGGCAGCCTCGCAGAATTTTGGCGAGGCTTGTGTTTATCAAAGTTGATTAGTTTGTAGTAGCCTTTTAACTGGGGATTTGTATGAATCATTAACAGGTTTCTGTTCCCTTTGGTTCATGTTTGTTTTATTGGAAAAGGGATTGGGTCAGAACAGGTAAAGAGTGTATATTTATATATCCACTAAACTTTAAAGATTATTGCATGTAATTGTCAAATATAATTTTGTCGATTCAATACTGTATAATCACGTTGTTATTACTTGATATTATAATTTTAATAATAATTTATATTAGGGTCTAATGCACCTTAAGAATTCTTTCATAGGACCATCTTCAACATAAGCTATCTTTATGCGGACTGTTTTTTTTAGTTGACCTTGGGCGATCTCAAAATGCTAAATGGGTTAAATTTAGTTAGTGCTTGGATGAGAAATCACCAGAAAATCCCAGGGCTGCAGTTTATATTGCAAAGTCAATATTTCCTAGAAATTATCTTAATGTATGAATGAAAGTGATTATAAAGGTGATTATAAGTCAATAAAAGAAAAGACACTTAACACCAATTCCTGCTCAGAAAGTATTGTTCAATGCCTATGCTCTTTCTGACTTCGAATAATGGGAGTTGAAGTTTAATGTATCTGGAAACGATTAGGTTAGTGAAAGCCAGCATTAGAAAAAAGGAATTATCCTCAGAAAATAGTACAAATAATGGTGATAATTTTGTTTAGAGTATAAAGATGTTTCTAAAATTACAAGCTGGGGCTGCTAGATTTCCTATTTCTCCAGCCCAGTGCAAAAGCAAAATTTATATATTATGATGAATTGTCTAAGGACAAAAGAATGCCAGTGAGAACATTACATTATCATTTAAGTTAAAGCATGGCAATAAATCCTGATCTGTCAGCACAAGTGAGAGACCCATCAGTAAAAATGTATCAGAAAATAATAATTTTCTGTTCTATGGCACACTATCAAGATAAAATTAAATAAGATATTTGCAGTGGAGTGAAGGTGCTAGAGAAAGAAAAGAATCCCTTCATTTATAACCTTGCTTTAAAATAAGAGAATTTAATATTTTAAAATTGTAGAAGATTTAGAATGCCTATAATCTGGCTGTTTACAATTATTGTGTGACAGAGTGAATTTTAAAATTGCTACTCCTGAGTAAGCCTAATTCATACGACTGTTTGGATGTAGAAAACAACACTATCAATCCAAAGTTTGGCTAGTATTATTGAATTATGTATCTCTGTAATTACTTGCAGGGTTCAAAATTGGGATCCATTACGAATTGTAATGTACCATTCCAGTGGAAAAAGTCCTGGAGCCCAATATGAATTTCATTGCTACAATTGATGGAAAACATAGGTGCCAAATAATAGAGTGAAAGTTCCAAATTTACTGCATCCTACACATTAGTCACTAACTCTTTTCCATGTTAAAATAATGCTAATATTAGATATTTAAACTTGAAATAGCCTAGGATATTATCTTAAGGACTAACCACTATGAATGTGTTGGTCTTTTTCTAGAACGGTGATTTTAATCTGTGGTTTGCAGACTCCTAGCGGGTCTGCAATGTCATAAAGGGGGCTCCATGAAGATTTAAGGAAATGCTATGATTTAAATCTTGAGTTAAGTCATGGTATTCCATGGCCAGGGTCCATGGACACAAAAGGTATTTAAAGGAGGTCCATGGTGAAGAAAAGGTTGAGAATCACTGCTTTAGAGTATGTTTAACTAGTCTATACAAGGATTAGTGTCATCAATAGTGGGGCTACAAAAGTCAAAATGAGAATTTTGACCATACAATCCAAATCCTATCCCTTTATATTTGTGCATGGAATCAACATATTGTATGAGAAGGGCTTGATTGCATGGTACAAGGGCCATGTTGAATTTTTGCCAGCACAATGTTTTCTAGAAAAAGGTTCCACAGAATTACATCTGACATGAGATTGATTTAAAAAACATTCCAGCATTCTCAGCTTAAAGTTAACATCTTTAGGTCATAGTCAACTCTTGGTAACCTTAACAAGATATCCATATAATTTTCTTGGGAACAACATTTAAGTAATTTGCCATTGCCTTCCTGAATACTTTTATTTTTACAACTATACTAAAGCCTATCTCCCATCCAAGAACTAATGAAGTCTGACCTGACTTAGCTTTTTCAGATCTGACAGGATTGATTAAGTAGCTTGAACAAATTAATCCGAGCAGAGGTTTTAACCAATTCCATTGGAATTTTTTTATTTTTTTACTAATTTCTTTTAGGCTTTTAAAATAACTAAATAGATACAATATACAACAGAATCTACCACAATAAAATACTAATGTAAATATTTTATTATTCAGAAGATTAGTGGTGATTGACTACTGCTTACTGTCTTATTTAATATTAGTTCCTTTTGCACATAGAGATGTTTATCTTGGAACTCATATCATGGTAGGGTGAAGTTCGATTCATCTCAGGGAACTAAAGATCAGATGCCTCATAACTGAAACATCTGTCTGAAACCTACAGAGTAGTTTCCCCATTAGTACTTTCAAATGTGGGGGTTTTGTTGATTTTAATAATTGTAGTGAAGTCTGATCCATCTATATCTTCTGTCTAATATATGACCCTAGCAGCTTTAGATCACCACCCTGATCATATTTAGAATTGCTCTAGAATTGTCAATGTTCTAAGTTAAATGTCATAGGTTGCAACCCTACACATAGTGACAAGGGAACAAATCTTACTGAAAACATAGAATTAATTTCTGAGTCATTGTGCTAGGATATTGCATTGTTGCTGTCAGAATTTAGTTCCATGGTTAAATCTGGAAATTGCAATCTATTTGATTTCAGCTCTTCGTTAGCATTGGTTTAACTTCTAAAGTTGCATATCTCACTTCTCCGTTTACTTTACATAGTAAAAAATGCATTTAGAAAAGAAACAAAAAAATGGTGCATGGAACATTCTTGCTCTGAACAATATATTTTACTCTAATTTTGGTTTCTCATAGATTACAAAAGCTACTTATTACATAAATTTTAATGAAGACTGCAAATGTTGGTATCACATTCCAATAATATTTAAAAAGGCACAGAGTGTAAGCGTATTACACTTTCAGGAAGGCAATAGAGAATTATGCATGCTCAATCACATATTAACAGAAAAGCAGTGTTTATTAGATTAATTGCTAGATGTTATTTGGAACAGGAGACCTGCAAAATGTCAGAAGGATGTGTATCCTTAATTTCTTTTCAAATATATTTATGTATTCAAATGTATATATTTGTGCAAACCTAAAGAATGTTGAAATACACTGATTTTAATAAAAGTCTTATTTTTAAAATGTCTCCTCATAAATTTATAAAGACTTCGATATTATTTATTTCATTTAAGTCGTGTTAACTATTACCACCATCATAGCCAGCTTCACCCTTTATTTTTACAATTATTAAACTGTTAAAAGAAAATATGAACATAAAAAAGAGCAGCTAAGATGGTTTCATTTCTAAATGAAGGATCACAAGACTATTTGAAAAATATTATATCATGACAATATTTTATAAATAGTATGCTGAAGCATTTATTTCAAACCTTTCTAGTCGTCTGCAAAATGTCTTTAATAGATTGAATTCTTTTTGTTATCATGGGTGTCTCTCAGAAGCTAACAAATAAAAAGTGATTTAGTTCTTCTTTTTCTTGCAGGAGAAGAACTAATAGGTGATGGTGAAATAAATTATTCTTCCTGGTCATTAAGCATATCATTATTGCTTTATATTGAAATAATGAAGCCTTGGAAAAAAATGCAGAAATAGTTAAAGTCTGGAAAAAAATGCTGAACTGGTCCTCAAGAGATGGTACTTCATTGCTGATACGACACGCATGAGAATGCTTGCATGACATTTGTTCAAGAAACATGGTGGGCTTCTCATGCTGCAGGTTGGAAATACTAAGCTGCTTAACTTTACTTAAAACCTATTATATGGAAACTGTAGTTTCTGGATCTGAAAAAAAGAAAGGGATATGGATATTCAGCTAGAGGAAATATTAACAGCAATTGCACCAAATATGTAGTAAAGTCAAGGAAATGAGGAGGATGAGAAATCTACACTATTTCTTATGATAGGCATTGATATCAGCTAAGATGCTCAATGGCAGGGATTCTGTATTTCTTACTTGTATTTCTTACTGGTTTTATGGCAATGTATAAAATAAGGCCTCACTGCAGATCTTGCCCTAGATGCAGCCTTCAAAAATATTCCAATAGTTGCTGCTTGATTTTTAATATTGCAGAAAGAAAAGCAATGATGTTCATTATATTCATTAATTTGATTCTAACAATTTGTATTTGTGAATCAAATTAAGATCTGTGTTTTACTGCCAAGCCCAGGTGTGAAGCCTGACAATGAGCAAGTCAGGTGTTCCTGGGAAACAGTAGCTGCATCATGCCATATCCTTCTTTGCACTGCTATCATATTCTAGCAAGTCATTGGATTCTTCCCTGCATCCCTGAATAGAAGCCACCTTCTAGTTGTCTGTTCCTTGAGTGGCTATCTTAACCCCAAGCAAGGATTCCACTATTCTGCCTTTTTGAGGACTGTGCTAGAAGAGTTTGTTAGCTGGTGCTAAAGGGCCCAGCTTGTCCTTTGCTGCTATTGATTGGAATGTTGCTGGTAAGGACTGTTGTCATCTGCACCTCTATAACTGTCTGGTTTGGTTCTGCAATCCAACAAGACAGACACAGACTTCAGAGAGTAATTAGGATTGCAGAAAAAACAATTACTACCAACTTGCCTTCAATCGAGGACCTGTATACTGCACGAGTCAAAAAAAGGGCTGTGAAAATATTTATAGACCCCTCACATCCCGGACATAAACTGTTTCAACTCCTTCCCTCAAAACGACACTATAGAGCATTGCACACCAGAACAACTAGACACAAGAACAGTTTTTCCCCGAAAGCCATCACTCTGCTAAACAAATAATTCCCTCAACACTGTTCAACTATTACAAAGTCTGCACTACTATTATTGTTAATCTTGTCATTACTCCTATCACCCATCCCCTCCCATTTGCGACTGTATGATTGTAATTTTGTTGCTTGTATACTTACGATTTATATTGACTGTTTCCTAGTATGATTGATTGCTTATTGTTCCCTATGACTATAATTAAGTGTCATACCTTATGATTCTTGACTCCTGATGAATGTAACTTTTCTTTTAGGTATACTGAGAGTATTTACACCAAGTATTTACTCCTTGTGTGTCCAATCATACTTGGCCAATAAAGTATTCTATTGCCTAATGAAAATGCTCATCCTTCTGCTGTCATCTGTGATTACTTTGCCAAGTGATGCTTGCTTGCTGTGTATAGGGAGGATCTCATTTTCAGTTGAAACTGGGACATGAGAATGATATACTCTAATGTGAATAACTCATTTGGCTAAACAATCCATTAATATTCTTCCAATCTGAAGGATTAGACCTATAATTTTACCTGCCTCCTGTCCTCTATATCAACTAGTTTACTTTTGGAATCTTCCAAGTTTGGCCCTTCCTTTATCCATGCATTATTGTTGCCACTGCAAACTACAGACTGAGTAGTAAGGATAACAGTTGCTGCCCTCTGAAAGAGATAGATTAGAGTTTATATAGTATTAGATTACAATGTTCTCCCCCCCCCCCCCAAGATCAACTCTGTCTGCAATGTTTTCCTATAGAAAATACTTCTACTTTCCTCCCTTCCTCAGCAGTTGTTGGTTCAGTGGAATACATCTCATGACTCTATCTCATCTCTCCATCTTTTTTTTCTGGTGCAGTGGCTGCTTCTATTTAATACCATATGAACCTTGCTGCATGGGAGATTGGCAGATTATTTTTCATGATTTGTGCTGGTGGTTCAAGCATCCTGTGTGTGTGTTTGAGCATTAAGAGTAGGAATCTGACCTGGGCAATGCTTAATGAGGAGGGTCTTACTATAAGAGAAAGGGAAATGTATTTACAAGGAATATATTGTAGGGCTAGGCAAAGCCTCACACATCATTAATTACGTCTCCCAGAAGGAGAATCAGAGAGCATGTGCTCTGTGTATGAGGGCACAAGAAGAAGAAAAAAGGAAGTGACCTATGATTAGCAGAGCAGTGACAAAGAAGAAACAAGACGAAGCTCTCAAATCTCTGTCTAAATCTCATTGCCCCCTTGTGGTCAATAATTCATAGGATGCTAAAGACAGTGACATCGAATTCACTTCTCCAATAATATGCATGCTATTCCTATTACAAATATAATGTATAATATATTGATACTACACAAATATGTTCAGCATTAGATATATAGGAGTCAAAAAGCAAACACACTATCTCAAATTTACTTAGTGATTTACAGTGACCTCACTTATAAGTAATGCAGAAAAGATAAGTAGCAGAAAGAAAACTAGCTTTGGGGGCTTCCCCCATCAGTGAAGGAACTGAGATATAAGAGTACTATAAAACAGTGAGACATATCAGACAAATGGAAAAAAGAAATCACATAAGGAACTGAACAAAAACAAAAAATAATGGTTTAAAAAAATCTCTCTCACTCTCTCTGTCCATATACTTGTCTAAACAAATTCTAACAGAAGAATGAGACACAAACTGCAGATCAGAGATTCAAAAATCGAAGCATGTTTCTTTTCCAATTCTATGATTGGCAAAGTTCACAGAGGTCATAACATTCATTGGCTGGCTAATCATGTCAGGATCAGAGAACACTTCACCATCATCCCTTTCCCACCACCATTGAAGAAATGTTATGGCTGTCTCAAGCTCTGCCAAAGCCTGCGCCAGAAAATTGCCAGAAACAATGAAAATATTGTATTAAATCTATCCATTGAACTGCATTGCCTATTTGATTTGTCACTCTGTCCTAATAAGATTATCCAATCTAATTATCCTAGTAAAAATCTGCACAACATATATCCACATATTTGTTTTCTACTGCATTATCTCGAAAGTAGTGCTTAGAATCCCATTCTTGAATTATTCTTCTATATAATCTATGTTAAAAAATATGGATTTACTTCAGATATAATGTTGTTAGCATTTAGCATCTTTGATGTGAGTTGGAAAATAAATGTCATCAAATACTGCAGAAGGAAAATTAAAGTCTTCTGCAATGATGATACCAACATAAAACTGAAGCAAATAGATATAGCATATATTTCCACTGTTTTATTACATTGCTGCATTGGATGCTCATAACAGTTTTCAAAATCATGCCGCCCACACCACAGGATCTTGCTCCTCTTTAATTTTCTCTAATTTGTGTAGTGAATAACCAAATACTCATAATGCAATTAGAAGATAATCAGGCTTGTAATTATGTTAATTGCTGGAGACTTACATCAATCCTCCAGCAAAGTGATAGGATTTCTAGGGAACTATTAACAAGGCGAGACAGCAAAAGAGAGAGAGAGAGAGAGAAAGAGAAATGGGGGAGTTACAAATTGATGAATAGCTTATGCTTGTGTCACTGAACAACAATGATAGCACAATGGTGCAATAGTTCAAAAGTGTCCCAAGGGAGAGAAGATTCAAAAAGCCAAACTTTTACATACTAGCATGTAGCTCTTTTGTTCACTTCTCATTACACAATTTATACTGTCTAGATACGTCAGTTGTAATAATCACCATTACAGAAAAACAAAAATCTGTGTTAATTATTTTAATCAAACAATTAGCTAAACGAATTCCCTTCCTTCCTTCCTTCCTTCCTTCCTTCCTTCCTTCCTTCCTTCCTTCCTTCCTTCCTTCCTTCCTTCCTTCCTTCTCTCCTGCCTCTCTGTCTGCCTTTCATCCCCTCCCCTCCCTTCCCTTTTCATTCCCTCTGTCTTTCCTGGATGGAATTCTTAATTTGCTTTACAAACAAATACTCAAACAAAGGAGATTTTAAGAAATAAATATTATTTTGATTTCCATATCCACTCGATGGCCACATAAATATGCCAACATTACACTGATAAAAAATAAACGCCTTGGTCAATTATGTGATGTACCTTCACTTGCGTGCTTAAGCAAATAAAAGTTTAAATAAAAGTTAGTTCTTCCTATACACATATTTATTAGGTGAAGAAATGCCACTACAGCCAGTCAATATATAGTATTTTGGAATATGAGACCAAAAAAAAAAAATCTCCCACTTTTGGCTAATACAATTACCTAATACAATAACAGCACTCACATGCTTCGGTCAACTTTAAACTAGGGCTTAAGAAATGAATTTTTTATGACATGCCAGAGAATCCATTTATTAAAGGAAAAATCTATTTAAAAGAGAGAGAATGGTTCATTTTATTTCAGCCACAGAGTTTATGTATATGGATTTTCCTATCTTTTCTATAATTGGTTTTTATCATATCATACCATGTTCAAGGTTTTTCCCTCATTTTTTACCATAATATAATGGAAACCTGATCTGATCTGAAGAAAAATCTGTCATCAAGCTTAAAATAACATGTAATTATTTAAAAACCTTTATTAAATATTATCAAATGTTATTGTGGTGATAAGTATGTTTCCAATTATTAAAAAGACCTTCAACTTGAACATCTGTGTTGATTTTATGAAAAACCTATGAAGCTCCTCTACTAATGAGTATCCAAAATAATGGTTCAAAGAGGTATATCAACCTTCCCTTAATTTGTTACCTAACATATGTTCTGGGGCAATTTGCAGAATTGCCTACTTGACAGTTATAAATATGTTATAATAAACTCAATAAATTCAACATACTCTTTCATATGCTCATAATGATGTACTTTTCAGGAGCAATATTGAGATTTAAAACTGTTCACATAAAATTCTATTCCTAATCTTCTTTTTGTGTTGCTTCATTTTGGTAAACTAATTTATGATTGGCCAAAGAATAGTTCTTTAAATTCAAAAGTTTGCAACAGCTAGCTATCTTAAAAGAGAAACAATGTCTTTGAAATTTAGATATTTCCTTCCTTGTGACCAATAATGCTATTATGGTCTTTTTAAAAACCCTGTTGAGATTATTAAATAACGAGAACTGTTGTTATTCTACTGGAAATGTAAAGAAGAGTTCTAACTTTTATTGAAGCTTAGTGGCCATGTTCATTAACCAGTATAAAGTAGAAATCTAATTTATCAGTGAATAAGTAGCTTATTAAAGAGCTGGCTATTATGTTAGACAAAGAGACAATAATATTGGTTTGGATAATGTAACAAACAAACCATAGTCATGCAAGTTTGTTAGTGAACCCATTGTCAGGAGCTGTCATTAGAGCAGTGAACACAAATGCACGTTCACAAATAAAAACACACCAATATTCTGCCTTACTCCACAGCTATGCATGGCTTTTTCCACTGTTGTAGCTTATTTCAAGGTCAGTATTCCTCTCACATTCACAATATGAGTTTCTGACTATATTGTACTCTTAGAAACAATTCTTATACAGTTCAGTTTCAGTTCCAAAGTCTCACATTCTTTTGAAGGACATATCCATTTGGTCCCTTCTGAATATTGTTTTCCAGCCACGTCTTCATCTTATTGGACTATTTTTGATCTATTTATTGGTTTGCTAGTATTTCTTTTATTCATTTCCCAACAAGTATGAAGCCTGAACCAGGAAATACTTCCTCGCCTTTGTTCAGCAGACTTTCAATGCTCACAAAATATACAGCACTGAGAAGCAGGTTTGCATCTCCTAGTATGGAAGGAATTTGTGTAGAAAAAAATAATAACTAGGACTAGTTTTTTTCCCTTTAGCAGCGATTATCGTGATTAAAAATGAAATATTTTTTTACTTATGTTTTTATTTTATTTTGTCAAGCAATTATAAAATAACAGATATAAGTATAAACATAGTTATGAATACATGAAATGGATATATATAAGAAAAAAACAATAGGACAGGGACGGTAGGCATGTTGGTGCGCTTATGCATGTCCCCTACAGACCTATTAGGAAAGGGGTGAGGTCAATTGTAGACAGTCTAAGGTTAATGTTTTTGGGGTTTGGGGAAGAAACCACAGAGTCAGGTACAGTAATCCAGACATTGACCACTCTGTTGCTGAAGTTGTATTTCCTGCAATCAAGTTTGGTGCAGTTAACCTTGAGTTTGTATCTATTGCATGCTCTTGTATTGTTATGGTTGAAGCTAAAGTATTCATTGACAGGTAGGACATTGCAATAGATAATTTTATGTATTATACTTAGATCAGACCGAAGGCTTCATAGTTCTAGGTTGTCTAGGTCTAAACTTTCAAGTCTGGTGGCATAAGGTATTCTGCAATGAGTAGAGGAGTGGAGAACTAATCTTGTGAAATATTTCTGGACTTTCTCAACTGTGCTAATATCAGATGCGTAATGCTGATTTCAGACTGATGAGCTGTATTCAAGTATTGGTCTAGCAAATGTTTTGTATGCTCTAGTTAGTAGTGTGTATTACCAGAGAAAAAGCTATGTAGGATTAGGTTAACAACTGTTAATGCCTTTTTGGCTATGTAGTTACAGTGGGCTCTAGCACTTAGATCATTAGAGATGAGTATTCCAAGGTCCTTTACAGAGCTTGGATCATCAACAAGGTCTTGACTATTCAGCTTGTATTTCATTTTCTGTTTTTTTTTTTTTTTGCCAATATGTAAGACAGAGCATTTATTTGTTGAGATTTGAAGTTGCCATTTGTTTGACCATTCTGATACATAGTTGAGGACTTTTTGAAGGGTAGCAGTATTGTCGGTGGTGTTGAATAGCAGAGAAATGTCACCCCCAAAGCAATTAATCCAGGCTGCATGGGAACACAAGGCTCCACTGCCCAAATGGCCCGTGGGAACACAAGACTTGCATTGTGAATAACACGAGGTAGTGAGGGGAGAGGGGAAAGAGTGGAGGGGGAAACTTGCCCCACTCTCCTCATGTGCCTGGCCTGGCCACCAGGCTGCTTCTTTCTGCTTCTGACTGCTTCTGCTTTTGGCTGCATGCAAGGAAAACAGAAAAAGTCTTTCTCTCCCCCAAACTCCATCAGGAATGAGTCTTTAGGACCCTGCAAGGTATCCTACTCCAAGAGGCTGCACCGGAGCAACAAGTCTCACACAGTCTCATTTCTGGCGGAGTTTGGGGGAGAGAAAGAAAGATTTCTGTTGCTTCTGCTGCTTTCCTTGCATGAAGCCCCCCCCCCCCCCGAGAATGGAGCTGGAAATGGTATCCTGTGATTCCAAATAAAGAATGATCGATCAACAGGAAAACGGGGTGTGTGTGTGTTCCTGCAGACTTTTTTTGGGATTTTCCCAGGGTCTCTGGTCCACGGGATTTAAATTATGAGTTTGGTGGTCCCTGAGGTTCAAAAGGTTGGTGACCCCTGTCTTGGAGGACACCACTGTTGACAGGTACAGAATTTGATAGGATGCTCCCAATTTTGACCATTTGTTGTCTGTTTGACAGGAATGCTTCTATCCAGTTATGCAGGTATCCGGAGATACCATAAGATATTCAGTTTATGAATATCTAGCTGCATAGTACTTACTTCAAAATACTTTTCCTTCTTATTGAAATAGTCTCCTCTGGTTTCACAGCAAATGCTAATACAAAACTGACTGCAAAATGGAAAACATAATGATAGTATATTAATAATCTAAAAATCCTCATTATTGGAGCTTTTATGGTAGGTTTTTTTATCAGATTATCCATTTTTAACAACATCCCTATTAAATATCTTTGTATAGTGTCAGACACTTTCCTACTGCTAATTCTTGACTTTATTTATTTTTACCAGATATTCCAGAAATATAACAATTATTTTGAATATCAACCTGAGAGAACACTGACATTTATGCAAGGCTCCTCTCTGTTGCTTTTCTTTCATTCTTAATGCAAACTTTTATCCTAACACAAAATCTTTATCCTAAAACAAAATCTTTTTATATTTTAGGATTGATACATTATTTCTAGTGTCTTTTCTATAAACTAAAAGAAAATGTCAGCTTAATAAATTAAAACTGTATTACTGAATATTCTACATTAACATACTGTTCAATAATAATGTTCAGGATTTATTACTGATGTGAAATACCAGGAGTTAAAAATCTAGAAGGCCACTCTGTTAAGCCATAGTTTCAAATTAATAGGGCTTTTAGCTATTACTTAATTTTTTCATCTATAAATTTTCTGAATGTGGTTACACTGTCTATCTCCTATCATGTCCACATGTAAATTTTTCTGCATTAGGTTATTGTAATTTTAATAATGCAATACAGTATATCTGGTGTTTAAACTGAGCTTCTTGCATTTACTGATTCAAAAGAGACAGTTCCATTTTCTACAGTGGAAGAACAAGGCACTGATTAAAAGGTCATAGGAAAACTGAAGAGAAATGTCAGGCCCACAGACTGACCTATTCAGAATACAATCAGCCCTTCTTTGAAAAGACAACATCTACATTATGAACACTGTAGATCTTACTATATTCTTTGTATTTCATTTATGGCATTAGTGTGAATAATGTATTGAGAAAATCTTACCCTTCAAAAAAAGACAGCTCCGCAGTTTATTACATGCAGTGGCATTATAATATAATATATTATTTAGTATTAGTCTGGCTAAGAGTTTATGTACATGAGTAAAACAGACAACATCATTACATTTTTAAAAAAGAAACTTGCATATGTTTTTGACTAGAAGTTAATATTTTGTGTTGTAATTCATTTACATTTTAGATTAGTTATAGCTAAGAAACTCATTGTTCTTTCACCCTTTTCTACATAATGGATTTTATTTATTCATATTGTCACTTACAGTAAAATAGTTTTTCTCAAACACTTTGCAATTTCGTTTTTCAGATTACATTTCTATTTCTTAGGTACTAATTCTGGTTTAAATTTGTCTAGTTTTGAACATACAAATAGAATAGGCTGATTTATTTCCCCACAAAACTTATTATTTTCTACATTGCTGGGAATGGACCTTTTTTATTTTGAAATTGTTAATGACTTGTAGTATTCACACAAGAAGCACATACCTGTTAGATTATATGAATAAGCTCTCTCTCTCTTTCTCTATCTCAACAAGAAAATTTAAATAATCAGACATATACATTCATGTTAAATAATAGTAACAACAGCTAAATAGGCAATATTAATTCCAGTTTTAGTGTGCAGTATTGCCTTCATATCAAACAATGTAAGTTAGTCTTAGCAATATCATACATTTTCAGATGCTAGTATTAGCTGTATTTTTCAGTGCATTATAGCTCTCCTTCAGGAACAAAATTATAAGATTAAATAACTAAATATATCTAAATTGAAAACTATATAAGTGTATCTTTTATTACTTAAAAATTGAGGATTGTTTCTCTCTCCTTCTGCCTCAAATAACCAACTTGGCTATGAGAAAAACTCTAAAATCAGTGTGATCTATTCCTCTCATAGTAACAGAAAACAATTTTGACTTAAACAGTTGAATTTTTATTCCTAAACTATTATCTCTTTAAATAGGCTTCCGGAGAATCCTTCATATACTATTCCGTATCTGATAAGAATCAGTTTCATCTCATGGAGATTATCATTCAGTCCATTTAAAATGTTACACGAACCCTGCAACAGGAGCCCAAAAAATATTTAGCTCCGGATGCTAACCAAGAAGTATATAAATATATATATTCAAATCTTACATAAAACCACCAAAATATTAAGAGATTTCACGTAAGATTTATAAAGTTTGATGAGTTTTCCATGATGTATGATAAAGATTAATCAGCTTGCAAGCTAAAGAACTTCTAGAAACTATCCACCTTTGGAGCCTTGATATAGAATATATGAATGTGCATCGATTGTGTGGAAATGGATAAATGAATTATGGAATATAGAGTAATTTCTCAGTTGTTGTTCTATTCCAGATGTTTCCCCTAAAGCCATACTTCTGTTACAAAAAAAAAAAAATCTTAGAATACAAAACAAAAACATAGCCTTAAAAATAATTTACTCTTTCTTTTGCAGAAGCTACAGAGGAAGTCAAGAAGGAAAAATATGTCACATACATCTATGAAACAGATACCATCCCTGCCCTGTCCTTGTGGAACATTTTTACACAACCTTCTCCCTTTGACTATCTGAAAATATATCAAAATCTGGCTTTGCTGGTGGGCCTGGGACCCTGAGGGAGATGCTCATTGCTGGAAGTGGACTTTACACTCAAGAAACTAGGCAGGGTTCCTTCTGAATCTCTTGCCCTAACCACTATCCACTTATAGTCTGTAAAGGAGATGGTGACAGATTTATATTTTCAGTCTTGCAAGATTGATTTCACCTTGCCAGAGAGACCAGACAGGAAACATTACCAGATGAGCCAATTCTACTTTATTAAAAGGCTACATTAACATAATCTTGCAAGTCTGAAATTACAGAACTCTAACCATCTCTTTTACAGCCTGAGAAACTAGGGAGAGTCCCTTCTAACCTTTTGCTCCAACCACTATCCAGCTTGGCCTGTGTCCTCTCTTAACTCTGTTTCTCAGCAGCATCCCATCTCCCAAGGTTTTTCTCACACACTACTGCACAATTTAATTATGTAAACTAGTTCTGGGGAAGAATGATAAATTTACAGTCTTAATAAATGTTTATAATGAAAATGATGGGTAAATATATTTTTGTGCTCTCAGTACATACAGTATCCTTTAAGAGAGAGAAAAAAACAGCTGATGATACAGTAATATTCCAAAAGCCTGCAATTGTTTCCCTATTAAAAGATGAATAAGCAGCTGAGCTTCATCTGTATCAGGTGACCATTTTCAACCTTCAGTGACATTTATATCCAAACCTGTTTGGAAATTTGCTTTCTTCTGAGGACTGCTATTTCTCTACTTGCACCATCAAAATAAAGTTATGAACACTGAAAGCTAGGGCATATGCTTACCTATCATAGCCCCATGATTATTTCATCAAAACCATTAATGGCTTCCCTACCAGCAGTACATGAATTGTTTCCTTTGCTTTTCACTGTAATTATTCATTGTGAGCTGCCTTGGAAACTGTTTGATTGCAATTTGGGATATACATCTTTAAAATTTACTTGCCTGATATTTCTCTGTGACTTTTTTTTCATGACTGAATTTACTACTTCAGGTAAAAACAGGTCTTACACATTAGGGCTATCTGACAAAAAGAATTGTAAAACTGGCATTAAATACTGGATAAATATATAAATATATATAGTTTTTTTCCGAGAGGCAAGATGGCGACCGGAGGTCGACCTGAAGAGCTCCGCCATGACGGCCGTTCGGTGTGGTGAGTTCCCCCCCTGGGTCCTCACCTGTGGCAGGGGTGGCGAAAGGACCTGTGGGGGGGTGGGCGACCCACGAGGCCGTGGCGCGGCGTCAGGCCTGGCGCTGTGCCCGGTGGCTGACGGCTGGCGGCTGGCGGCGTGGCTGTGCGATTTCGCGGCTGGTGGCTGGCGGCATGGCCGTGCGAGGCCGGAGGTTCCGGGTCCCTGGAGTGGCTGAAGGCTGGTGGCATGGCTGTGGGATCGCCGCCGGGGCCGGGGCTGGGGCCGTTGCGAAGTTGGAGAGCGTGCCGCAGCTCGAGCGGCTGATGGGCGGCCGCCGTGGGCGGAGCCGGGGCGGCGTGGCTGTGGGACTGCTGCCGGGGTCGGGGCTGGGGCCCTTGCAAGGGCCCCAGCCGAAGTTGAAGTTCGCGCCGCGGCTCGAGCAGCTGGAGGATGGCCGCCACGGACAGAGCCGGGGTGGTTGGAGGACTGCCGACCCCCGGGGCCACTGGAGGACCATCGACCTCCGGGGCCGTGGTGTGGTGCCGGGCCTGGTGCTGGTCCCGGCAGCTCGTGGCATGACCGGAAGACGGCCGCTGGGGCTGGGGCTGGGGCCATTGCAAGGGCTCCAGCCGAAGTTGGAGTCATTGCTATGGTCCGAGCGGCTGGAGGAGCGACTGGAGGGCGACCGCCGCTGGCGGATCCTGGACGGCTGGAGGACTACTGACCCCTAGGATCGTGGTACGGCGACGGGCCTGGCGCTGGGTCCAGTGGTTTGCGGTGCGGCTGGAGGACGGCCGCCGGGGCTGGGGCTGAGGCTACTGCAGAGGCCCCAGCCGGAGTTGGAACTGCCGCTGTGGTTCGAGAGGCTGAAGGACGGCCGCTGTGGCCAGGGCCGGGGCGGCTGGAGGACCATCATCGCTACCGGAGCCGGGGTTGGAGAACTGTCGCTGCGGTCGGAGCCGGGGTTGGAGGACCGCCGCCGCGGTTGGTATCATGGCTAGAGCCGGGACGGCTGAAGAATTGTCATCAGAGTTGGGGTTGGAGAACTGCCGCCTCGGCTGGAGCCTGGTCTGGAGGACTACCGCCACGGTTGGGGTCCTTCTTCTCCTTTCCATCCAGTCGGCTGTATTCCGAGTGGTCTCGATCTGGACTCAGGCCCCAGCTGGCCAGTTTTCAGCTTGGTCGGGGTTGGTTACAGAAGAGGACTCAGGCCAGGACGCTATCTTATACTAGGAACGATCTTTGGGCCCTGAGATGTGTCCCCCTGTCTCAGAAATGGCCCTCTGCTCTCTCGGAGGCCCATCTCAAGGACGGATCGTGGGATCCGGAGAGATGGTGGGGTTGTAGGAGGCAAATCTGCCTCTCCCGCTCACCGTATCAATAGATTTAATTCCACCCTCCCCGGTGACCCCCCCCCATCCTCAATACAACCCTATCCGGATTCTGACTCTCCCGGCCACGCCCAACCCACGGCTTGGTCCCAGCCTCCGGTGAGTTGTCCCCCAACTCCCGCCCGGACTTTCCTAACCCCTTTAAAAACCTAGTTAAAAATTTGTTAAGACACCCCTCCCTCCTTAACAAATTTTTAACTAGGTTTTTAAAGGGGTTAGGAAAGTCCGGGCGGGAGTTGGGGGACAACTCACCGGAGGCTGGGACCAAGCCGTGGGTTGGGCGTGGCCGGGAGAGTCAGAATCCGGATAGGGTTGTATTGAGGATGGGGGGGGGGTCACCGGGGAGGGTGGAATTAAATCTATTGATACGGTGAGCGGGAGAGGCAGATTTGGCGGTTATAGGGGGCTATATTCTGTATTGGGAGCGCGCCCTCGCTGCTTGTCTGCTGTGGCGCGCTCCGACCCCTGTCATCTCCCGTTCCCCAGGGGGTCTGAGCAATCGGGCCCTGGGCCTCCGGCTGATGTTATGTAACGCCAGGTCCGTTGTTAATAAAGCCCCTCTCATTCACGATTTGATTTGTGAGGCGGGTGCGGACCTGGTGGGAGTTACCGAGACCTGGCTGGGCCAGGAGGGGGGAGTCCCTCTGGTGGAGATGTGCCCAGCTGGGTTTCGGGTCTTTCATCGGCCGAGGGCCCAGGGGAGGGGAGGGGGGGGTTGCGGTGGTTATTAAGGAGGATCTGTGTCTGAGGGAAGCCACTGTGTCTCAGACGACCGGGTGTGAGCTCCTTTTCGTGAAGTTCGGTCCCAAGGTTCAGGTGGGCTTGCTGGTCGCATACCTGACTCCCTGCTATGCGGCAGCGGCCCTGCTTGAGCTCCTTGAGGTCATAGCTGGCGTGGCGGTTGGGACCCCCAGGCTTATGGTCATGGGAGATTTCAACTTGCCATCTGCCGGCGGTGCTCGGGGACTGCTCAAGAATTCATGGCTTCCATGACGGCCATGGGCCTGACCCAGTTAATTTGGGACCCTACTCACGTGGGAGGTCACACTTTGGATCTGGTTTTTGTCTCTGATCAGTGGCAGAGTGATCTGGGTATAGGGGATATAGCTGTGGAACCCCTGTCATGGTCAGATCACTCGCTCCTGAAGCTCGACTTCTGTTCCGCACCCCCTGACCGCAGGGAGGCGGGACCATTAAAATGGTACCGCCCCAGGCGCCTGATGGACCTTGATAGGTTCCTGATGGAGCTTGGGCCATTTCCCGAAGCTCACACACATGACTCGGTTGAGGGCTTGGTCGCCACCTGGGATAGGGTGGCTGCTGGGGCCCTTGACCGAGTCGTGCCCTTGCGGCCTCTGACCCGGTGCCGATCCCATGTGGCTCCCTGGTTTTCTGAGGAGCTAAGGGAGATGAAGCGCCGGAAAGACGCCTAGAGAGCAGTTGGAGGGCTAGCCACTCTGGGTCTGACCGAACACTATTACGATCTTATATTAAGACGTATTTAGTGGCGATAAGGATGGCGAGAAGATCTTACCTCTCCACCCTTATTGCGTCCGCGGAAAACCGCCCAGCCGCCCTGTTTAGGGTGACCCGCTCCCTCCTGGAGGTGGGACCGCGGAAGGACCCCTTGCAGGGACGGGCTGAGGAGTTTTCTAGGTTTCTGCAGGACAAAATCGCTCAGATCCGGGACGAACTGGACTCCGACTGGGCATCTCCGGGCGGGGGAGCGGGGGTGGATACCGGTGCGGTCAACTGGGTTGAGTTCGATCCTGTTACTATGGAGGACGTGGACAGGATACTGGGGGGACTGAATGCCACCACCTGTTTGCTGGACCCGTGCCCCTCCTGGCTGGTCTTGGCCACGCGGGAGGTGACACGAGGCTGGTTCCAGGGTATTATAAATGCTTCCTTGAGAGAGGGGCTGTTACCCGCCGCCTTGAAAGAGGCAGTGGTGCGGCCCCTCCTCAAGAAACCGTCCCTGGACCCAGCATTGTTATCTAACTATCGTCCTGTCTCCAACCTTCGCTTTGTTGCGAAGGTTGTTGAGAATGTGGTGGCACGTCAGCTCCCGCAGTACCTGGATGAAGCGAGTTATCTTGACCCCCTCCAATCGGGCTTCAGGCCCGGGCACAGCACGGAGACGGCATTGGTCGCATTGGTGGATGACCTCTGGAGGGCCCGGGACAGGGGTTGTTCCTCTGTCCTGGTCCTATTAGATCTCTCAGCGGCTTTTGATACTGTCGACCACAGTATCCTATTGCAGCGGTTGGAGGGGTTGGGGGTGGGGGGAACCGTGTTGCGGTGGTTCACCTCCTTCCTCGTTCGCAATTTGTGTTGACGGGGGGGCAGAGATCGGCCCCGAGGCCTCTGCGATGTGGGGTCCCTCAGGGGTCGGTGCTCTCGCCCCTGCTGTTCAACATTTATGTAAAGCCGCTGGGTGAGGTCATCTGTGGCTTCGGGGTGGAGTTCCATCAGTACGCTGATGATACTCAGCTGTACATCTCCACCCCGGGCCACCCCAACGAAGCCGTCGAAGTGATGTCCTGATGCCTGGAGGCCGTGCGGAGCTGGATGGGTCGTAACAGGCTTCGTCTCAACCCGACCAAAACCGAGTGGCTGTGGTTTCCTGCGCCCAGATACAGCCAGCTGGCCGTGGGGGGAGAGGTCTTGACCCCCGTGGAAAGGGCACGCAACTTCGGTGTCCTCCTGGACGTACGGCTGTCTTTAGAAGAACACATTGCAGCCGTCGCCAGGGGGGCTTTTTATCAGATTCGTCTGATTTACCAGTTGCGGCCCTTTCTGGATCTGGGCACACTTCGCACAGTCACTTCCGCCCTCGTTATCTCCCGCCTGGATTATTGCAATGCTCTCTACATGGGGCTCCCCTTGAAGAGTCTCCGGAGGTTGCAGTTGGTCCAGAATGCAGCCGCGCGGGTGATCGTGGGTGCTCCTCGGAGCTCCCTCGTTACACCGCTTCTCCGCAGGCTGCACTGGCTTCCTGTGGCCTTCCGGATTCGATTCAAGGTGGTACTGATGGTATTTAAAGTGCTCCATGGCTCGGGACCTGGGTACTTATGGGACCGCCTGCTGCCATCATCAACCTCCCGCCGCCCAGTACGCTCCCACAGGGTTGCCCTCCTTGGGGTACCGCCGCCCGGCCGTTGTCGGCTGACGGCCCCAAGAGTTCGGGCTTTCTCTGTGGGAGCTCCCTCCCTATGGAATGATCTCCCCCCGGAGATACGAGCTATGACGGATATCCTGACCTTCCGGCGCGCAGTTAAAATCCTACTTTTTAGGCAGGCTGGCCTGGCCGAATAAATGGGTTCTGGTTTTAAATTGGGTTTTAGTAATTTAATTTTTAATTTTTATCTAAGATCCCTGATTTTATATTGTTGTATTTGGTTTTGATGGGATACAGCCGGAAAAATCGTGTTTAATATATTTTTAACTGTATTTATAATGTATTTATATGTTTTTAGTAGGCTGTACACCGCCCCGAGTCCCTTTTTTGGGAGAGGGAGCGGTATAAAAATATGATAAAATAAATAAATAATACTGATCTGAAGAACCCAGTCAAGGCATGAGGGGTAGAGTGAAAGAAGGAAAGCAAAATTATAAGTGCATTCAATTATTATGAAGCAATGGCAAGACCTTAACCTGAACAGGAAGTCTATTCTTGATACTTGCTAATTGGTCATCTATAACAGTATAAGTCAAAGTAAAAGTGGAGAAGAAATATAGCACTTCTGTTGAAGTTTTCAGAGCCCTCACAACCATCATCCTTGACACGTAGACCCCTGGAAGTAAATAATGATTAAAATGTGAAATACTAATTCCATGATGTTTGACATGCATGCAAATGAAATGCTATTATTATACTTACTCAAAACACACTTCCTAAGAATTTTCTCACTTTACACAGCTTGACTTCCAAAGAACAGAGTGCTTTTCTTGGCATCTGGCAGTAAAACATGAATAGTCTGTCATTAATGTCAGAAGGTGTGGTTTAAATATTTTTCTTTTGGCATGTTTTTACATATTAGCAGACTGTTCACATGGCAGTGGTAGGAAAGCAAGCCAGAGAAGGCATTTCCTGCCAAAATTGAAAACAAATCTTGTGAAGGCCTCCCGCCCCTTTTTCTCTCCCTCACTCTGAAACACTTAATCATCTGCTAGTTTTTTAAAAGAAGCATAAAAGCAACGGCCTGTGACTCTATGTTTAATCATAGTATGAATGGAAACATTATTATTTCAAATAGATTTTTTTTTAAAAAAATGCTTGATTCTTGTAACAGCTTTGGTATCAATACAGAAATTACAGTGGTAATGTTCTTGCATACATAAATGATAAGGGTCAGTGCTGTTATTTTTCTACCTCCTTTATTTTTCACCCTTTGTATCCAATATTTAATACAGTGCTTGAGATATAAATCAAATCCTCTGGAAAACAATATTTTGTTTATTGCTTGCTGTTAGCACAGAATATCAGGACAAAGCAGCATTATTGCTTGATCCTTCCAGCCAATTCTACTAAGTCAAAAACAAATTGTAATTAGAAAGGCAATAACTAGATAACAAATTCAGAAATTATTCTCCAGATCTACCTTAGAAAACCCTTTTGTTTTTACAATCATATTCTATAGATCTATCCTAGAAAACCCTTTTGTTTTTACAATAAGGCTATTATTCAAGTAGAAAGCATTTCTCCTGATTTAGTGTGTTTTGAATTTACACTGAAGCCATAATACTTAAATAGAAGGTGAAGGATTTGTACATTCAAAGAATAAAAACCTCTGTGAACTGCGTTCATCCATGTTCTGCTTATTATTTGTCCTGATGTTTCTGCCTTTAAAAAAAAGGGGGTTCAAAGGATACTGGATAATAGCATTCTATACTCATTCTTTAAAGAGATTCAGTTGTATCACACTGTTGCTAGATATGGGTTTCTTAGGTCTTATCTCACATACCAGAAGTCCACAGGGCTGCCACTTCCCACCCATATACATTCAAGAAATCTTGAGCTAGACAACTACTAAATGGTAGCAAATAATCAAGAGCTTGCTATAGTTCTTTCCTGGAACATCTACTGGTTGCCCAGGTTTTGAAGACCAGAGAGTTGGCCCAAGTACAGGAACTCATTAAAAACCAGTGGAAGGACAGCATGAAAGGAAGAAGCAAATGGATATAGGAAGAGATATAACCATTGCTACTTCTGACACCTTGGTGGCTACAACTGACTTACTTATTTTAATATTTATATGGGTGAACAACTCAGACAGTACAATTCTAGGCAGCATACAATGTCAATAAAGAATACCAAAACCACTATAAGCAATGATGCTTAAAAACAAATACTTCAAGTAATTAGTAATCAGGTACTCAAATTTTATTATACACTTCCATATGGGAGGACTAATCACACTGACATAAATGTCAAAAGAAATAGCTTTAATTATCTTTTTAAACACTTCCTGAGTCATGGTCAACTGTATGTTGTTGGGTACATTATTCCAGAGAACAGACACCACCATGCAAAAGGAACACTTTTTAAGTCCCATAAGATGACATCTCAAAGAAAGAGCCTAGTGACGGTCACTTTATTGTGGGCTGAGCAAATACCACTGGGAGCAGCTGTGAATAATCTGGTTCTATGCCATTTACAACTTCACATATCATAATCAGCACTAATAATTTTCTCTAAAAAAGAAAAGTTGAAACTGGACAAAAGTTGTTCAGATTTTGCGGATGTAGTAATGGATTCTAGAGAAAGGGTTGGGTCATTGCCTATTTGAGAAATAGAAAAACCACATTTTCTTTGCTTGAAAGGGCAAAGTCACATCATAATGTGACTTTGCTTTCTGCCTCCTCCAACCTCCAATCATATGGCTGTGTCAGGCTGAGATATCATTGCTCCTACTTATGCGTACATCCTTGAAATTGCTTTTATATGATCTATCTTCTATAGCAAGAATAAATGTTTAATTTTATAATACTATATCTTTTCAATCAATATTTTTTTCTATCTTATCACAATACATTAATAAAACTCCAATTCACATATTTCAAAGGCAACTAAATCTAGGTAGCACTGCTTACCCACAAATCCACCACTTAGATTATTAAAATGAACATAATCCTGTATAGAAACATTATTTATAAATGACTGATTTAATGAAATGTGTACCCAAAGTCTTGATGTTAATAAAACTGGAAGGGATGGAGGAAAGGATATATTATTTTTAGCCTTACCTTAAAAGTATAAAGAGTTAATCTTATCATATTACACTTGGCTGAGTTTATATAAGATAAAAATCACAAACAAGTAATGCACAGTTAGTTGTTACATATTCTTCCCATTACAGTTGACAGGCTCATTAATCACATTGCATATTTTACTATTAAGAGCTGTAAGGGAGATCAAATCTCTAGTAATTTTTCTTCTCTTTCATTTGATAAGTGTGTTGTTTCACTATGCAGATAAAATATTGTGTCAGTCATAAACAATCCCATGAGTTTTACACTTCTCCAGTTTGAAAATTTATAATGAATGACAAAGTAAAATTCCATGGGAAAATGGATCATTTTCTTTGGCATTAAATTAAGCAAAGTGCATATGTTGTGATCTCACAGAAGAAACTGTCTAGAATGAAGTACCTGTGGATATAAATGAACATGTGAGCTCTCCTATTCAAATTATGGTATGGATCATAATAAAAATCACAAGAGAATTAGAGAAATCTAATACAGTTTGAAGTATGATTATGGCCCATGTGTCACATAATGCAATCTTCATGAAATGCTACTAGAATTAGTTAGAGTTAGAATAACTTTATTGTCACTTTGAATGTACACTAATTGGCATACATTAAAATTAAATATTGTTGCATATAGCACTCAAAGAGTCACCACCTACACTACATATACATGAAAAATAAATAAACAAATAAATACAAAATTATGCATATGCCCACATATATTATATGACACACAGAGAAACAACACAGTCTAGTTCAAATGTATACATGTACATGGCGAGAAAAACAAATCTTGCAAGTTTAACAGATAGGATGGCATAGGGAACAAAGCTGTTACAGAGTCAGGTAGTCCTACTAGAAATACTTTGAAATTTCCTCCCAAAGGGGAGCAACAGAAACAGACCATAAAGTGGGTGTGTGGGGTCGCTAACAATGCTTATAAGCAGTATCCTGAATAAAAGGATGCAAGCTTCCTATAATCTTCTCGGCTCTCCTTATCACTGTTTGTATGACCTTTCTATCTGAGGCATTGCTGCCACCATACCAAACAGTGATGCAGTTTGTTACAACAAACAAGGTGAAAAGTGCTTATGCAAAGACTTGAGTAAGTAGACCAACACTTCATTCACTTCAATATTTTCAAATGGTCATAATAGTATAAATGATTACAATTTTAAACAGGTGAAAATGGCAAATATACTCAGTCCTATCAAAGTCATCTTCTTAGTAGATAAATCCATGATACAGGTTTTAAATCTCAATTAAATCATATTAAAACTATTTTCAGTTTTATTCTCTAAGTGAACCTTTTATACTCTGGCGATAGATGCCACTGGTCTCACTTATATGATTTGAACACTCTATTCATATGAAGTTCCTTTTTAAATGAGGAAAATCTTCTAAAGTCTTTTTAAATCATCCTAGACCAATCCGTTAACAATAGCTATTCAGATAATAGGTATATTTAACTAGATCATATTTCAGCAAGTATTAATGAAATATGGGTGGGTACCAAACTATTGAGTAACTTTCAGACCCTGCCAATTTTTATAGCTAATTTAAGAAAAAATCAGAACATGTTACAACTGTTACTGTAGTTATTGCCAATACTTTTTTCTCCTTGTGGTGACAATAGCTTATGCTGTAGCTGTCTTTTTTATTATTTGTCCAACTTGTAAGATGGGATCTACCCCCAACTTCTTATGGACTTTGGACAATATTTGCAAAAGAAAATGTGACTGTGTTTCTCAAAATAGCTAGCTGCTATGTACTACCAACACATGACAGTTTATATAGTAAAATTAATACTGACTGTGATGTAAACTTTGAAAGATTTCACAGATGGGAACTTAGTTATGGAAATATATCACTGTCTCATGAATCCAACAAATAATTTTTAATATTTATAACATTGGAAAACAAGGAAACCTCTTTCCCAAAACCCAAGAGTAGTCATCCTAGATTATTCTAGAAATACCAAATAAAATCACATGAGTAACATGGAAAGTTATTAAGTGGTAGCATTACTTTCCCCCCATAACTGAATGAAATAAATGTTGAAAAACAGGAGAATTAATGCCACTGTATGAATGTATGGGAATGGTTGTCTATATGACATTGAGTGGCAAGAGGTAGGCACTCTACTTGACAAAAAGGCTAATTAGAATGCAATCCAAAAATCTAAGTATAAATATTTTTATTAGCATTTTATGCATACACCAAAATATGGCAGATGAATGAAGATTTGTGTTGCAAAACATTTTATAATTATAATATATTTATTGTATTGTATACATTTATTACATTTATTAATACTACAGTATTAAAACAATTTCCAATGTTATGTTGTGATACACTGAAAGTTGTTAAAAATTTCTAACCATTTTTTTATTCTTTAAAAACAAAGCAATATTTTTAGTCTTTCAAAATTCCTAGCTACAGTGTCATTTGAAAAAAGACAAATGTTTGGAAACTATAGAATAAATACCAGGAACTTTGCTTAGCCAGCTTAAAGATGGCAAGGTCAGTGAGGAAGATATAATAGATTATGATCTACTCACCTATAGCAATGCAATGAACTGTAGACTCTTTCTCTGCTTGAAACAAAAAAAATCTAACTGGCACATGCTGTTTATTTTTCCGTATATTGTACCTCAAAATATGAAACTGGAAGTGGCTTATCCATCCCGACTATTCAGTTGGTTATGCTTTTGGTAATGTGCAAGAAATTACTACATTGCCCATTTTTTTGTAAAAAAGTTATTTCTTTATTCAATGTAATTGTTGGGATAGAGGTTGTTTTTCTCTTATGTTTCCCTTTCACTTTTTTCCCTTACATTCTCAGCCTCATTGGTTAATGCAAAGAGTTCATTAATTTAATAATTCTGTGTGAATATTCTCTCACTTATTTTGTATGGACCCTTAAAATAGAATTCAGTTTTTATCATTCACCAGATGAAGCCTTAATGCTAATAATTTTGAACAGATGTAATTTTCTATTTCTTTTTGTTGGAGACTTCCTCAAGATTGCTCAGGTGTTTAAATTTAAGCATAAGAAATTCCAGATTCAGGGCCAATATAAGCATTGCATGAGAAAGAAAACATCTAAAAGTTTTCATTTCATCTCCTAATTCTTTTTACTTTTCCAAAGAAAGAATAATTTTTTATGCCATGTTTCATTTGACGACCTATTAAATGTTATTATTTTGAAATGGAACTAAGCCCTACTGCTTAACAATTGCATCCTCTCTTAAAAGATACAATAGTGACAATTTTGGCTTCTCAAGATGCTCTGAAGATATGGTATCCATAATATATGACTGAAAAAATCATCTGGAATTCATTGACATACTGAGAACTAAATTAAACCTCATATGCTTGCTAAGTCAAACAGACAGTTTGGGTTGCTATTTATAAATTTTGATTTTTTTTAAAAAAAAAGTTATGGTATTTGTTTTGCTTTCCTGCCCAATTTAAATTAATGTTCTTTTCTTTACTTTCAAAGATTGTTCCCTTTAATAAGCACCAAGAAATATGGTACATATATATGGTATTTTTTCCCCCTGTGGTTTGCTAGTTTCTGAACTTTTAGCTTGACAATGATTCTGTGTTAACTATTTGCTACTAGTTTCTGCTGGATTCTTAGTCTGATCAAAACCGTGGCTTTATTCTATTCTCTTGGATAAGGGCACCCCATGTCAGAAAACAAACCAAATGATGCAATTCTTAACCTAGTATGTGCATATTATACAATCTAGTTAACAGATATGCAGTGGAAAAATTATGGGCTCTTGATCTTCTCTAATAATCCTATCCCTCTTGCCATGTATAAGTGAACAAGAAACATAATCTATAACTAATTATAGAGTAGAAGGGGAGATAACTTTTGGAAAATACAAATGTATATGCATACATAGTCTACATTATTTCAAATGCAGATTGTGCACTTGGTCATCTTTTATTACATGCAGGTCCTTTTTCCATAATGCAAAGGTAGATTGAATTACTGTGTTTCTCCAACAACCCCCCCCCAGCATGTTTTCTAGAGATAAAATGAAATTAAGCCCCTCCCCCAAATTTAGGCCTATTTTAAAACATGCGAAATTGCGGGGAGGGCAGGGGGGGAACTTGCCTTTAACAGTGCCCCATGGGCAGCCACGCCTCGTCACCAGCTGCTCCTTATGGCCAATCGTGGCTGAGCATGGAGTGCTTCCTATCCCTGCCAAGCGCCTTTCCTGCAGACCCGGGTATGGTGCTGGTTGCAGGCCGGGTCAGCAGGCGGGTGGCGGCGGGTGGATGTCGGCCTTGGAAGGCACTTTAAATTGCGAGGCCTTCGGCGCCTGCCACTGCTGCTTCCTCTGCCGCTCTTGCTTTCCCTTTGCATTCCTCCACCGGCAGCATTTCAACTGCTTCTTGGGCGGGGGAGTTGCCTCCATAGCTTCCACAGTTCCTGCCGGCGCTGGCGCGAGAACAGCGGCAGCGCGTGGGAACTGTGGAAGCGTTTCAGCTGCTTCTCAGGTGGGGGAGCCACCTCTGTGTCTTCCACAGTTCCTGCCGGCACTGACACGCGAACAGCGGCAGCACCGCAGGAACCGTGGAAGCTTTTCAGCTGCTTCTCAGGCGGGGGAGCCATCTTTGTGGCTTCCACTGTTCCTACCAGCGCTGCTGCTGTGTTTGTGCCAGTGGGAACAGTGGAAGCCACAGAGGCGGCTCCCCCACCCGAGAAGCAGCTGAAATGCTTCCACAGTTCCTGCCGGCGCTGCCGCTGTTCTCGTGCCAGTGCCGGCAGGAACTGGGGAAGCTATGGAGGCAGCTCCCCCACCCAAGAAGTGGCTAAAACGCTGCCGGTGGAGGAATGCGAAGGGAAAGCAAGAGTGGCAGAGGAAGCAGCAATGGCAGGTGCCGAAGGTCTCGTGATTTAAAGTGCCTGCCAAGGCCGACATCCATGCGCCACTCGCCCACTGACCCGGCCTGCAACCAACACCATACCCAGGTCTGCAACAAAGGCACTTGGCGGGGGTAGGGAGTGCTCCGCCATGATCGGTTGTTAGGAGCGGCTGGTGGCGAGGCGTGGATACCTGCAGGGTGCTCTAGGCGAGGGTGCTGGGGGGGAGGGAGAAATTAATTCAAAAAAAAAAAGACCCAGCCTTATTATATGAGAAACACGGTAGAACTTCCCCAGTTCAAACATAATTTGAATTTGAATTTATTTGATTTGTCAATCGCTTACAAGATAATAGGTGTAAGTATATACATAGTTATGAATACATGAAATGGGTACATATAAGAAGAATAAAAGAAACAATAGGACAGGGACAGTAGCCATGTTGGTGCGCTTATGCACACCCCCTACAATATAATATGCATCACCAACATCATTTTTAATTTGTAGATACACTGTAAAAAAACACCAAGTAGCCTTGTGATTCATTTTACACACATAACATTTTGTTGGGTATACTAGTCATAAAAGTATGAATTTTTGTTTCATACTTCCTATGTTCTCTATTCAGCACAACTGGATATTTGCAATATCTGTACCTACTCAACACAGGAGAATCTCTAGGAAACAGTAAAATAACCTGGGACTGGTTTAAAAAAGCAGAAACCTCTTTGTAGGAAAAGGAAACTAGAAAGGTTCATGGTATTGTTTATATCTTCTGTTAAGAAGAATGTAATAAGAGAATTGTTTATTATTTCTTAGCTTTCTTCTGCAAAAAGGTTTTTAAGTGAAATTTTATTCATTTAAATAAAAATATAAATTTATATAAAATAAAATTAACCTGGATGAAGGAGAATGGAAATTCTATAGTTTATCCATCACATGGGAAAAATATAAATTTTATATGTCTCGAGACTAGAAAAAGATATTTTTTCTTCAGCATATGAGGTTTAAATTTTAAGACAGATATCTAATATATATTCATTTTTCTACATAATTTCTAAAAGTAGTTTCAAATGTCATTTGAAATATACTATATTCTATATTATTATAAGCCTCACATGTCCTTTTCAGAACAAAATATTTTGCAATTGTGAGTCATAATAAAATGCAGATTATCAGCATGTAATTCCTCATTTGTTACTTAATCATCCTGAAAGACTTGGATGGAAAATAAATCAGTTAATAGCAATAGTAAATAAAAACTGGAAGAAAACGTTGTAATAATTAATAATGTAGAATAGTCTAATTATAAAATATGAGTTAGTACGTGTTAACTGAAATACATACACAAAAACTCTCAAACACACATGAGCTATAGTTGCAAATTATGATTGTACAGATTATGATAAAAAAGTAATAGATTATAATACTGACAGTGACAATTTCATTTTTAGGGATCCAGTATATTATAATTCAGTGCATATGGGGAAACAAATACAAAATTTAAGAAGAACAAAAATAATAATGGAGTCATGCTAAATGATACAAAATATTCTATTATTTCCCAGCAGAAAACAATCAAATGCTTTTGGGGATAAATCATTATATCTCAGTCTGTTCCATGTAGCTTGTGAAAATAATGTATCGTATTTGTTTTCTCATATGGATTGTAAGAAATCAATCCTGACACCACAGAAGGCAGTTTAGAATTAGTCAACAATTCAAAAATGCATGATGCCCCACTTCCAGGATTATAATTTTTGCAGACTGTTACAATAAAATTTGTGTAGTCATAAACATAACCTCAAGATATATTAAAACATGTAAATATCATACTCTTAGTGTTTCTGAGATATGAAATGTAAGATTAACTGAATAAGGCCATTCATTTTTTCAAATGAATGTAAATATATTCATCAATTCAAAGCAATGCATAGTTTATTATATGCACAATATACTAATAAATAGCCATGTATTAAAAAATAATGAGATTTTCTGATAAACACATCCTGTGGTGAATTGGGTCATAAAAGATGTTAAAAGGGAGGAGAAGATTTTGGGTAAAATCTAATTAAAATACAAAACCTTGTTATATTTCTGAGATACAATAAATATTTTGTTAGTTAATTGTAAAAAGCACAAGTGCAATAAAAAGTCATTTAAAATGTAAACACACAAGGAGTGTTTTATTTAACTACAATAATGTTAATATTACAAGTAGAATGTAAATTGGTTAGGCCAAAACTATTGGAACTGACACTTTTTTTTTAACAGTGAGTTATAGTCTTTGTTATTCATTTTTAAAACTTCCATTGTAAAGATTGTTTTTAAAAAAGGTTCTGAATAATGCTGTTTGTTACTCTTAATAAAGAATTGTGAATTCAAATGCCTTTTAAGTATCCCCCCCCCTCAAAAAATAGACAATTAGAATCAAAAAGGACCTTAGGTTTCACCTCATCCGAATAAAGGTGAGATCAATAATTATAAACAGAAAAGGAATATTTTAATAATATGCTTTCCAGCAGTTATCTAAATTTTCTTTGTTTTGATACTTTAGGCCCAAATACTATACTTATATCTAATAACTTCTTCATTATGTCTTGTATCCAAACAGGTATCTACAAAAGAATTTCATTGCTCCACTGAGTACTACTGTATTTTAAATGTACAAAGAAGGGGATATCAGATCAATATTTCAATATTGGAATATTCAATTCCCTCCTTCCAATTAGGAACATTTGCAGAAGGTCAAACCCAACAATTAATAATGAATAAAATTAGTAACATTTGCATCAACCGAACCAAGGAGAAGATGGACGCAAATACACAATACTTAGTACATTAATATACTTATGTATTTGTCATGGTCTTTATTTCATAATTTCCCCTGCCCCATTTGCTCCCATGTCATATAGGAAGTCTATATCAAAATCAAGACAGTGGCTATAAACAAACCTTGAAGTAATGTCCCTTTTTTACATGCATTGTAATGGATGAAAAAAAGGAATGGGATGTTTATTCCCTAGTTGTCACTGCTATTTGATTTTTTAAAAAATTTCCCCTGAGGACATACATCTCTGTAGTTTTGTAACAGAAAGAAGATGGAGATGGTGTGATCCATTTTTCTCTTTCCCCATATAAATGGGCTTTTCTTATATATTGTTGTGTAGTATGGATTGGTAAGATATTAGACCTTTTTTAAAAGCAAGTTTTTGAGCTTTTCTCCCTTTCTTGCCTCCTACTGTTTTTTTCTGTTGTTTTTCATTGCTTGATTCAGGGAGTGTTATCTCTTCCTTTAGAGATATTTGGCCAGCTTCAAGGTCAGCCACCTGTAGATGGTACTATTCATACAAATGCTTGAAAGCTGATAGCCAAGAAGTGTAAACAACACATGGACTTAATGAAAGATATGAGTAATTGCAATAGTATGCTATATATGCTTTGAAAGCCTTCCTAGGAATGAACTTCAGGATAGCCCTGACACTCAGCAAAAGCATTATGCACTAATTGGACATAATCTGGAGAACATTCACTGTTGCCCTGTCAAGGATAGAACTGTCTGTTCTGCATTCACACTTTTCCATTGATATTGCCATGCTTTGTTTGGATCCTTTGCCTGTGAATATTTTTTCTGATTTATTAAACATTATTTTATTTTACTTCGTTGTGTTCAATAAATCTTTTCAGCTTCTTCATTTGTTTGTTACTTACTTTCAAAACTATAACACATTGTCCATACTTTGCTATGGTCCAACAACATTTGAGCTTACATTCTTCTTGTGAGGGATGAAGAATACCACAATTGTCTTTCTGTGACACTTCTATCTAGGAACAGCATCATAAGCTATTTGAGTTGTTTCCATAGAATTGAATCTTTAAAGGGTGGAATGAAGGATTTCAGAGTAATTGCAGTCTGCTGCAGACCTCTGTGTGCCTTCATAAAGGTAATGCAAGAATCTTGGGTCCCACCCATAAGGATTCCTTTTACACTTTTTATTCCCTTTGAAAATAATTTCAAAAACAAATTCTTCAAATTGAAGAATGGCAAGGAAAAAAACACGATTTTTTGGGAAAAACTGAAAATAATGCATTGATGACAGCTATAACTCTCTGTTATAGTAAGGTCTACTAATATTCTCACAAGTGCTAATCCACTTGAATTCTGAAGAAAAAAAGAAAAGGTCCCCTGTGTTCTTTTACCCACTGCATTTGGAAAGCCAAGAATGTAATTATGTGAAATGAATCGTCCCAAATTTTCCATGTAAGCTAAACTAGACAGAGCAGATGTCTGCCCGGCCATAATTTATATCTCAATGTTCCTATTTTCAGACTTGCAAACCATTATTCTTATATATATTTTGCATGACTCACCAAGTATCTGTGAAACTTGTATTTCTGCTATTATAATACCATAAGCATGACAGTAAGTCAGTGTCTGGAAACATGTGACAAAAGAGTTGTCTTGTTAGTTTATAGCTGCAAAAGAGAGTATGGGACATGAATTGTTTCATTGTGCCATTTCCTTTCATTGACCTGGCAGATTAATATACAAATACCTCATTTTATATGAGTATGTTTCCTTGATTTATGTGCTGCATAGTGGCGCCATCATATGCAACCTGATTGAGTGCTGAACTGCTGATGAACACCATTTGCTATGCAGATCCACTAATATTTCTCTACAATATTGTTGCTGCTTTTGTAGTGATTGGCAGCAATATGCTGTAAATTGGCAGACCTCTTTGGCAAATATTTACACATGAGCAGATTACTATATGCATTAGCAAAGACTTCATGAAACAACTGAAACATAAATATAAACACATCAAAATTACTGAGAAGATTGCAAAGATATCTATAAATCAGCTCTACAGTCTCTGACATAGTAGATATGCCTGTACAGTATAAGGTATATATATGTAGAATAAATCTGTAGTGATATATCAATGCAGAGGTTATTCTAAGATAGGAGTATGTTATTCATGTCAAGATAATTTTGGTTATTTCTAGGAATCTTCTAGCAATTCTAGAAACCAGAATCCTAATACATTTAGAAAATACCAGTTTGGGGAAAATTGTATAATAAATAAGAATAAGAAGACAACAATGATGATGGTGATGATGGTCTATCAATTCTTAAGATTATCTAGGTATAATTTCTCCAACATGGTCCTTCAGGTCTTCTCAGTGTAAAGCTAAAGGTTCTCCTCATACATACGTGCTAGTCGTTCCCAACTCTAAGGGGTGGTGCTCATCTCCATTTCTAAGCCGAAGAGCCAGCGGTATCTGATGACAATTCCATGTCATGTAGTTGGCATGACTTCTTCTACACCATTATAATTGTATCCATCCATCTTGCTACTCTTGAGGTTGTTTTCTTTTCTCTTTCTCTTCCTGTTTATTTTTCACAGCATTATAAAACTTCTCAAGAGATGGCATTTTGCTGATCCTTCCCAGGAACATATCCCTACCACAATGAGCAGTGCAGCAGGATTTGTGGGGGGAACCATTGGTCATAAAATGCCTCTGTGTTATTTAAGATTTATCAACAAGATTACTTTTTATATGTTGCAATATGCTGAAAGGGCCATATTAGTAGATTATGGATTTAAAATTTGTTTTTAAAGCAGATAATTAAAATGAGTGTGGGGTATAGAGAAAGTCAGAAAAACTGGGATCTCTAGCAGGACTGAAGTTAAAGAGATGAATAGGGTTGGATCTGGTTCATTCTTACTTGTGAGACTGCCAAGAATTCCCATGGCTGTAGATCAGCATGGGAAGTCAACAAAACCAACAGCAAATAAATACATTCAAGAAGAAGATAATGGCAAACTACTTGCATATTGCTGACAAGAAAGTGATTTGAAAGTGTCTATGAAACCAACAGGAACCTAGCACTATTCAAAGAATTTATATTACTTTTAAAGCTTTAAAGCTATAAAGCCAAATGATGGCCTAAGGGACCATATTCTTAATGCTGCTTTTACAAGTTTGGAAAAAGGGAACTAAAGAAGTAATTTTAGTTTTAGTCAGAATGGATTGTTTTATCTCGCTGAGCTCATTATTTCCATCACTGAGCTATGTTTGCTTAAATGCTACTCTTTACACACTTATATGTAATGTCATATTTTGACATTATTATAGTTAGGAACGGATACTTATTAATTCTCAAAGTCTATAGCACAGTAAAATACACTTGAATGGGTCGTAACATTTCTTTCTTTTTTAATCTGCTAACATTTCTCTTACAACTAATCCCCCCCCCCACTCTTTAAGTGCTTGAATCATAAGAAAAATCATCAATATTCATTCTTTTAAAACCACTGCCACTGGAAGGGGAGATAAAAATCAAATTAAATTAAATTTAAACTGAGGACTTTGCTGACAATCTCATGGTATCCTATTGCATGCCACTTTTATGCAACCTTAGGTGATACCAAAGTATCTCCAGTCAGGTGCATTCTTGCCAGTCTTTAAAGAATGACACAATATTCTTTGTCACCCTTCTTATAAAAGATAGGAAGTCTGCAGTTTTATTTTCATACTGTTTGGGATGAGGTGTCTTCCCTGACCAAATTGTCTTGTTTTCTGCACAGTTCAGTTTACAGCCAAATGGACAGAACATAGAAAAACCGAATAAGCTGAATCAGGTGAATCCTCCACTCTATTTCTTGCGAGCTCTTCCAGAGAAATTGCTGCTGGAGGGAGGAAAACCTTTATAAAAGTAGTGTGACCCTGTTTTTTGCCATCTGAATGGTAATGCTTGATTGGAAAATCAATGAAGTGCTGTGAGAATTGCACTTCAGTGTTGCAGACAAGCCACACAAAAATCCAACTTTTCACATGAAATGAAGATTGCCCTTGGTTCATTTGCTCTCTTAAGACACATTAAAATCAAATCTATCACCCCATTTGGCCATCTGTCAACCTTCACCACACAGTCAACGGGGAGACTTTGTTCTTCCATCACCAGCATTGGAGAATGTTTTGTTATTTTAATAAATGGTTTTAGGCCTTAGAGACAGAAATAAATCAAACCAATTTATAAACCCTGAAAATGTTAGCTTCAGGGTTCCCCCCAAAAAAACTCTATGGAGGATTATGTATGGATGGCTTGCTGTAAAGGAAGCAGTTTTAGTAGTTTCTTCAAAAGAAAAAAATGGAAATAAAGAAAATTAATGCAGTGTTCTCTGCCCTTAAATACTTAATAAATGGAAGACTAAATTATATGTCAAATGTAGAACTATCCCAAAAAGTTTATGTTAAGCATAATAAACAGATCTTGATAAATATTTACAAATAAAGTCACTTTCTCACACAGAGACAAATTTTGCATGCTAGTTGTTCATCTTAATTTGCATGATTAAAAGTATCTATCTCATCATATTTAATGTTAAAGTGGTTTCAAGACACAGATAGGCTAAATATAACTGATAAAACTTTGTCAATAGTGTACTTTATGAGTCATCCATCTCATAGTTACCTATGTCTTTGTTATGTAAAGATGTTTATCCCATTCAGATTTAGCTTCTATCATTGATTGATTTCAACAGTCCTATTCTGATCATATTCTGCCATATTGCATGCTATAGTTGAAATCAGTATGTAGCATCATAACAAACCTTAATAACTTAAGAAAATGGGCATGCAACTATGTCACATTTACCTTTTATTATTTTTATTTTTATTATTATTTATTTTATTTTATCAAGCAATTATAAGATAATAGGTATAAGTATAATTATGAATACATGAAATGGATACATATAAGAAAAAAAAGAACCAATAGGATAGATGGTAGGCATGTTGGTGCGCTTAACCTCTTAGGAAAGGAGTGAGGTCAATAGTAGACAGTTTAAGGTTAAAGTTTTTGGGGTTTTAAAGGATCACTATGATTTTTTTTTTCTGGAGCAGCAATATAAAGGTTTTAGAGAGAAAACTAACACTGAAATATTAAGTTCGATAATTTTGTGAAAGAGGAAAAAACTTGGAAAACTCTTTCTTTTGATGAAGCTCCCTCTCTCTCCCTCCCCCCCCCTACACACACATACATACTATAAACTGATCAACAATTGATCTGGCTGAGACATATTGTCTTGTTTTCCTGGTCCATGTCCAATATACTTAACAAGACCAGTACCTTACCATTTCCACAATTTCCTTGCATATAGATTTTTAAAAGTTTCATTACCAGGTACATAATACCTAGTATTATTGGCTAACTTACCAAGATATACTGTGTGTCTTGACATGTTTAGAGGGACTGGGGGAGTTTAGAGCTCCTGTCCAAGATGGCTGCTGAACAGTAAGAGGTCTTTTCTCTCTTGTCAACAATCTGATGATTTTGCTGCAAAGCTGGTTCTCTGGCAGTACTGTTCCCTGGATTTGAATGAGAAACACTTAGGAATGACCCAAAAAGGCTTTTGGATAGTCATGGACCTAGTTTGGGAAAGGAAGTCTTGTATATTCCAGTTCCCTTTGGTAGTGGTTGGAATGTCACTGGTCATCTATCTTCAATTTTAAAGTTCATTTTCTTAAGCATGCCTGAGTTTTAACTTTGCTTTTTGAATTTTCTGTTTTAGTCTGCTTTTTATCTTTAAAGCAGGCTGACTGCTGATTTATTTAACCCCCTGCTGGACTTTAACTGTTCCTTTTCTTCTGTTTTTTCTTTGATTTATGCTGTTAATTTGAATAACTTGCATTTCTCCATAAGAAAACACAGTGTGTCCCTGGATGGTGAAAGTGATTTTATTTAATTTACATTAATATTGGACTCTTACCAGACGATCTTTGCATTTTTTAAATTTGCAAAATACTTAAAGTTTATTTTTTTAATGTTTCTTTTAATCTTAGATTGAAAAAAATCTTCCCTGTTTTTTTCTGGTTCAGCATTTTTTTTGTTTCCAGGCTAGGTTACATCAAGCAACAGATTATAGAAAATTAAGGGTGGTTGATATCCAGAAAAAGACTTTGTGGTAACATGCAATTTTTAATTGAAACCTTTTTTTAAAAAAGTTTGATTAAGTAATAATGGCTGTGGAAAATATTCAGATGAATGCAGCTCTGGATAATTAGATTCACAAAAGGAATATATTCGACATCTGCAGACCCATTAGAAAGTCTAGAAAGAGTTATGGACTATATAGAGGTGACTGCATACTCCTCTCTGAAGTTGAAGCCTGCATTATTTTACAATAGCAGGAACTGTCTGAATGGAGAAGTGGTCAATTGGTTTTTCTTAATAGGAGTGAAGAACATTGGGGAATGGTTCTGTCACGTTTAATTGGAAATCACTTTCATCTGGACTTTGTTGGGAAGATAGATCACAGAGACTGAATTTTTATATTTAATTAGGCATCAGTTGTTAAGAAATTATATTAAAACACAGATGTGTATATTTGACCCAGGATGAATTACTCTTAACTGTTGCGATGGTTTGGGATAGATAAGATGCCATGGTAAATTTTCTATGACTTGATTATAATGACAGTTTGTTAACAGTGGGTTTTGAAACTTTAAACCTGGGCTTTTTTATTATTGTTGTTGTTTCTGTTAATTATTTTGCCATTAATGTTGTATATGGTGACATGTTAATAATTGCAAATAGACTTAATAGTTTAAAAAAAAAATTCTCGGCATGTTTTGCAAGGAGTGAGAAACTAATATTGTATTAATGTATTGATCAGTATTCCACTTGAAGATAATATATGTATATGTGTTGGGTTTTTTCTTTTTTAATACACCTTTTATGTTTTTTCTTTGTTTTTTAAAAATTTGCTGGAGTTTCATCTTTTAATTTTTTTGAATAAAATAAAAAGATTTTTAAAAGAGGGAAGTTTGCTAAGTAATTACTGATATGGCAATAATGTATAGATTGATATACAGCTTTAAATACATAATTTTAAATTACATGAGTTTTTGAAGTAAGTTGGTAAATTTTTGGAACATGAGACCTATGGGGGAAAAATCCCTATCCTACATGTGAATTCTTGGTAATATAATAGCCAAAATCTGCCATTTCACTACTGAATTTTGATGGCTTGATTTCATGCTATTTCGGCATTGACCATATTAAGAAGCTCAGGTGTGGAAATAAGAGCATTTTCTGTCTCAGAGGTTATCTGTCTTCATTGCCATTCTTAAAAAATCATCTAAAACCCAAAAAAGCCTTTGCTATAAATAATAAGGCCGATTTTTTTTCTGTTCCATGGTACATCCAGCCTTTGAAATTGTTTTGAACCCTTCTCCTGATACATTCTAACTATGAGATCCCTTTGATGTTCTGTAAGCTCTTTGAAGATCAGGGCTTTTACTATAGAAGACAAATGACTAAATATCAGGAAAAATCCTACTAGAACAACTGCACTTTATATGGGCTTGGTCAGATCCACTTTAATTGAGAATGAGAAGTGTGTACTGACAACTATTTAACATCAGTTTGAATGTGATTGGTTAATTCTGAACACAGCCACATCCCTACTTATATGACTATGTACATGCTTATGCAATGACATTATTCTACATTTTTGTTGTTGTTTTTGCTCCTGAAAAGATTTCAGTTTATTTTTCAATTGAATTGTACATCTTGTATGTTATATTAGCAATAGCACTTAGCATTATAAATTGCTTTACAGTGCTTTACAGCCCTTTCTAAGTGGTTTACAGAGTCAGCATGTTTGGGTCCTAATTTTTAGCGACCTCAGAAGGATGGAAGGCTGAGTCAACCTTGAGCCTGGTGAGATTTGAGCTGCCAAATTGCAGGCAGCTGGCAGTCAGCAGAAGTAGCCTGCAGTACTGCACTCTAACCACTGCACCACCGTGGCTCATAACATATAACATAAACTGAAGTGATTTATCTTGTTCTGGTTTTCTTACATCACAAAATCCTGGCATTTTAACAGGGGTATGTAGACTTTTTATATTTGCTGATGATAGACACTTGTTTTTTAAGTATGAAAGCAAGATTATTTTTTTAAAAAAAGAAGTCATAAAAGACAGTAACATGGATCTTACTATAGAAGCTTAAAAAGTCTTTTATTTTGCTACTCCCTTTCATCATTTGATTTCATATTTTTAATATGTTGTCTTTCCCTGCTTCTCTGACACTTACGCAGATTTAAGTATCCTAGTGGTCAATGAATCTCTATGTGGTCCCCTACATAGAAAAATTCTATTACTTTTATTTACCCTGCTTTGCTTTTAAACAAAAGAAACTGTCAATTGCAACAATTGTCTCTGCCTCTACCATGATGACTTATACAACAGACCTAATTAGTATCTCTGAGCTCTTAAATCTATATTTTGTAATCTAAACATCTAGGATTACAGGAGGTATCTTGGAAGGCAAAAAACCCCAACAACTTCTGAATCAGTTTAGCTACAAATTTCTCTCTTTGCAACTTCAAATATATTGCGGATCCTCACTGGTTTTCAAAGTCCTATAATACTATGTATATGTTTGTACAGAAGTATTTGGCTTCCATAATGAAAAAAAATGTCTTAGATATAAAGTCGGTATCGTTATAGCAACCCAGTTAAAATTAATGGTTTTTAAATTAATTTTGATTAACATTATTCTATTAATCCATTAGATTCAGTGAATAATATATAGTATGTTTAAATAACTGCAGAGCAATAGAGTTCAGTAGGATTCTACAGCACCCTTAATTCTATCTCTATTTGAGGAATAATTGAAACATAAAATAATATTATGGTAGAAACAAACTGTGTTATATAACTTTTCTGAAAAAAATTATGTATGATGTTAGCTATAAACTAAAAGATACATTGCAAATTTAAAATTTCTACTCCAGAAAAGAAAGGTGCCAAAATGTCCTGATCTGGACCACGTACCCAATTAACATACAGTATTTATCTATCCAGCATTGTTAAATACATTTACAAACATGATGAGTATGGTCAATGTTTTCTTTGTTTCTATATTTCTCCACTCCTAACTTATAAAATTAAAAAATTGTGCACTATAATGTATTTAATAAATAGTTTTGGCAGCAGGGTTTGGAAATGTAAACATGGGAAAAAGACAAAAGGCAATTGTCTTTTCAGATGGGGAAGTTTGAATCTACTCCTTTTCCTAATCTATATGGACATTTTATGTTTTATCTGACAAGTTAAAAATAGGCATAATGAAAACAAGACAAAATCTTGCAAACAATATATGCATTGACTTAATACTTTTTGCAATGCCCCTTGGCTACCTTTTCTGAAGGAGTAAAGTCTTTCTTGCATTAAATTATCATTTATTGCTCCTTGAGATAATGGAAGAACATTATAAAAGATAATAGAGATCATTTCTGGGAGATTAACATATATGACAGCTTGTTTTTTAAGTAGATTAGAAGCATTCTTTATTTGTATTAAGTCTACACGAAGAGCTGATAAATCATAATCATATCATTATAAGTTATCATCATCATTATTAAAATTAATTGCGTCTCAAAGTTTTTTTAAAAAAATATCCTGATGTAATCATTCCTGAAACTTTAAAACAGGATTCATATCATAGTAATATCATGAATAATATGTTGACAATACAACATTTGATGGGAATTTCTTACCATAATATTAGCTACATACAGAGCTATCCAAAAATGTTACATTAAAAATACAAATATATTTTAATCCAAAATTAAAAGTAAAAAACTGAAAGCATACAAAAATGATCTGTTACTACGCATATGTCTTATCTGCTTATCTTTTTCCATCAAAATTAGGAAGGAAGGAAAGATTTTAGGAAAAGCATCACTATCCCAGTTGGCTCCCAGAAATGTTCATAACTGACTTGTGCACTGCTCCCCGACAATCCACTCCTTACTAAGAGATCCTGTAAGGTTTCCATGAGCTCTGGGGCTGTGACTGCATGACCCAATAAATGGTTGACACTCTTCTGCCAAACTACGATGTATGTCTGTTTCTTTTAAACCAAGCAGACATTTATAGCATCTCACTTGTTTAAATTAAGAAGGAATTTGAATTACAGATGACATAAATGAGGAAAGCATCTGGCAGTTGGCTGGTAATTTAAAGGGTAATTTGGTTAAAACATTGAAAAACATTTAGGTCAAGGCATTATTATATGACATCAATGCATACCAAATCAAGAGCTATTTTTCTAAGATATTTTAGTTTCTAAAGTTTTGTATTTTTCTTTTCCTTACACTTTTTCCTTGTGGTTTTGAAATATTTAACATTTGTTTAATTTCTTTGTATTAGACAAGATACAAATGGTGGAGTCTGTAGAAAATAAACGTACTTTTAATAGCCATGGTACATGAATGAATTATAATGCAAAATCTGATTATCTTATCTTTTAAACCTTTCTTCGGCATTAAATAGGCAATCTAGTCACAAGGGACAAAATTCTGTACTAGAATTAACAAGGAGTTTTGTGTAAGCAAGAAAAGTCACAGCCCAACAAGGATATAAATATTACTACTAATTTTCATTCTATTTCCTTGATCATCCATTGTCTTTGCCATGTCATGGAAACTCTTACTCATATTAAGATAGAATTATCATTTCAAACCACTGCATGAGATTCATATATTACCTTGTGGCCCCTTGATTCTCAAATAAAGGGACGTGAATTAAATACCTTGAGGGGGATAGTTTCTCTTTCACACAATATCACTTGCAAATCTGGAAAAATAGACCCCAAATATTCCAGTTATTAGATGACCACAAAACGTTTGAAGAAATGTTGGCAAATTGCATAATTGCATGTAAATTTGATATATCCTCACCATAATATCTTTTTGGATGTAGTTTTCAGGTTGCTTTCATTTTTATCCTGTTATTTAAAAATAATTCAACTTAGAAGGGCTTATTTTTGGAATATCTCAGCACTGTGATCATAATTAAAAATGGATTGATAGATTGTAATAGCACAGTTCTGGGATATGTAGCCTCAGGTAGGATAGCAGTAGAACAGCAGACAAACTCTGCTTCAATATAAATGTAGGAAGATAGCACCCACCCCTCTCCTAGAAAAATGAAATATCCTAGGAAATATTAAAAAGGCAGAATATTTCCCCTAAAAGAGAAGTAGAAACTCAGAGAGGCAGAAGCTCTCCCCCCCACCTTTGTTAATGGATGGACCATTAAGGCCTAAGCCTTAATGGTATTCTACATTACAAAACATCTACCCATCTCACTACAGGGCCTGGGAAGATTGCATCAGCCAGCTCTCAGGTGAAGCCATGTGGTCCAAACAAAGCCTACAAAGTTAGCTAAGACACCTGCCCCTGGGAATCTGACAGCCAATGGGATACATTTCTTACACAGGAACAGGAAACACTAAGGTGAGGCCCAACAGAGGGTATAAAACTAAGGGTGTCTCAGCCTCTTGGCCCTTCTTTTCCTTCACCCAACACATTGAAGTATGTGATCATCCTTTTCACTTTGGAGCTTCAAGCCATGTGTTCCTGTCCATCATTAAACCATCTTTCCAAACAGCCTCCATATTTCCAGTATCTTTTTTCCCACTTGGAACTGAACCCAGTAGGATATTTCTTTCAACATAAGTTTCACTGACTTGTAATTGTAACTGACCTCTTTCAATAGAGGCATAAGCACTGGGAACTTTTAATTCCTATCAATGCAGGAAACAGCAACTACACTTTTCCAGATATTTGTTCTGAAAAAGATGTAGGCTGCTTGTGGGATTTAAAATTCAGGTCATTTGGCAACAATGAATTACCAACTTAATCTCTATTTCTTCATGTCAAAGCGAAAAAATTCAGCTTTCATAAATTAGAGGTGGTGAACCGTGTTTTCCTTTTGCCAGCATACTTTTATTACACATAACTAGGAAGAATAAAAGAAAAGCAGTACAATATCTAAGAGGTACAGAAAAGAAAGAAAGTAAAGTAAAGTACAGTAAAACTCCTTTCCCTGCAATCATGCGCAGTAAATCAAACATCACAAGACACTCATATCTTGGTTACTATGGAAACATGATAATTCTCTGGTGGCTTAGCAGACAAATCAAAAAAAGGTAGTGACACTTCAAACACCTCCCACCCCTTTCTTTTAATTCCTTATTTTTTGGTTAGACCATTTGGCAGCGATAGAATTCCAACTATGGAGAGACATGTGTTAAAAGCTCTTTTTCATTTCACTGAACTATGTCAGGAATCCTTGATTTTTTTTTAAACTAAGATAAAGTACAGCATAATGCAGGCTACAAAGTTTTAGTTGCTACATTTCCCAGGGGTATCTGGAAAAATCTTGACCCTCTATTGCAGAGCTTTCAAACTCATGGCTCATGGCAAACTCACGGGCCAGATGTGTCACATTCTGGCCACACCCATACCCAGTTTAGCAAAAGGGAAAAAAGTTGTGATATGTCATATGACATCACCATGATGACACAAGTTTACACCTGCTCTATTGTTAAATGTCAAAGAAGGAGAAGCAGGAGGAAAATAACTTCTTCCAGAAACAGCCAGGATAGGTAGAGTTGGTTTAAATCAGTATTTCTCAAATTTTTCAACTTTAAGTTTTATCAGTTTGAACTCTCAAAATTCTCTAGCAAGTCATTCTGCCTGGGGAATTCTGGGAATTGCAGTGCACACAACTTAAAGTTGACAAGTTTGAGAAACATCGATTTAACACCAAGACAGCAACCTCTCTTGATTTGATGCAGAGCTGTTTCTCTTGTCTCAAATAATATAGTCAATACTGATAGCTGAGTTTAACAAAATGTGGTTTAAACAAATCTGTGAAACAATTCAAGGGCTGACAATGTTTAGAAATCATTCCATAAGTGAGAAAGCTGGTTCTACCAGTTCCTAATTTAAATTTCTTTCCTGAGCAGGTGACTGGTTTAATGACCTAAATGTCCTTTCCAACTCTACAATTCTGTGATTTTAAAATGAGATTGCTTTAGAAATAAATCAAGAGTTACAAACTCCAGTTTTCATTCCTTTTAATGCTTCTTTCTGTAAAAATCTATCTTAAACCAGAAACGTTAATGAGAATGGTCAGCTCTATGTTATATTTGTTACCAATCTTCCAAACAGAAATACTAGGAATTAAAAGGACTATCAATAGTTTCTATATTAATCTTTAGCTGGCTCTTGATAAAAAAAAAATGAAGCAGGAGTCAGCAGGTTTAAGCTGCATATAGGACTAATTAAGTTGGTTTGGAAGGAATACTTTTTCTGAGAAGAAAAATAGAATGTTGTATTTAAAAATATAAAGTTGGATTCAGCTTAAAGGAGCCTCTAGGCAAAATGACTTGTAGCGATCCTTGATGGGCTATAATCAGAGTGCCTGTCTCAGGCTATTCCTTTAATTTCCACAGTACAGCAAAGCCACTAGATTGGAGGCACTTAGAAATGAAAAGAGTGGTTACTGGTCTGGCACTGCTAAACCCAGGCATAGGCTATGGGCCTGGAAACAGCTGAAGGTTTCCAGATACTGATGAAAAGCTTGATAAAGAATGTCTCTGTCAAAATATAATTATAAGGTGGTGAGAGAGTTTTAGGTAACGCTATGCCAAAATTTTGTAAATGCTTCCTTCTCTGAAAGAAGATGGTGAATTTCTTTCCAGTTTCTCTTGGAGATTATTTTGAGATGGATGCGGAGATGATGTTACTTTATTGTTAGAGAATGTTGGTGTTACTGGTTTCCTGTTATATTGTTCAGTTGGCAGGCAAGGAGAACAATGGAAGGGATTCCAATCTTAATTTAATTTCTTGGATTTTAGTTGAAGTCAGACTATGATTATTAGACTTGTGCAGAATTATGAACCTCAGACTTAAAAAGTGCCTTGGAGTTTAGACAACCATGTTGCATGAAGCTATATCTTCTGAAGCTGAGTTGACTTGAAGCTCAACCTTCAGTTCCTGGAATGACACATGATTCCAGAAAATATATATTTGAGTTTAGGAGGCATTGTCTGCTCCAAAGTATCTTGCCACGCCCAGTCACTGCCTCCTTAACTCAAATTCATTTTAATGTGGAATCATGAGGCTATAGTATGATTCCAAGGCAAAGAAGCAGCTTTTTTAAGGAGTGGGTGTGGTGTATGTAAGTTAATAATGATAATTAGTAATTTTCCTGTTTTGGACCCAAACATCCAGGGTTGAGTGGATTTTTATAGTCTAGCTATGTTAGTTCCAGCTCAAGGAGGCAATAGTTTCTTTAGAAAATGAATGCAGAGTTAGACTAATAATGTACAGATATGCTTATCGTGTACAGATATGCTTATACTGAACATTTTCTACATTATATAGTTCTAGAAATATAGGATGACATTTCTGCCTAGAATGAAATGGAATGAAACTGAGAAAGTGGTTCAGTTTTTTATTGTTAAAAAAATCAACCATATAATTTTTCACCACTGGTGTGGATTTTTCTGGTATGTATATTCTCCTCCTCCCACTCTTCCTCTCATACAAAAAAATGTAAATTAGTTAAAGGTATGGATTGTGACCTTTCAAGCTCTCCTCAAACCTGCCCAGCTGCTGATGGGGTGACATGAAAGCTATTTTCTTTATAATGAGATACCAAGTAGATATGTCTTCTTTTAGGACCTGGCATTTAAAAATACATTTACTTCTATTATGGACTAGCCTAATCTGCAACAACTAATGCTTGTGATGTATTGGGAGAGCAGATGTTTTAGACAATGTGCTGGCAGAAGCACAAAGCAGGAACAAAGTTTCTTTCATTATTGACTTACTATCTACAAACAGTTGTAAAAGTTTTTTTATCTAAGTGATTTATTGCAGAATTTGGCAATGATTTACCCTAAAGTAAATTGCCTATTATTTTTCTCCCCACTGTGAAGTTGAGTAGAATAATATGGAAAAATAAGGGGGAAATGGACACCTTGATTTCTTCCATCCTCACCGCCCAACACCGGTTCACCTTATTTGAAGCCTTTGCAGCTAATTTGAATATGCTATATAAATGATGTCAGATTGAAGAATGATATAGGGAGGAAAAGAAAGAATGAGAAGGAGAGGGTTAATGCCGACATTATCATATTTTAATAAATCAGATAAATAAATCTAATAAGAAAGAGAAAAAAGGAGTAAACTACTATTAAAAATGACATAGTTCACTTACATTGGAATTAACTAAATGGAATGATCCTATCTCCATTATTTTGCTGAGAGATCATTTTCCCTAAAGAAATATTACAAGTCAGTTTTCAATTTTTCTTCAGTTTTGACATTTCCATTATTTAATATAATAAACAGTCCCAGATTGTTTAACATTTTGTTAAAATATTCAAATAAGAAATTGACAGTATTACATTACATCCTGGTTTTACACATTTAGTTCCTATCTAATCATGGAAATGATTTTTATTTATTGTATCTTACTTAAATGATTTATCTGGCTGCTCAACTTGCAAATGCAATTTTGAATAGCTAACATAAAATTTAAAAAAACTACAACACAAAATAAAATATCACAAATCAAGACCAAAATCACATGTTAAATAATCCTAAATCATTTTCTAGACACATTCATTTGACATCCTAACTCAGCGATCAGGGAAAAAACTAAGTTTTAAAATCTAAAGCTAACAGGGTCTGGGCCATCCAAATGTTGAAAAATAAGCTATTCACAGAGCAGGTACTATGATAAAGAAGGCATGGCTTCTGGTTTCCATTTGATGGCATTATTTCATGAAAGCCAAATCTTGTCTGCCCTATTAGATATCATAAAAAAACCAGATATTATTGCACATAGATAGTTGCACAAGTAAATCAACCATGGACCGTGAAGGGATTCATGAGTGATGGCCCATACTGGAGCTAATAGTCAACTCACAAAGTTGCAGCTCACAAAGTAGTGATATTTTGCTAATGCATTATGGACAAATTGCAGCTTCCAAATTGTATTCAAAGGAAGTCCCACTATTGCATGTTGCAATAGTCCAAGTGGAACATGATGAAAGAATGAGTGACTGATAGATTATTCCAATTTAAGAATCTTTTATATATATATATAAATGGATGTGTGTGTGTGTGTGTGTGTGTATGTTCCAGCATACCTTTGGAATGCCTCGAGCAATTTCAACCAAATGTTGTAGACAGATGACTTACCCTCTGGAAAAAAATACTGTGAGGGTAAGACACCCTTAAAACTCCTTGGTTTATGTGTGTGTGTGTGTTCCAGCATAACTCTGGAGTGCCTGGCCCACTGAAATGAAAAAGAATGAATTATATCTATAGTGTCAGATCAAAGTACTTTTGACAGTGATAGTGTGCATTTTGGATTCAATTCTGTTAAGATACGGCCTGTTGTGCCTTAAAATGGATTCTACTGTACAGTACAGTGGAGTTGCCATGGTAATGGCTTGTGCTCCACAATACTCCACAAGGGGGCTCCTTCTGGTAAGGGGATTGGATTTTAGAAAACAACAACATCCTTGATCCTCATCTTCAAGCAAAGAGGGCAAGTTGTCAGAGGAGGTGCCAAGTGTCTTTATCTTACATTTACTTTATTGTGTTCCATAATAATATATTTAATTGCTATAACGATGCCTCCAAGGAAATATCAGGTGATTTGCCAAATGCAATCAAAAGCTACAAAAATGAAATACCAGTGTAGACAAGAAACTCCTGAGGAGAGGAATAAAAGACTTGCAACACTGCGCAAGAAAGCTGCTACATCTAGAGCTTCAGAGACAGTACAACAGTGTGAGGTCCAACTACAGGATAAGAACTGTTACATCTAGAGCTTTCTTTATAATTTTTATACTCTACTTATACTTTTAAAACCCTGTAAATAAAATTATTTTGATTTGACACTATAAATATAATTCATTCCTTTTCCTATCTAATACAAGGGATAAATAAATATCTGGGCAATGCTGGGTTATCAGCTAGTAGTGAATATTATGGAGTTATGCAAATGAACTCTTGGACAATTAACACCTGTTGTTCCAGCAGGAGTCATAAATCTGAGGAGACCCCCCAAACTGTGCATCAGTTTTTGGGCATTTAGAATTAAAAATTAATTCCTCCAGATATTGGGGGGAGGTTATTCTAAAATCCATGTTTGTTTAATCTTGTATGGCCTAAATCAAAGCCTTCAATCATTGAGAAAGAATCCTGACAGATCACTTGGTTAGTTTGTAGTAGATATGCCTCTGATGTTAATTAATTCCATGACACTGGATGATTTTAGTCAGTAGTTTGATGTGGATACTAAGTAGGAACAGAGAGAAGTTAGAACCCTGAGAAATTTCACAAAACACACGGACAGAACCACTGGAACATCCTGCTTCTCAATCTCAACCCTGAAGCTGATCCAAAAAGAGTCCATTGTTGATAGTGTAAAAGGATGCTAGAAGATTATAGAAAATTAGAATGGATGTATTAAACTCATTCTAGTTCTGCCACAGGTGGTCTACAAATATGATTAGTACTGGAATCTATATCTAAAACTCAAGGCAAAATTCAGTTCATAATTATGATGACCCAGGGCATGGCACAAAGACAACACAGTCAAATAAGCAAGAAGAGTCCCTTGATGAGAGAGGTAAACAAATCATCTATTTAAAAGACAGTGAAACATACCACTTCCTAAAAAGATGCATCCAATCACATATCACCACCTAACAGGCCTTAGAAAATGAATCGATTTTCTGTATTTGATTACCACCAAGGATCTGTTCGTGACCAGAAGCAACAATTTTCCAAAATTTTTGGTCGTCACCCAATTTGGTCATGAACAGAAGTATTCATGATCTGAGGTTCCACTGTATTTTCAATGGAAATGAATGCAGAACTCTCATATTTATTTCATTCACATTTTATATGTGTACTGTTTATATACTGTATATATAGCAATGTTTTTTATACATTTTAATATAATATTTTAATGAATATGTGTGGATGATAAATATTTTGTTAAATAAAACATATTCGATGGATGAGCAAAATTAATGCTGATTATTGAAATAATAGAGAAATGCCCATTGTTACAAAAATGTGAGGCTACTGTTTTTAAAAAAATTACAGCCATTACTGCAGGAGCGAGCCATCTGAGTTTACAATTTAAAAGTTGCAGAAACCACACATTTATGCAATGTGCAAAACATTCCAAATTGTCATCCTAAAGTAGTTTTGAATATTTTTGTATATTTATTTTTCCAATTTTGCAGAATGATTTGTTTTTGCTCTTAGTCAGTAATAATATAATAATTGTTACTAAATATCTTCCAAACAATCTCTGAAATGTGATTATATGAAATAAGAATTAAGAAATATATCTAAAATTATTCAGAAAATGTCATGTAACAAATAAATGTACAAGTTATGCTATTGAATTATTAAACATGCAACATTCACCTATGTATATTATTCCTAATTTCAAATATTTTAGTAAAGTCATTAAACATAAAATATTTTCCAATATGAGATCTTAATTTCATGTCCAAAGAATATGTACAAGTAAACATGTTCTGGTTTAATTTGATGGAAAAATAAAACTTGATTTGAAGAGTTGAGTTAATTTGATGCTAATTTGTGATTTGGATCGTAAATCCATTGTCTCATTACCAGTATAAGCATCCATGAAGTAAAAAGGGGGACAAGTAATGTCATACCTGATTAATATCATTTGTACCATGATCACATGAACATTGCATATTCTGCATTATTTCTTCAATTATACATTACTTCATCATGGCTTTCCTTGGATGTCTTTGGTGTTGGTGTAAAGCTTTGTCTTAAATAATGTCATACTGCAAAATGAATGAATGAATAAATGAATAATAAACCCAACTGGCCTTCACTGAATCCAGAAAAAGACCCAGCAGGAACTCCTCCATAACAGGCAAAGAAGAGAATAACAAACAAAGCAACATTCTCATTCCATATAGTATGTTGCAGGAATATCTGAAAGCTCAGGATGATTTTCAACCAATGCAACATACATGTACACTTCAAACCCAAGAAAACACTAAGGAAGAAGCTTGTCCACTCCAAGAATAAAACACAAAGACACAAACTGAGCAATGTGATATATGTGATACAATGCAATGAGGCATTGCAGATCTGTACATTGGTGAAACAAAACAACCACTTCCCAAACACATGACATAATACAGGAGAGTAAACACTTCAGGACAAGATTCAGCAATCCATCTGCATTTGAAAGATAAAAGTCATTCTTTTGAAGACAGCAAAGTCCACATTCTGGATAGAGAGGGGTAAAGGAGGTCAAATTATGTTAACAATGAACAGTCCTCTTTCAATAGAAAGGGAAGGATAAAACATCACCTATCTCTTGTCTACAATGCAGTTTTAGCACCAGTTCCAAGAAGATTCCAGCCTCATTTGCACTCTAGTACAGGTGATCCTGAGGGCACAGATAATCCCCCAAGTGAATTTTTTTGGATATGGGATAGATTTGAATGAATGGCAGAAACTATGGACTAGAAACGATAAATTAACAATGTCAACAACCTACAAAGAAAATTTGTATAAGATGTTTTACAGGTGGCATCTACCCCCGGCAAGATTAGCAAAGATATTTAAGGATAAATCGGAGAAATGTTGGAAATGCCATCAGATACCTGGATCATATTACCATATGTGGTGGACATGTGCAGAAGCTAAAAGATACTGGACTAAAATACACACATGGTTGGAAAAAATGATAAAACACCATATAGATTTAAAACCAGATATATTTTTATTGGGGATTTTGCCTGAAGGTTATAGTAAAGAAATAACATATTTAATTATTAATATAATAACAGCAGTTAGAATCATATTTGCTCAAAATTGGAAAAATGAGAAAATTCCGATGGAGGAGGAAATGATTAAGAAAATAATGGAATGTGCAGAAATGAGTAGATTAACATTAGCAATTACAGAGCAAGAGGAAAAGGAGTATTACAAGATCTGGGATTTATTTTATGAATGGCTAAACAGAAGAGTAAGAAATTGAAGTATATTGTAATAGTAATGATATATTATAATTAATTATTTTTGAATAAGTTATAATATGAATATAATTTAGTAAGTTGAGATTTGCTTTTAAAAATAGCCTGGAATTGAAATAAAATTTTTAATGATAGTATGATAATGATACAATATGATATGGATAGAATGTTGATTAGAATATAATATGAATGTAAGAGGAAAGGTTTATAAATATTGTGCACACGACATATGTACCAAACCGACACACTGTATAATTGAAATAAGGTTTTTGTTGTTGTTTTGTTTATCATAAAAATAAAAATAAATCAAAAGAAGAAAACAATCTTCGAAGTGGCCTCAACAGCTCTCAGGAAGAGTGCTAAGACCAGATGACTGCAAAGAAATATGATCCTTCCAACCCCAACCCCCAAATCCTGTCAGAATTAATTCTTCCAGTGGCTGAATAGAACAAGAAGAGAACTGATACTAGATATTACTAAAATGAATTAATTTGCCAACTCTGGTTCTTCTGCTCCTAACTTTCATTTTCTTTGTTTAAAACATAAAAATTAATGAAATATATTGATCCACATTTTCCTGGCGTGCAGATTTTTAAGTTGCTCTACTTCGATAGACACATTTTTGTAACCATTTTTAATGTAGTGCTTCATTTTATATATGCATTTTATGCGCATTATATCTTAATGTATTCATTTTAAATGTATTTTAGAATTTTTAAAACATCATACTTATATTTCAACTTACATATTTGTTCAAAAAAGAGATTTCTGATACAAACTAACTTCAAAGGTCTTCTCCAGAGATTATGAGCCAGAACTCCAATAATTTGTGTTGAAATCTTCCAAATTAACAAAGTATGAGTGAGGGGTGATGGGGATTCTAAAGTCCTGAACACACAGTGGTTAGAATGCAGTACTGCAAGCTACTGCTGACTGCCGGCTGCCCAGAATTTTGGCAGTTTGAATCTCACTGGCTCAAGGTTGACACATCTTTCCATCTTTCCGAGATCAATAAAATGAGGAGCCAGGTTGTTGGGGGCAATAAACCATTTAGACAGGGCTGTAAACAGGATGTGGTCTCCTGATCTGACGGCAGCGGCAGTGGTTCCGGCAGGCGAAGTTGCGGCTTCGCTGATCCCGATGGCGGTGGAGGCGGCGGTGACTGGGTGGCTGCGAGGATGACGACATCAGTGGCGGCAGTGTCGAGGTTTGGTGCTGTCACCTGGTTTGGCGGGGGTGCTGGCCTCAGCAATGGTGGTCCCGGCGTCGGAGGCATCGGTGTTGCTGGTGTCGCGGCCGTCTTGATGCCACTGGTGGAGACGGAGATGGTGGCCGGATGAGTCGTGGATGCGGGCTGGCCATTTTGGGCCCAGCCCTGGTTTCGATCGGAAGGGCCCCCGCGTCGTCGGACAGCAGAGACATATCCCTTGGAGCCTTTAAAATACTCTGCTAAAGACCTCTGGGCCTTGAGGAATGTCCCCCTTTCCCTCAAGTGGCCACGAAACTTTCAAAAACTTATCTTAATGATGGATCCTGGGATCCTGAGAGATGGCACGGCCACAGGAAAAGTTTTGGGGAGGGTTCCCAGGTGTTTAAGTTTTTAGATAGGTTTTTATTGGGGTTAGGGAAATCCAAACCGGATTTGGAGGACAGCCCGCGGGAGTTTGGAGGCAGCCAGGCTGGCAGGCACGTGGGTTAAGGAGGTGAACGGAGATTAGGCAACCAGGGGGGGGGTTCCATCGGCACTGTAAGTGGGAGGGGCAGATATGGCAGGGGTAGAGGGCCATATCAGGTCATGGGATCGTGCAGCTGCTGTCTTCAAGTGGTAGTGCGCTCCGACCCTCTTCACCCATCTTGCAGGCCTGGTTGTGCAGAGTCTTAGGCCCTGAGTACCCGGCTGATGTTGTGCAACGCCAGGTCCGTTGTCAATAAGGCCCCCCTGATTTATGATCTTATTCAGGAGGAGGGCATGGACCTGGCAGGTATCACTGAAACCTGGTTGGGCCCAGAAGGTGGTATTCCTCTGAAGGAGATGTGCCCACCAGGTTTCAAGCATTTCATCAGCCAAGGTCTCAGGGAAGGTGTGGTGGGGTGGCGGCAATTATCAGAGAAGTCCTTTGTCCTGGGGAGGCCACTGTTCCTCAGACGGCTGGTTATGAGTCTCTCTTTGTGAAGTGGGGGCAGGGGGTTCAGATGGGCCTTTTGATAATGTACCTGGCTCCCTGCCACATATCATCGCCCTGCCCGGGCTCCTTGAGGTGATAGCCAGGCTGGCGGTTGAGACCCCTAGGCTTTTAGTCATGGGGGATTTCAACCTGCCTTCACTCGGTGAAATCTCTGGGATGGCTTGGGAGTTCATGGCTTCCATGATGGCCATGGATCTGACCCAATTAGTTTCTGGCCCCACTCACATGGGTGGGACACACGCTGGACCTGATTTTTGTCTCTGGTCAGTGGTTGAATGACTGTAACTTTGGGGATATAGTCATAAAACCCTTGTCATGGTCAGATCATTTTCTTCTTAAGCTCGACTTCTGTACCAACCACCCCCCACTGCAGGGAGGCGGAGCCATGCAAATGGTTCCGCCCCAGGCACCTAATGGACCCTGAGCGGTTCCAGATGGAGCTTGGGCCATTTCCCGAGACTCTGGCTCATAACTCAGCTGGAGACCTGGTGGCCACCTGGGACAGGTTGGCCGCCGAGGCTCTGGATCGAGTTGTGCCTTTGCGACCTCTGACCCGGCACAGATTGTATCCAGCTCCGTGGCTTACGGAAGAGCTGAGGGAGATGAAGTGCTGGAAAAGATGTCTGGAGAGTGTTTGGAGGGCTAGTCGCGCCAAGTCCGACCGGACACAGGTGAGGTCCTATATTAGGACCTACCTTGTGGTGATAGAGGTGGCAAAGCGTTCGCATTTCTCTGCCCTTATTGCGTCGGCAGAAAATCGGCCTGCCGCTCTGTTTAGAGTGACTCGCTCCCTGCTTGAGCCAAGAGCACGGGAGTACCTCTTGCAGGGCAAGGCAGAGGAGTTTTCCTGATTTCTGCATGACAAAATCGCTCAGATTCGGGGTGGGCTGGACTCCAGGTGGATGGTCCCGGGGGAGTCTTGAGACTGTTATCTGGGAGGAGTTTGACCCTGTGACTGCTGAGGTTGTAGACAGGTTGCTGGGGCGGCTGAATACCACCACATGTTTGTTGGACCCGTGTCCATCCTGGTTGGTTTTGACCTCCAGGGAGGTGACACGAGGCTGGCTCCAGGGGATTGTCAATGCTTCGTTGAGAAAGGGATCGCTTCCTACTGCCTTGAAAACAGCAGTGGTGCGACCCCTCCTCAAGAAGCCTGCCCTGGACCCGGCTGTTTTAAATAACTATCGTCCAGTCTCCAACTTTCCCTTTGTGGTGAAGGTTGTTGAGAGTGTGGTGGCGCGTCAGCTCCCTCAGTACATGGAGGAAGCGACTTACCTTGATCCTTTCCAATCGGGCTTCAGGCCCGGCATAATACCCAAACAGCATTGGTCGCGTTGGTTGATGATCTCTGGAGGGCCTGTGACAGAGGTTATTCCTCTGTCCTGGTCCTATTAGATCTCTCAGTGGCTTTTGATACTATCAACCATAGTATCCTATTGCAGCGGTTGGAGGGGTTAGGAATTGGAGGAACCGTCTTACGGTGGTTCTCCTCCTTCCTCTCTAACCACTCGCAATTTGTGTTGATGGGGGGGAGAGGTCCACCCCTAGGCCCCTCATTTGTGGGGTGCCTCAGGGATCCTCTCCCCTCTTTTGTTCAACATTTATGTGAAGCCGCTGGGGGAGATCATCCATGGTTTTGGGGTGCAGTGTCATCTCTATGCTGATGATACTCAGCTTTATAACTCCACCCCAAACCACCCCAACGATGCTGTGGAGGCTATGTTCCGGTGCCTGGAGGCTGTGCAGATTTGGATGGGCAGAAACAGGCTTCAGCTCAACCCTTCCAAGACTGAGTGGCTGTGGTTTCCAGCACCCCGATATAGTCAGCTGACTCCATCGCTGGCTAATGGGGGAGAGATCTTAACCCTCACAGAGAGGGTTGGGCATCCTCCTGGATGCACGGCTGTCTTTAGAAGATCATATTATGGCCATCTCCAAGGGGGCTTTTTATCAGGTTCGCCTGATTCGCCAGTTGCGGCCTTTTCTGGATCAGGACGCCTTACGCACGGTCACTCATGCCCTCGTCACCTCCCGCCTGGACTACTGTAACGCCCTCTACATGGGACTCCCTGCGGGGAGCACCCAGAGGCTTCAACTGGTACAAAATGCGGCCGCGCGGGTGGTTATGGGGGTGTCAAGAAACTCCCATGTGACACCTCTCCTGTGAGAGCTGCATTGATTGCCGGTGGCCTTCTGGGTTCGCTTTAAGGTTCTGGTTTTGACCTTTAAAGCGATCCATGGCATTGGACCAGGCTATCTGCAGGACCACATTCTGCCGGTAGTCTCCCACCGACCTGTGCGCTCCCACAGGGAGGGCCTCCTTTGGATCCCGATGGCATCTATGTGCCGCCTGGTGACCCCGAGGAATAGGGCCTTTTCTGTGGGGGCACCCACCCTCTGGAATGGGTTGTCTCCTGAGCTATTTAACAACGCCGACCTGGGACCATTCAGACGTGCGCTGAAAACTTGGCTCTTTGAGCAGGCCAGCCTGGACTGAAATGGGAGTTTTAAAGTGTAATTTTAGAAATTGGGGTTTTAAATTTCAGGGTTTTAAATTCGGGGTTTTTATTGTTAATTTATTGGGGTTGGACATAAATTTTAGTGACAGCCTTAAGATATTTAATCTTCTTTTAACTTTTGTATAGTGGAATGTTTTTTAGTTGGCTGTACACCGCCCTGTGTCCTTCGGGAGAAGGGAGGTACATAAATGTGTAAATAAATAAATAAATAAATATAAGTCTAAGTGCTATTGTTATTGTTATTCTTAACTAAAAGATATACAAATAAAAATGAATATGAACCACACTAATTGAAATGATGGCAGACATCAATTTTTCCATTGCATTTTTAGATTGAAATGTCCATTTCTTATTTTAAATAAATCTTATAAAATCTATTTTTGCACTAATGACAACTAAATTAAAATTTGGCAGAATATACAATTTTGTTGATGATATATGCTGCTATGTTTAAGCAAACTGGGTTAGATGTTTAGATGTACTTTCATATTTCCATTAACTTTTTAAATTTTAAATACTAGAGTGGATAATTTAAGCAATATGAAAGAAAAACGTCATTGCTAAAATATTGATAATACACAATTTCTCATATAGCTTGACATTAAAGCAATTTATCTGGAAATTTCTTGCATCCTAGCTGAGGAGCTGAATTCTTTTCTGATTTGTTTGTTTTTTATGCTTTATTGTCAGACCTGTAAAAAAGTGTTTTTTTTGTTTTTTTTACTATTTTAGCAAATGTTCCTTTTTTGGAAACAACCATCTTTAGTAATGTGCAAGACGATAACAGAATTAGCTGACCAAATTTCAGTGCATGGTTCATAACTTTTAAAGATATTAGATTTCTATGCTTTTTACTTGACATAAATAGCAGGAATCTTGAAGGCTAAAATAAAACAGTTTTTGTCCAGGTAAATTGTTTTTCTTCATTAACTAAGAGACTGTTTCATAATTCCATGTAACAGCATAGATTGCTTTTGATCAAATGTGCAGTCTCTGAAATTCTAAGCAGCCAAGACAAAATGAAAGCAAGGAATGACTGTAAGAGTCTGGGTTTCCCCCCTCAAATCTACACTACTACATTAAAAACATTTATGGCTTTCCTTTTTGTTCTCTGAGTAATAGGAAGTTCATGACAGGCATTAACAGGTTCAGTTTTCTAGTGGGGAACAGCAGCAGAGGATTATGGTGTAATTTATAATATCTATACAAAATTTATGGAGGTGACTGTTGATGTTAACCAGATATAAGTGGTGATATATATGAATCCATGCCTCTCCCCCCAGTTGATTCAAGCCTCCTGGGAATGAGCATGTGGGTGGATATATGCAATCTTAAATGTCTCTTTGAAATAGATGTACTTCATCTGGGTCTGGATGAGGTAGTGGTGGACCCTCCTCAAGAGGCCATCTGATTTGGATTTTTTTTTGGTCCAGTGTCCTCTTCTTCAAAAGAAAGAGCTCTGAAAATTATTATCATATCTCTGGATTAATCTGGGAAAATCATATTGATTTTGTTCTCTTCCATATGTTTTTATTGTTACAAGGTGGATTAGATGCACTTACTTTACCTTGGTAACCAATAACAATGTTTCACCCCCAACCCAACTTAAAATCAGGTTTGGTTATATTAGATGCATAGCCTAATATGTAGCAAGTTTACATAGGGCCAATTGCCAATATTTTTATCAATCTGCCAAGGATCCAAGCAGAAATTATTAATACACTTAAAAGAATTATGCCTCACTGAGCATAGTAGACCTACTTCTAAGTCAAGATGTATAGTAGTGTCATAGCTGTCTTCAGCAAAATGAAATCAGGTGAAAATGACAACATACCTGCTGTGACCCCATGATACAAATTTTTCTAATATATATTTGTACCCTGATATATGATTCATCTATCCATGTTTCCCCAAGAATAAGATCAGGCCTTATTTTCTTTTAGGCCCCCAAATAAGAACTAGGGCTTATTCTTGAGTTGTGTCTTATTTTTTCCCCATGTATGGGAGGTCCACTTCTTCTGTTTGCTCATGGTGGGGCAGGGGGCCATGCAGTACACCAGTGCCACCACCATGAGGTCTCTCATGGCTACCAGTCCACCTCTGCTTGCTTGCAGCGGCAACGGAAGAGGCCAACAACATGCCAGTGCTGTGGCCATGAAATAGGCAGAGATGGGTGGAGCTGCCCCATGTGCCCCATACTGGCTTACCTCAGGGCCCTTTATCCAGGCCATCCACTTCCCGACACCTGTTGCTAAATCAGCATGGCCATGGCACTGCAGCACCAGCACACTGCTTGGTCTCCTGCTCCATTGTGGCTGCAAGCAAGAAGAAGAAGAGGGCTAGAAGTCAAGTAGGGCTTATTTTGGGGGTAGGGCTTATATTAGGCACACATATAAAACATGTTAGGGTTTATTTTGAAGGGATAGGTCTCATTTTCAGGGAAACAGGGTAGATACATCATGCTTTTGAGTCATGTCATAGAACATTTCATCAATTGCCTCCTTCCATCCCCATTATAGTGTTCTGTGACCATTGCTCTCTAATTGTGTTAGTTAGGATAGTTACTTTTAATTTCATTTACTGTAAAACAAAATGTTGCATAATGATACATTTGCTTAAGTTTTCTGCTATCAAAATAACTATAATTTTAGTTATGTAATTACCAGTTTGTGCTTATGGACTACAAAAACTTAATTGTATCATTCTAGTGATTGAATTTCAGACAGATTTTGTAAGACATTAACACAGCATTTGTGGTTCCTACAAGGCTCAATTATTTTTGGATAGTTGCTTTGATGATTAGAAAAACTTAGTAGAAGATGTGCATATATAATAAGAGCCTTGGTAACTGGTAATGGGTTTTTCCCAAAGCAGTTTGTTTAGATATATTAACTTGTAAGTTTATATATCACTGTTCAGTCTAAGTAGTGTTTTTACTTCAAAGTTTTTGAAAGTCAATTTCTGAAGTGATAGTTTCATTGTTTCAAAATAATAGTGAATATTAGTAGAGTCTTTTCAGAATTAATTCTCTGAAAGAAGCTATCCACAGTTACTGATAAATGAAATTCTTATTTTCAGTTTTGCTCAATTTGTCATTTTTTTCCAATCTTGTCCATTTCCTTCTACTCCTTCATTTACATAGAAAATGTGTATTCTTGTTCTGACCAAGCCTTGTTCAAATTAAACAGACACAAATTGTGTATAAAAGCAAACCTTTTTTAATGCAGTGCTGGGAATTCGGTGCATTCTCAGCCAAGAGACATGTAAACCTAATTGTCCAATATCAAAAGCAAGCCCTTTCAAGGTTGCATAAGGCTGCCAAGAACAGAAGACTAATTACTAAATATCCACCAACAGAAGTTTCAAAAACAAACCAGAGTAAGCAGGGCTTCAACGAGGACTATGAGTCTAAAGAACGTCTTTGCTTCCTGCAGAGAACACATCCCTGAGGGCTAGTTTTTATCCCTTATGGGAAGGGCCATCACCTCCCAGCCTCACTCCCGAGTCACCCTTGCTGCTTCAGCTGCTCTTTCCTTTGAGCAGCCCTGTGCACACGTGCACTGGGCACAGGCTCCCTGGGGTCCTCTGTGTCACTGCTGCCAGACTCCATATGTTCCAAAGGCATCACCCAATAGTCCTGGCCCCATCCCTGCATCACACACAGGCCCTTCATCTGAGTTCTCACTACCAGAGACCTCTGCCATCTGCACCTGCTGCTGGAGAACCACAACAACTCTCTTCTGGTGGTCATATGAATTAAAAGTTTGGCTTTTTCTGGCCCAGTTATAAGAAAACATGATTTATCTTCCACATTTCATGGAAATAAAAATAGTATATCCCACCATTTTACTATCCTAATATCACCACTAGAAACTGATAATCCTAGTAATAAGACAGTCTAAGTCTAGTTTCATAAAGAGAGGACTTTTTTCTACCACTGAGTTAAAATGCTACTCGTATATCAATAGAACACTAAATTGTTCCCATTATTCTATTCTATTCAATCTCTGATTGGCAGAAGGCTTTCTGCTGATAAATTGAAGGATTCGTTGATTCTATCACAGCCTTACGTACTTTACGGACTTTATGTTTGTCATTGGATATTGTGATCCTATGGGAAAAATGTTACTTTCAATTTAATTATAAGTGATTTAAGCCAGGGGTCCACAAGTCTTGGGCCATTGACCAGCACCGGGCCATGGCATAGCAATAACCAGGCCACGCAAACAAGTGAAACCCCATCCGCGGCATGCAGGAAACGTGTTAAAATCATGCCCCTTCAGTTCACGGAAAACCTTTCTGCATGGAACTGGTCCCTGATACTCAAAAGGTTTGGGGACCTCAGACTTAAGCCTTTAATTCATTGGCTTGAGAAGAAATGAAAGCTGCATAATTAGCAAAAAACATACCACATAGTGACCAAGATATGCCTTACTGATTTATTGTGATTTGTGATTTATTCCACAAACTATAATAAGAAAACTTTAAATTTGTGATAGTTGCTGATGATGATATTGTCATAGAAAGTAGCAACCCCAGCCTCCATGGGTTAAGGAGGAACAGGAGGAACAGGAGGGAGAGATGTTTGGAACATCATGGGAAATAAAAATAATAATTTTAAAAAGCCAGATGAAGAAAATGAATCCCAGTCTCACAGCCAAGAAAATATGAGCATCTCTATGCAATCAGCAGGAGTCTGAAGATCAGTTTTAATAATACTGTTTGCTTGTTCTTTTGCCTTAGCTCCTTATGTTTATACTGCATGTAATGTTAAATCCTGAAGAAATATAAGCAGAAATCAACTAAAACTTAAAAAAAAAATCTGACTGATGGTTGGTAATCTTTTTGTACTAACATTCTGGTTTGTTTTTTTTTTTGTTCAAAGTAGATACTGTAAAATACTGTACAAACTTCATTTTGTCCACATCTGTCTACTGATAAATGTTTCTAGTTCAGATTTCAGATTTGATTATATTACTCAACATACAAATATTTTTCTCCAATCCCTGACCTTTAGTGTGCTATTTTATAAGATAAACATGCCTTCCCGTGTTTGCAGTGTCCTGGCAAACACTTTGTTTAACAATCCATATGGAAGTTAACATGCTCTTTCTTAAACAAACATGTAATACAATTGCTTAAACTAGCCTTTGTTCTGGTGAGAAAAACAGCATGTTAACTAGCTATTACCAGGAGACTCTCTCTGCTTCAGGCTATACTAGTCCTTGTCACTGAATCACTGTTGAGGGTATTTTCATAACCCAGCTCCTCCATTTCCTGGAGATTTATAATACAGGCCTATTGTTTTCTTTGATTCACATAGATATGTTCAATACAACACTAGTAAAACTGAAAGAAGATATTGCATCCCATTTGGGTTTAAATAATTTACATAATGATTTAAATTTACATGAACATGCATTTGATTGTTACAGTTCTTCTTAAAATTCATTTATGAGAGTTAGATTCTATCTGTACAGAAAAACTACAGCAATATTAATGGTGTTTTCGGATATTGGCAGTATTCCACTGTCTTATGACCTCCAAATATATTGGGTTTGCAACTCTCAATTACCACTGACATTGAGTATTTTAATAAAACATTAAATGGTTTTATTAAATAGTTCGCTTTCGCCTATTATCCATGGAACTAGCTTTATTGTCACTGCCAATCTGCAAATTTGCTTGTAAAGAACAGAGCTGCAAATCAGTGGTAAGTTAACTATACAAACTGAAATTATAAGTGAACTGAAATTGATTCTAATTGATGGTTTAATAGGAAATAGTTACAGGTTTATCTAAAAGACTGAGAAAACCTCTGCTTCTTAAGCTTCTAGGATGTTCAAGCAAATAATTCTCAATGCATTCCTCTAGCTATATTCAATTATGTGTGAAAGTCTAATCTAATTAACAAAATACAGAATATGCTTTTATGATAATGGGATAGAATGGATGAGTGGCCCTATTAACTTCTTAATTAAGAATAGGGAATTTTCATATGAGTTGGATCCAAGTTCAGCACCTTTACTAACCCAACATTTATCTGCTTAAGATGAATGTTCAAAAAGGAATTGGCACAAATGACTTGTTATGCCCCTGTTGGAATCTGATTCTGAGGGGGAGGCTGAGCAGCTGATAGGGAGTGGGAATGTGGCTCTGGTGGCTGTGGAAGAAACTGGGGAAGAGCAAAGTCTGGCTGGGCAGAGCAGGGGAGAGGTAGAGCAAGGTAGAGAGAATTCAGAGGAAGATCCAGACCCACCCTCTCTTCATCCTAGGGCATGCAGGGAAGAATGGAGAAGGGAGCAACTTGATTTGCATGGCTTATGAGGGAGAAAAGGGCCCTGATTCCCTTCATTAGCTGCAGCTGGGAACACAGTGTTTAAAAAGGGAGATTGCAACCAACAACTTGTTGAAGCAAATGACTTATCTTATATTGTCGAGACTTATCTGAGTTCCTGGATTCTTTCCAACTTTTTGTGTTTTGTTGGCCTTTCAAGTGTGAAATTCCTTATCCTGCCTTGTCCAGTTAATTGCAGCAGCATGGTTTGTGTGGATTTTTACTTAGTTTATATGTACTTGGTTTTCGAACTGAATTTCGTCCACTTAAAGACTGTTTTTGGGAGAGTTTTTTTTCTCCAGCCGAAGGTAATTGGGGGCAAAATTGGAAGTATTACTTATTTGACGGTATTACCTTTGTGCCATGCCCTGGGTCATCACATGATTCTTCCTATATCTACGTTTAAATATGGAATTTAAAGAACCCAACTTAAGGGGCCAACAGAACATTGAAAATTAAACAAAACATTTTTAAAATCAATACATTTTATATTGGAGGCAACTCACATTAAAAATAGGCTGAATTCCTGAACTTTGTGCCTGTGGGAAGAACCAAGACTTAAATCTTGGCAAATTTAAAGTGTAAGCACTTCAAAAATTGACATATTCTTGCTATTTTGTTATGTATCAAGGTATCCCAAATAAACAAAAGCATAATCTTGTATCACAATATTGAGCTAATTTTGAATCAGCTACCCACCAACATTAACCTCATTTTTGGATTGAAAATTAAAAATGACCATTGTGTGACTGTGTACCTCTGCAAAAGCTCAAATAGGACTTCTATTTGGAGAGATGAAGTTGACTTCAAGGCCTGAGGGCACAAAGCTCATTCTTTTATGTGACTGTTAATATGTAGAATTTAAAATGAAAGCCAGCTTGTGAATTGCTATACATATTTTCTTTCACTACAAAATCTAGCATTACAGATTATATTGGGAAGCTTGTTTTCTTTCTGGCAGAAAATGCAAACCTGCCAATTGAAAGCAGTCTATCAGAGGAAGAAATGACACATAGGAGAACATATTTTGAATTTTTTTCTCCCAGCCTTTTGTGATGTCTTAGATGAGTGGTGAATTAAGTCTTTTTATTTATTTATTTATTTATTTAATTAAATTTCTATACCGCTCCCTCTCCCAAAAAGGGACTCGGGGCGGTGTACAGCCTACTAAAAATAGAATATATACAATTTAAAAAACAAATTAAATATAAGAATCCGGCTGAATCCCTTCAATTATAAAATACAAAATTTAAAATTCCGGGATTAATTAAAAGTTAAGATTTAAAAATTTAAAAACCGAATAAATTAAAACCCTATAAACCATTTACTGGGCCAGGCCGGCCTGCTAGAAAAATAAGGTCTTGACTGCGCGCCGGAAGGTCTGGATGTCAGTAATGGCCCGTATCTCCGGGGGGAGATCATTCCACAGGGAGGGGGCCCCCACAGAGAAAGCCCGCACCCTTGGGGCCGCCAGCCGGCAACGATCAGGCGGCGGCACCCCAAGGAGGGCAACCCTGTGAGAGCGTACTGGGCGGCGGGAGGCTGTTGATGGCAGCAGGCATTTCTCTACTGACCAATTGCAAAGCAGAATCTTCAGAGTTCTAGAATGCTTGTGCCAGTCACACCTTAAAGGCAAACACATTTATTATAGCAGAAGCATTCCTGGAGCAATGTCAGATGCATGAAGTATCGTCTTGTGTGTGCAAGAGCACAGACATCAATATGATAAGCCAGGGGTGTCAAACTTGATTTAATTGAGGGTGTGTTTGACCTCGGAGGGGGCCATGGCCAGGGTGTGCATGGCCAGCTCGACGTCACTCTTGTCAGGGATGCCAGTGGTGGCCTGAGTGCTCTGCCAGTGAAAACAGACTCCCAAGTTTCTTTCGGCTATAACAGCCTCTTGCAACCCTCTGTCAGTGAAAATGGAGCTTAGGAGGGCCTCCCCAGCTCCATTTTCACTGGCAAAGGCACTGTGGGCCAGTCCTTTGCTGTTTGCAAGGCCGCCCCATAGGCCAAATTTAAGCACCTCGTGGGCCAAATCCGGCCCGTGGGCCTTGAGTTTGACACCCTTGTGATAAGCAAACATTCCAAATAATTTCTCTAATATATTTGAGTATTTTTTGTAAACAAAACACCCTAATGTTTTAATCTTCTGTATTTTTAACATACAATAATAAATATAAGGAGTCACTCAAATTCTACTGAGCATGGATTTCTAATAACCTTTTGTTTGTTTGTCTAATCCTTTCTTCCTTCTTTCTTTCTTGGCATAGAATAGGCGTCTTCATTATAAAATGTCTCTTATGGGTTACTACATGAATGCTGAACAGGCTCACTCACCCAGTTTTCTCCCTTATTTTAAGTTCAGATCTCAAATCTTTTTTCTTTCATTCATCAGTGATCCCAGTATACACACACACACACACACACACACACACACACAATTATAATTATAATTTGTGCACAAGAGATAAATATCTGATCTACATATAACCTCTGGCCTAAATGTGGACTGTTTTCTGCTTTACCTAACTAGCTTTTAGTAACTCAGATAGGCTTTTGAAATAATCAGGGACAAATTGTTAGACAAAATAAGGATTTCGTTCTTCAAAAATAAGGAATTTTTAAGCAACCGGCATTTTCCAGATTTTTGCCATATAATACATGACCATTGGTTAAGCTGATTGGGAACTCAAACTTTAGTACTAAATCTGTTGATGACCCTGACTTTTCTGTGGCAGGGGTCCATAGTGCCCGGTCCATAAACCGGTACCAGCACTGGCCCATTGGTAATTGGACCATGTAAGCTGAGGCTGAGTGAATGAAGCTCCACTTGTGCAAGCGTTGTGCATGTGTGTGAATCCCCCCCCCCCCCCCCCCGGCCTCACTGCTGCTGCTGCTGCCAGTCCACAGAGCTGGAAAGATTGAGGTCCACTGTTCTGTGGCATTTAATGATACATTAATTCTACATTTTGATTGCCATAGGGCAGATCTTTTTGTTATATTATCTCTTCATTGAATCAGAAGATCAAGTTATTTCTAAGAATATAGATCCTGTGTTTGCACACATGTTTATGCCAGGTTTTAGTATCTATTTAGACAATGTTTACATTAATGGCCTCTTCTTCTGTTAATGAAAATTGTATATTTGGCAGTAGTTCTGTCTAGCTGTAGAAAAGTATTTTTTGCAACCTTGGATGGGCAATGGCACAATTTTGATTATGAGAGACTCTAAATTAGGGTTTGTGAAAAATGACAATGGCAGATAAGTTCAGGATAGTGTTGCTCATAGCCTGGACATGAGAAAAAATGACCTGACAGGAGTTTTGAGACCCTTCAACATATGAGGCCAAGGGAACATACTGATGTAGCATTAACAGATTTTAGCTTCCTTAGATCAAGGCAGTTCTTTAACTTATTAGCTTAGCAAAGTCTATCTTAAATCCTCATCTGTCAAGCAATTAATGCATTGATTATTTATGTGCATTAAAAATATTTCCACTACTTACATTTCTTGACAGTTTATAAAAAATAAACATTATCCAAAACTACCCACTATATATCAGAATTTAAAAAAATAAATTTTCAATAATTAGAAGCCTACTCAAAAATTTAAATTGTCAATATTGATTGATAATTCTTATTTTATTTGTTATTTTTGCTAATTATAAGTTATTGACTTGCAGTTTATAATGATTTAAAGGCACTAAATTGGTATAAGGTCATATATATTTGCAGTTGTAGTCTAATGTTACTTTTTAACTGTACTTTATTCAATTTTATGTAGCTATTAGATCTATTTTCGCTTTCTTTGTTTTTTCTCTTTCTTTCCTTGGTTATACTTCTAAATAAATATTACCAAAATAAAATATTCTTAATATTTAGAAGACTTAATTTGCTCAATTTTCCCAAGACTAGCACACAACAGTGGGTAAATTTGCAGGCCTTTTTAAGTCCTGCTGGTAGATATTTCTTTTCAATAAAACAATAAAATGTTGAATCTCAAATCTGCTGCTGGTAGCTGTTTTTAGTAGGTCATGAAGAAGCAAAGGAGCAAGCTAGCATTCATGATAATCATGACAATACCTCCAGATCTACTTTAAGTTCATGCTAGGAAGTTGGGCTTTATATAAAGGAAGTGAAATGCCCATCCCAAAAGTATAGTCTTCATTTTCATGTATGCACACAGTCATTTGTTTTAACTCACAGTCAGCCATCAAATTTTGTGGTGGGCTATAAACTTGTTGAGTCATTAGCCTGCTTGCTTAATGGAGGAAAACTAAATTCCTGTTCCTGCATAATGACACTTATTCACTGTAGACATTTGCATCACTAGGAAACGATAAAACCTCATCCTTCATAATGAAGTTCTGAGCTGACAAAGAGGAAAATATAGTGTGGTGGGACAACTATGAATATAAAACAAGCTTAATAAAGAAATAGTGACAAATTGTATTATGCAAAATACAATGCAATAAAAAAGCATTACTAACTCATTTGAAATGTCATAAATAATCTAAATAGCTTTTGACTGTCAAAGGCATGAAAAATATATTCATAAAACTGAGGTACAGAATACACGCCATTTTAATTGCTATCCCATTTTGACAAGCATGGAGACCTTGTCTTAGTAGATTTACTAATTTGAGCTTACTACTACATAGAAAAATATTGAAGGATTAGCTTTAAAATTAGACATTTTAAAGCATTTTTTTTCTTTTAATTTCATTTCTACCAGTTTGACCATTCTTCTTGGACAGACAGACAGATAGACAATATTCATATATACATACACTAGAAAAAATTTTTTTACCAGTAAGTTAGACAAGGCAGTACCTACTTGATCAAAAAAGTAAGGAAGGTTGTATATGGATGGTGATTACCAGGAGATCCCATACTACTTTAAGAAATTAAAGAACCACAGTGGTACTACAGTCAACTTGTGCACTTAAGTCAGAGTCCCTGCCCACACCCTCCCAAAAAAAGAAACACAAGGAAAATACTACTGGACTAGATCAAAGATCTATAGATTCTATGTTTTGTTCTATGTAATAAAATAACATGTGGTATATATGTATTTAGTGTTACATATGTGTATTTTTATAGGTATATACATACTGGAAAGCAAAGGTCAAGTTGTATACATTCAATTGTCAATCATAAGTCTAAATCAGGAGAGACGGGCTTAACATGGAGCTGCTGGCAATATAACTATTAAACTTCATAATTCAATTTTAAATTTTCTTTTGCCAGCTTCCCCCACCATACCAAATCTCATCCTATTCAGTTCAGTTTCCAGAAGTTAATGTGATGATGGACAAAGTCCTGGTCCCTTTACATAATTTATTTCCAACATTCTTTTCAATGGAAGAAATAAATTTAGAGAAAAAAGCTTCAGGGTGAACTAAAATTATATGTGTTTGTTGTCTGAAAAATTCTCTTTGAAGATGTTCCCTTTTTCTTCCATTAAAAAATGTTTTTTTTAAAATGTACTATATTTTCCTCAAAGACACTCTTTTTGATTCATATATATTTATGTATTTCATTAAATCTTGGACTTCCTAGAAATAATCTGTGTATTTACAGATAGTTTTTTATTTACTTTATTTTATTTCTTATAAATTACTAATGTTTCATTTAACATGCTTGTCACTCAGATCAAGACAAATCCAGCTTTCAAAATATAGCATATTTGAAATTTTTAGGAAAGTTTACTGCAGCACCTTAAGTTTTTCAGCAGAAATTTTACAAAAACTATCATAAAGTATACAACATAATTTCTAACAGAATTGTACTTGTTTTCCAGTAAAGTTCAAATGAGTATTTTAATACTGTTTCTTAAATTTCCAAAGATTAATTTAAAAGAAAAAAAAAAGGCCATCTAGAGCTCCAATACTCCAACTGTCTTATCTTTATACAGAATCATGTGAACTAAAAGAACTCTAATTATGTGGTTCTGGCAACAGACAAGCAAAATATATTACAAAGAATTACTGCACCATTATATGAAATAAAAATAACTTATAATTATTTATAAGGTTAAACGTTTCATATGGACTAATTAAGAAAGTTGTTGAATTAAATTTATGGAATCCAATAAATATAACACTTCATCATTATGGGGTCCTATGTGCCTAGCCAATTTCTTTATTTCATGTCTATAATAATTTATCCCACTCTCCATTTTGTAAGAATGTGCAGGCAGAACTAAAATTCCATTGAACAGAACAAGTTTATACTGTATATACAGGATTTCTGCACAAAGTTTTGTTGTATTTGATCTCTAGGTAAAGGACAGGGATATACTTTTCATTTGCTCAATCTGGAGAATTATGTGACCAGTTCCTCCTCCCAAAGCATAATTTATATTTCCCCAGCTTTCAAACAGTAATGCTAGTAGCACAAAACAATATCAACAGTGTGGCATGAAAGTAGTAACGATAATGCTTTGGAATATTTGCAAGAAATATCATTTTCCTGCAAGCTAGATATGGTGGGACCACAAAATAGATAAAATAGAAAATTAAGAAGACAAAGTACTCTACAACTTTAGAATTTAAACAGAGAAGCACCTGCCACATAATAAGACAATAAAATCTGGATAATGGATATGGCAATACACAGAGACAACAGAATAGAAGAGAAAGAATTAGAAAAAAAATAACAAAATACAGAGATCTTCAAATCGAAGATGAAAGTATATGGCAAAAGAAAGCAAAGATAGTGCCTTTAGGCCAGGGGTCTCAAACTCAAGGCCCTTGGGGCCAGCCTGGAAATCGCAAAGGACCAGCCTGCAGTGCCTCTGCTAGCAAAAATGGGGCAGGGGGTCGTGTGCACCTCTCTGTAGCCGATTTTTTTCCTAGATGGTCTCCTGCAGCACTCTGCTGGCCGACAGGGTGCTGCAGGAGGAGTCCATCCTATTCCCCCTCTCCGGCCCTCAGAGAATTACAATGCTGATCCGGCCCTCAAAGAAATCCAGGTTGTAATAAGTACATTGGATGCTATCCCAAAACATTTGGAGCACCATTTGAACATTATTGGCATTGACAAAATTAATCTCATTCAATTGAAAAGGCAGCTTCACTTGGAATAGCTTACATCCTGTGATAATATCTTTAACACCATCAAACAACATCTGCCTGCCCCATGTCCTTGGGGAAGGACTTACCCAGTCTAAACATCTGGGTTACTGAGCAACAAATCCTCATCCTCATCATAATTTGTAATGACTAGTATTCTTTTTTTTTTTTGAAACAGGATTATTTCAAATGATTTTTTTCTTTCTTTTGTTTTGAATTGGTGGCCTGTATTATAGTTTAAGGAGTTTCTGACATTTTCAAGATTTCTCACAGCCACTTATGTCATCTTTCTTAGTGCACAGATCAACTAGGGAGGCAAAGTTGGAATAACTGCACAATGAGCAACCACTTTTGACTGACAGTAAAATAGGCAACATGGAATCACCAGGGTAAATGGCTTCTGATCTGGCATGACTGGGATCAGTCCTTTTTCCATCTAAAACACATCAAAGTGATTTGGTATAAAACATGGCTTCCTGAATATCATTGAGAATAAACAACTGGCTATCTGGCTCCTATGAAAGATGACTTATTGTCAGAAAATTTCTGAAGCTTATTCACCCTGTTAAGATCTCCAGTGTGGGAACTTTTTTGCTGTAAGTCTTGAGAATAGTAAAGCTGGCAAGTATGAGACAGAGAGTCTTTCTGTATTCATAGCGATATCACTTAGACTTATATACCACCACATAGTGCTCTCTATAAATGGTTTACAGAGTCAGCATATTTCCCCAACAATCTGTTTTCTCATTTTACTGACCTCGAAGGATGGAAGGTTGAATCAATCTTGACCCAGTCAAGATCAAATTGCTGGCAGTGGGCAGAATCAGCCTGCAATATTGCATTCTACTGACTGTACCACCAGGACTCATCCTATGCCTCTTATAATTTGTTGCTAAATATTCTACTGGAGATCTTTAGGAAAGTCCTTCAAACATTCACTTAGCTAATTCTTCATCTTGGTTTTCAAGAACAACAATTTCTGGTTTTATTGTCTTTGGGAAGAGATGCCTGATCAAAGAAACTTCTGAGAGAGGTTTAAAAAATCAAGATGGTGGCTACAATTATGTGATCACATCCGCCATCTTGATTGACTTGAATCCCCATACACACACCCATGCTCTGTATGTTCATTATCTTCACTGGCATTCATTAATTGTATCTCTTCATGTCTCCCAATTTTATACCTTTAAGCATGTAATTTATAAATATATTTTAGAATGAAAATATGTTCATTCATATGAGCATTTATAGAACTTTCAATACAGAGTATTATACTGATCTCAAGATTAGTATAAACAAACCAATTCCTACATAGGATTCTCATTAATTCTAATGAAGCCTCTTGTTTGAGTAAGATTTATATTCTATGCATAGATCAGCATTCATCAATTACTGAAGCAAAATCCATGTATGCACTGACATTATTTTATCTAAAGTACTGGATCTGCTGATAAATAATCAACTGCTAGCATCTTTGCAGAATGGAAGAATCATGCACCAATGGTTGCCTTTGCTTCACTCAATTTCAGTCTGAGGTCATTAGGCTCTAAGTAAAAATAACAAATAAAAAGATCCTAATCACTGCAAGTTAAAATTTTGTAGAAGGGCATTTTCCTTCAGTTGTTTATATCCAGTGTTTACATTTCCAACATGTTTATACATCCCCGCCCTCACTTTGAATGAAAGGGACAAAAAATACTGATCAGCAGCCTCATATTTGTTGAGAATAAAGAATTTAATAAAAACAGAGATGGTTAAACACAGGACTAGCTGTAGCCTCTCAAGAAATCAGTGTTGCTTTCTAACAATCAGCTTTAAAGGAAGAGGTTCAGCCCAGCACTGGCTGTTCTCAGACTGTAATATAAGAACTTACAGTTACTAACATTTTCTGAATAAATGCCACATCCAGAGTCTTTTTAATCCTGTGTAATAGCAAACATCAATCCCATACATGATTCCTTAGAAGTCCAGCAAATGTTTCAGTTTTCTCACAAAGTTCAGAGCCAGTCACTTGAGGAGAAGGGTTATTTTATATATCTCAGGACCAGATGTCTCCCACCAGACCACTTGGTGCATCATTAATAGTGGGTTGTTGCAAACTGGGACAGTCCAGAGTTGTCCTGTTGTGAATTGTAATTATAATAAGGATATGGGTATCATTTAAATATGTGCAATTAGCAGTGTATCTGAAACATGTATTTTCTTCTAATACTAAATGAGAGCAAGCATACAAAAAAAAACCCGTTTTTAAATATGTGGTTCTTATTTTCCTCTCTAACCCACAATGTATTAGTTCTTGGAATCACTGAGACAGCTTTTGTTTATCTATTCTTGTAAAACCTCAATGTGCAGGGAACATTTTCACAGCAGCTCTCAACTTAAATCTATGGCCTAAGGCTGAGATTTTATCATTTAGTACTTACTTTAAGAGGAAGAAAAAATTAAACAACTTATACTCCTGATTGTAGAAATGCAAAGAGCATCAGGCTTTCAAAAGGCATTACCTAAACAGAGTCCTTTGTTTTGCAGGAGAAATACTCCCTTTGATTGTGTTTGATACTAGTGATTTATTAATCAAATTAATTGATTAGCAAAGCCAATTATTTGAACAGATCAGACTAAGCAACAAAACCTGTAAAGATCAGACACAGCAAGAAAATCTGTGAAGTTATATTATGTGATCTTTTGATCTAGAACAGGGCTGTCAAATTTGCAGCCCATGGGCCAGTTTAGCAAAAGGGGGAAAAGTTGTGATACATTAAAAACAACACTGTGACAATGTGAGTTTGACACTCCTGCTCTAAAAGAAAGAAGGAAGAATTGGAAGTGAGTGTGTGGGTGTTAAGAGAGAGAAGCGGTAGTTGATAGTTGGACTGACTAACAGAAATCTGGTAATGTTGGTCACAAACTTTCGTAATGAAGCATGATGGCATTTTATGATGTATCTTGCTAAAGAGAAATAACTGGTGTCCTATGCTATTTGTTCAGAGAATGTCACAGTTAAATAATTAACCAGTCTTGTGAGTAAATAAAAGTTGAATAAAATATTATCTCCCATGTCTAAGATATTATATTATTAGGGAAAAACTGATTAAAAAGAAAATATACTTCAAATTGTTACACTGATGCTAACTTAGCAGAGTGTATATATACCATAGGTATATTTATGTGTGTGATATGTTGCACTACATAACTCAGAAGAAGTTGTACCAGTTCCATGCTATACTAATTTTGCCAGCAGAGCAGAAAATGATGTATTTCAGGAAGAATACTGGATCTGATTTTAAAAAATTGAAAGGTAATAGGAATTGGAGAATATATGAAAGTCTAAAGAAAAAACTTACAATAATTACATTAAAAATATAATAGAATTGGAAATTAGAAAAAATCTAAATGATAAATCTGCAAGATTCTAGATGATGATCAAAGCTGCCTTAATAAAAGAATTTGTGGAACAGACTTCACAATACAAGAGAGCTAGTAGAAAAGGTTTGAGACAATTACTGACTAAAAAAAAGGAGTTGTTGGAATAGAAAACTACAAAAAATAAATGTAACTCCTAATCAATCAGCTACTGAATACTTTACAGATATTAAGGGAATGAAACAGGCTGATGGAGATGGGAGATAAGAAAAGGAGGTGCTATTTCAGATGGATTTGAGAGATAAAGAGGCTTAATGTCAGCATAAAAATGTCTCCATTTAAAATATAATTGAAAAACACTGTAATTCCTAAGGACTTTTTCTTACCTCATAAGCTTAGAATCCTGAATCCATTTGAGAAAGCTGGGTCAAAGATAGAAATAGAGAGAAGACAACTTCATGAAATTCATCCTGATTGTAATTTAAAAAATCTATAATTTATCTGAGAAATAAGCTGCTTAACATTTTAAATATAAATATTTAAATCAATTAACTTGTAACAACTATTTAAAATATTTTTTTCTTGATTTCAACTGAAATTTGGTTTCCTTAATTCAGAACAGTGGTTATACAATTAACTCAACATGTTTTAACATATCAACATAGACCAGATGCTTTGATTACATCTAAGAAATCTGAGGTACTAGTATATTTAGTGGCCCAAAATTTAAAATTAAAGCCATATCCTTTTCGTATCACACATAAAAAGTGAATATCTTACAGAATTGCTGAGGATCACACAGAGGAACAAATTCAGTTTGAGTGAAGTTGGACATTGAGTTCATAAAAAAGACTAGTTTTGTAGAACTTAATGGATTATGTGGTTTGTGATTGTATCTTTTCAACTGATTAATTAACCAACTTCTTACAAAGGTTAATTAATAATTTGCTAATTAACATAGGATCATTTACTCATCTCAATCTTGATGACATGTGGATTTTTCAGAAACAATTTAGAAAGCCATAGCAGTAATTTTAAAAACTGTGTTTAGGAATAAAGTAATATTAAAAATATTGCAGTATTCTTCCAATCTCTGTGCATGTGAAGGTATAGTCAGATAGAACACTGTTTTTCCAATCATCTGTGGTAGAAAAATTTTGCCCCCAATTTTTTTTTTATATATCCTATAGCTGATTTTAGGATTTTTTTAGGAGCAGTCATGTTTTGGTATTGAGGAATAAACCTTCTATATTAAATGCTTTCAAAAACAGTGGGGGGGCAGGTTGTGTCTTTTTTGTGCATTGGAGGAGGAGGAGGAGGAGGAGGAGGAGCTGGAGGAAGCACAGGAAAAATATAATTTTAAAAAATTATTTGAACTACCAGCGTTTAATTTATAAGATGACTGTCATAGTCATTGTGTTGTTAAAGAATTTGTGGCAATCAGGCATTTTAAAATGATGTTAAAGAACATGGTAAGCATTAATTCAGTTGAAGAAACATTTCTCCCTTGAAGAAGCCAATGAGTTGTTGAGGCAAGCCTGCCACAACAACAACAACAACAATGGCATATATCCCAAATGAATAGGATCACTCAAACTACATAACAGAACAGTGTATGCTGGAAGAACAACAGAAAAATGAACTGCTTGCAGTTTCATTTGACAGTGTGTGGGAGACTAATAGAGGGCAACATCATTCATTTCTGTCCTCCAGAAAGAATTATCAGTGCACTCAGGTGACAGGGCAACCAAATAATGCAGATAAGTGCTAAACTACAACATTATCAGGAAAAGACATGAGAAGCTAGTAGGTAACGTCATTATAAGAATGCAAATACCTCTTCCTTTTAATAGCATTACAATTTTATTGAAGTTAAATTTTGTTATGTTGTAATTCATTTTTTAAAATACATGTACAAGACTGGAGTTAAAAGTCAGTGGGTATTATGCATTTCAATGGGAAGAAGCATGGCACAGTTTATAATATAGGACAATATTTAAGTTGCCAAAATACTACAGAAACACTTATGATACAACAGATTGGCTGATGGATAATTGAGTCATTATACCACATATTTATGGAATTTCTGTTCATCAGCTGAATTCAACACTACTGTACCATAAGGTTCATTTCTTTGTGGACCATGAGTTTCTTTGATTGGTACAGTTAAGTTCCTAGCAGAGAAAAAGAAAACTGAATAATTTCAGAAATATATTCAATTATTCATCTTACAATTCAGAATGAGTCAATCTGGAGCTTTTTCAGGTGGCCAAAACAAATGTTATAATAATATCTTTTTTTTCTTATTCTGAAAGAACTTTTATTTCTAAACGAACCACTTTTCAGAGATGTTATAATGAGATCAGACCCTTGAGAGTGTAGATTACCAAATGTAATAAAGAAAGTTTTCCTTAATCATATAAAAATCTCATGGGATGGTATAAAAATTTTCAGTGAATACTTGAGAAATTAATGCTCAGTTTTTGTTACATATAACACAACTGTCAGCAACATCCATTCAAATGATATTAATTTTAGAAAATGACTAAAGTTTTGTGGAAATGTCTATAAGGAATAAATTGTATAGTTTATTTCAGTAGACAGTTCCCTGGATGGATCAGGAAACATTTTAACTTACTGATTTCATTAGTTGTCTCAAGTCCAAAGCATGTTTAGCCCTGTTTGGGTTTAGTTATCCTTTAATAGAGATGAAGCAATGATAAAGTTAAGCCTCAGAGAACATGCAAATATGACCTATTGACTATATGTAGATCTAAGACTCAAGAAATATTCCTAATTAACATTTTTTTAAAAAAAAACCTTTAACGAATTATGTTGAATACTGCACCATATTAACTATAAGTTATCAAGAAAATGATCATGAAGTACAAAATATGTGTCACTGTAGTGAAGCTGCAATCACTGGCACTGAGGTGCTACATTAAAAAAAATAGTCCAATAGTGATTTAAAGGTAGCTGGCCTTTACAATTTTGGCAACTTATTTACTCTTAAGGATTATAAAGTAGGGATGGGCTGCTTACGATCCCAAGACTACATGAAATCATTTAAATTGTTTTCTGTGTTCCTAGGTCATATAGTCCAATTACATTTTCCTTCTTAATATTATCAATTTTTACATTCCATTTTATAACCACAAACATCACCTCTTGCTTGCAAGTTCTGTAATTTTAAATTGTTTTTTAAAAACTCACGAATTTCCTCTTCTTTTGCATCATAATTCTATTCAATCACTGATTGAGTTGTAACTAAGTGTTGTTTTTCTCATATCTTTCTTAAATAGGAAAACACATTCTTTCTTTGTTTCATGCCCTTTCACTCCTAAGTGTAATCTTAGGAGTGAAAGTCTCCAATTCCAAGCATATATTTGCTGCTGTTTAAGATATTAACATATAATCGCTTGATCCTTCATTGTGTTGAGCTTTTCCATGATCATGCATTTTATGTTTTATGTTCTCACTGTAATTCTGTCTCTGCAACTTCAGATTTTCTTTACTTGAATAGCAACATCAGCAACTAGAGGTCCTGAAGATTTTAATTTAGCCATGTCATAAGCTATTATTATTTGGAACTTTACTATTAAAAAAAAAATCCTTAGTATGTTGAGTATCATCTGACCTAAGGGAGCCCTCATCATTGTTACATCATCAATATTTTTATTAGTCTTTTTATGTGATTTTCTTGGTAAAATTCAGGAATAGTTTACAACTGCCTTCTCCACAAAGTATAAAATGATGCCTTTGGCCTTGCCACTGAAGTGATCTTCTGCTTTCAGTTCCTATATCATAAGAGTCTGGTCTACCCATCTAAACCTAAAGTTGACTTTATTAGGATTATATATTTCTGGCATACATTCCCAGCTTTCTCTGTTCATCCTGCCCAGGAACAGTTCCTGTACCTCACCATCACAATGAGGCAGCAAAGCAGAACTGGTTGTTTGTGTAAGTGTGAAAGGTAAGACAAATGTTGAACTGATTACAGAATCTAATTTGAAATATTCAAGTTGTGGCAGAAGAGTTGCATCTTTTGGATGTTGTATTAAGAGCCATAAATAATTCAGTGTAATCATAATAAATCCAGCATAGTTGGAATTTTTATTTGTTCAGAGACTGAGAACACGTAAAGATAAATGCAGTTCTGCAATTTTTATTTACTTACTAGACTGGTACTTATCTGCCCATCTCAAAGTTACCAGGATAGTTGAAGTTACAGACAGAATAACTTAGGTAGGAAAAGCACTAGGAAAAGTAACTTATTTTATATAATGACCTTCAATAGTACAATTCCCATACACTTCTATAATTTCCATCACATACTAGGTACCAAACTGCTACAAATCAATACATTTGATAATCACATAATAGCTCTAGGAACAATACGGTTATACTAATAGCTATTGCAATTCAAATTCCAATTCCTATCATTTGGACCACCTGAAGCTTTCAAACAAATTTCAAAGGTAATGCTATCATTTGTACGACTGAAAAAAAATTACGGATTCATCCACATAATTATTTTTTAAAAAGCCATGTAATTGTGAATTTTTAACATAATACTCCTTAGTCAAGATAAAATAGCTTTAAATTAGATATTGCCGTGTTTCATTTAATACAAGACAAAAGTGTATTTCCAGTTAATGTTTCATATTTTGAATGAATATATTTTTATATAGCTTTTAGAAACAGCACAACTCCTTTAATTTAAAATACAATGGGCAAGATTACAGGTAAATATAACACAAATATTCCAACTGGCTAGGAAAAATCCAGTTATCTGAAGGTGTAAGATTCAAAATATATTGCTGTGATCATGTTTATTTCAGTGGGAACTTAGTTCTGTTTATTTAGTTATATCGAATTCAAGTTATCATTATTTAATAAGGAATCATAAAATCTATATTTGAGGAGAAAGTATTTGAAATTCATACGTAAAAGAATCAGCAATTCTGACAAGGATTACACCCAAATCAAAACACTGAATCCTTATAATTGCATGAACTGTTTTCACTGTTTCTTTTCTTCGTTTCTTTTCACATCTTCCTGTTGATAACTCTCTCTGTGCTAACTCTGCCTATGTCTTATGCAGGATATATTAATGACAAATTACATTTTACTATCTTCATCTTTCAATCTATCTTTTTTTTCCAAATGTGCATATTGTTAAATATGTTCTCAGGTTATTTTATACTTTTCAATTATCAAAAAGTATATCATATCATCCAGCTCATTGTTATGTCTTTGACTGGCATAAACTCTATAGGAGTTTGCTGCTAGCATTAAGTCAGTTGATAAACAAAATCCTTGTTGAATCATTGATAACTTTGTTGTAAGAACTAGGTAAGCAGAGTACAAAAACAAGCAGTCCCTGCAAGCCTGTAGGATAAACACTAAAAAGAACTGAAATTACTGATAACATGTTAACAAGTTATTTACATCCTTATGTTTTCCTTCTGGTTTAGTAATTTTTTGTGGCATGATTGCCACAGATTCTTGGCAAACTGCACAAGTCCTTCTTCCAGAACATACCAAATATTAATGTTTCTTCATTACTTTTGATTCATTTCCTTTAGGAGACTTCTCAAAACCAACAAGAATTCATTATGATTCTACTCTTTTGGGCCAAAACAATTCTCAGAATGAGGAGAAGGAATGGAAAAGAAGAAATGAAAAGTCCTTCTTCTCCAATACCGATTCAAGTCAAGATACAAAATATCTGGAAAAAAGCTTTTTTTAAAATACATTACTTATTCTGGATTTAACCAGAAATCCTACAATATTTCTCATTCCTGGTAATTAAACCACAATAATAAATTAAGTAATGGTTCCCCATTTGGGATTGAAAATCAAGTTGTAACTGATAGGATGTAGGAAGAATGTTTGTAATTATTTACAATTGTTTATATTCTACATACTCAACAGTATAGTTACTTGGTCTTGGCTTTGCCATGCTATTGCAGCCAATCTTTTTCCATGATTGATCCATGAGCTATACAAACATTATTTTTCTGTTATATTTTTTAATACTGTTTAGGGAACATTCTTCTTTAGAACTATGCCTCAGGAGTAACTTGGTTGACTGAAAATAAGTTTCTCTTGTCAGCTATTTTAATTGAAGTTCAGCCATTGGTAGGAATAATTTAAGAAAAGTATTACTCCAAGTCTCCATGTTGATAGAGATTGAATATATTGACTCTTGTTTTCCTGGATCCTTAGATGAATCTTTGTAACTTTAAAATACACCTGGTTGTGTTTTGAATCTTTTCCATTTTGTTGTTGTTAACAGCATTTCTTATACATTTCTTCTCAGAAATGAGAGTGTACATTTCCTCTGAAGGATTTTTATTCATTTGGCATCAGTTTTCCCATCCCTCCACCCTCAGTATAAATCTGTTTGGGTTGGTCAAATAGGATGAAAAAACAATGTTGTCAGCATCAATCAATCAGCAATCCAAATCACTTCCTATCATGGTTTCAGAAATGCTTAATGGTTTTCTGATCTCCTGTCTCTACTAATTATCACTGAGGCTCATGCATGTACCAAAAATGAGACTACTTTTAAAAAGAGATTTTTCTTATGCTGTATGTTTTAATAGGAGAAATGAGAAAGAAGAAAATAAAAACATTTCTCAATCTGTTGACTGTATATATAATTTTTTCCCAGCATTTATTATCATTGAATAGAGCAAAACATCACAGAAGATGAGCAGATGATTTGGATGGTAAAACACAAGCCTGTAATTTTTAATATTAAGGTTAAGGGCAAATGTGCTTGTTGCCTGACTAAAGCAGGAGAAACAATTACAAAGCTTTGAACATTAAATTCACTTTAAATATGGCTCTCTCTTCTAATACCAAGCACTCTTGGGAATTTTTTTTGCAATGGCTCCTTTAGTTAGTTAACAATAACTTATTAAATATCCCTTGGCATGTACATGATTTCAATATAGCCTGGCTGGAAAGAAGCTGACAGTTATCATATTCTTCAATGGCCAAATTAACCAGTGACATTTTGTTATAACCAGCAATCTGCAACAACAATCTTAGCCAGTAAGAACTCACAGTGACAGTACATTTGTCACCAGATTTCATAAAAAAGCATGAAATTAGTTTTAATAAGATTAATAACCTTTAATACAGCTTTACAAAATAATGTATTCCTAGCAGGTATTCTGATTCTACTCTTACCTCTAGATCTTGGATAAATTCTGTTTATTCACTTTTAAACAGAAACAGATAGGAACTGTTTTTTAAATGATGGTATGCTAGAGTTATTCCTGTAGCCTGAAGATAATCTTTGAAGACTCAGTAATATCAGGTGTTATACAAATAATAATAGTATCCATCTAAGCACCCTGCATTTGAAGCTCCAAACATGAATTAAATATGGGGTTTGTTATCATATATCATGATTGTTCACTTCTTCTTACACATTATGGACCCAGCTATGAACAGCTTGCTATGAGGTCCCACTGATTTAATTCACACATAGTCTAATTTGCTAGGGCTGGCATAAAAACAGTCATTTAGCAGGGCTATCATAAGCTCATTAGAAGCATACTGGGAAAGCTTAACATTGTCCAACACATAGTTTCAAGTATCCTTTCACTGACATCTTTTCACTGCTGTAGATTCTGTATAATTGCTGGTACTCTACTGTCACACATACACAAGGATTTTTTTTTTCAATGGCATATGTATGACTACACTAGAGGAAAAACTGGACAATGTTTCATTTGATAAGCCTAATTATCTGGTAAATATCATAAAATGGTAAACTAATATAGTAAAAAGATTTCATGCAATGGAAGAGTAATAATTATCCTTGAAATACTATTGTTTTCTCCAACATCCTCAGTTTTTCAGTTGCACTGAAAAGTTTCAGGTAAAAGATTTTTATTTTAATGGGTCTAATGAAAGTGAAATAGAACTAGATTTTTTTTATTACCTTTTGTATCTCATCCTTTTAGAATCCTTTCTCACATTACAAATTATAAAAAAGCTTAAAAATAAAGCCAGATAAGAAGCTGCAAGCAATTAAGAGAGGTTGGTGGTAGAAGTGGAGCACTGGGTTTCAATGATCATTCCCAGTTGAATTATCAGCAACAACTAGAAATAAGGCTTGTTGACATTATAAGATACCTTTGCTCCTGTAACTGATGTCATAGTATCTAATTAGGATGTATAAGAAATCAGCAAATTATAGTCCTGTGACTTATTTTTCAGTAATGAATTGAAAATTAATATCTGAACTTATTTACTTCCAGTTCAGCTATATTTTAAAAAAAAGACAGTTAGAAATGTTGGAGTTCTGTGAAGTTTGGGGAAGGCCATTTCCACATAGAATAAACGCTTGTCTCCTTTTCCATCAGCTGTCCTTGCAGCTGTAAAGGAAATGCTTGTTCCACAGTTTCTTATACCTTCCACAGAAGGCCAAAGTAAACACGGTGAAACTGATACCACTCTGAGGGTTCTTTTCAACAGCTGACAATTCTTTGTCATATTCAGGCAGTGACAGCCTTATTCTGCCATTACCAGAATCACCCCGCCCACTACTTTGTTAATTGGTGTCTCAACTCAGCATCTCACAAAACCTAATAACCAGAGTCACTGGAATTGTATCACCCTCATGGTGACAGTCATTGATCATTTTAATGAGTCCTTTTCAGAAGAATTATCAGTTTCGCAATTGGTCCTGTTCAGTTTGGTACCAAAGCTAGTGATAATGGGTTCCTTCCCAGGATGACCAAGTTAAATAGATATATCAGTTCTTATGACCTAATGCCCATAAAATGTCCGGACCAGATCCTGAAAAATTATATTCCACAAAAGGGCAATTCAAAGGAGATTTTTTATTGTGGCAACCCCAAAACAACTAGAAATATCTAATTTTTAAACAGCTTTTGAAAGTTTTAATTTTAAATTTGGATTATGGTAGAATACTTTCTGTATATGTTGTATGAATTCCTTATCATAAAAGGTGATGCTGTTTTTTCCTTTATGTCCACTCTATCTATCCCAACAAATTATTGTGGTGAAATTCTTGACTTTAGTCCATATGTCTCCTAAACTGTCTACCATTTCTATTATTTTCATCTCATTTTACCAAAAAAGAAAGAAAGAAAGAAAGAAAGAAAGAAAGAAAGAAAGAAAGAAAGAAAGAAAGAAAGAAAGAAAGAAAGAAAGAAAGAAAGAAAGAAAGAAAGAAAGAAAGACTTCACATGGAGATGGAGGCTCAGGACAAGGAGTTGGCCCAGTCTCAGGACAATTAGCTTGGGTACGTCCCATGCTTTGGATTCTCTGACCCCTACAACTGAGAAAGAGCGTTGGGCTTACCTGAAATGCATCTTCTAGTTGTACGGGAGGAAAATCCAAATCCCACCCTCAGATAGTTAGTCCCGAGCTCAGAATAGTCAAGAAAGAGCACCAAGAACTCTCCAAGTCAATCATCAGCCTTCTTCAAAAACTGGGCATGCTCAGTGGAAAGGGGGCTCGACTAAACTTTGATTGACTCCGTCTTTAAGCAAGGAAGCATTTCTTTAGTATACAGAGTCATTTGGGTATCAGATGGGTAGCAAATAAATTTAATAAACAAACAAACAAATAAGCATATATTCTTCAGACTGAATCTTGATTCTTGAAGTTTTGAATCTCAAACACAGGCTTGAATCATGACCCCTTAATGTCTCAAATCTTAAGTTTGATTTTAATCAGTGTTGATTTGCATTGGTCTGAAAATTAATATTTTATATAGTAATATAATTTTAATACTAGTAGTACGTCATTCTACTAAATTCATCACCTACATAATATCTGAAAAATGATAAAATTGTATTAGACGTATACCGGCCAGGGTTGCTGGAAGATGGGGCACATATAAACTCAATAAAGTATTACATAACGAGCCAGATTGGAGTTGGCATTTCGTACACCTATTAAGTTTTTCCCAAGGACCTGGGGTAGGCAGATATTGTTGTTTAATAATTTTAAAGATGGATATAAGCTGTTATAAGCTTTCACAATCTGACTCTGATGATGTTGCTCCATCTAAGTCTGTATTTCAGAATTGTCAGTCCCAGGACCCATAAGGTCAGGATTCAAATGTGGGTGATCAGTCCCAGGTCTCTCCTGTTTAGCTGGAACAGTCAAGTGACAAGGCACAACCTCCAAGGCCCAGATTTAAACACCTACAGATAAGATCAGAGCAACACTCCCCAATGAGACACCTTGCTAGGCAAAGGGCAAGGCACAAGTGATACAGCCAGCTGTCAGCAGATGTAAGATGTAAGAAGCTGATTTGCAGTTTTTGTTGGAGAAAACTATTTGGTTTTCCAAGTTGTGACTCTTGTTCCTTCTTCTTCTTCATGACCCTTGGACTCTTTGACTGGCTGACCTTCTGATTTGACTTTCTGTAGCTTTTTGAATGTATTTGGAGTACACTATTGCTTCTTGTACTGCATTGACATTTTTCAAGCAAGCACTCCTGGTAGGCATTTGAATTACATTCCTGTCTGCAGCTATCTGCTTTAACTGTAGTAAATATTTCAGCTTATGTATGTGTGTGTCAGCAACTTTGAAATAAAACAGCTGCTTTTGCAACTGACTGATTTTGTATTATTATTGTTGGTTGCACAGTCAGTCAGATTTTGAGATTAAATTTGGCATTCTATCAAGTACCTGGGACTATTGCTGTTTAATGGTGTTAAAGATATTGTCACAGGGTGTAAGCTGTTCTAAAAGCTGCCTTTTGCAATTGACTGATCTATTAATATTATGGATGGTTATATATTTGGACTGATTTAGGCAGATGGCAGATGGAATAGGCAGATGGTGTTGTTTAATAATATTGAAGGTTTAACAGATAATCAGAGTTGGAAGGGACCTTCTAGGTCATTCAGTCCAACCCCCTGCCCAAGTGGGAGACCCTACACCATTTCTGACAAATGGCAGTCTTTCTTGAAAGTCTCAAGTGATGATGCTCCCACAACTTCTGAGGGCAAGCTGTTCCATTGGTTGATTGTTCTCACTGTCAGAAAGTTTCTCCTTATTTCCAGGTTAAATCTCTCCTTGTTCAGTTTCCATCCATTATTCCTTGTCTGGCCTACAGGTGCTTTAGAAAATAGCTTGACCCCTTCCTCCCTGTGGCAGCCTCTCAAATATTAGAAGACCACTATCATGTCTCCCCTGGTCCTTCTCTTTACTAGACTAGCCAAGCCCAGTTCCTGCAACCATTCGTTGTACGTTTTAGCCTCCAGTCCCCTAATCATCCTGGTTGCTCTTCTCTGTACTTTTTCTAGACTCTCAACATCTTTTTTATAATGTGGTGACCAAAACTGGATGCAGTACTCTAGGTGTGGTCTTACTAAGGCTTTATAGAGTGGTTTTAGTACTTCCCTTGATCTTATTGAAGGTGTTAAAGAATAAGCTGTCCCAAGTAAAACTGCCTTTTGCAACTGACTGGTGGTAATGCTGTAAATGCTGGTGGTGTTCAAATGGTGCTTCAGATATTCTGGAATTGCACTAAAGGTATCTATTACTATTTGTACTATCATTTTCTTCTGCCATACTCATTCTAATTCTATTTGCAGATTTCTTTTTAGCACCATTGTAACTTCAAACAATCACTAAACAAGGCAATCATTAAATGAGACCTACTTGTAGTGCGGAAAAGTAGAAGCCTACCTCCCAAAGGTGCTTTTTCAAGAGGCAACTGGACTTTCTGGTTTTTCTTCAAAGGCATTTAGCTTTTCATCCAAGAAGCTTCTTCAGTTCTGACTGAATGGTGGGGAATGAAAGATTTATACTTCTTGCAGACAGCTGATTATTTGTGTTCTTTTAGAAAGTTGTTAAGGTCACATGGACGTTGACTTGCTAAAAGAATGCAAATGACCGGCTGTCTACAAGGAGTATAAATCCTTCCATTCCCCCCAATCCAGGCAGAGCTGAAGAAGCTTTTTGAATGAGAAGTGAAATGTCTTCAAAGAAAAAACAGAAAGTCCAATTGCCTCTTGAAAAAGCACCTTTGGGACAATCATGACCTGGATGACTGAAAATTTCCATTGACATAGAAGCTTACCTGAAATGCAGTAAATTAGAAGCTCCTCACAAAAATAAAACATTTCTTGGATGTATATTTGGGATGTATATTTGGGATTGACTCAGGATATAAATCAGATACTTGAATGGAGGATATTTCTATATAACTATTTCTATATAATTAGAATATGACAGCAGTTATAACCGGGATTGGCATCACTAAGCGGTGTGGACATAAAGCATGATATCATGTGAATGGATCGCTTAGGGATGGCAAACCAGACATGTAACCCCAAAATACATGGGTCATTAGCCAGAAGTGGAGGAAAAGAAGCAAGGGATGCAGACCATGATTGAGTTGGGAGGTATTGTAATGCATGAGCTCAGGGAGGCCATGTAAAGAGAAGGTATAGTGTGTACATCTATGTGAGTACCACGAGGGCAGGGAAAAGGACGTGAAGTCTGTGGAATCACAAGTTATCTTGGAAAGGAAGGTGCATGTGTGGAAGTGCAAAGAGGCCATGGGAAAAGGATGAGTGTGCATGTGTGTGTGCATGTGTGTACAAGCCCAGGGATGCTGTGGAAATTGGGTATGATATCTGTGCTTGGGTGGATGCTTTTCTGCAGGTACAGAGAGGGCAGGAAAAAAGGACATGAAGTGTATGCATGCATGTAAAATCCATTCAATACAATGTTGTATTAGCAAGTGGACATGTTAACAGAAAGACAAGACAACAATAAATAAGCAAACCTAAATCAGACAGAGAAGGTGAAACTACATACTGCTTTAAATGTGCTTGAGACATAGATGTGAATAGAATGTGACTAAATCAGATCTTCATGTTTAAATGCATCAACATACCATCAAATGAAACCCATATTTGATTGATCTTTCTGTGGGAATTTATGAAGGACACCATATGCAGCATATAGGAGCAAAGATTTCATACAAAATACTGAATTTCAGACACATACATTTTTTGTGAACTGAACTGTAAAATTTCTGATGCCATTTTCTTTATCTAACTTGACAGCTGGTATCTGATCTGAAAATAGCATATTTTTCTTCTAATGCTAGTCACCCTGTCACTTTGGATTGCTTAGATATAAACAAACAAATGGATCAGGAAAATAACAGCGGAAAAATTGTTATTCCTTACAAATTGCAGAAGTAATAAATACTTTTATGCTTTGACCTTCTGAAAAACAGTACTGTAGTTCATTCATTACAGATGACGCCAAATTGGAACCTATATATTAATGATCTTTCAAGAAAAATCATGCAATTAAAGCTATTTTGTAGACAGGAAAAGAAGGCTGGCTATTTGGCAAGATAAAGCACTAACACTGATGTATCCATCTTTTTTAAATTTCCAGGATTAAATAGTCCATCTTTTTTGCCTCAATCTCCCAAGACTTGGGAAACAAAGTAATGATTTAGTAAGATACATCTTGATGACTGCTATATCTCATCCAGCCCTATGTAACTTAGCTCTGTTACTAGCCATCTAACTGCCAAACATAAGCAAAATGATCTGAAATGACTACTTGCACTGATTGAGGTTTACATAAGGAACCTGCAAGAAAAAAGCTGAGGACATAAATGAGTATACATAAAGGAATTTAATTTAAACCATTCCGATAAACTGGTGTTTCTCAACCTTAGCAACTTAAAGATGTGTGGAATTAAACTCTTAGAATTCCTTAGCCAGCATGAGAAAACAGGTCTAAATCAGAGGTGGTATTCAGCAGGTTCTGACCAGTTCTGGAGAACCGGTAGCAGAAATTTTGCGTAGTTTGGAGCAAATACCACCTCTGACGGGCCTGTCCCCATCTATTCTCTGCCTCCCGAGTTCCAGCTGATCGGCTGGGACTTCTTTTGTTGCACTGCACAGGAGAACGGAGCTGGAAAGCAGATAAGTGGGGTGAGGAGGGAATGAAATTTTTCAGTAAAGTTCCCCTGGAATGGGGTGGGAATGGAGATTTTACAGTATCCTTCCCCTACCCTGCCCACCAAGCCATACCACCAAGCCTCACCCACAGAACCGGTAGTAAAAAAATTTGAATCCCACCACTGGTCTAAATCTGTCCTGCCCCATTCATGTAGGAGGCACCATTTTAAGGCATTTCTGGGTTGACAGTATTAGCCAGTGACATCACCATTGCCCAGGGGAAATCCATGGAGGTATTTCATGTTTTAAATTTTAAAAAATAAAATTTAAAAACTAGTTTAATTTCTTTATTGTTTCAGTATAGAAAGGAAAACTTTTTGAATTGCCTAGCTTCACACCTTTTAGACCCACAAATAGATATTACAGTGGATTTTTTTTTGGAAGTGGTGAAGAAGGGCAATATCACTCTATTTCCTTAGAAAATCCTTTTGTTCTTGTTATTTATATATGGAAACATAATTCATCTTCATCATATATGGAGTTTTTGAAGTTATTTACCACCAAATAAAATATTTTTTTTGCCAAAATTTAGATAATTCTGCATTTTTAGATATAACTATGAACATCAGAATTTAAAAATGAAATCTGAAAATTTAAATGTATATGGGAAGGAAGGAACTATCAGTATGTTTTTTTAGTTTATCTTTCCTCCATCCCTTTTTTCAGAAGCAACAATTCCTCTTCATGATATTATGTAGATTTTAAATAAAACGTAAAATCATTTAGCTCATTGAAAAGCAATATTTGAGCTCTGGAATATAACATTGTTTAAAATAGCTCACACAATTCAGTAGGGAGTAATATTGAAAGATATATTGTGTTCCATTTTGAAATTTTCCTGTTTAGGTATTGGCATACTATAATTTAAAACAGGTTTGCATTGTCTTAGCCAAATAACAAACCAAATGATACCTAACAATTATTTATTTTCTTGACTTTGCGCGCTGTTCCAAGCTTTCAACAGAACTAGATTTAAGCTCATGAACAAACTGAGAACCATAATTTTTACTTTGATAAATACATATAGGTTGCATTGTGCTAAATAAATAAATACAAGTATTTGAGAAGAAGAGGACAATGCAGAATTTTTCAGATGACAGAGAAGCTTATTTGTTAGATACAATATTGGGAGCTATTCCTGTTTTCTTAGACAGTCCAGTTTGAAACCTAAGAATTCTGAGACTTGGTCCACAAGTCTTAAAGTTGCCAAGTTTGGGGACATCTGTCCTAATCCTTTGCAAATGAATCTGTAAAACAACATTGGTTGTTTTAAGCCCTTCAGAGCAGCAGCCTCCATGCTTTATTTTATTATAATAACTTCAGCTCTTAGTCACAATGCCCCTGCCACTGACTGAACTTTGCCATATGCAACTATTTCAATCTGGTTGCTGGGCTGGACAGTTATGTTTTCTGCTGGTTGGTAATTTTCCTCCTCTTCCTCCTCCTTGTTGTCCTCCTTTTCTTTGTTGCTCATTTTCACTCCCTCTCACTGCCTCTGTTTCTCTTTTTACCACTTTAGTTAGTCAGCACTGAATATTATAGAGGTCAAATATTTATTATACACACAGATACACATACACATTGTCCCCAACCAAATCTTTCTTAAGCCAATTGAGTAAAAACTAGGAATGAGTGTCAACTAAAAAATGCAGATAGATCACATTTGGTGAATTTGAAAACAGTTCAGTTCAGTTTGGTCAACCTGGGATCTTCAAAATAAAGACAATTAGAAAGATAAATAGGGGGCAGATAATGAATGAAAATGGCTGTGGACCCGAGACTGGATTAGTAAGAGGCAATTGAATGCAACATTCATTTCCTTACTTATTGTATATCATTTCTAAGCCAACTTATATTAATACATTTCTATTTACAAACATCTTTACGGGCACACCATATCTATAATATCATATCTCTTTCTGCACACCAATAAATAATTAATGCTTACTTTCTTCATCTTGTAATTCATTTTATACTTATGAAGTCAGCAATGTTATAAGCAGTTCAGAATCAGAATGTGACATTTACATTAGTGCAGATTTGTAAGAGTTACTTGGTTTTAATTAGAAACTGATCTACGTATTAAACTCAGTATAAACTATATTTATATACTCTATGCTAACATCTGCTAAATAATTTTCATGCCAATACTAGATTTGGAATAGATTTGGAACCAGCCATGCCTTTATCACCCCAAACCATACATTCGTTGTTTATATTCAGAACACTTTATTGACATGAAAAGATTTTTTTCCATTGTGACTTAATGAAAAAAATAGTTGCAGCAAGATAGACATTCAATAATAGCAAGTATATTATTGCTATTATTACTACAATTGATAAATCCATACTAGTAAAAGGATGAAATGGAAGGAATAGTTACGTAAACTTATTTAAAATGTAGCCTAATAAATATACCTATAGAAAATATAGAAAAAGAAAGTTACACTGTTTCTACTAAATCAATTTAATTCATAAAATCAGCATTATTGATTCATTGAATTTAATTTCCAAAGAAAGGATTCATAGAGGACTGGATTATTAGAATGATAAAGGATATGGAAGAAGGATTCTTTGGAATAGCATATTTTGGTATAAAGACAAAGAACGATTATGTGTACAAGACTAAACAACTGTTGTTTCACTTCACTTAATTCTCTTCAAATGTTCTTGTTCAGGTGGGACCAAACTAGGCTACAGCAGAGAATTGCCTTTATGAAGCAATACAGGAGAATTATACAAGATAGTTTTCTTCCAGGACATCACTGTGATCTGAGACTACCTGGTAACCAGTTCCACATGTTTAGATGGTAGCCTTGTAATTCAACTTAACACTTTCGTCTCCTCTTCTGAAAATCCCCAAATGTGGAACAGTGCAAACTAATTTGAGAGAACTGAGAAAACCCTGTCAACCTTGTCTTTGTGGAGAAATTCTGTCGATCATCTTTCTCATGAAGTAAATACTTAAACCTAGTGTATGTGCCTGTGGTTATGTATTGGTGTATGGATATATTCAAAGCTTACTAGCTGAAAAGACTTAACTAATAATGTTTTAAGGCAAGGGAAACAGTGAGAGACTGGATATGGTTCCACAGGGATCACTGTGGGGTAAGAATTATTTCTCTACGCCAGGAGTTTCAGCTGATTTTGTGGATATAGTTTGTTTACTAGCACCACTAGACCCATCACCTTACTTTTAATTCCCAGCTGATGGCAGAGACCTGCAGATTTGGGCACTGGGCAGATACCAGGTGCAGGCTAAGCAGAGGTAGTATTCAGCAGGTTCTGACCAGTTCTGGAGAACTGGTAGCAGAAATTTTGATTAGTTCGGAAGACCACCTCTGACTGGCTCTACCCCCATCTATTCTCTGCCTCCTGAGTCCCAGCTGATCGGCTGAGTCTTCTTTTGTTGCCCTGCACAAGAGAACGGAGCTAGAAAGCAGGTTAGTGGGGTGAGGAAGGGAATGGGAATTTTGCAGTATCTTTCCCCTGCCATACCCATCAAGCCATGCCCAGCAACCCACACCCATCAAGCCATGTCATGCCCACAGAACCGGTAGTAAAAAAAATTGAATGGCACCACTGAGGCTAAGGGTTGTCTATACAGGTATTTAGAAAAGCTGCTTATTCTGAACTGTTAGAAAATGGGTTGTGTTTTCTTTTAAAAGGGTTGCTTTTTTTAAATAGTTGAATGAAATTTAGTGAAAAAGTCTTCAACAGAAGTTTGATTTGGGGCATCATAATTATAGGCTTTCTGCTATTTGGCTGTCATATTAGCCTTTGTGTAAATCATAGACAACAAACCAGTTATTACATTTTGCCCCCCTCAATTTATATCTAGCTGTTTTTCTTCATAATTACACAAAGAATGAGTGTGTGGAATACAAGGGTAAATATAATGCTATTTTTAGTATAGTTAGGATTATAAATATATTTTCAAATTGTATTAGTTGTATGTATTTAATTTTTCTGCAGAGATTATTAAAAACATTGTTCCTCAGCACAATATGTTATCATTAAAATCTACATCCTATCATGTAGAAAAGAGTCTTCTGAGGTCCAAGGTGACAATTTTTTTATATGATCAGAATTAAACTTGCCTTATTTTACAATATCTTTCCTAAAATAAAAAAAATATTTGTACCTTCTTCATTTTTTCAAAATTTATATTTTTTCACTCTCATATTTGAATCAACTTTATAGTACAAGAGTTATATTAAGGATTTGTCTTTATCCCCAAATGTTTTGGTTTGTTTAGCTTTCATCTAAATATCTTTCTCTGTGGTGGACTCTCTGAGATAATTTAATGTTGAATCAAATAAAGAATATACAAATAAAATGTATATCAGAAAAGGACTTTTATTCAAATTCCACAAAACACTATTTAGTTAAACGGAATATCCTTGTATGTTATAAATATTTATTTTCAATGCATATATGCAAACCAGTTCCTAGTTAGATTACTGAAATGTGTGGGTGAGATTTTAAGAATTTATATCAGATATCACAAACAGTGTTCACTTATTATGTTTTCTGGGAGCAAATCCTTCCATATTTTATAGGATTTTGACTTGTATATAATGTTTAGGATTGTAACTTAATAGAGCAAACACTGCTGCTACACCATTGAAGCAGCCATTATGTCCTTTGGATATGGTCTGAAAAGGGAAGGGACAAATACAAAACAAGCAGAAAAACAAACTTGTTCATAGGATGCCACCATGAGGAAGAAGTTAGCAAGACACGTTCCTCCCAGCATGCACCCTGCATTACAATATCTATGAAAAATTATTTTGTATCTGCAGCTAGCTGAAGGTACATCGTAGAATGCTAGTGTTACTTAAAATGGTGGCTAACTGAGCTGCAAGTACATAGCTGGCAATGGAACATTTTGGCTAGTGGTTGTTTCAGGTATACTGGAGAATGGTATACAATAGGACAAGAATGTTGTCTAGTTGGTTCATTATAGTTCTTGAAAATCAGTTAATTGTTTTAACAAAAACCTATGCTGATGAATTTGTGTCTGCACGGCTGATTAACAATCCTGATGAACCAGTACCATTGTAAACCAGTTGCAGTCTAATTTAGATAATGCTCCTTGACAAGGATGGCTACTGAAGACAGCAAAATTCATCTTCGTTTTCTACCAGTTTAAAAAAAATGATAGAAGCAGTTTGAAAACCTTACACTCTAGTTCAGTGGTGTCTAACTCAATTTCACTGGGGGCTGCATTAGGGTTGTGTTTCACCTCAGGAGCCAGATGGGTGTAACTGGGTTAGATGTGGCCAGCTCAACATCACTTGTGTCAGGGACACCCCTCCGAGATTTTGTTTTTGGCTGTGACAGCCTCCTGCAGTGCTCTGCCAGTGAAACGGAACTCAGCCCGCTCAAGCTCTGTTTTCACTGGCATAGGCACCATGGGCCAGATATAAGCACCCTATGGGCCAGATCCGACCCGCAGGCCTTGAGTTTGATACCTGTGCTCTAGTTACTGAAGATTACATTGTAAATTATACATTAGATCTCTCCGACCCACTCATTTTTATATTTCTATGTGTGAGCATTCAAAAGAGTTAATCAGAAGGACGTACTTCTTTATATTAGTAAGCTTTGAAGCATTTAAGCTTGACACAGTCATTAGTAGTTTAATGTCTTTGTTTAATTAAGTTCACATTTTTGGCATGCATTTTTGTAGTGTTTTAGGTGGAGATTATTTTTGTAGCGTTGTTCATAGTGGGATTTCTTTTTTTAAATTAGTGTTTGTGATACATCAATTAGGAAAGACTTTAGACATGACCCAGTTTTATGTTCTGTTGACACAAAATAAAAAAAGACAAAGAAAAGAAATAACAGAAGAAAATCACTGAGTGGAAAGATTAGGAGACAAGAACATGAAAAGACAGGGAAAACATCGGAAAGAAAGAAAATTATATGCTTGCCCAAGCAGAGAACAAAATAAAACAACAACAACAAAACCAAGCAAGAATCTTAAACTTTTCCATAGTAGTGATAAAAACAAGACAGCATGAAATATTAAAAAGTGAGTTGTACATTAATCTGTCTAAAATATCCTTATTGTGGATATTCAATTGTATAAATATGGCTAAGACTGGCTTGCACAGTAAAAATTAATATTAAATATGTAAACATTGCTAGAGTAAGCAACAATATTTCATGAAAAGGCTTCTTCTATTTTCAAGTCACTAGTTCTATACAGCATCAGTTTCCAATAATTAATCGGAGAAGTAATACATATTAATTATCTATGTTAGTTTGTATTCTCACTTAAAAACTTTCTAGTAATGTTACAGAGAAATGAATCCCAGTACTGTACTATTCCGTGCAAAACTAAATTTTGTAGCATGAGGTATCATACATCTAATTTCTTTATTGGATGTAGAAGGATAAATGGTCTTTTTCTCCAGATGAGGTCTTCAGAGTATCCATTGATTGAGATGATGCTTCTGCCCCTAGTCTGATAGGCTGGGCTTTAATTGAGAGGACGCTCCTCCTCCTCCAAGAGACTCCTCTCTAGCATCCCCAGTTTTTGCTCAGCCTTCATGGATATAGACAGCTTAATTTCCTTTCCCTTGGCCGGAATAGCAAAGGCTTCAAAAAAAAGAGACAACAAAAAGGTTTGCTTTTAAACTCTAAACAAATCCTTTAAGGCTTTTAGTTTCAATGAGTCAAGCAGCTCCCTACAGCATATAACTCGAGCCGAGGGAACTCACCGTAGCTTCAGATAATGATCTCCTTGCCCCCAGGATGATCAGAGGTAATAACGCCTCAGCCGCATGACTAACAACTCACATTTCTTAGCCTGTAAAAAGGGAGGGAGGAAGCAAATATCATTACAACCTTTTCAAGCCGAGCTGCTGCGACCGATTGCCACCGTCCGCCCCCAATGGGAGCGGCTCCATTTTAAAAGGATCCGAGGTTTCTCTCTCTCCCCTGGGAACACTGTCTAGGTGGGAACATTAGCGCCCATCTGCCCCATCGCACCTTTTATTCAAGAGGAAACTCTGCAGTATCGACTTTCCACAAGGCACAAAATTGCTACTGAGCCAATTTAATTCATTACACGCCTAAAGAGATAACATCTGGCGCCATTGCAGACTCACTAACCACGTGGCAGTGATCTGTATCTTATTTCTGGAACTGTGAGAGGCTTTTCTTCCCCCAAGCAGAGGTCTCCTTCCTGGAACCCGGGGATAAATCACCCTAATACATATGTGTGTGCATGTGTATGTATATATATGTGTGTGTGTGTTAGGTTTTTGAGCTGATAAATAATTAAACAAGGGAGACTAGTATAGATCTATTTCGAGCTACTTAGCTCTCGTCAGCTAGCCATATCCTTACTGGGATTCGAACCAGGGAAGTATTACATGTGAGGCAGTTGTAATTGCCATTAGGCCATTGGTTCTTATCCAAATCAGCGATATAGGGGAATGAGTATATATACTTGTGTTACATTATACTCCCTTGATTGGGGCTTACCAGGGTATTGTAACACAAGTGTATGTATGTATGTATGTATGTATGTATATGTACATATATATAGATATCCAGATATAATTATTCTATTTTGGACCCTTATTCATTAAGGAGGAAACTGTTGGCTTATGCCCTCACAGAATTAAACAGCAGCACCATAGTGAGCACCAAGGCCCGTGTCTGCCTGTGCAGGAAGCTGCTGCAGGCCTACATCTTATTTCAACAATTCCTCCTTTCAAGGCCTATGAGGTATTCCAAATTTGGCTAATTTGGAAATAATAATTAATAACAAAATAATAATAATGATAATAATAATAGGAACAAGAATAAGAATACAATATTCTTACATAACATTATACAAAACTGGGGAGCATTGTTTTAGGGTTCCCTGGCCATTGCTGGTTCAGTTCCCTGGGCATGCCAACCACCCAACCTTTCAGCCTCATTAACAGTAAAATTTAATAAGTGGTCCCAAGGCAAGCAGCAGTAGCTCAAGAGCCATGTTAAATTCTGAAAACAAATTAAAGCATTCTAAGGGTACCTCCTAAGCAGCAGAAAAAGATACTAACAAGCACCATGAGGTACTAGAACAGCACATGAAGAAGTTCATGTGGGAGGCTGAAGAAAATTCTCAAAGCTCATCTCCACCAGGTCTACTTTGGCTCCAATACCCTTCTGCAACCACCCCTGGATCTGTCTGTGTAATCCAGATGCAGTGCAGCTGCACAAGATTAGGTAGTCCATCTAGATCAGTACAAGTGACACAAAGGCCTCTGTGGCCACATTGCTCCAACAGCGGCCGGATTCTGTCAAGATGATGACTTACCGGAAAAGATCCCCACAAAGATCAGACCATGGATGGAATTAGCAATATGCCAAGGTATCTCCGTGGGGGTGCAGCATACTGCTCTAGCCAACAAAAAGTGCTCCTTCCAATTGGAATTCCCTATAACTCCGGTCATTAAGCAGGACAGAGCACCCTTACCCTCAGGTATCTCTCCACAGGAGATTCTGTAGTTTCAGATATACTCCCGCAGGGTATATAGAAGGAGCAAGGGCTATTGATTGGGTGGAGCCAGAAGACTCAAGAGTTCTCCTGCTCAAATTCTCAAATTCTAGTTAGATTCGCATGGGCTCACAATAAGAGGTGATGGTTGATGCTACATCTTGACAACTAAAACAACGCCGGCATCATTTTGTTTTTAAGAATTCCATGGCATTATCTGTTGAGAGGCCACTTCTCCTCACAAGGATCTCTCTGTGAGGGTCCAGGGGACATTTACGCTGATTGCGGACCTCTTTCTGAAGTTGACTATTGGGCTTCCTTTTTAAGTTGGCAGCCCTTACAGAATATAGCAGCACAGTAACAGAGAGCGCCAAGGCCTGTGTCCGCCTGGGCAGGAAGCTGTGGAGGCCCAGTGACTGCAGGATCACCCAATCACAATACAGGTCCTGAAAGGTGTTCTCTATTTGGCTTCACAATTTGATTCCATATTCAGTCACCTAATTATGTGTTTGGTAACAGCACAACAATTTATGTTAGTAGCTATGCACAGATATAACAAAAATATTATCAATAATAACATAAATATTAATGATATCAATATTAATATGAATAATAATATAGTAACAAATTGAATTTACCAAAAAAAAGGGGGGGGGAGCAAATACCAAGAGGATTCCCTACCTCTGTTCACAGCAGGCCTCTGGACCAGTCACGTTCCATGAATATCGCATACACATATAGATATATAGATATAGATATCTCACCTCATGGGCTTTAGGTCAGAATCTTCAAGGGCAACCCAAAATATCCCAGAGGACAATAAAACAACTCAAAGTAGGTCAAAACGACCTAGAGAGACTTCTAAGGCTGCAGAAAAGGATGCCAAGTGATGCCAAAATGTGTTAGATAAGCATATTTTTTTAAACAAAATGCACGAGGGAGGTTGAACAGAAGTCTCAGTCCTCTTCCCCAGCCAGGCCGGTCCCAGTTCCAGAGTGCTCGCTTCGGCAGCACATATACTAAAAATGGAACGATACAGAGAAGATTAGCATGCCCCTGCACAAGGAGGACACGCAAATTTGTGAAGCGTTCCATATTTCACCTTGTCTCCATCCCTGGATCTCTCAACACCATCCAGGAGAGCCTCAGAGAGACCGGTTCAACACAGGCCTTCAGCAATGCTACTTGCCTGACAGACAGTTACAGGACCACGTCAGAATACCTCCTCCCAGAGGATATCCCTGACAAATCGAAGGCCTGGAAGAACATGGCGACTTGAAGGGGCATCGCAGCTGGGGTACAGCAGAAGTTGATGGCTAAGCAGCCTCCACAATCTGACTCGATTCAGTTACTATGCAGAACGGACCTTCATTACCAGCAGGTACCTTCTTCAGAAGAGTATTACAGTATATAATCCAGTTACACATTCACATGATGCACAAGATGAGGGAGAACTAGAGACCAGATGGAACAGGTTGAGGAAGGGTCTACTCATGACAGTGACCCAAATCTGTCAGAGGTGGATCCCCTAAAAAAAGGGGGCATGTCAGACATTGAAGGCATTAAGCCAAACCACCGACCTTTAGGTCTGCTTTGCCCTCAGATTTTTTTTCAAGTCTCTTGTTTCAAGGCAAAAACTACTGCCCACCTTGATATTCCATTCTCCGTGGCCCAACAATCATTAATGTAAAGGGGGTCAGATGATTTAATCTTCTCCCAACCAATAATGCAAGAGGAAGTCATAACTGTCCTACAGAGGTCCTTGGACCTCATCCAGAAACAAGGGGTCTCTTCAGTGGCGTATTCCCCATTAACAGGATATGATAGAAAAATTTTAATTTGGTTTTCTGATTCTGCTAAATTTCTCATCACCATGGTAGTAAATAAAACAATAATGGCAATTATCATCATCCTCTGCAACTCCAATGGAACCAGAAGAGGCTCTCAAGTTAAAAGATATACAGGGTCGAGTTGTCTCCATGTAGGGATGTCAATCTGATCTGATCTGGGGACCATAAGAGCGGTGTCGGCTGCATCCTTTTTTTTTTTTTACTAGATCGTCTCTCAGGTAGCTCCGCCATCTGAGGGAGATTATCTCAAATTCTAATATCAGGGCACACAAGGATGCTGCAAAACTCTATTAAATTATCTGCTCAAGCCAGGGCATCTCAGATTACTGCTCACCTATTACTATGGTTCACAGATTGGCAAGCAGATATCACACAAATAATGGAAGCTTGCTTCCTCCCCAATATCGGGAGATACTTTGGTTGGTGGTGCCCTTGATCCATCTCTGATAGAGACTAGAAGCAGAAAATAAGTTCCTCTCTTTTCATAGACCCCCAAATAGTCCTTCCCAGCTTTTTGAAGGGTTTTCTTCATTCCCTCTACCAGGGACTTTTCTCTCCAGACTCCAGGGACCCTCTGGACGCATGAATCACCAACAGTCGGATAGTTTCCGATCTGGAGATGATACCGAAGGGGAGGGCAGACAAAAAGTATCTCTTGAGGAACATGAAATAGAGGTTTACGAGGCACAACAAAGGCCTCATGACTGTGCCCGTATTGGTGGAAGGCTCAAGATTTTCACAGACGGATGGGATTCCTCTACCTATGATTTCTGGGTTAGAGATATCAGAAGATTAGGCCTGGCTATTGAATTTCCATTCTCTCCCCGGAACCTTTGCATTACTTGCCCTCTCTCTGGGGATCCTGCTAAAGGGAGCATGATGGAGACATCTATTGACCCGTCTGGCAGGCCTGGTTGTGCAGAGTCTCAGGCCCTGAGTACCCGGCTGATGTTATGTAATGCCAGGTCCGTCGTTAACAAGGCCCCCCTGATTTGCGATCTCATTCAGGAGGAGGGTGCGGACCAGGCAGGGGTCACCGAAACCTGGTTGGGCCCAGAGGGCGGTGTCGCTCTGGTAGAGATATGCCCACCAGGTTTCCAAGCATTCCATCGACCGAGGTCTCAGGGAAGGGGTGGTGGGGTGGCGGCGATTATTAGAGAAGTCCTTTGTCCTAGGGAGGCCACTGTTCCTCAGACGGCTGGTTGTGAGTCTCTCTTTGTGAAGTGGGGTCGGGGGGTTCAGATGGGCCTGTTGATAACGTACCTGGCTCCCTGCCACGTGTCATCGGCCCTGCCCGGGCTCCTCGAGGTGATAGCTGGGCTGGCGGTTGAAACCCCCAGGCTGTTAGTCATGGGTGATTTCAACCTGCCTTCGCTCGGGGAAACCTCTGGGGTGGCCCAGGAGTTCCTGGCTTCCATGACGGCCATGGATCTGACCCAATTAGTTTCTGACCCCACTCACACGGGGGGACACACACTGGACCTGATTTTCGCCTCTGGTCAGTGGTTGAATGATCGTGTTGGAGACCTAGTTATAAAACCCTTGTCATGGTCCGATCATTCTCTTCTTAGACTGGACTTTGGTGCCGCCACCCCCCATCGCAGGGAGGCGGAGCCGAGGAGATGGTTCCGCCCCAGGCGCCTGATGGATCCGGAACGGTTCCAGATGGAGCTTGGGCCATTTCCTGAAACTCTGGCTCATAACTCGGCCACAGACTTGGTGGCCACCTGGGATAGGTTGGCCGCTGAGGCTCTGGACTGAGTTGTGCCTTTGCGACCTTTGACTCGGCATAGATCCCACCTGGCTCCGTGGTTCACGGGGGAGCTGAGGGGGATGAAATGCCGGAAAAGACGTCTGGAGGGCATCTGGAGGGCCAGTCGTGCTGAGTCTGACCGGACACAGGTGAGGTCCTATATTAGGACCTACCTAGTGGCGATAAGGGCGGCGAGGCGTTCACACTTCTCCGCCCTTATTGCGTCTGCAGAAAATCGGCCTGCTGCCCTGTTTAGAGTGACCCGCTCCCTGCTTGAGCCGAGAGCGCGGGAAGACCTCTTGCAGGGTAAGGCAGAAGAGTTTTCCCGATTTCTGCATGATAAAATCGCCCAGATTCGGGATGGGCTGGACTCCAGTTGGGTGGTCCCGGGGGAGGTGTCCGGGGCAGGTCTTGAGACGGTTATCTGGGAAGAGTTCGATCCTGTGACCGTCGAGGGTGTGGACAGACTACTGGGGAGGCTAAATGCCACCACATATTTATTGGACCCGTGCCCTTCCTGGTTGGTTTCTACCTCCAGAGAGGTGACACGAGGCTGGCTCCAGGGGATTGTCAACGCTTCGTTGAGGGAGGGGGCGCTTCCGACCGCCCTGAAAATGGCGGTGGTGCGGCCCCTCCTCAAGAAGCCTTCCCTGGACCCGGCTCTTTTGAATAACTATCGTCCTGTCTCCAACCTTCCCTGTGTGGCGAAGGTTGTTGAGAGTGTGGTGGCGTGTCAGCTCCCTCAGTATCTGGAGGAAGCATCCTATTTAGATCCGTTCCAATCAGGCTTCAGGCCCGGGCACAGTACCGAAACAGCATTGGTCGCGTTGGTAGATGATCTCTGGAGGGCCCGTGACAGAGGTTGTTCCTCTGTCCTGGTCCTGTTAGATCTGTCAGCGGCTTTTGATACTATCGACCATAGTATCCTACTGCGGCGGTTGGAGGGGTTGGGAATTGGGGGCACCGTCTTGCGGCACCGTCTTGCGGTGGTTCTCGTCCTTCCTCTCGGACCGCTCGCAATTGGTGTTGACGGGGGGGGAGAGGTCCACCCCTAGGCCCCTCATGTGTGGGGTGCCTCAGGGGTCGGTCCTCTCCCCTCTTCTATTCAACATCTATGTGAAGCCGCTGGGAGAGATCATCCGTGGTTTTGGGGTGAAATGCCATCTTTATGCTGATGACACTCAGCTTTACATCTCCACCCCAAGCCACCCCAACGATGCTGTGGAGGTTATGGCCCGTTACCTGGAGGCTGTGCGGAACTGGATGGGCGAGAACAGGCTTCGACTCAACCCTTCCAAGACCAAGTGGCTGTGGTTTCTGGCGGCCCGATATAGTCAGCTGACTCCGTCACTGGCTATTGGGGATGAGATCTTGACCCCCACAGAAGGGGCCCGCAATCGTGGTGTCCTCCTGGATGTACGGCTGTCTTTGGAAGATCATATTACAGCCGTCTCCAGGGGGGCTTTTTATCAGGTTCGCCTGATACGCCAAATGCGGCCCTTTCTTGATCGGGACGCCTTACGCACAGTCACTCATGCCCTGGTCACCTCCCGTCTGGACTACTGTAATGCCCTCTACATGGGGCTCCCTGCAGGGAGCACCCGGAGGCTTCAACTGGTACAAAATGCAGCCGCGCGGGTGGTTACGGGGGCGTCGAGATACTCCCACGTGACGTCCCTCCTGCGCGAGCTGCATTGGTTGCCGGTGGCCTTCCGGGTTCGCTTTAAAGTACTGGTTTTAGTCTTTAAAGCGCTCCATGGCATCGGACCAGGATACTTACAAGACCGCATTCTGCCAGTAGTCTCCCACCGACCGGTGTGCTCCCACAGAGAGGGTCTCCTCCGGGTCCCGACGCCTTCTATGTGTCATCTGGTGACCCCGAGGAATAGGGCCTTCTCTGTGGGGGCACCCGCCCTTTGGAATGGGATGCCCCCTGGATTACGAACGACCAGTGACCTGAGGGCCTTCAGACGTGACCTGAAGACCTGGCTCTTCGAGCAGGCCGGCCTGAGCTGACTAATGGGATTTTAAATGGGGTTTTTAGATTACTTGGGACGGGGTATGAAGTTTTATTGATTTTAATTGGGGTTTTTAGATTTGGGACAGTCTAGTATTTAATTCTCTTTTAAATAATTTATACTTTGTCTACTTGTATTTTAGTTGGCTGTTCACCGCCCTGAGTCCTTCGGGAGAAGGGCGGTATATAAAACTCAGAAATAAATAAATAAATAAATAAATAAATAAATAAATAAATATTGTTCATTTATTGGAGATACAGGCAACCTGACCTGTGACACCGGATCAGCAAGAGCAATTTTAGTTTTAAAATGACTTAATCGGCCCCTAGTTTATAGGAGGCTTAAGATGAGTATACTGAACTCCATACCTCTGAGCTTCAGAAGGGGCGAGTTTCTACCCTCCATTGACTTAATGGAGGCCTATCCCCACATTCCAATTAGATCCTCACATAGCAAACCTCTTAATTTTTGTTATAATACTCAACGTTTTGAATACATTGCACTATCCTTCAGGTTGTCATCTGCCCAAGGTTCTTATGAAGGTTCTGACGGCTCTGGCTGTCCATCTCAGGGGAACACCTGTTAGACGGCAGTGTTACTTAATTGACATTTCATTATTATCTTGTTCATATAAACAGGCAAAAGGGCCTTTGCATCGGTCATCACCTGGAGAGGCTTGCAGTCCATTTCTCATCACCCACGCATATGCAAGTTTCTTGCGTGACGTACAAACTTACTGCCTCCTGTAGTGCATCGATATCACACGTGGGACCTCAACAAGGTCCTTACTGCACTCAAGAAAACTCCCTTTGAGCCCATGTAGACCACAAGTCTCCATTCCTAACGTACAAGGTGGTTCTCTTGGTTGCTATTACATGGGCCAGTCGCATCTTGGATCTAGTAGCCTGGTCAGTTAGACAGAAGCTCTGTATTTTTCACACAGATAGAGTGGTCCTTAGTCCAGATCCATCTTTCACCCATAGATAAATTTGGGTTTCCACAGACCATAGGAACTGATACTCCCACATTTGTCTGAAACCGACATAAAATCTGGCACGACAATGGCACAGTCTAGATGTAAGGCAAGCTCTCTGCATATATTTCAACCACACGATGTGTGTTAGGAAACGGAGGTTCTCTTCGTTTCTTTTCAACCACCCACCACTGGGTGCAAGACCTCTTCCTCAATGACTAGTAGGTGGCTGAGAGTACAATTACCAAGTCCTATGAGACACAGTCTCTTCCTGTACCCAGCGGCATCACTGCTCATTTGATCTGGAACGCTGCAATATTTATAACAAGGGCCACAAGCGCCAATAGAGGAAATTTACAAGGTGACAACATGGGCCTCACCATCGCCTTCTATTTAGAAACTATTAGAATGATGTCTTCACCTCTACGGAGGCTGCCTTTGACAGGAGAGTGTTACAAATTGTCCATAGGGACCAAGAAAAAGGGGAATCCGAACCAAATGGAGGACACACCAAGCTTTGGTATGTCCCAATCAATGGATGCTCTGAACAACTCATCTGGAGAAGGGGCGTTGGTACTTACCTGACACTTTCTCTATGAGCTGTGAAGAGCACCCATCCCCACCCTTATTCATCTGCTGGGATGCTATTCCGGCCAAGTATTAGAAAGGGTGAAGGAGAAGAAATATTTCATCACTTCGACTTCACCAAAACTGGGGACACTAGGGAGGAGTCCCATGGAGGAGGAGGAGCGTCCTCTCAATCAAAGCCCAACCTATTAGACAAGTGACAGAAGCATCATCCCAATCAATGGATGCTCTTCACAGCTCACAGAGAAAGGGCATGTCAGGTAAGTACCAATGCCCCATCTCTTTCACTTGCCTGCATGAAATTTCTTACACTATACACTTTATGCAGGATCTGGTTGCTTAAAAGTAGTGCTTAAAAATAGAGGGAGGGCACATTTCTATGAAGTATAACCATTAGAGAGAGAAAATGTTTTAATGTAGAGTTGTGTCCTGTTATTAAGCATCATATTCTCAATTGGTACAAGTTTGTTCTACGGAGTGAATTCACATGTTTATTTAACCATGGTTATTTGAATGAATCACAAATAGTGTACTCTGCATATTACACTGGAGATATAAATCATAATGGTTGGATCTATAAATTACAAAGTCATTACTTCATTCTAAACAAAGCAGAATATAAGTTGCTGTACTGTGTGAATCTAGCTATTCTCACAATGAGCTAGGATATTATCACCACAACAGATACTATGCAAGCCCATTATTTTGCATAGTATAACCATGGTGGTGGAGTAGTTAGAATGAAGTATTGCAGGCTAGCTGCCCAAAGCTGGGAGTTTGATCCTGACCCATCCATCTATCCTTCCGAAATCAGTAAAATGAGGATCCAAATAGTTAGGTCAATACGCTGATTCTGTAAACCACTCAGGGAATTCAGTAAAGTGCTATGGAGTAGTATATAAGTCTAAGTGCTATTGCTATCTTATGAGTCCTATACAGTAAGCAAAAAGATATGGATTTGCAACCAAATATATATTGCAGGGATATCTGGGTGGGGAGAGAACAAGGAGAGCAAATGACAACATAGGCATGAAGACATAATCATGCAAACATTTTGAAATACATACTTCTGTTGGAAAACCTGATAGACAATTTATGTGACAAAAAAGACATTTGTGTGATTATGCTAATGAATATGTGTCATTGTTTTGTTCTGGACACTGCTGCTAGTAATTGTAAGTCATGTTTTTAGATATTTGGAAAAAATGAATCAACATCTAGACTTTTAATGTTTAAAATGAAATATCTCAAAAGCATGGGATAGGAGATTAGTGTTTTCCCTGAGAAAAGGTTGTTGTTATTGTTGTTCTTTGCCCACTCTGTAGCCATTATCATAAAAATTAAGTAAATTGACTTTATTCTGAGAATGGGATAATTTTGGCAAAGAGAGAACACTTGACCTGTACATTACATAATGAAATCATTTAATCATGCACACATGTTTTTAAGAATTATGAGAGGAAAAAGAAACATATTGAATCTTGAATTTGGAAGCTTTCTGTTGGATGGATCCATGCACAGAGTCTCTCTCTCTCTCTTCTTCCCCTCTCTCTCTTTCTCTCACACACAGAATTTTAAAGATGTCACTGGATGGAAAGCAAAGTTAGACTACATAGGTCAGCATGGAAAAAACTGAGCTCACAAACATTACGTTGTTATATAAAACATAAAGGAGAATGAATAATAAGAACACTCTATGGGTTCCTGAAGCTTAATGTCATCCAGAACATTATCCAGAGCACATTCTGGTAAGAATATGAACAAATAATAGTAATGGAGAAAAAGTTACAAATAAAATAGATAAGACAGAATATTGATCAAGAGTGACCCCTGAGAAACCTATTGTAAAATTCAATAGTATCTTCAGCCTAAATTTTAATCGATTCTTTCTTTTGAATCTTAAATAGCTGTAAGACTTTTTTCAACACTGGCTCATCAGCTAAGAGTTCTATTAGTATATGTACCATATATACTTGCACACTCATAAATCCAACATAGCCAATCTCTCGTGTTTATTCCAAACAGCTGACATTGATAACTCATTATGGAAAATAACACATATACTTCTGAGTATAGAAGAGAAAATAATCAGGTATTATGTTATTATTCCTCAAGTGAATATCTAGCAAAGTAATTGTACAATAATCTTCATTTATATAATGAACACAAAGTATTTGGCTTTCATTGTGATTTTTACAATTTGCATGATGATCTATGACACATATGGCTTCTATTATATACTATGATGTAACCCTCTTGATATACCTCAGCTCATATCAGCCCTAGGTAGTATAGCAATGATGAGTGATAAATTTAGTTTAATAGTAAGTGGTATCTGGTCATTCCTTGTATCTTGTTGATGTGACCTAAGAATTTAAGTGTTTGTGGATCTACACAACAGGGCAAAATTGAAATGAAAAAAAATCTGAAAAAAATATTCTTCAACATATTCCATTTGGGGTAGGTTTTGATTTATACAGAAAACACTGAAATAGTTATGGATAGGCAAGAGCAGTAATGGATCTGGTCCATCATAGTTCAGAGTTCTCTTTCTATGCATAATTCAAATTTTAATTATGATGTTAATGATAATCATTATACCAACCAAACCTGCAATTAATCTTCAATTAAGGCAGAAAGTGTTATTTCCATATATCAACATTTTATGAGACAAAGGTCATCAGGTATAATTTTAAAAAAAGGAACTGTCTTTTAAAATTAGGAATAGGTGTTATCTTTTAGTGAATTATCTATTGAACAATGAAAATATTCACAATGTGGCTTCAAAAGAGCAGCTTCTCCATCTATAAATACTCAAGCTACCTCCCTTTAAATTGTATTTGATCACAGTTTAAATAACAATAGTGAATTAAATATAAAGTAGCAGTATTTCATGAACAATGAATGACTGCTTTCTGAAACACAGGTAGATAAATACGCAAATAAGTTTACATATACAATGGTAAAAATAACTAATCCAAATTAAGAAAATGATAAAAAGTAAAAAAAAGTAGAAATAATAAGAAAAAGAAAAGAGATATATAAAAATGCCTTCCCCTTCATCAAGAAAAATACAAACAATATCAATCTTCTCTGATATTTCAACAAAAGATATATCTCCAATTTTTTTTACCTCTCATTTATAAACAAATCTTTAAAGCCTTGTCATTCATTCTGGTCAGCAAAAATCCATTAAGAGTTAATAGTAATAACAACGTTTATATATTAATCTTAATCAAATAAACCAACTTTATATCCCTTTCCATTATTTTTAACATGGTAATTTATCACTTCCTTCAAAAAAGATCTTTTTTTCCCATATCTCATCTCTTGTTTATAAAACAGGGGTGTCAAACTCGATTTCATTGAGGGCTGCATCAGGGTTGTGTTTGACCTCAGGGGGCCAGGGTAGGCATGGACAGGGTGGGCATGGACAGCTCAACATCAATTGTGTCAGGGATGAGTGTGGTAGCCCAAGCACTCTGCCAGCAAAAATGGACTCCCGAGCTCCATTTTCAGCTGCAATGGCTTCCTGTAACCTTCTGCCAGTGAAAACAGAACTTGGGACAGTCACCCGGGACCCTCGCAAGCTCCATTTTCATTGGCAGAGGCACCATGGGCCGGTCCTTCACTTTTTCCAGGGTGGCAACCTAGGGCACGCAGGGTTGCAGCTGTGAGCTCTATATAAGACTTTGGAACTGCATATTCACAGACACTGGAGTCAAAGTAGTGCTTTCCTTGGATGAGGTTTATCTTTGTTGGTGTTCGTCCCATGGACTCTCCCTGGTTATCTTCCTGGAATGTATGATTGAAATGAAAAAAAATCTGAAAAAAATATTCTTCAACACATTCCATTTGGAGTAGGTTTTGATTTATACAGCAAACATTGAAGTAGTTATGGATTGGCTCTTTTGAATGGTATGTAGATATTCTTTATCTCTATGTACGTGTGGATGGTTGACTGAATGCCAGTCTTATAAGAATTCTATAGCTTTTTTGGACTTAGTTTAGTCTAGGATGCTCACAGTTTCCCAGTTGAAACTTTGGTTACATTTGTCCATATGTTGTGCAATTAAGGAGTTTCATCACATCTTCTGACCGCTTATAGAAGCTGTGGTGCTGCAGTGTTAGACTGCAGGCTAACTCTGCCATAGCCAGGAATTCAATTCTCAAGGTTGACTCAGCCTTCCATCCTTATAGGATTAGTAAAATGAGGAGTCAGATTGTTAGGGGCATTGTAAATGCAACGCATGTGCTGTCTTTGTAAACCATTCAGAGAGTGCTATAAGACACTGTGGAGTAGTATATAAGTCTAAGTGCTATTGCTAGTAGTTTCCCTAGAAATCTCAAGAAAATAAATTCATTTTGAAGGGTTACTTCATTGAAATTGATTAAGTAAAATGTGCCTGGAAAGATCTACACAGCTCTACTTATAAAAAGCAGGACAGATCTCCAATTTGATATGAGAAAGGTCAACAGAGAGGTCACGGGTAGGACGGGATTCCTCAGTTCTGTTTTATGATTTCCAAGTTCTGTTCCAGGAAGCTTTTTTCCTGGAGAATTCCTTAATTAATTCTTAAATAAAACCCATTTGCAACACATTGCACTTCATGATACTTCTACCCTACAGATTTCAGTTGTGGTTCTGTATTTATGCACAAAAATTTAAAGGATAATGTTGTTGTTGTTTTTTAAAAAAGATGAGTGCATGGACACAATTATAATTAAGATTTTTTTTTCATTATTTTGTGAAGTAATCAGTGAACACAAATAAGATAATTTTACGCTGCAGCCTAAACTGCTTGTTTCTCTGCTGTTCCTGGCCAACTACAGAAATTTTAGTCTGGATTACAATGGATTGGCAATGAGACTGGGCTGGTGCCTTGTCTGGATATGGCATCAGTCCTTTGCTTTGTATACTTCCTAACCTTGTAAGGAAAGCCAGCCTCTCTGCCTGGCTTCAATGTGGCCTAGACCACTGGTTGCAATGTGGACTAGTCTATTGGTGCCTCTCAGTATTTTCTTTCCTTTTATATACTCTTACATAGAACCTTAACCGTTGCCCTCTCAGAATTTAATAGCTGTTTGATGCCTTCTATCACTTCCCACACCTCCTTTGAAAGTACCACAGACCTCCTCTCCTCTCTTTTCTCTTCCCATTGGTGTTCTGATGCTACAGTAATCAAATCAATAAAGAAAAGATTGTGTTTTGTGTAGGATTCTCTGTAGATCCATGGAAATTTGTACAAAAAGAAATGATACAGTAGTTCAACTTCACAGAAGCACATTAGTGATGTTCCTACATTACAACTTAAAGATGATTCAAAGGAAAATTAAGGGAAGCTTTCTAGAACTCTCCCCATGGGGTGGGAAAGGGGAGAATGCTTCACCCAGTAGAAACAAAAATGGGATACATTGGGAGAAGTAAAGGTAAATAGAGAATGCGTTTGTAGCCTTGAATTAATGCAACATAAACCTAAAGATTATTAAAAGGAAGATGTAGGGAGAAAAGACACTAGCCAGTAAAGAACATAATAGCCTAACAAGCTCAAGATTAAATAGTTGCACAGAACCAAGATCAGCTAATGGAAGATGGACTGAAACTAATCAGAGCTGAACCTGCTAATAGAACAGAATAAATCATTGAAATCCATCTATGGTGAAGGGCTTAAAACAGTCAAGGTTGAAAAATAGTTTTGAATTGAATATAGAAAATAGAAGTACAGGGTGAATTTGCAATTGGTTAAGACAATGGCATCCATTCTTGATCTCAGGTATTTATTTATTTATTTATTGAATTTCTATACCGTCCCCTCTCCCAAAAAGGGACTCAGGGCGGTGCACAGCCAACTAAAAGCAGACAATATATACAATTAAAAACAGATTAAACAATTAAATCAAGGCCGAAATATAATTTAAAATATAAAACAAATAGATTTAAAGTTTAGAATTTTTTTTTTTAAATTTAAAAACCTAGTTAATTAAAACCCCAGAAAACCGTTACTGGGCCAGGCCGGCCTGTTGAAAGGTCGCCGGAAGGTCTGAATGTTGGTAATGGCCCGTATCTCCAGAGGCAAATCATTCCACAGGGAGGGGGCCCTCACAGAGAAGGCCAGCACCCTCGGGGCTGCCAACCGGCAACGATCAGGCGGCGGAACCCCGAGGAGGCCAACTCTGTGGGAGCGCACTGGGCGGCGGGAGGCTGTTGATGGCAGCAGGCGGTCCCATAAGTACCCAGTTCCCAAGCCATGGAGTGCTTTGAAAACGATCAATACCATTTTGAATCAGATCCGGAAGGCCACAGGAAGCCAATGCAGCCCACGGAGAAGCGGTGTTACATGGGAGCTCCGAGGGGCTCCCAAGATCACCTGCGCGGCCGCATTCTGGACCAACTGCAGCTTCCGGACACTCTTCAAGGGGAGCCCCATGTAGAGAGCATTGCAATAGTCCAAGCGGGAGATGACGAGGGCGGAAGTGACTGTGCGAAGTGCGTCCAGATCCAGAAAGGGCCGCAACTGGTAAATCAGACGAATGTGACAAAAGGCCCCCCTGGCGACGGCCGTAATGTGATCTTCTAAAGACAGCCGTACATCCAGGAGGACACCTAGAATGTGAGCCCTTTCCATGGGGGTCAAAATTTCTCCCCCCACGGCCAGCGACGGAACAAGCTGGCTGTATCTGGGCGCAGGAAACCACAGCCACTCGGTTTTGGTTGGGTTGAGACGAAGCCCGTTAAGACCCATCCAACTCCACACAGCCTCCAGGCACCGGGTCATCACTTTGAGAGCTTCGTTGGGGTGGCCCGGGGTAGAGATGTACAGCTGAGTGTCATCAGCGTACTGATGGAACTCCACCCCGAAACTACGGATGATCTCACCCAGCGGCTTCACATAAATGTTGAACAGCAGGGGCAAGAGCACAGACCCCTGAGGCACCCCACATAAGGTATTGGTGAGTACCCTGTACTGGCAATGGGCTAAGCAAAAAGTTCCAGTCTGCCCATAGCAAAGTAAATTCATAACTTTCAAATTATGTTGCTCTAAGAACTACAGATTCATCAAAAGCAGGGGAATGTCATTATTGTGCCCTACAAATAACCTTGTCTGGCATATGAAAACTTCTGTATCCCTTCTCTTCTTCGTCTCATTGGCCCCTATTTATTAAATCACACCTATGTTCTCCAGTCCATCTCTAAGTAGAGATCATGGTCATCAGTTTATTGATGAGCTTAAATCTTGTTCCATTGAAAGCTAGGAGAGGGAGCAATGTCAAGATAAGAATATTACATTTGGTTTGATATTTGCCTAAGACAATGCAAATTTGGTTTAAACTATGTCAATATCCAAGCAAGAAAATTTCAAAATGGAAAGCAAAAAAGGCATCTTATCATATATGTTTTAATCTTACCACATCTTATTTTAAAGTAGGTTATTCTCCAGAGTTCAAATACTGCTTTCCCATGAGCTAGATTAGTTTTAACATTTTATTAATTTAAAGACTCCAAATCATGACAATGAATTGTTGCTTGTTTGTTTGTTTTTTTAATAAAAGGATTTTCTTCCTTCTGCATGTAAATTTTAAATTTTGTGTATACTTTTTGGATTGTGATACCCACAGTTATATATAAAAGTGGAAAATTCTCTAAACTTTAACAAAATAAATAAATATATTCATTTGTTAGATAATAACTTCAAGAAAGAGAAAATGGTATGCTTTAACTTTAATGGGTAATGAATTTAAGTAGTTGCTTAATATCTTAATGTATGGATACCATCTGTTAAATAAATATGTTGAATTAAATTTAAGCTCTGTTAATATAAACTAATAGTGAGACTCCTGCTGATCTCATAGAAGGTAAGATTTCACTGGATAAATTCATCAACATTCATTGATAAGTGTCATATTTTATTTTAAAAAGATTTTAAGGAAATTTAAGGATGGCTTGGTTTACTTTATTAAGCACTGAGTTGTACAAAAATATTTTTTTTCAGGTAGCTTGCTTTTTATTACTATTTAGCCAAAACGAAGGTGACTAGTTAATTTGTAAGCCCAAATGGAAAAGGCTTTTTAAAAGTAGTACTTTGACAGTGTTCCTTTGACCTTCAGTAGTAAAGCTTATGCCTTGCAAATTGATTAATATAGATACAATATCAAATCATTTTTCATACCATTTTTAATGTTTGTTAAATGCCCAAGCAGTATGTAAACAGAGTATTTGGCATTTTTATTAGGGTACAGAACTCAGTCATTTCCTTTGCAACAACATCTCATAAACTATTTTGACAGTCTAATAAACTATAAAAAGCTACGGTAAAAACTAGCTCTGAATGTTATAACCATACAAAATGGAAAGAGCAAGAGAAAACATCTATCACTGAGATTATTATCACTGTTGCTATAGTAACCTGTTTGAAATGGCAATATCTCCATGGTTCTGCTGTTTGTTATCATCTTTCTTGATTTTACATCATTGAAATTGTAGTAATTACACTCTGCCTGATGAAAAATGCATGCTGTCATGGCAACTAAGTCAAATATTCTTAATCATTTCACCTCTTCAATCCAAAATGTAATTGTTTGTCAGTTAAATAGGTTATGCAGAAGGCTTCCATGGTCTTACAATTGTTATAAGTGTTTTGCAAAAATTAAGCTTCTAGACATAAGACCCTAAGTTAAATTAATGGTCCACATTTATAAACAATTGCTCGTTAGAGTAAGTGATCAGTGGTTGTTAATTTTCCCTCATCAGTTTTGGTGAGGTACATAAATAATAACCTACCCTGTTTAGAAACTCCAAAAAATTTCAGGAATCTCCAAAACAACTTCTAAAAGAGAAGTATTTGGTATTTATTGCATTAATTTCCTGAAAATCCCGAAGCTGAAGGATTATGGCCTTAGCACAGACATTAACTTGTACAGCTGTGGGTTGCAAACATATTGCTGCATATGAAGATGTTTTTTGCCAAGACAAATTACCAGTTTCATCAATGTTAATAATACTTGTGTCATTTCTTAAAGGAAAAGTTGGGTGTATTACCTGAAATGTTTTATTCAAATTTAAGGGATCACTATTGTCATGTCTATTTGCCCACTTCCAATCCTCTCTCTCATTCTCTCAGCTTTCATCCCTAGGCGTCCATGTAAGTATGCCTCAGAAGAATAATCTGCAAACATAGGATCACTGTTGTATAATGACTACATTTGCTTCTGAAACAAAGGCTGCCATTTTCTCTATTTATACTTGCACTTTAACAAAAGTACAGTATTCCCAAAGAATTCTTTATTCACTTATGCTTTGAGCACTGTAAAATAGCTACTCTCTCTAGCCTTCTCTCTACCTGAATTTTTAAAGGCCTTTCCAGAAAATGAAACAGGTATTCTGACATTCTGTAAACAGTCATATTTTTCCCCACTTCTCAGATAGCATATTATTTGCCAATCAGTGATTGCATACCTCCAGCTGGGCCTTTCTGCATTTTTGTCTGCAGAGAAATCCTTTTTAATACTTTCAACCATTTTTCAAAAATTTCTTGAGGTCATGAAGCTATGGGATGGTTGGAGCAAACTTTTCTTCTTTTAAATTTTCTTCTGGGTATGTTATGACCTGAATACACATAACACACATCTTCTACCAAATAAATTGAATTGGTGCTGCTATGCCACCCTCTATGCTGCATATCATTTTCTGTGCCTGAATGATTGAGGCTACTGGTTCTTTTGGATTTCAATTTATAGCCTGGTGATGTTGATATTGCTTAGAGGTTCATGACAACCATGGACCATTCCAAATCAATGTAGACTTTTCACATATTTGGTGGGGGAGAGTGTCACACATTAGACTTGATTTTTGCCTACTTTGAGTGAGGGGATGGTCATGAAGGTAACTTTCTTCTCAAGAATCATTACTGAACCCAAGAGTTCCATAGCATTACCACTTAGTCTGTCATCTTTCCTTTTTTTCAGAAGGGTGGATGGGTTTCAGTTTCAGAGGATCATGGAAAAATCAAATTATTTGCAAAGGAAGGTTTTGAGTTAAGGTTTATCCAATTGGTTTTTACATTGGAACACCAGTGAATTAGATGTGTTCTTTCCAGGACTGGAAGTCCCTTTAAACTGCCACTATCTCAAAACTGGATAAATAAATAAATATTGAAGAGATGTCTGCAGGGATGGTCAATAGGGTGGCCATCCCTTGACTGTGCAATCAAAGTCTCACTCTTTTTTATGATACATGGGGACAGATTTGACCTTTTTGTATATGTGCCTGATTTGTTGAGATATATTATTAAGTTACATCTAAGATATTGGCTATTAAATTATTTACATATACAGATATTCATTCTGTGAGTTGGAATAAATCTCTGTTATTTAATTACTAACATATATAGATTATTAGGCAATAAGATATGGAATAAGATAATTTGTGCAGCTATTGTTGCCTTTCTTGTCTATCTTTCTCCTTTTATCTGTATTCATCCTAGTTCATAACAATCTCTCTTATCTCATGAAGTGGAGAGATGAAACATGAGATGTAACTATCTTCAAAATAATATATTCATTCTACCTGCTTAACTACAAATCATTTTCTCTTAACTTTTATAATTTAGTAACATTTATACCAATAAATTTTATTTAGAGAGAAAATATAATACATAATTTATCATAATCCTTTCCCTATATCTTCTATGATTACTTATAATATGTTCTCTTAGGTTTTCCTTAGATACTGTTTTGCTTATATATACCATAAAGTAATTATGAGAATAAAATTGTTTCTTTAGATTTTTTCAATATTACTTGTTGAGTTCTCATTTCTAAAAGCTAATCTAAGCACACAGAAAACAAACAATAATTATACATGTTAATTTGTGAAACATCCACAATCTAAATAATAAACAAACCAATAAATAAACAAAGTCATCCCACCAGGCAGATGCTCCACGGGTTTTTTCAGTTTCTCACCTACAAATTGTATTTAGTATAGTACAATCATATAAATCTTCAGATGGAACTCTGGTAGGGAATATATTTGTGTTGTTATTCTCCCTGGTGTGGATCATGTTCCTTAGAGTGGTGATTTTGTTTGTTTTTAGAGGCTGTTTACTTAGTGTTTTAATCATATTGTGTAAAGTACTTAAAATCATTTGAAAATGCCCTTGTTTCTTGTCCAGTCTGTTTCCAACTAACAGAAAAGGACTTTAAAAAGTAAACACCAAATTTCAAACAGATTTATATGAAGGAAGCAATTTCTGAGGTAATATATTTGCAACAAAATTCACACATATAGTACAAAGTGGTAAATGGTGGTGAGACAGATATCAGGCTGCTCAATTTACTCATAGATTCTTTACTGCTTTGCTTGTCCTAGACTTGTTATAAAAATGCTTTTTTTGTCTTCCAAGCCTGCAAAATTGTTGTTTTCTATTTTGATATATACATAATGTCTATACATTACCTTATACCCCTGTCATTTTTATGACGTATACTGTGTAGCCCTATATTATCAATAATCCATCTGTTTTACAGCCACCTAATACAATTTTATTAATCATTTATTTCCAAGAAATTTTAAGAATTTGAAGGATTGATACACTGACATAGCAAAATTCATTTTGTCATATATTATCTTAAAACCTCATTATTGTACAAATCAATTCTATTGTTTAATTTAGTTAAAATGTGTAGAGGCATGATATATTATAAATATACAGCTGGCTCAATTTTTCTTTAAGCTAGAATCTAAAAAATATTATGATATAATTAATTAAAATGCATATTTTCTCCATCCTTTTCAGGTATTGAATAAGAATACAGTATATTATAATATAGAAAAATAATAGTATTATATGAATTAATTAATAAGTCCAAATAAAGAATAAAATGGGGGCATGGAAGAAAAAGCATAATATGTCCAGTACAGTAAAAAAAAAAGTAACAAGGAAAACAAGACATTGTTTTCAATTGGCATTGACTTAAGAGCAAGAAAGTTGAAGAAAAAAACTGAGGGACTAATTCTGGCTGCATAGGACCAAGTCTTAAGGACAAATAGATAGAAAGCCAGAATTGACAAAATAGCAAGATTGCAAATGCCCCCTTTCCAAAGACCCCGAATAAACAGTGGAGCACTGGCTAGCTACTGCAAGAAGATCGCACAGACTGACTACAAGCAATGGCATGACAAAAAAGCAACAATGGTGCATTGGAAGATCTGCAAGAAATTTAATTTACCTGCAAGCAAGTACTGCTGGGACCATAAATAGAGAAAGTCATAGAAAGTGAAGAAGCTAAATTGGTCTGGGACTTTTGAATTCAGACAGGCATCTGCCAGATTGAACAATTGATAATAAAGTAAGGAAATTTAATGAAGTAAAAAAATTGGGGATAGTGGATGTGACAGTACATGGAGACAGCAGAAAGAGAAGAACAGAAGAGAAAGAATTGGAAAAGATAACGAAGTACAAATACATGCAAATAGAAATAGAACAACTGTGGCAAAAGACAACAAAGGTAGTACCGATAGTAATAGGCTACTTGGGTACAATTCTAAAATAGCTGGAGCACCACATGAACACCATCAGCATTGACAATTCATTATCAGTCAATTGCAAATGGCAGCATTACTTGGAACAGCTCCTGTGACAATGTCTGTAACATCATCAAACCTCCACATCTGCCTATCCAAGGTCCTTAGGATGGTCTTGATAGGTAAAGAAAAATGCCAAATCCAGTCTGAACACCTGGCTGACTGTGCACTGGACTATAATAATAAAATTGCATGTAATATAGAATCTTGGGATTTACAAGAGAAGGAGAAGGCCAAAGAACTTCAGGCAGACCCAGAAGAAGATGGAGAGATATCAAAGACATGCCAGAACAATATAAAATAACAATGGTTGAGGTCTCCAGAAGTGCAAAAACAGAATTTTGATTCTATCTCAATACTCAAAGTGATAAAACAGGAAGTAAAGAAGATGATATGTTAACCCAAATCAGAAGGATGCACAGTGACATACAATCCGATTTCTACAAAGTCCATAAGCTCTGTAGAACATTACTACGCACTAGTACAGGTGCCTCTAAGAATAGAATAGAATAGAATAGAATAGAATAGAATAGAATAGAATAGAATAGAATAGAATAGAATAGAATATTTTATGGGCCAAGTGTGATTGGACACACAAGGAATTTGTCTTGGTGTCAATACTCTCAGTATACATAAGGAAAAGACATTCGTTAAGTATCAAGAATCATAACGTACAACACTTAATGATAGTCATAGGGTACAATCAACAATCAACAATCCTAAGGTTCCCAATCATGCACAGATATCAACTCGATGAATATTTATTTGATTTTAATCTTAATTTTCTTATCAATTGGAAATTTAATGCACAATTTATTCAGAATTCTACACTCAGAAAGAAAACTGGAGGATATAACCATGCTTTGGAGAACGCTTAAGAATACTAGTGGTTATACAGGAGGCACTTACAAATTAATAGATAACTAACAGATGCATCAAGGGGTTTCCACTGCTTCCATTCCTTGTTATATAAATCTCTTGGCCAGGCTGGAAATATTTTGGACTGTTATATTCAACTTGATTAAAAATCTGAGAATAAGGATTCGTGTAAAACATCTTGAATTAGATGGAGATACAGAAAGTTAATTTCCTCAGATAATTCAGATATTTCAAATGGAATTTGTATTTGAAGATGAAATGGCAGGGTGGCAGTAAACTATTCACTATATCTTCCATATCAACACACTGTTCATATCCGTACAATTTTGAATGATCTGCTGAAGTAAAAGAAAAAAATAATAATCACAGCTCATACCTTCTCAATCAAAATTCTGCCGAATATCTTCCCAAACAAACTTAAACTAATCTTCCTACAATTTTTGCATTCATTTTACTATCTTTTTCTTTATGCTTTGCCAGCAACTAGTAATAGAAATATTATCAGGTCATTTTAGCTTTTTTACATACATCTTTCTCCAGGATGTCCTTAGGCAGTAGTGAATAGTCTTTGAAATAATGACTCAATTTAGTAACACAAACTCATAACAGAACTACAGCTAAAACATTTGTGGAGACATCTCAATTTCTTGCCCAGAATTCTACATAAAATGTATAGAACACAATATTGTCAAATATTGTGTTCATCTGAAACAATTTTAATAGGGATTATCCTTTTTGCTATGTAACCTATCTAGTTTTTAGTTTGGAATGGAATGTCACATATCTCTATATCACAATCTCTTCTCCAACTGCCAGTTTGATTCATTTCCCATTAAAAAATCAGTGATAACAAACAATGACTGGAAACAGACCAGCCACATACAAAAAGTGTCTTAGGATAATCTCTCTCTCTTTCTCCCTCTCTCCCCTGTCACTCACTCACACATACACACACACACACACACACACACACACACACACACGAACAATGACTATAACCAAAACTAAACTATAACTCTATCTATCTATCTATCTATCTATCTATCTATCTATCTATCTATCTATCTATCTATCTATCTATCTGCATAGTTGCTTACTAGATTTACCTCTACCTAAATCACAGAGATAAATCTTGGTGGTATACAACAACCATCAGAACAAAATAATAAAATGTCCATGGTAAAAAAAAACAGAAGAGAGGAAACAAACAAATGCAACTTAATGCATACAAGTCTGTAATTGATTATGTCAACTTCAGCTAATATCTTGGAAGCTCTTATAAAAAGTATTGTTTTTAGAAATTTGCAGAAACCAACAATGTAGGGTGAGATAAAATTTCTGGAAAGAGACTACTCAAAAGTGCAGGCCCAGCCATAGAAAAATAGCATCTGTGAGTTTTTATTCTCATATATTGACAATGTTAAATAGATGTTTAAATAGATCCAAGTTGTGTCCAAACCTCCTTTGTGGTTTTCAGAACAAGAAGCATTTCATAGATGAGAAAAAATAGACAAACACAACATGCTAATATATCATGAACTATTAGAGTTTCATCAAGGGGAATGAAAGCAAAATCAAGAGAAGAACGGTAGCAGAGGGATACTGTTGTCAGCGGTTTTCTTACATACAGTTATTAGAAAGATTTAAAGTAGGCAAAAGAGTTTATTGTATTGAACATTGTAAGGCTACGTTTGAAATAGAATTGTGTACAAATAATGAAAATGTGATTACTAAACTTTTATTGAAATTTGAAACAGAAGAACAAATCAAAGAATGTATGATAAAATAAGTTAACATTTTGGACATAATACACAGATTGAATACAGGGAAAATGTGCTTAAAGGGGTTGAGATTTATATTAAGTTATATTCTTAAACAGATTTTGTTAAATAAAATTGTAAACTACCCTGCTTTCGAGTGAATTATAGGAGCCTAAGAAAAATACAAGATAATATATATTTTACTCGTTTGTCAGTTCAGTGTAACACCTAGAAAAAAAAGAGAACTAAAGTTCTTCAACTAATTTTTCCATCTTCCATGAACTTACTAATTGCTCTTCAGTACAGTTAGATTGTAGCCTCAACTTACAATCATTCATTTAGCAACTGTTTAAAGTTACACCATCGCTGAAAAAAGTGATTTATAAAGTCTTTGAACTATGACCATCATAGCATTCCTTTTGTCATGTGATCAAAATTTGGGTGCTTGGAAACCAGCATGTATTTACGATGGTTGCAGTTTCCTAGGATCCTCTGATTTCCATTTATGAACTTGACGTCCAAAAGGGAAGCAGGATTTGCATAGTTGCTGCAGTGAATCACTTAACTGTGGCAAAAAGGTCATAAAATTAGGTGTGAGTCATTAATTGCTTCTTTACTTAGCAATGGAAATTCTGATCCCAATTGTAGTCATAAGTAAAAGATAAGCTGTATTCTGTTTTATTCTCAATTCTTTCCTGAATATGGAGAGTTACTTAACTCATGTGTATCATAGGAATTATTTAGATGTTTTTTCCAATATTTTTTTTATTTTTACATTTAAAAAAATCTCTTTCAGTGAACAATGTGGTTCCAGGTTTTTGCACTTCAATACAAACATGACCTTAGTATATACTGTATTTATCTTTCACATTCAATTCTATATCATATCATTACTTCCATTTTCCCATCTTATTTTCTTTACACTTGCTACATTTTCAATATATATCTTAACTTAATTCCTTTTTCTTTAAATATTCTCATGTCTTGTTTTATAATCTAACATTCTTATTTTTTATTCTAAATTCATTTTACCTTTATGCTTTTATCTGTCACATTTGCAACTTTATCATACTTTTATTTCATTATTCAATAAGTTTCATCTTAAATCTAATAATTCCAAAAGTTTCTTCCTGTAATTACCAATTAGAGTATGCCCTTTGTCTTACACATCCCTCAATTTGTTCCCTTTTAATCCATAATCAAAATTTATCATAATATAATCACTTTATAATTACCACATTCTGGTTTAATAACAATAATCTCCTAACTACTATCACTTTCTCTCCCTCTCTCTCCCTCTCTCTCCCGCTCTGTCTCTGTTTCTCTCTGTCTCTCTCTGTCTCTGTCTGTCTGTCTGTCTGTCATTCTCTCTCTCTCTCTCACACACACACATACCACACACACACACACACACACACACACACACACACACACACACACACACACACACATATTCGGCCTGGTATTCTTTCCCTCAATTACTTTCTAAATCATTTATTATTTCAAATATATTGATCTATTCAGTTAATTATAGGAACTGACATTAGTCTTTCCATTAGAATCCTCATAATTCATTTTAACTGTATTCTTTGTTTTGTATCATTTTTTAATCATAGCTTCCAATTTTCACATTCATTTCAATTGTATCCATATATAATTTAACAATAATCCTTAAAAAGGAAGCCAATTAAAAAAAGATATCAGTTCCATTAGCTTTTAAAAACTGCATTCTTATATATTACAACACATTACCTTGCAGAATCCCTTTTCTTTAATCTTTATCTACCCATTATCCCTATGTCTGCTAACTAAACAATTTCTTTTCATTTTTGTTCAATTTCCATATTTCCTTATTTTCTGGTTCTTTCTCTTATTGTCTTTTTTTCCTTCATTTCCCCCTCTCCATTTCTTATTCCAGTTTTTATCCCCCCAACAGATAATCAGACTTGGAAGAAACCTTGTAGGTCATCTAGTCCAACGCCCCACCCAAGCGGGAGACCCTATACCATTTCTGACAAATGGCAGTCCAATCTCTTCTTGAAGGTCTCAAGTGATGGTGCTCCCAATTTCCAAGGGCAAGCTGTTCCATTGGTTGATTGTGCTCACTGTCAGAAAGTTTCTCCTTATTTCCAGGTTGAATCTTTCCTTGTTCAGTTGCCATCCATTATTCCCTCTTCTGGCCTAGAGGTGCTTTAGAAAATAGCTTGACTCTTTCCTCTCTATGGCAGCCCCTCAAATATTGGGAGACTGCTATCATGTCTCCCCTGGTCCTTCTCTTAACTAGACTAGCCAAGCCCAGTTCCTGTAACCGTTCTTCATATTTTTTAGTCTCCAGCCCCTCTTTAAGACTTTTTCCTGTAAATCCCTTTTCTACTGTTTCCTTTTTCTTTGTTTGGCTTTCCAGACATTTCCCTTTTTAATTATCTCCTCAAGCCTCTAAGTTTTAATTTCCATTCTTTTTTCCATTTGTTTTAATGTTCATTGTTCCATTTGTTCATTAAAGCTGGCTTGTTCTTTAATCAGCTCCTCCCCTTCTGGCACTCCTTGTTGTTCTTTGTTCTCCAAAATCACCATTTCTATTAGTTATAAGGCAATACAGCATCTTCATTTCTTTCATGTAATATTTCCGTTATGTTTCTTAGTTCCATTTTTAGTTCCAATAAAAGTTCTGCCATTTTTATACACTTCTTTTAGATTTTCTTTATCCCTTTCTTTAGTATTTAAGTCCAGATCAACTGTCCAGTAATTTAATTCAACTCCTCCCTAACAGATAACAGATAATCAGAGCGTCTTTGATGTTTATTTCCAATGATCAACTTCTATTAATTCCTCTTTAAGTTTTTTCCAAAATCATCAAATAATCCAATATCCACAGATTTGAATTTGTGCCCAAATCACCAAACAATCCCAATGTAATTTCTTCACACTTCTTTCTTTTATCTTAATATTCTATGTTTTCACTTTTCAGGATTTCAATGTTAATGTAACAAAGTTTCTCTAATTTTGAATCAATTTCCAAGTTTAAAGGAACCAGACACTTTTAAAGAGTCACTAAAAATTTTCCTTTACAATTAGGTGGCACTCTCTGTTATATCCAAGTTCCACCCTTTCTTTTCACTTTCTTTTCCAATTTGAAACTTTTAAATTTTAATAATTTAATAGGTCCAATTATCATTTTTTTTCCTGTTTGACACCTTCAAGTTCAACCCTTAATTGTGCCTATCTAGTGACGAAAACATATATTTATTCAACTTAAACAAAATTTTCTTCTATTTTCTAAGTTCCTCCTTCAATTTAATTCTTTCAAAGTTCAGAATCACTTTCCTTTATATCCAATTTTCTTTTCACTTTCTCTAGTCGCTGCTATTGCAATCTTTCTTAAAATTCCTTTATGGTTTAATTCCGGGTACCTTAATGTCCATATGTTACATCTGATTTGCATGGTCTCCACACTGCCTGCTTCTTCACTGTTCCAGCATAATCTTGTGTCCTGGAGAGCCTTTCATCTTCAGAGTGGCCATTTCTGACCACCACTACAGCCTGTCTTCGGAGGGAGTACACCTAGCCAAGGAGGGGAGATGCGGCTTCCCTCGACCTGAAAGCTGGTCTCTCCCTTCTTCACCACCCTTACAGATAGTTCCAGCTCCATTTGGAGCTCTCCAATGGGGAAAGCACAGATTGAAGCTGCGCACGTTCATAGACTTTGATCCGTCCATGATGGAAATGCCACCAGAAGTCCAGAATTATTTAGATCTTGAATGTAAACCATTTGGAATATTTAGAAAAAAAAATAAGTTTATTATTATTATATATACTGAAAGATTCTGATTGCTCTAATAGAATGGCAGAAATAATTTGTTTCTAATTTCAGTTTGACTTCATTAGCAATTACTTAACATTGGTGTTTTATTTTAAGAACTGATGAATTCCATCTTTGATTTGTGCCTTGTTGCCTACATATTTATTCAACATTTGAACATTCACTCAGGTCTTGAAATGAAACATGATATTGCATCAGCAGAGATGATGCTGTACATTTATCTAAAGTTTCCATTGGTCTACATAATGGAACACTGATGTGAAAAACAGGGATGGCAAGTATGTACAGCTCTGGGCTCAACAAACTATATAGGTCAATCTGAAAAATAAAATATACTGCATTATTTTTGAGAGGAGGATTGTAGCTGTATTTTTATTAGTCTCTTATAATTTAGATTCAGTTTAAAAATAGCTGCAGATTTTAAAGGCCTGGATTTAATGTAGATACCTGTGGACCCATGGATTTGCACTGGGAACAGACATATTGCAAATTTCTGACAGTTTTTATTATCCAAAGTTTAGTTACCCAATGCTCATTTACCCAGCATCATTGTATATCTCCCAGGCAGACTTCTGCTATTGCAATGCATGTAAACATCACTGTTTTTTATCTGAACATCTTTGGATGTTCTCTGAAGCAATTCAAATAAACAAAATGGCTGTTCTTGTATATAGACTTGGCTTCGTGACAGCATGCAGCTGCCCATTATCTCTGATGTTTCCTGCTGTTCCTAGAGCTGTAACCATTTGCTTGACCATAGTAATTATGCTTGTTATATCACCAGTAATGATTATGATATATATTTGTGATTTGACCATATAGCTATAATAGTATTCAGTGATATTATAGATTTCTTAATTGTGAATATCATATGGCAAACTGCAAACAAACAAACAAACCAAAACTTTTTTCATGTTTAAAGCTGGGAAACAGCTGTCAATTTAACCCATGTTGTATCTCAAAAACATCAGACTTCTATTGCTTGCACAAATAATGATTTGCTCTATTACTATAAAATATTGTTGAAGAAGTTGATAGTTTATATAAATTGGATGGAAGTATTCAGAGTTACAACCAAAAAAGCCTTTTTCTATGGATCAATTCACCTTGCAAGGGCTGTGAGTGGCCAACCCTTTAAAAAAAAGTTACTCACTAAAGATGACAGAATGTTATTGGAATCGATGAAGCTGAAATTGTTGGATCATTTTGTGGGAATAGCTTATAAACTGATGTACAGAGCCAATGGTTTTCCAGAAAATTTCAGTAATCTGGGGGATTCTCGATTAAGCTCCAAGAAGTTATTCATTTCTTTGTCTCTTTCTATAGTGGAATCTGGCTTCTCTTTTTCCCTTTTTTTCTGGGTGATATATGATGCTACTTCTTTATGATTACTGGTACCCAGGCTAATGCTGAAATATTTATTTATTCAATTTTTATAGCCATCCATCTTAAACAATGACTCTGGGCTTATAATTTCAAAAATATAAAATGATTAAAACAATATAAAACATTTAAAAAACAAAACAATCCAAAATATCCAAAATAAACACATAGCAGCTGAGATACTCAGTCAAGTAAATGGAAAAGCCAGGAAATGAAGCCCTTAACACATTCAGTGTCCAAGACTCAGGAATACAACCAGGTTTTTAAAGACTTGTAAAAAGTCAACAGATTGGGGCCATTCTATTCTCCAAGAGAATGATATTCCACAGAGCAGGAGCTACTGCAAAAAAGTCCTATCTTCTAATCCCTACCAACCAATACTCTTTGGCTGACAGGATCTGTAGCAAGACCAACCTGCTAGAGTGAATTGAATGGGTAAGAAACTCTTGGAAAAAGGCAGCCGCTCAGGTAACCCAATTCCAAGCCATTTAGGCCTAAAAACATATCCTTCTTATTTAATTGGATCTGCCTAATCTGCACATCAGTGATACTTTAGGAGTTTATATTTAAACATTCAACAAATGGAATAATTTTAGGGTTAGCAAGTTGCAGCTTTTATTCATATCCAGAAGACAACTCATAAGTAGGATATTTCTCATTTACCTGAAACTCCACAGAAGGGATTGAATAGACAAAATGGCAGCCATGACCACTGGGCTTATTTTACATGTAATATATGAAAAAGGATTGGGTTTTCAATTACACAATTGACACTCCTGCAGACAGTCCTACCACAAACCTGGTTGCCCAATCTGGTTCTAGATTCTCCCCTGGCTTACATTTTCCAATAAGTAACTGAGTTGGAAAATCATTTAAAAACAATTTATTAGAGAATTCTAATAAAATGAGGTCTCCCTATAAAAATGGGGAACCTGGATAAATGGATAACATTTACTTTTATAGTTTGCACAAGAAAGAACTTCAAAGCAAAAGTTGATTGAGTTAGAAACAGTTATTTGTACAGTTACATCATAAGAATTACAGCATCTAATAATATGTGAACATAGTAATAGAAAAGAACATTGTATTCTGAATAAAAGTAAAATAAACATTAGTGAAACATCAAAATGGGTATTGGATAAGACATATTCTCAATGTTTTCCAAGATTTAGTTTGACTTTCTTCTTTGTTCACGAACAAAGAAACTGATATCTACAATGTATGGTATGCTTTCTGTCTTTCAGCTCATCACCAGAGACCATACCGACAGAAAGCTATTTTTTTCGTTGTCTTTTGTTTACATGTGTGTAAGGTTTTCAGCTGATAAATAATTAAATAAGGGAGACTAGAATAGATCTATTTCGAGCTAGTTAGCTCTCTTCAGCTAGCCATACCCTTACTGGGATTTGAACCAGGGAAGTATTACATGTGAGGCAGTTGTAATTGCCACTAGACCACTGACTCTATCCTGTTCAACTGAGGCAGGGGAATAAGTATATACTTTGTGTTACAACACCCTGTTAAGCCCCAATTAAGGGAGAAAGCATACTGCTTTCTTTTCTGTCTTTCGGCTCATCACCAGAGACCATACCGACAGAAAGCTATTTTTTTCGTTGTCTTTTGTTTACATGTGTATAAGGTTTTGAGCTGATAAATAATTAAATAAGGGAGACTAGGATAGATCTATTTCGAGCTAGTTAGCTCTCTTCAGCTAGCCATACCCTTACTGGGATTCGAACCAGGGAAGTATTACATGTGAGGCAGTTGTAATTGCCACTAGACCACTGGCTCTATCCTGTTCAGCTGAGGCAGGGGAATAAGTATATACTTTGTGTTACAACAAAAGCAGTATGCTTTCTCCCTTAATTGGGGCTTAACAGGGTGTTGTAACACAAAGTATATACTTATTCCCCTGCCTCAGCTGAACAGGATAGAGCCAGTGGTCTAGTGGCAATTACAACTGCCTCACATGTAATACTTCCCTGATTCAAATCCCAGTAAGGGTATGGCTAGCTGAAGAGAGCTAACTAGCTCGAAATAGATCTATCCTAGTCTTCCTTATTTAATTATTTATCAGCTCAAAACCTTACACACACACACACACACACACACACACACACACACACATATACATTCTAACAACACATTAAGGAAAGGACAACAACATTAATATGGGATTCCTGGATCTCCATGTTGTTTTGCAAATAAACAGTTACAATAATATAGGTTGTATCTTAGAGATTTCAGTGCTCCTGCATTCCAAGTAGGTCAAGCAATCTGAAATGTACTTGACAGTTTGTAGTGCTGCCTGTAATTGAATCTTTATTTAGAATAAAGAAATAAGATAGATAGATGTGTTTTATAACATACAAATCATAAAACAGTAGTTCAGATGTCTCGCCTACTGTAAATCTTTTCAAATTTCCATTCCTTTCCCTCCATAGTCCAAGATGCCCTTGTTATTATGCAAAGGACTAGTGAAGATGGGAATAGATGGATTTATGCAACTCTGCTTAACACAGACCATCTCTGAATGAAAATAGTTAACAGATTTAAATATTGTTATGTTATTTTGTTGCACCAAGAAAAAGAAAAAAGGAGATCCAATGTAACAAGGAATCAGAAAATAGAGAATAGAATACAGGGAAAGTTAATGTAGGTAATAGATAAGGTGTAACCAGAAATCATCACAATCTTTCACAATCTTCCTAAATGCTGTTTTTATGGAGAACCTTCTCATGTTGTACCCTTATGCCCACCTATGCAATATTCTATTATTTTATCCAACTGTTCTGTCTACATAGTATCATTGTTACCTATTGCTGCCCTGCTTTGAAAGGTTTTTTAATTCCAGTAGTAAGGAGAGGTTTTATCATAGTCTAGCCTTTTCCAGGCTTAGTAAGTACTTGTCAAAATTAATCACATGCTGCCTTGATACTGTTTACTAACTTACAAAATTTAGTGATTCACTCAACAACTGTGCCATGAAAAGTCATAAAATGGGACAAAACTCACTTAACAAATGTCTCACTTAACAACAGAAATTTTGAGCTCAATTGGGGTTGTAAGTTGAGGACTACCTATAGATTTATCCCTAATAAAATGTGCATCAATACAAGACAAACTTCCCAACCCAATATCTAATTAATTTTTGGAACTATAACTGAGTTCCCACTCAACTTCAACATTTAAAAGACATCTAGTGGAGAAAGACTGATACAGATAATTAGCTGTTTGGAGCTCAGATATCTTTTGAAGGCATTTGGATGATTCAGCCTTACATTTAGACAAATATCTAATAGTTCAACAAAGTCACAATGGTAGCTGAATTCTATGATTCTACGAAAACAGCTCAATGGATTTCATATTATGAAATGTCATGAGACTTAACTGCAGGTAATCATTGGCTTACAACAGTTCACTTAGTGACCATTCAAAGTTACAATAGCACTGAAAAAAGTTACTTGTGACCATTTTTCACACTTATGACCATTGCAGCATCCCCATGGTCACCTGATTTACATTCCGGTGCTTGACAACTAGTTCATATTTATGACGGTTTCAGTTTCCTGGAGTCAAGTGGCCATCTTTTTCAAACTTCTGACAAGTAATATCATTTGGGAAAGCAGATTCAATTAACAATTGTTTTACTAATTTAACAACTGCAGTGATTCACTTAACAATGTGGCAAGAAAAATCGTAAAATGGGACAAAACTCACTTAACAAATTACTCATTTAAGAACATAAATTCTGGGCTCAATTGTGGTTGTAAGTTGAGAATTACCTGTACTACTTCATTCTTGTCTCTTTATAGTCTCACTTTATATTCCTGAATCAATGTCACTCTTTCAATTCTTTGTCTCTTTTTCTCCAGCTGTCTATTCTGACTCTATTAATTGTGATTTTATTAATTTATGAGGAATGGTAAAAGTTGTTCTCTTTCTAACATTAGACAGATACAAAAAGCTATCTTTCCTATTTTTCCTGTAGGTGATGGCACAACAACTAAAAACCAGCAGCTTTTCAAAGTTGTAAATAGATAACACAGTTGTATGTTGTGGAATGATCTTCACACAAAAATATTGCAAAAAATTCAGACTCAAAAAATACCTCAAAAAGGAAATGTTGATCTTGTTGATATGAGGCATGGCCAGAGGCATGTAAGAGTGATGAGTGGTATAGAAATTTGATAGAAATAGATAGATGATAGATAGATAGATAGATAGATAGATAGATAGATAGATAGATAGATAGATAGATAGATAGATAGATAGATAGATAGAATAATAGGGCCTTATCTACTTTGCATTTTATTTTCTCACAGCCACTTCATTCTCCCCAAATGTAAAATTTGATTTCCAGGGACCAAAAAGTTTTTCACACTTGAAAATATAATTTTAAAAAGGCATCAGAAGTATACAGGAGTAAAGTATTCCAATCACCAGTCTAAAATAAATCAACATCAACAGTGAAAATGACTCAATGTTTGGAATATAGTTGTGCTTATAAGTTTACATACCCTGGCAGAATTTATGATTTCTTAGCCATTTTTCAGAAAATATGAATGGCAACACAAAAACTTTTCTTTCACTCATGCTTAGTGTATGGCTGAAGCCATTTATTATCAATCAACTGGGCTTACTCTTTTTAAATCATAATGACAACAGAAACTACCCTGATCAAAAATTTACATACCCTGGTGATTTTGGCCTGATAACATGCCCACAGGTTGACACAAAGGGGTTTGAATGGCTATTAAAGGTAACCATCCTCATCTGTGATCTGTTTGCTTATAATTAGTGTGTATGTACAAAAGGTCAATGAATTTCTGGACTCCTGACAGACCCTTGCATCTTTCATCCAGTGCTGCACTGACATTTCTGGCCTCTGAGTCATGGGGAAAGCAAAAGGATTGTCAAATTATTTGCGGGAAAAGTAGGTGAACTGTATAAAACAGGAAAGGGATATAAAAAGATGTTCAAGGAATTGAGAATGCCAATCAGCAGTGTTCAAACACTAATAAAGAAGTGGAAAATGAGTGGTCTGTTGAAATCAAACCACGGTCAGATAGACCAACTAAAATTTCAACTGCCAGGAAAATTGTTTGGGATGCAAAGAAAAACCCACAAATAACTTCAGGTGAAACACAGGACTCTCTGAAAGCATATGGTGTGGTTGTTTCAAGATGCACAATAAGGAGGCACTGGAAGAAAGATGGGCTGCATGGTCGAGTTGCCAGAAAGCCATTACTACGCAAATGCTACAAAGTATCCCACTTACAATATGCCAGACAGCACAGAGACAAGCCTCAAACCTTCTGGCACAAAGTCATTTGGAGTGATGAGACCAAAACTGAGCTTTTTGGCCACAACCATAAATGCTACATTTGGAGAGGAGTCAACAAGGCCTGTGATAAAAAGTACACCATTCCTACTATGAAACATGGAGGTGGATTGTTGATGTTTTGGGGTTGTGTGAGCTATAAAGGCACAAGAAATTTAGTCAGAATTGATAGCAAGATGGATGCAGTATGTTATCAAAAGGTAATGGAGGAAAATTTGCATTCATCAACCCAGAAGCTGCTTATGGGATGTACTTGGACATTCCAACATGACAATGATTCTAAACACAAGGCCAAGTCGACCTGTCATTGGCTACAGCAGAATAAAGTGAATAAAGGTCATTTCAGTCTCCTGACCTCAATATCATTGAGCCACTCTGGGGAGATCTCAAACGTGCAGTTCATGCAAGACAACCCAAGAATTTACAGGAACTGGAAGCTTTTTTTTACAAACCCCTCAGATCCTGGACATAAACTGTTTCAACTCCTTCCCTCAAAATGATGCTATAGAGCACTGCACACCAGAACAACTAGACACAAGAACAGTTTTTTCCCGAAAGCCATCACTCTGCTAAACAAATAATTCCCTCAATACTGTTCAACTATTTACAAAGTGTACACTACTATTACCGTTAATCTTTTCATCACTCCTTATCACCCATCCCCTCCCACTTGTGACTGTAACTTTGTTGCTTGTATCCTCTGTTTCCTAGTATGATTTGATGTTGATTGTACCCTATGACTATCATTAAGTGTTGTACATTATGATTCTTGATTCTTAACGAATGTTCCTTCTTTATGTATAATAATAATAATAATAATAATAATAATAATAATAATAAATATTTATTTATATACCGCTCCTCTCCCGAAGGACTCGGAGTGGTGCACAGCTGTACAGTTAAAACAATAAATATGTGGAAAAATAAAACTAAATTAAACCAAAACCCTGGCTGTAAACAATTTAAAACCCTTCCCTAAAACCCTAAAATTTAATAAAAAATAAAACACCCAAAACTAAAATCAGCCCAAGCCGGCCTGGTCAAAGAGCCAGGTTTTCAAGGCACGCCTGAAGGTCCCCAGGTCCGTGGCTGTCCGTAACTCCGGGGGCAACCCATTCCAGAGGGCAGACGCCCCCACAGAGAAGGCCCTATTCCTTGGGGTCATCAGCCGGCACATAGATGCCGACGGGACCCGCAGGAGACCCTCCCTGTGGGAGCGTACCGGACGGTGAGAGGAAAATGGCAGAATGCAGTCTTGTAAATATCCTGGTCTGATGCCATGGAGCACTTTAAAAGTTAACACCAAAATTTTAAAGCGCACCCGAGAGGCCACTGGCAACCAATGCAGCTCGTGCAGGAGGGGCGTCACATGCGAGAATCTTGATGCCCCCATAACCACCCACGCGGCCGCATTCTGTACCAGTTGAAACCTCCGGATGCTCCCATTCGGGAGCCCCATGTAGAGGGCGTTACAATAGTCCAGTCGGGAGGTGACCAGGGCATGAGTGACTGTGTGTAAGGCATCCCAATCCAGAAAGGACCACATCTGGCGAATCAAGCGAACCTGATGAAATGCCCCCCTGGAGACAGCCGTAATATGGTCTTCCAAAGACAGCCGTACATCTAGGAGGACACCCAGATTGTGAGCCCTCTCTGCAGGGGGCAAAATCTCACCCCCAATAGCCAGCAATGGAACTATCTGGCTATATCGGGATGCCGGAAACCACAGCCACTCAGCCTTGGAAGGGTTGAGTCGGGGCCTGTTCCTGCCCATCCAGTTCCGCACAGCCTCCAGACAACGGGACATGACCTCCATGGCATCGTTGGGGTGGCTTGGTGTGGAGATGTACAGCTGGGTATCATCAGCGTACAGATGACATCTCACCCCAAAACCACGGATGATCTCCCCCAGCGGCTTCACATAAATGTTGAACAGGAGAGGAGAGAGGACCGACCCCTGAGGCACCCCACAATCGAGGAGCCTAGAGGTGGATCTCTCCCCCCCACCACCACAAATTGCAGACGGTTGGAGAGGAAGGAGGCGAACCACTGCAACACAGTGCCCCCAACCCCCCCAACCGCCGAAATAGGATACTATGGTCGAGAGTATCAAAAGCTGCTGATAGGTCTAATAGGACCAGGACAGAGGAATAACCCCTGTCATGGGCCCTCCAAAGATCATCAACCGACGCGACCAATGCCGTTTCGGTACTATGTCCAGGCCTGAAGCCCGATTGGAAGGGATCCAGGTAAGTGTCTTCATCCAGGTACTGGGGAAGCTGACCTGCCACCACACTCTCAACAACCTTCGCCATGAAGGGAAGGTTGGAGATAGGACGATAGTTGTTCAAGAGAGTTGGGTCCAGGGAGGGCTTCTTGAGGAGGGGTCGCACCACCACCATTTTCAAGGCAGTGGGCAGTGAGCCCTCCATCAAAGAAGCGTTAACAATTCCCTGGAGCCAACTCCGCGTCACCTCTCTGGTGGTAGAGACCAACCAGGAGGGGCAAGGGTCCAATAAACATGTGGTGGCATTCAGCCGCCCCAGCAACCTGTCTATATCCTCGGCGGTCACAGGGTCAAACTCATCCCAGATAACCGTCTCAAGACTCACCGCGGTCACCTCCCCCGGGACCTCCCAACTAGAGTCCAACCCAGTCCGAATCTGAGCAATTTTATTGTGCAGAAATCATAAAAACTCCTCCGCCCTTCCCTGCAGGAGATCATCCCTCGCTCCCAGCCCAATCAGTTAATTTTCTGCTGATGCAATAAGGGCGGAGAAGTGAGAACGCTTCACCGCCTCTATCGCCACTAGGTAGGTCCTAATATAGGACCTAACCTGTGTTCGGTCGGACTCGGCACGACTGGCCCTCCAGACGCCCTCCAGACGTCTTTTCCGGCATTTCATCTCCCTCAGCTCCTCCGTAAACCACGGAGCCGAGCTGGATCTCTGCCGGGTCAGAGGTCGCAAAGGCACAACTCAGTCCAGAGCCTCGGCAGCCAGCCTATCCCAGGCGGCTACCAAGTCTGTGGCCGAGTTATGAGCCAGAGTTTCAGGTAATGGCCCAAGCTTCGTCTGGAACTGTTCAGGATCCATCAGGCGTCTGGGGCGGAACCATCTCCTCAGCTCCACCTCCCTGCGGTGCGGATTGGTGGTACAGAAGTCTAGTCTAAGGAGAGAATGATCAGACCATGAAAAAGGTTTGATGACTATATCCCCTAACCGATCATTCAACCACTGTCCAGAGACGAAAATCAGATCCAGCGTGTGTCCTCCCATGTGAGTGGGTCCCGAAACTAATTGGGTCAGGTCCAAGGCCATCATGGAGGCCAAGAACTCTCGGGCCACCCCAGAGGATTCACCGAGCGAAGGCAGGTTGAAGTCATCCATAACTAGCAGTCTGGGTGTCTCCACCGCCAGCTCGGCTATTACCCCGAGGAGCCCGGGCAGAGCCGATGATACGTAGCAGGGAGCCAGGTACGTTATCAAAAGACCCATCTGCCCACCCTGACCCTACTTCACAAAGAGGGACTCACAGCCAGCCATCTGAGGTACAGTGGCCTCCCTAGGACATAGATCCTCCCTAATAATTACCGCCACTCCACCACCCCTACCCTGAGCCCTCGGCCGATGAAATGCCTGGAAACCTGGTGGGCACATCGCTACCAGGGGGAAACCCCCCTCTGGACCCAACCAGGTTTCGGTGACCCCTGCCAGGTCCACGCCTTCATCCTGTATCAGTTCAAATATCAGGGAGGCCTTATTCATAACGGACCTGGCATTGCATAACATCAGCCGGGTGCTCAGGGCCTGAGACTCTGCACAACCAGACCTGCAAGACGGGTTGAGAGAGTCGGAGCGCATTACTGCTTGGAGATAGCGGGCATGTGATCCCCTAACCTGATATGACCCTCTACCCCCGCCATATCTGCCCCTCCCACTTACGGTGCCAATAAGGTCCACCCTCGATAGTTCTGAGCCTGGTTGCCCCCCCAACCCCCGGTCCCTCAGGTCGCCCCAGGCATACTCACCGGCTTGGCTGACCCCAAACCCCCCACCCACCAACCCCACTAAAAATCTATCCTTCACCCTCCCAACCTCCCTCCCCATACCTGTGGCATCCCTCCCTAACCCAATTAAAAATCTAAAAATAAAGGGAAACAGTTGAGTACCCCTCCCCCTCCCCAAACATTTCATAAATACTGAGAGTATTTACACCAAGACAAATTCCTTGTGTGTCCAATCATACTTGGCCAATAAAGTATTCTATTCTATTCTATTCTATTCTATTCTATTCTATTCTATTCTATTCTATTCTATTCTATTCTATTCTATTCTTTTTGCCAGTAAGAATGGGCAGCTTTACCATCTGAGAAGATAAGAAGCCTCATCCACACACACCACAAAAGACTTCAAGCTGTCATTGTTAAAGGGAGCAATATACCGTATTAAAAACTGGGTTTTGTAAACTTTTGATCAGGGTCTTTGGGTAGTTTCTGTTGTCATTATCATTTTAAAAGAGTAAACACAGTTAATTGATAATAAATGGCTTCAGCCAACCACTAACCATGAGTGAAAGAAAAGTTTTTGTATTATCATCATGGTTGGGATTCTACAGGTTTATTCATATTCTCTGAAAATGGCCAAGAAATCTTAAAGTCTGCCAGGGTATGTAAATTTATGAGCACAACTGTAAGTTACAAGAGAACATTCAGTTTTTTTGGATTCAACTGCAAAAAGGGGCTTTAGGATAAAGGATGACCCCACAATTCTAAGAAAAGTTGTGATTTCCTTAAATTTCTGATTCAATTCAAAATAATGGATAACCCTACAATATAATTTTAAAGAAAAAAGATAAACTAATTTCCTTTTTTCTTCTTTGATTGGCTTTGAATTTGCCAAGCTGTTTGCCCAAACACTGAGATTTCCATGTCCAGTCTAGTGCTGTTATGCTGATGCAACTATGCATTAATCTTGTTTCCACAAGATCCCTCAGTATCTTCCCATTTAAATTGTAGCTGCTGGTATTCATTACATGTTTTACAATCAGACTCTGACCCTGTCACAGTGCATTGGGATTTCTAGGATCCCAGGTGATAATGGAGAATTGGCTCTCTTAAACGATGATTATTGTATCAAAGACTACAATTAACCAGTGTACTTATATGAAACAACAACAAAATGTTAAAAGCTTATGGCATTTATGTAGTTACTTAGCAAGCATATCTAAATTATATTAACGTAACCAAAATATATTTACAATCCCCAAAGCATGTTACAACTTTTGAGCACCCCTAATGTTTGGAAATTGAAAGTTGAAAAATTTGACACACCCTACAATATGAATAATGAGTATATTTACATCAAAGTACTTTAATTTGAGCCAGTAATTATTATATTATTTTTAATTTCCAAGTTTAATACCTAAGAGCAGAAGCAGAATGCATTTTATTTTCCCACTTGAGACATTTCAAGACATTAGTTATATCAAGAGAAAGAATTGTTTCAAATCAGGGAATTGTGTAAATTTAATTTTAGATAGAGAGAATTACTATTGTGTACTATTTCTTCTTCTTGCTAAGAAATTAAGCATTTCCATTTGGTTGCTCTATGCAACTTTTTTTCTTTTATAATTGAGCTCATTTACATAATCTATTAATCTCAGTCTTAATTTTTTTACTAAGAAAATCGAAATACAAATAATTTATATAATGGAGTTTTCATTTTGAAACAACACAACCATCAGAATGAATTATACTTTTCTCAGAATCAGAGCAAATATTATTTTGCAGGTTGACATTGTTTCATCTAATGCACCAATGATGAGCAATAGTTGTAGTAGCTCTAGTTTTATTTAGTACTGAATATGCACAGAAGCAGAGTTGAAGAATTACCTTAAAGTTACAATGGAAATAAATGTTCCCAAAGGAAGCACAATTACGCTATTAAATGAAGAGATCTAGGAAGAGATGCCGAAAAGTATAATAGATATGGGGATAAAGTTGAAAAAGAAATAAAATAGGAAGAAACAGCTGCAAAACAGGAACAAAAAATAATGTTTCAGGGCAATCACCTCATTCTTGAAAATAGCAACAGAATAAAATGATGATCACACTTAATATTGGATGACTCAAAATTAGATGGAAACTTTGAGTCATTTAGTGGTTTCTATTGGTTTTTGAGCACTCTTACTGAGGTTCATAGTGTACTTTTATAAAACATAATAAAGATAGGCCTCAAAAATGTCATGCCAGAAAAATATTTTCTGTTAATGAAGTACAAGTCTGAACATGCCCATTTTATTCAAATTCATCTCCCTTTTCATGTTTATTTTTAGTAAAGAAGGCTATTAAAGAGTGTCCAATAAAGGCAAAACAATGTGTCCATTATTTTCATTGATTTCATTGGGAGTTACATAATTCTGCAGACATGCAGCCTGTCTTGTTGATTTAAACCAGATTGATTGTTAACAATGCATTGGCTGGTTTGTGTTAGTATTGGCTATAAGTTGAGAAAAATATGATCATTCTGTTAGAGTCACCAAATTGACACATTCAGTCCTTGTTTGCTGAACAAATTATAGTATTCTGAATCACCTATAATGCTAACAATGTGTTTGATAAGTCACAACTTGTAGGCATTCACTCTTCATGCTAAGACAAACCATATGAACCAAATTATGGTTTAATGCAATTTGTGGATATTAAAGGAAACAATTCTAGAGGGTGGGAATCTAACTTAAGCAAGTGCTACCGGTTTTTCCCAAAAATAAGGCTGTATCATATATATATGGTGCTCCCACAACTTTCGAGGGCAAGCTGTTCCATTGGTTGATTGTTCTCATTGACAGAAAGTTTCTCCTCATTTCCAGGTTAAATCTCTCCTTGTTCATTCCATCCATTATTCCTTGTCTGGCCTACAGGCACTTTAGAAAATAGTTTGACCCCTTCCTCCTTGTGGCAGCCCCTCAAATATTGGAAGACTGCTATCATGTCTCCCCTGGTCCTTCTCTTTACTAGAATAGCCAAGCCCAGTTCCTACAATGGTTCGTTGTATGTTTTAGCCTCCAGTCCCCTAATCATCCTGGTTGCTCTTCTCTATACTTTTTATAGAGTCTCAATATCTTTTTTATAATGTGCTGAACAAAACTGGATGCAGTACTCTAGGTGTGGTCTTACTAAAGCTTTATAGAGTGGTATTAGTACTTCCCTTGATCTTGATTGTATCCCTCTGTTAATACAACTTAGGATTGCATTAGCTTTTTTGGCTGCTGCTGTACACTGCTGGCTCATATTTAGCTGGTTGTCCACTAAGACTCCAAGATCCCTCTCACAGTTACTGCTATTGAGCTTGGTTTCACCCAGTCTATATGTGTACTTTTGTTTTTTCTTGCCTAAGTGTAAGACTTTACTTTTTTTACATTGAATTTCATTTTGATAGATATGGTCCCATGTTCTAATCTGTCAAGATCCATCTGGATCTTGAGTCTATCTTCTTGGGTGTTAGCTATTCCTGCCAGCAAATAATTCCCTTCTATTCCCTCATCTAAGTCATTAATGAAGATATTGAAGAGTACTGGGCCTAAGATGGAATCTTGTGGCACCCCACTGCTTACTTCCCTCCATGTAGACTTAGACCCATTAAGGACTACTCGTTGAGTATGGTTTGCCAGCCAGTTGTGAGTCCATCTAGTGGTGGTGCTATCTATTCCATTTTTTTCTAGCTTACTAAGAAGTAGGTTGTTGTCTACTTTGTCGAATGCCTTGCTGAAATCTAAATATATTATGTCCACAGTATTTTGCTGGTCTACTATTTAGTCACTGTGTTGAAGAATGAAATAAGATTGGTTTGGCATGATCTGTTCTTAACAAACCCGTGCTGACTGCTAGTTATTGCTTTACTTGTTTCTAGATGTTGGCAGATCTGTTTTTCTATTATCTTCCCGGGTATTGGTGTTAGGCTGATTGGTCTATAGTTTCCTGGGTCTGTTTTTTTTCTTTTTTTGAAGATAAGAACCACATCAGCTCTTTTCCAGTCCTCTGGTAGTTCCCCGGTGCTCCAGGATTTTTGAAAGATATGATGCAGTATATGTGTGTGTGTGTGTGTGTATTAGCAAAAGACCCATTAGGTCTTATGTTCAGTGGATGTCTTAGTTTGTGCCCAACCGCCCTATCCCACCATCTGCTTATACGTCACCACAATGGCTTACAGAGCTTCCCAGGACAAACACACTTTTCACCTGGACAGAGAAATGATGGAGACTTGAAGCTTCATCTGCTTTCAAATGGGGCATTTGAAATGAAACTAAACACATTGGGATTGGCTGCCTCCTCCCTATGCCTCTGCTTGGCTATGCACTTTTCACCCAGAGGGAAATGAAGCTTTATCTGCTTGTAAATGGGACTTTTGAAACAGAGCAATTAGCAGGCAGCCACACAGCATATCCGGATCTCCTCCATACCTCTGCCTCCATGCTTAGACTTATTTGCACCACATCAAGGGGCCAGGCTTATTTTTTGGGGTAGGGCTTATATTAGGCCCATCCCCAAAAAATCAGGCTAGGGTTTATTTTCAGGATTGATCTTATTTTTGGGGAAAGACAGTAGTGAAGTACCTGTTTATAGCTGTAATAGAAAGAAGGTTCACTACAAGAAATATATAGGATTATGCAAAGTCTAGTTTTAGCTAGATACATTTGATCCCATTCAGCATTAGAGACAAATGGCAGACAAAGGCAGAAAGGAAGTATTTTTATATTAGTAAATGCAGAATTAGCTGGTAGAATAAGAAATAAACAATAAACTTAAAGAGATTCTTAACATTCTATCAGTAATCTTTTGCCCATTAGCAGGGTGGGATTCTACCAGTTCAGGCCAGTTCAGGCGAACTGGCTTTTTATCCTGTTTTTCAAGCTCAGCTGATTCGCGTGGCACAGTGGATTGCTGTGCATCAGCTGTTTAACACACAGGGATTGCTGGAGAAAGTTGGTAGCTAATGTTCTGTGTGTGCAAAGCACACGCTCATCAAACTGGTTGTTTCAGTGGTTGAATTGCACCTCTGCCCATTAGGGTCAGTAAGTTATGAAGTGCTGAAATTCAGTATAACTGAAGTTGCTCTATCTACAATAAACTAACTGATTCTTATAAGTTGCTTTTGCAGCTTCTAAAATTTCTTAATGGTGGTGCATAGCTGCTTTTAATATTCATGCCTATATTAATCACTATCTGTCTAATAAATGTATTTCCTATTTTTATTTTATTTTGAGATACTTTAATTAAATCAAAGATTTCTATATAAGTATACTGTACTTAAATTGGCCTTAAGAATTTTATATAGATTCCAGAGGCATTTTAGATAGACTCCAGACACATAAATCAAGAGTTTGGTTTGGAAGTATATATCCACCTGCTCAGAAAAAAAAATGCCAAGGATGCCAGGGTGATAAATAGCATGCTAAGAGAGTAAGGGATGTACTGACAGAAATATCACCAGTTTGTCTTCTGTGAAACTGATGTTTTGCAACTAACATGGTGCACAATCTATGAAACTGATCCTAATATACTGAAAAAGATCTGAAAAAGGATTCCAAACAAAGAAAGGCTATTTTGTTTCAAAAATTTTTGAGTATGGAAATTTAAAATTATTATGGTTTGTCACACAATCAGCCCGATGTTGGCAAAAGATTTATCAACCTATCAAGTCCTTCCCAACAAACTGAGATTATTATTATTATTGTTGCTTGTGGCTCAATTAATTTCTATTGATTGATAAGTGAAAAGACCATTTTCAGGTTCCTTTACTCTAAATTAATAGTGATATAAATAGATTTATGTAACATGATATATAAATATAACTTAAGGCATGAACTTTTTTTGGGGGGGTTTATACTTTGAGGAACAGAAATTACAGAAAAGCAGGCTATGCCACAGAAACAGCCATTTTTGACCATTTTTATTTTGCTCAACTTCTCATTTTTCAAGTATTATACCTGTCCTACCTCAGACTACAATTTTTAAAACGTATGAAATGTTTTTATTTACATCTTAGGATAAGTATTTAAATTACTTATTCAATATTTGTTGAACATTTTTCAATAAAATACATTAAATTGTGAAAATAGAGTGAAAGAAGTGCTTTGGAATATGGAGAAATTCATTTTTGAATCATTACAGTCCCTTTGGATTCTGTTGTTTTAGATAGGGTCATCAAGAAATGCAAGGTCTGTAACTAGATTGAGAGGTGAGTAAGACATCTATTTGCAAAGTAATACCATACTACTACTACTACTACATCATCTACATCATTGCTTGGGCCCAGAAAGACACCCATCAAGGAGAGAGTTCAACTCAAATAAAATGCTACTTTTACTAGAATCCACAAAATTCTGTTCCTGATAACAGGTGGCAACTCTCTAGTAAATTGCTCTCATTAGATCTTAATGCTTTCCATGATATCCCATTCTCTTGATAGACAATTTGAATCCAATCCATCAAATATTTTTTTTAATTTAGTGCTATCCAAAGCTTCAAAAGACTGCTTGGCTTTGGTGAATATTTGAACAAAACACCTTCAGAGCTCTTTTGTGAAGTGAAGTGGATATGTTGCATTGCTTCAAGGCCTCATTTGGCAATTCCAATAGTTGGAAGAGTGTTCGACACTTGGAAATTTTACTGCTTCTATGGCAGAAAGCATCTTGATGAGCCAAAGCACAGCTGTCTTTCACTGTAATTATTTCAACTATATTTATTTTAATTTGTTTAGGACGGTGGTTATACCTAGCACTAGGAGAGTTTTTCTGTTCTGTTGTTCTTGATATTTCATTTTTCCCAGTTTCTTCCCTTTGATATTTTTCTGAAATGTGTTTAGTATCATCCCAGTAAGAATGCTGAATGTTTGACCAGAATAGATTTGCCAATCCTTTTCAGATCTATCAAAAGATTGCCTTTACAGCACAGGTTTTCTTAACTGCTTGACTCCATTCTGCAAGGACAAGGCCATCATTTAACCCAAAAGTGAAGGATATGAGTGCTAGAACTTTTCATCACTAAGTGAAAATTAAATATGTATCTGTATGGAGATTAATTGCATTAAAATGCTGATACTTGAAACATGCACATCGATACTGCAAGAGTATACCCAATTGCTGTTAATAAACTGGTGAGAATTGTGATTACTTTGTCACTAAGATCCAGGATTTTGTCTGAAAAAGTAGTAGAAATCTCCAGCCAACAGTGATTAAACAATCAATCATTTTAACCATCAATTCAACTAACCTTTGCACTACCTGACAAAGCTGGTTTGTAAGCAGCAATAGCACATTTCCTCTTCAACTAAGAGAATGGGGCCTACATGGTATTTTTCTTCTAGAATATATGAATGGCTATACAATGTTTATTTTCAGCATCTGTGATTCTAAAGGCATTTTGTTCTGCCTAAATATTTACAAGCTTTATTCCAAGCAAGATCTTGCAAAGCTTCCTTGGGTAGAGGCTATAGCACTAGCTATTGATGCTACCTTCATTCTAGCAAAGGCTGGCTTTCAAAAAGCCAAATGGAAGCTTTTTGAAGCAGGTCTTGCATTTTCCCTTCACTCTCATCAATAGACAAGATGAATCACTGGGGCCAACTGCATCTATTCACAAGAAGAAAGAAGTCAGCCAACCTTGCTTGCCAGTTCTAAGAGGCAAACATATCTTGTTAACAACCAGAGTAATATATAATCTGTTGGGAGCAAAATGCTGTGACCTGTCTTTTATCATGCTTTTTCAAATAGTACATCTCACTTAGCCCCGAGGCTAGCCTTGGGCCAATCCAAGTTAAATGGGCTAACACAGAAAAACCTAGATGTCCTTATAGCTTTGCACGAGCTTTTTGTGCTATGCATCCTGGCTTCAGGTTTATATGTGACCCTAAAATGAAATGCAATTTTACACTGTACATCTACTTTGACAACCTAAAGCAGGTAAGACAGTAATCACTATAATATTGATTGTGAATATCTGTCTATGTGTGTGCTTGTGCATAAATGCATATATCCGTGCGTATGTGTGGGAAGTAAAATTATGTATAAATATTACTTTCTGTCCCCACACATTTTGTCTTTACAGTGTGGTTTCACATTTCATTTAATACTAAATGGTTCATTACGCCAAGTAACAACTTACTTCTCTTATTATGGTGTTATCGTTCACTTTGTCAAAATATGTCTACTTGATAAGAAATCTGACAGAAGTTGCTTATGACAGGATCACTAGCAACCATCAGTTTCTCTCCAGCAAATGAAACTGTAACCATGGAAACAGGCTTTTTTTGCCAGAATGAAAATGAGACAGCACTCTGCTGCAGCCATTAGTAGAATACACAAATGTCCCTCAAGGCAAACATCTAAAGCAAATGGACTGCAAAGTAAGGAGCACTAATTTCTATTTATTTAGGATTTGTAAACCTAGCAGAGCAAGATATTAACAAAGGAACAAACAAAGGAAGGTTAAAAAAAAGATGTTTCTATTTTTCCCTTTCAGTGTTCAAAGCTCACATACGTATCTGTGTTTGTGTATATGCCTTGAATCTGATTTTTATAATTTAAAGAATAACTGCAATTGAGTGAACACAGAATATTAAAATAAAAAATAGAAGTATCATGAAAAGAAAATATTTTAGTACAATAATATACTGTAGATTGTAATCCATTTTTTTCCTAAAATAAAATCTGGATTTGAAATATAGCAGGCATTCTGAATTTATAATAATACAAATCTTTATAGATCATTTTATAAAATAAATATTTTTGAATTTACTGGAATTTTTATCTCAAGAAAAGCTGTAGCCTTATGTATATGTTGTTGAGAATAAATTCTAGATGTAAGTGTAGTTTGTTTCTGAATAATTATGTGTAGGATTTTCTATTTTATTTATTTATTTATTTATCAAATTTATATAGTTGTCTATCTCACCAAAGACAGTTCTTTTATTCTAAGGTTTTGTTCAGACTAATAAAGAGAAAGTAGTCTGAAAAATAGACATTATTGACAGTCAACAATATAGGTTGTCATCAGTGGTGGGATTCAAAAATTTTTACTACTGGTTCTGTGGGCGTAGCTTGGTGAGTGTGGCTTGGTGGGCATGGCAGGGGAAGGTTACTGTAAAATCCTCATTCCCTCCCCACCCTACTAACCTGCTTTCCAGCTCCGTTCTTCTGTGCAGGGCAACCAAAGAAGACCCAGATAATCAGCTGGGACTTGTTAGGCAGAGAATAGATGGAGGCGGAGCCAGTCAGAGGTGGTATTTGTTGGTCTCCAAATGACTCAAAATTTCCGCTACCGGTTCTCCAGAACTGATCAGAACCTGCTGAATACCACTTTCAGGTGTCAAATTTTCCTAACAGGTGCTACTGTTTATGTAGTTTGTTCAGATTAAGGATTAGGTGGAAGAGCTTGAAACCTATCTATAAAATAAACTCAGTTTTCCTCTTTTCCTCTGCTACTTGAGACTTTGCCATTCACAAAATATGCTGCTAATTGAAAACTAAAATGTAACATTATGTAGGCAGATTCTCTATAGCTTTGAATTTTTATATACTGAATGAATGACTTTACATCCATATTTGTTTTTAGATTATCAAATTATTTCATAAATAAATTACATTGTAGATTGCAAAATATTTGAAATATTTGAAATCTGCAGTTTCTTAAAAATATTACCAAACAATAATTAAGGCACCAGGCTAGAAACTAGGAGTCTGTGAGTTCTAGCCCTGCCTAGGGCATGAAAGTTGGCTGGGTGACCTTGAGCCAGTTTCTCTCTCTCAACCCAATTCACTAAAGTTGTAATTATGGGGCAAAGGAAGAAGAGGAAGGAATATCAAGTATATTAGCTGCTTTCATTTATTTATAAAAATAATAAAAGCAGATACTATTTTTAAAAGTGCGCTAGTATCAGGAGTGTATATTTGAACTTCAAAACAAAATAAAAAATAATTGAGAAATAATTGAGAAAATCTGCATCATATAAAATGCATGTATAATTTGCTTTTTGAAAAGATATTTTGACCCTGCGCTGCCCAGGAAAAATACCATTCATTTAAAATAGTTATTCAGTTACATGTGACCACAGTGTTTCAAATGAATTGTTTTATTTGTGAAGAGCAAATTATCTGGTATTTCCTGATCTGTGAGGGGTAGAGATTTCTCTTCTCTTCTCTTACAGGGATCACAGATGTGTGTTGAAAATCTGTGATCTTTCAGCAGTGCCATCCAGCATGGCCAAACAGAGTATGTGGAAACAGTTCAGTTCAGCAACACATTTTTCTACTTATCCATGTGATTTTATATCAGTTTATTCATGCAGTTATGAGTTTCTTGGAAATGCACTTCTAACAGATTTAACAGATAATCAGACTTGGAAGGGGCCTTATAGGTCATCTAGTCCAACCCCCCCCCAAACGGGAGACCCTACACCATTTCTGACAAATGGCAGTCCAATCTCTTCTTGAAGGTCTCAAGTGATGGCACTCCCACAACTTCCGAGAGCAAGCTGTTCCACTGGTTCATTGTTCTCACTAATTTTCATAGAATCTATTGTCACCAGATATTTCATTTTATGCTGTTTTAATCTTATTGTTTTGTGTGTTGACTATTCCTAACAACAGGGTCTTTGAGAAAATTCAAAAAGCATATGTAAAATGAATTAGTATTTTAATAATTGTAGTCTTATTGTAAATAACTCAGTACTTCAAAACAAAATAATAATATATATAATTGTGTGCTTGTCTAATTCTAACTCATATCTTTCACCCACTACCACCAGAAAAGAAATTGTAACTTCTTTGATGTTTATCCTGTCATGATTTTGTGACATTTACTCATTGTTATATAGTTATACTGTAACTATATAACATTTATTCCTTTCTAAACTAGACCTGGATCTTTTTCCTAAATAAGGAATACTACATATGATATGTTTAAATCAGCTGAACTTGGAAAAGATGATTGATTGCTCCATTGCTCAGAAATGTTCATTTCCCTTATTCCGTTTTTCCTGTCCATCCAGGTTTCTTCAGTATCTTTGGGATAAATGATAGGACATCCTCTTGTTATCTGACATACCCGTCTTGTGGCTTTATCTTCATTAACAGGCTATAGGTTCTCCCTTCCATAAAAGTGTGGCTTTGTTTGTTTTACTACTAGTTTAGCATGGAAATGAGATAGAATAAAAACAATCCAATAGAGTTCCAGGACCTGTCTAGGCTCAAAAGGTAAGGTTGGGTAACTTTTCTAGCAATCTAGGAGTCTAATAAACCTAAAAGGAAATACCTCTCGGTGTTTAATCCTAAAGTATTCCTGAGTATCCCTAATAATGTGCAGCAAAACCTGAAATATTACTGCCTCAGTTATTCTAGGGCTGATTTAAAAATCTAACTTGGCTTTTAGATTCATACACGCATACACATACACACAGAGAGATTCTTGTGGTTTGGCCCATGCAGCTTTCACTTTTGTATACAAGATAACTATTTTCCACTTTTTGTGAATGTCAACCACCTGAGGGCTATCTTATAATTCTAACATTCAAAATCAAAATGTCCAAAAACATTATTAAATTAGCTTTCCATCCTTCAAATTCTTATTTGTTAACAAGTAACTAAATATTAAGAATATCTTGTTTCTGAATGAAACAAAATTTCTAGAAATAGCAGATCATTAAGTAAAAACAGATGAAGTTCATATGTTATTCAATGAAAACCTGAAATAGGATTCTAAATGTGTCCATTATACATCGCATTAAAAATAAATGAAGTATGAGAAAGTCATGGGGAGACCCCTAGAAAAGCAATCCTCTTCATGTGAAATGGGTAGAGAACAGGATATGCAAGCTAGTTTGTTTCTCTCCATGATCTTCACTTGTTCAGCCAGGAACCGTTCTAAGTAATTTGGAACAATCTAGACAGTTCAGAATTTGCTTTATTCACAATCTGATTATGTAGAAATCTATACCTCCCCTTCAAATCACTTCCCATCAAACTCTTGGCCATCCATCTATGGACACTGAAGAGAGTAGGGATCATACATCTATATATGATCATACTCTATTTCCAATTTGGAATTACAATATGGCTGAAGTGGGCTATAGTCTTGCTCAAGTCCTGTTGAAATATTTGGATGTGAAATTGGCTGGATTTCTTTCAATATATTGTATGATCTCTTAATTGTTACAAGTATGAAAGATACACTTACATTTTCTATTTTATGTAATTATAATAATACCAGATTCACAAATAATTGTAGATTTTAAAATATTTCTCAAATGCTTTTATTAATATAATGACTATGGTATACCCAGGCAGGGTTTTGCTGTTTCTTTTGATGTAAACAGAAACAAAAGCCAATTTTGGGATATCTGATTATGCAAGAAACCTCTATGCCAGCAACTACAGGTTTGGATTTCTGGGATGCCATTTTCTCAACTGGATGCAAGGTAGATAATTTGTAATGGTTCAGCTTCAATATGCTTGAATCCACAATAAGTGGAAATATATAAAATCTCATCTCTCAATAAGTGAAACTAAGATTTTAGGAGGATGAAATACTCTAAATTTTGGCAAAAAAAATCCTCTTTTGCAGAAATTTCTTCATTGTGCCTTGTAGATTACTAGCATGTTGGATGGAAATACTGAGGACTGTAGTCCCAACAGATCTGTGATGATTGACATGGTAAAACTGGACTAGACTATATAAAAAGAAATGAATAACATCTATTTGTTTATTTTAGTAATTTATTTGTGAAATAATTGCTAGCACGCCACAAGGAGCAGTCCACATTTCCTCTATGAATCTGATCACTCTTTATAAAGGTATTTGAGCTCACTACCAAAAAGAAGAGAAAATTTAAGTTTAGTAAAATGTTTAAATACACAGTATAATGCTGTATTATTGCCTTATTATCAGTACTATTATCTTTCTTTGCTATATAGAATAGAATAGAATAGAATAGAATAGAATACTTTATTGGCCAAGTGTGATTGGACACACAAGGAATTTGTCTTGGTGCAAATGCTTTCAGTGTACATAAAAGAAAAGATACATTTGTCAAAAGTCATAAGGTACAACACTTAATAATAGTCATCGAGTGAAATCGGCAATCAAATCATACTAGGAAACAGTCAATATAAATCATAAGGATACAAGCGACAAAGTTACAGTCATACAGTCACAAGTGTGAGGGGATGGGTGATAAGGAGTGTTGAGAAGATTAACAGTAATAGTAGTGCAGACTTTGTAAATAGCTGAACAGTGTTGAGGAAATTATTTGTTTAGCAGAGTGATAGCTTTCGAGAAAAAACTGTTCTTGTGTCTAGTTTTTCGGTGTGCAGTGCTCTATAGCATTGTTTTGAGGGAAGGAGTTGAAATAGTTTATGTCCGGGATGTGAAGGGTCTGTAAATATGCCTCCTTCAGTGTTCTTAGAAGAATAGAAAAATATAGTAAGAGAAAATGAAAATGAATTTTAAAAAAGAGAAAGAGAGAAGTATTCATGGTCAAAAAAAAAATCACAATTATGTAACCATAAAATGAGCCCTTTGGGTGCATTTATTAGATAAGCAAATAACTATTCTGTGTTCCATAAATTCTTTAGTGGGATTGTTTAGCAGAAACAACTTGTTTAAATCAGCTCTAGTGGCTGGTACAACCCACAACCCACAAAGGGATTGTCAAAACCATCTATTTTAGCTGTAATCCTAGTAGTTATATTGATTTTAATAGAGTTTGCTTTCTACAGTTAAATGGATATATATTTCATCCACAAATATGAGAGAGAAAGAGATTGGAACAATTGATTGATTGATTATAGAGATGATTTTATTTCTAAAAAGTGCTTCAGAATGCATGGAGGAGCAACTGTAGCATGTATTTGTAACTTCTCAAAGCAGAACTTAAACTTGATTTTTGAACTTTATTTTTTTCCCCTAAATACAAGCTTAGGCCCTTAACCATTGACTCCCTAAGTTACTATGAGGATACATGCTGGATTTCTTCACTCTTCCCCACCATTTTGTATCTATATACAACACCACAGTGAAAATATTAAAAGGCAAAGCCAATGCAATGACATCCTAAATTGCATTTTTATCATTTTTCGTTATTGTGTTTAGGAATGGGGTATCCTTGAAGAGAGTTTCAGACTTTAGGAGGCAACAGCCTTGATCTTGAAGCTCAAATGGTATAGTCTCCAATTTAGTCTACATAGTCTCGGTATAAAATTTGAGTTCAAAAATTCAAAAATTCCAAAATCTCCATTTCCTATTATTTTAAAAAATATACATATACATTTGTTTATGATGAAAAATATTCAGAAATGATATTAAAATAAAATTTATGTGTCCTAAATTTTAAACATATATGCACAGGAATTATATTAGGCTTCTTTTTAAAAAGGAAATTTCTGATAATATACTGATTTTTGTCTATATCTCTATAGATGCCCTCTTCTTAGCTTTCATTTCTTTAGTATCCGTTTGATGATCTACTCTGAGAAATATATTGTATTATCAGAATACTGTCTACATTTCAGTTACAGATACTGCTGTCAGTGAGAAACTAAATGTAATCACTAAAATAATGAAGAATTTTCAAGAACCTCATTATATTGGGTCCTATCCTTAACCTTTATTAATATTAAGGAAAATTCTGCCTGTTTTAAGTCTTCCTTTTTTATGTCCAAATTCTGCAGAGAGATATTGCTCAGTCTTAACTTTAATAAACTTTCCTGTTTTCATTTGACATTCCTGTTTAAAATTATTAAACACACGAGACCTTCAACTTAAATAGTATATCTGACCATATTGCAGCATGAAAGTAGTATTTTAAAACAGTAATCCAGTTAACATTGGTGAAGTATTAAAAGATCAATGCATCCAAGAATAATGAAGGTGTTTGATTTATCATTTACTTTTCTGAATATGTATCTGCAGAGAGTTGATAGTACTAACTATTTTGTATTTGCAATCAATTTTAATTTAATGTATATGGTTTGGGCACTACCAAACTCCAGACTGATTCTGGAAATAAAGAACAAGAATGTGGTCAACATTATCCATACAACCAGTTACCAGACTTATCTGACAGGTCCCCAATCACCCTAACCTAAAGCCTGAGAGATCAAATCTACTTTTTCTATACATAGTGGTACATAACTTTTCTCCATCAGAAAAAGCAAAAATCAAATCAGCACAAATTAGTTACCACATTTCTATAAATAAGAAAAATTTGGTTGCACTGTGAAATTTGTTATATGGCTCCTCAACTCTTTCATGTAAGAGCCTGAATGGGATCCATAAAAAATTTCTAACACCCAACTGATACAGTTAGGAAGGAAGTACAAACTGCATGTTATCCAATTTGTGGGTTCCAAGATCACCAACTAAGATAACATTGAATATTTTATCTATCTATAAACTTACCGTGTTTATTTAGAAATGCAGTCAAATCAAGGCTATATTTTAGACCAGAATTCTGATTTAATAATAATTATTATAAAATACCTATAGCTGGCTAAGTTTTAAGAAGTTTCAAGGGGAACATCAAGTTAACAGTGGGTAGTCAATTGGAAAGTAGGAAAGAAAAGAAGAAACAAACCAGATTCACTATGTACCCAATGAAAACTATACTGGGGAAAAACCAAAAGTTCAACACCTAGTAATTGAAGATTGCATGAAATATTACCTTAAAACAGGAAATAGAACTAGCACTGCATGGCTACAAGCAAAAATAGATAGTTCTTCAAATATCTGAATCAGCCTAGAGAGCTAGAGATGTATATCTGAATCAGCCTAGAGATGCAAAAAGATTTGAAACATAATGATAATAACTGATTCTTTTTATTTACTTATTTCTCACCTTTATTATTCTTATGAATAACTCAAAGGCAGTAAACATACCCAATACTCCTCCTGCTATTTTTGCCACAACAAATCTTTGAGATGGTTTGGACTGGGAAATAGTAATTGGCTTAAAACCACCAAGCTGGCTTTTGTATCTAATGGGTTAGAATTCAGGCTCCTAGTTTCTAACATAGTGCCTTAATCACTAGACCAGGCTAACTTGTTTGAAATTTGTCTTGAGTGAGACAGATTCTTTTATATACTATGCTGTGTGAATATGCATATTTGAGCAACATAATCCAACCCCTTGTGTAAATGATTTTATATTGTTCATGAGCTCCTCTGTTTTTGTGATGATGCTTATGTTATATTGTGGAAGGCAAGACAATGAGTTTCTATGAAGTGCATGAAGATGTATAATTACAATAGAATTGCTACAACTAAATATATATAAAAAAGTCAGGATTTCATAGCATAGTAGTACTATTTAGAATAATCACAGTTCTTTGTTTTAGCCTATTAAGTCTAAATATACTGTACCTTCTACAGGATTAAATATATAAAAAGTATGCTATAAGATTCAAGAGAAACACTTCGTTTCAAAGAAGTTGAAGCTGTTAGTTTGTAGTTTATCCTGAAATGATTAATTGTAATAGTCATTTTGGCCTTATGTAAGAACTCCAAGAATACCATTGTGCCAAATAAATTTCCAATATTTAAGATTGTTACTATAAATCAGACTGTGTATGTGTGCATGTGTGTGGGTATATATACTGTATGTGTATATACATACATTTGCACACATGCACATATATACACACAGATATACACACAGATACATAATACACACACACACACACACACACACACACACACTGCAAGATATATAACCAAAACATGTTTGGAAAACTATGTCAGTCCTTTTAACTAAATATAAAAAACCTAGATAAATCAATGGATTTTTGCATAATTCGGAAAAACTGTGAGATTGTGACAGATGCCTGTACTGCTTTGAGAAATAGATATTAACAGAAGAGCTTTCTGTTTTTTTTTTAAACCACAGCCGTTATCTTTTATGACCAACATAAAGCAAATGTTGAATTAAAGATAAAGATACATCCAGATGAAAAGGCATTTCTCTCTGTTGATTAGATTATTATATGTTTAAAGTTGTTTTCTTAAATAATATGGCAGGGCTGTTTGTCTTGTTACCATTTATAGTTGCTTCTACCTTAAACTGTTATTTTAAAGCAAATGTTTCATATATAAAATGGCATCTCTCAATTATTTCTCTGTCTCCAGCAGAAGAGAAACTAATGGCAACAGTTCCCTTCATTAATATGATTATGCAAAACATCAAGCTCAATTCATTGTGTCCCATATCTTTTATAAATGATGACATTCCTAATTAAAGTAAAATCCCAACAGTACAACTGAATGTTGCAAGAGTATCTGTACAATATTTTGCTGTTATACTTCTTACAGCTGACAGTTAAACCAAAGAGCATAGAGGATGTGGGCTAAAAAAAAACCTGTTTTTTTCCCCCAGCCAACACAGTTTTCTCCCATTTGCAGATAAAATGAGCTTTCAAATTGATTTTCTTTTATTACCATTCACAATATATTCCAGAAATGAAAAATGCTTTGAATTATGTCCATGAAATAAACAGCAGGCAATTTTTTTAATGTTTTCATAGCCAATATGGCTGAAGTGCTGATTCTAAAACTTTTCTAAATTTTTAAAATGCTAAAAACTTTGAAAAATAAAATATGAAGAGAATAAGAGCAAGCTGTCAGGGTTTTGTTTTTTCTTTTAAGACTAGTAAAGTATGTGATGGATTAAATCAGAAACATGTTATTTGTGGATATTTATTAATACTTATTTTTCTAGCTTGTAACATTCTTTTAGATCAACCAAAGATTTAGAAACAAACATAATATCAAGGTACTTTATTTATTTTACAATGAGATGATTGCTTGCTATTATTGATGGATAGGCTTATACTCTTACATCAATTAATGGCAACAACAAGCACATCAATATGGAAGCTTGTCCTGATGCCTTGATTTTTTCTCTCCCTCATCTGATAGGTAATAGTAGGGCTGAGAAATGTCACAACAATTTAGTTATGCCTCAGTGCCTTTAACTAGTTCAGTGACAGTGGGAATGCATCATGCTAACATTTCTTATGATTCATAATAGAACTAAATTTATTAGGCACTGCTGAAGATTTAAACTAGTCTTTGTCAATTAAGGTTTTAAGGTCAAATTTTTATGCTGGTTTTTTTTCCATTTTTTGCATTAAGCAAAAGCAAGTTTAAAATATATGAATAATGCTAAAATGTAAAAACTATTTTAGAAACGTGTATTCATATTGAGTCATAACTGAAACCAAGTATGTTTGACAGAGCTAGAAAACTTCATCCCACAGACTAGGGGTGTCAAACTGGATTTCTTTGAGGGCTAGATCAGCACTGTAGTTCTTCTTTATGAGCTGGCAGGAGGAGACGGGGAGCAGCAGGATGGGGGCAGCAGCAGGGAGGGGGCAGCCAGCAAGATGCTGTCTCCTGCAGCATCCTGCTGGCCAAAACGTGGCATGGGGGTCTACACATGGCCCCCCATGCCTCGTTTTCACCCTCTATGGCCTCCTGCAGCAATCTGCCTCCAAAAATGGGCCTCATGGCCTGTTTTTTTAGCCATTTGGGGGCATTTTTGATCTGTTTTTCAGCCATGGTGGGTGAAAATGAGGCATGGGGGGGCTGCACACAGTCCATTTTAGCTGACAGAGACACTGTGGGCCAGTCCCTTGATATTTCCAGACCAGCCCCGCAGGCTGGATTTAAGCACTCCATGGGCCAGATGAGTTTGACACCCCTGCCATAGGCTAATTTCTCTCTCCCCATTTTTAACTGTCTCAGCAATAATTTACTCAACACAATAGGAAGGCAGAAAAACAATCTGCCTCAACTGGTAGTCATATATATCTCAAAGATAAATTGAAAAAAGCACACAACTATTTGAATCTCTACATAATTAAAATATGAATAGTAAGACACCAGTTGGGACATCAAAAATAGATTTCCTGAGTCTATTTGCCATTTTAAATTCCACTCAAACAATTTGGGATTTTTTTTTTGTTTTGTTGTTGTTGTTGTTGTTATCTATCCACCACTCCCCAAAATCTTACTAATATTTTGATTCTGGCAACTGTAGATAGATGTCTATGGAGATTCTCAGACATCCAGGTCATGGTTGTCCCAAAGGTGCTTTTTCAAGAGGAAACTGGACTTTCTGCAACTGGAAAACACTTCTGAGACAACTGTAGATAGATTCTCAGGATTGATGCTAGATCATGTATGGAAATATTAAGCTTTAATTCCTTGGTTCATACTATAGATTTATATTTTTTGCTTTTGTTTTCAGTACTTAAAATTAGCTACTAGTTCTTAAAAAGAATTGTCTTCTTAAACCATTAAGCATATAGTAGAAACTCTGGCAAATTATTTTGAAATTCAGGAATAAAAAAGGAGCTGAAAACCAGCTGAATGATTTATCCAGATATTTTTTTGATACTCCTAAGGCTATCTAAAATCTTAGCATGATAAGTCTTATATTTTACAACCTAGGTTTATTATTTCTCAGCAAGATTTTTGTTTTTTTGTGCTTGATAATTTTATATTTAATTACAGTTTCTTCTAATTAACCTCAAACCAATCTCTTGTGATTTACAGGCATTTTCTGGATCCCTGTTTGGAAATGCTATTACACTGGTTACTTCTAAATATTTTATTTATTTATTTATTTATTTATTCATTTTGTCAAGTGATTATTAGATAACAGGTATAAGTATAAACATGTTATGAATACATTAAATGGATACAAATAAGAAAAAAAAAGAAACAATAGTACAGGGATGGTAGCCATATTGGTGCATTTATGTTGCAGAAGCCAATCTTAGGGACACATTACACAGTTTTATTAAAAGTTCATTTATTTCATATTTTAATTACTTAAACACTTTCAAATGAATACCATCTGGAAAGAATAATATTATTATTTTCATTTTATCAATAAAATTAAATTTGCCTAAGACTCTATTTCTAAAAGTATAATTCAGGCACATTTAACTTCCTTGTTTTAACAGCGAAGGCAGACTCAAAGAATTCACAATACTAATGATAAAAGGTCTATTGAGATATTATTGTTTTGCCTAATTTAATGAAAAGATATGAACAATGATGATTTACATATCTATAAATTAATGAAAGAATCAGAGATCTTAGTGTCCAAGTATAATTTGGTCTTCAGAAATATTGAAGAAAGGAGAAAGGAGCAGCTTAAAACTCAAAGTTCTTTAGATATCTGTGTATGTGTGTGTGTGTACTATTTTTATTCTAATTTCACAAAACTATATAATGCTTTCAGTATCTACCTCTAATAATAAAATCATATTGAACCAGTAATGATTAGGTATGTTATGACAACTTTCTCTTCTTTCCTGCCATGCTAAATAAACACTCTGAATGCTTACATCAATTTTCCAAGACATTTTTTCTACTTAATTTAAACATCCAATAACTCATTAACTAGTTAAGACAGCCCTTAATTTAACAATGGAAAGAATTACTCTTTTGTCAATATTGAAAATAATCTATATTACATTTCAGAAATTTCATTGTGTGATGGATTCCTCAGCTGAAGAGTTTCTCTTTTGTAACATAAATTGAATCTTACAGATTTCCATCAACAGTGTGTTTTGACTTCATCAATATCTATAGAGATCTGAATTAATTTTGGTTCTTTCTTTAATAAAAGGAGATTTGCTGCCCCCTGCTTGTAGTGCAGACATAGATATTTCTGGAGAGCATGACTGTTTGTGATGATTAGTAGAACTCTTCCTGGTTGGATAGCTGGTGTTACAGCTATCCAATACAACAGCAGTTGTATTTTGAACAGAAAACATGGAAACTCTGGGCAGCTCCGGCTCTGAAATCATTCCTAGAAACTGTGGGAAGTTAGCATCCACCCCTCTCCTAGAAAAATTGAAATAGCCCAGGAAATATTAAAAGGCAGAATATTTCTTATAAAAAGAGTAGAAACTCAAGAAGCAGAAACTCACTCAAGAAAGCAGAAACTCACCCCCACCCTTGTTAATGAGTGGGCCATTAAGGCCTGGGCCAGAATACTTTACATAAGAAGGAACTCCAAGGTGATGGGATTAAGGATGGCCCTCAGGAAATGATAGGATTACCCATCTCACCACATGGCCTGGGAAGATTGCATTAGCCAGCATTCAGGTAAAGCCATGTGGTCCAGACCAAGCCTATAGAATTAAGACCCCCGCCCCTGGGAGTCTGACAACCAATTAGAATACAAGCTCCAATTCAAATCCCAACAGAGGGTATAAAACCCAGGTACTCTCAGCACCTCAACTCTTCTTCCTTTTCTCTTCCTTTTTCTTTTTCCCCTTTTCCCTTTTTCCCTTCTCTTCTCATCTTGAAGCATGTGATCATTCTTCTCTGGACCTCCAGGCCATGTGGCCCTGTAACCATTAAACCTTCCAAGCAGCCTCCATGTTTCCAGTGTCTTTTTTCCCCACTTGGAACTGAACCCAGAAGGATATTTCTTTCAACAATTGGCACCCAAGCAGATGGGACTCCAAGCTAACCTAACCAATGGACCAGGCCCAGGTAAGATTCCCTTGCTAGCAAACAGACCCATTGAGTCTGTGGGTGAGTTTTTCCTGGACCTTGGCCATTTGAAAAAAAATGGTTTTAAAGGGGTTTTGAGTGTTGAGCTCAAAGGCTGCTTGGAAAGAAGGTGAGTACCTCTAAATTTTAATTTTAAAGCATGGAAAAGTATGGGAAATATGTGTATGCTTGCATGTGTGTGAGAGGATCCTTCTCCCAAACACAACTGGATCTTGCTTCCTCTGTGCATTTCCTAACCGCAGAAAGACCAAGAGTCTGGAGAGCATGGGGGTTTTGCCAGAGCACAGGACCTTTTGTTAGGGAAAAAGGAAGAGCATGTTTATGAGTGGCTTCATCCTTGGACAGCAGCTGGATTTCATTTCTTTGTTTGGCCTCTAGCCGCCCTCTTGCCTGTTGTTAGCTCTACAGAGCCATGACCATCAGGACAAGAAAAGCAAGGGGGGGCCATCAGAGTGTGGGACCTTCTGTATATAAGAGGAAAAGCCAAGCGGGTTATGATTGAAGGGAGGGAAGAAAATTTGTCATTTTTTTTTTGTCCAGTGTATCCCAAAAGCAAACCCCAGGATTTTAGGTAAACTTAGGTAGTTTTAGTGTAATTTGGACACTAAATTAGGAGCGCCAGTACTTGCATGCATAAGAGCAGCAAGTTTTCCTCGGATCTGAGCTCTTCCAGATCTGTAAACGTGGGCTAGGAAGAAAAGAATAGAATAGAGAAAAGTGGAGTACTCGTACTTGTCTGAGGGGGGCAGAGAGTCTCACGGGCTGTTTTTTTTGGGGAAAGGAAAGTAGGCTGCATTGACAGCAACACCCCCAGTCCGAAAACCGTGGTGAAGTGAGAGAGAGAGAGAGAGAGAGAAAAGTCTCTTGGGAATTTTTTTTACTAAAAAGGGGAGCGCGCATACTTTGGGAAACACCTAGTTTTTTTATATTTTTGTTCTGAGGTTTAAGAAAAGTGTTTGATTCCGTTGCGCCAGGAGCAACGACCAGTCTCTTTTATATTTTTGTTCTGAGGTTTAAGAAAAGTGTTTGATTCCGTTGCGCCAGGAGCAACGACCAGTCTCTTTTATATTTTTGTTCTGAGGTTTAAGAAAAGTGTTTGATTCCGTTGCGCCAGGAGCAACGACCAAAGTCTCCCCCAGACACCCTTCTTTTATTTCTTCTTCTTGCTCGGATATTGCTTGTGTCTGAAACTGGTTCGCCTAGCTGACTGACCCGACTAAGCCAAAGTGTGAAACCCCACATGTAAGGGGAACATGGGAAGCGGTAGTTCGAGGGTCCTGGATGGAACCCCCCAGGGAGAGCTATTGGAGGCTTGGGATGAGCAGCAGATGCTGACCCTAGCCGGCATGAGCAAGAAAAAGGTAAAATGTATAGGTAGGGATTTGGCTTTGCTGAGGGATACAGGAAGACCAATGTGGTAAATAAAGGTACTTAAAAGGGCAATGTATAAACAGGATCACATGGAATTTTCTTAATTCTTTCTATCTTTCTTTCTTTGTCTTCTATGCAACCACGTGGTTTGTTCCTTAAGATTTATGCCTTCCCCAATTTAACTAAGATATTTATTGTGGGAATGATCAGTGTGTGTGTACACCTCAGACTTTTGTTTTCCTCTCTGTGTCCTTGTTTCTGTGTGTGTGCGTGCGCACGTGTGTGTGTGTCTAAGTCTTTGTGTGTCCTCGAGGTAACTGTTGCAACTGTTAAAAGTGTCTGACCTCTTCAGATATTAATTTTAAATTGTTAAGATTTAAAAACACTGAGAGAAATTGTCTTCTCCCGGTCTGGTCTGGCCAACCAAACTGGATGAGGAACAGAGAAAATTTTCTTTCCTCTCTGTGCTTTTAAGAAAAACCCAAGGTTATTAGTGAATGTTCTAAGTTCATTTACAAGAAAAGTTTCATACTGTGTGTTTAAATGATTTTACCTGTTCATTCTTTTTCCTGAAGCTTGTGAATCCAGTTTTTTTTTCCTTTCTCATCTACTGTGTCTCCATTTTGTTGAAATGGATTTATCTTTTTAGTAACTGCAATACTAATGTGTTATTCTTGATCCTCAAACCATGCCTGCAAGCTATCTACCCCCCCACCAAAATCTAATCCTTTTACAATGCCTTTCCTGGTAGAATTACCAGTGAAGGGGGAAGGGACCCTTGTTCTGTGTGTTCCAGGCCTGCCACATGTGGAAGCAGATGCTGCCCCTAGAAACATTCCATCCATTGGAGCCAGGAATTGAGTTTGGATCCAGCATCCACTGAAAGTCATTACAGCAAACCAGAGTGGGCAGACCTTCCCAAGCCTGACTGACCACCCATACCACCAGGCCAAGCCTATGCCACCCAAAGACGTGAAGGAAAGGACCCTGAGATGGACCAGTAAAAGACTAAAAGACTCTTTTCAATCCCCAGAAGACAGAAAGATTATGGGGGGAGGATGGAAATTTATTGTAACTGAAAATTCATTGTAATGTGAAATCTATTGTAATTCTTTCTTTCTTTCTTGTATTATTTATATTGTAACCAGTTTAATGTACTCGTGTAAGGATTGTATTTGAGAGTGGCTGGCCCAGCAAGTTCTGAACACCTTGTACTTCTGTCTGGTGGGAGGGAAAATTGTCCCACATGTTTGTATTATCTGTATTGTAAAACTAGCTGCATACACAGGCACATACACAGAGACACACCATTCAGAATTAGATAGAGGCTAACCCCTTTTTACCTACCTCCACAAAAAGCTGCTCCTAGCTTCAATTTTAATGTATTTTTTTTTGTTTTGTTTTTGTTTGCTGCTCTGAGGCACTAAAGCCCAAGCAGTCATATTGCCCTGCTAATTCCATGGAGGAGAGGGCATCTCCCTCAGGCAATTCCTGAAGAGATAGCAGAAAAGAGATCTCCAAACCCCAAGTCCTGACTGTGACTCACAAATGATGCTGCCCAGTTGCCCAATAAAGCAGGATATGTTGCACTGGTGGGCTCATGAATAGAAGTCCCAGGGCTCATTGTGTGTAACTTTAAAAATACTAAATAGCCTGGTTGCACACTGGCTAACCTCAATTTGGCCTCACAAACCCTGGAAGCTAAGAGCTAGGCAGGTAGTAACCATAACCTTGGATATGAGCAGCCTGTAATTTAAAGGTTGTGAAGACTGTATAGAGGCTTGTGCTTACAACCTGACTGTAAGCTCACAAAAAATATATCAAACATCTGAAAATTATTTGGCATGAATAATTGGATACAGCTAAAAAAAAAAAAACCAGAAGTTTTCCCAGAGCTTTATGGTTGAAAGCTTTTGGGAGCCACTGAAGGAATCCTTTTCTGTTGCCTCTTTTTCAATGCCTTTTCTTTGCATCAGAGAAAAAAAATTTTTTTTTTAAAAAAAAGCACCCATCAAGTTTCCCTGATCTGATCACCTTTTAATCTTTTGTCAGAATTCTCACGTGTTTTCAAAAAAAAAAAAAAAATGAGGGATTGTGGGAAGTTAGCATCCACCCCTCTCCTAGAAAAATTGAAATAGCCCAGGAAATATTAAAAGGCAGAATATTTCTTATAAAAAGAGTAGAAACTCAAGAAGCAGAAACTCACTCAAGAAAGCAGAAACTCACCCCCACCCTTGTTAATGAGTGGGCCATTAAGGCCTGGGCCAGAATACTTTACATAAGAAGGAACTCCAAGGTGATGGGATTAAGGATGGCCCTCAGGAAATGATAGGATTACCCATCTCACCACATGGCCTGGGAAGATTGCATTAGCCAGCATTCAGGTAAAGCCATGTGGTCCAGACCAAGCCTATAGAATTAAGACCCCCGCCCCTGGGAGTCTGACAACCAATTAGAATACAAGCTCCAATTCAAATCCCAACAGAGGGTATAAAACCCAGGTACTCTCAGCACCTCAACTCTTCTTCCTTTTCTCTTCCTTTTTCTTTTTCCCCTTTTCCCTTTTTCCCTTCTCTTCTCATCTTGAAGCATGTGATCATTCTTCTCTGGACCTCCAGGCCATGTGGCCCTGTAACCATTAAACCTTCCAAGCAGCCTCCATGTTTCCAGTGTCTTTTTTCCCCACTTGGAACTGAACCCAGAAGGATATTTCTTTCAACAAAACTTTAGCCATTGCAACCATGCATATATAAACATATACTGTATTAAAACACAAAAATAGTTTCTTGTCCCAGAAGTTCTTTGATTGAAAATGTAAATGAGTATTCTATGAGAAATATTTCTTATTTAAAATCTAGGCTAGAGAGTCTCAAAACTTCAACCTTATTGTCTGTATATTAAGTAATTTTCAATATAACGATAGCTGTGGAAGTGGAGTTTTGTAAATATATTTTCTTGCAGATTGAAGACTGAATCTTTAGAAGACTAGGTCTTTGCAAAATAATTTATTTTTCAAATGGGCATCTTACCATTAATTGAAAATATTGTAATGAAAACTTTCCAATTTTTTCCTGTATAATTCTCTCTTTTTTTGTGATTCCAAGTCTTTCTTAATTCCAAGTCTTTCGCTCAAGAATTTACAGATGCATTATAAAATTATTTATATATTAAAATACTTAATAAATGTGTAGAAAGTTAGCCCCCACCTCTCTCCTAGAAGAATGAAATATTCTAGGAAATATTAAAAGGCAGAATATTATACCTCTCTGAATGAGAAAAGGAGAAACATGCTCTTGGAAAGCAGCACCCACCTTTGTAATAGCCCCAGAAAGACTGGGCGATCCTATCTACAAGACAAAAGGCTGGGTCAGCTTATCTACAAAACAAAAGACCTTCATCCTCAGGACATAACAGGATTAACCATCACTAAAGATCCAAACCAGGACAAAATCATTAAGCCGTAATAGGAATTGCTCAACACCCTTTCAGAACACAACCTTCTTCATTACATCATCATCCAGCAAGATTCAACCAAGCCTGGGACACAGACAGCCTACAAGGTTAGCTGAACCCCTGCATAGCCCCCTGGGAGTCTGACAACCAATAGGAAAAATTTCTTGCAAAGCCCAAGAGATATATCACCCATGTGCTCAATTGCCCAGAACTTCAAACCATGTGGTCCTGTCCACCATTCCCACTTGGAACTGAACCCAGATGGAAATTTATGCCAACAAAGGAAAGATTAAGAATGTGGAAATATTGTGGCTTTCTTTTCGACAAATAGTGTAATCTTGCAAAACACAAATAGACATATAATTTATGGTATCTGTGACTCATCATAAATGTTTAATTTTTTTTAAAAAAGCATACATTTAGGAAGCATAATTTGAACAATAGGTAATATAGAGGGTTACTGCATTTTTAAAAATAAAATAATGGAACACTGAAAAGGACAAATATTGCAATTTTTGCTAAGCAGGAGGAATGAGCAGTTTGCAATTCCAGACAGAATTCTGTTTGTACAGCTCCTGGAAAATGGTCCAAGTATAGTCACAATAAAAAAAAAAAAGGTTTTCCAATGTTTTGAGCTGGGATACCATAGTGTAACGTCTGAAATAGACTTGACATAATTAAAAAAAACAAAGAAAAAGCACAAAAAGTTGTGTCCTAATATATGTGTTGAACATAGTGTTGTGCATTAAGCTCTACTTTAAGCAGCCTTCTATGTTCTGTAGACTGCTCATAGCAGTTTCACCTTCCTAAATAATGTTTATGCACAGGCATATAGATATTACATATAGATATGTACTCAGTATCAATTGATTCTTACTCCTCTGAAGGATGTAAGCAGCATAAACACTAAAAGTAGCCTGGTGGTGATTTGTTTGGCATGTTGACTATAAATTATGAAAGAGATATCTACTGTTTCTGATGTCATTTTCCTTAAAAAGTGTTAGTTTTCCCTGGCTGCAATGAAATCTGTGTGCCTATGTCACATAGTGGCTCAAAACAGAATTTTATTTTCTATCACTGCCCTAGATAACCGATTACTTTGTTTCTGTACTTTGGGCAATTGAAGGGTTACAAGACAACCCCACATTTTTTAATTTACTGTACTAAAAATGGAATCGAATAAAGAAAAACAAATCTTGAACCTACCCTATATGGCACCAAGCAGCAGTAGAGAGATTTTTTTTTTTGCATTATTTATACCAATATTATGTTTCACTGACTGCCTGATATTGTGCTCCAGGTACAGTAGTTTTCTCTTCCAGAGACTGGGAAAACTTCCAGAGGAATGCAGCTGGATAACATTTGCCTGTTACCTTCCCCAGAAAAGAATTAGTCACCAAGGACCCTATTCATAAAAAGTAATTGAGGCCATTTTCACAAGAATATTTCATCTTTATAAGGAAAAAAAATATGGCATGTGCTTTTCTTTTCTTTTTCATTTAAATAATACTTTCCTATGATTAATAGTACAATTTTATTTTAATTATAACTAGACATTTTGCATTTAGAAATGATTGAAAAGGGGGAACTTATAAGGTACTTGGGAACTGAAATATATTTAGATTATATTTAGCCCAAACTTCTATACATGGTCATGGTTTTAAAGCAGATCATTTCCAGAAAAATATTCATGTCAGTGTGTTTATTCATGTCAAATTCTTAAGAAATTACAAATTTATTTTTACTATAACATACATTTTAATAAATGATTGGTCAACTTCATCAGATGCATAGGATCTGTGGAAGCAACATACACCACATTTGTATAGCGCATCAAACACGAAGTATTTTTGAAATAGCAGAATGAAATCTGCTAGGGTTCTTAACTGAATTGAGTTAAATATTAAAAGCAACTAGTTTCCTATTAAAGTGTTCAAGCTGATCAGGTTAATGTTTTCAAATTAGGATTCCAAATATCCTTGAGTAAAGTTTAATGATCTAATATGATTTTAATCAGTCCATAAGATCAATAAATGGATGTGATTGGAATCACATCATTAGCATTCAGATTTGAAAAAAACTTTAGCAGCAATATATATGCATATGATTTATGGCAAAGCATGTTTATAGAGCTTTTGTGGTTGAATGCTCACTTTAATGTTCTATAACATATATTAAACCTTGCCTACTGTTCAATTTGAACAGAGACAAGCAGATTTAATCTAGAATATGCATGCCAATCATTTCATGTGACATATAATATCCAAGGAAATTTTTGTTTAACTTCAGGTAGATATAAAAAATAAATTTAATTTAATTTATTATTTAAATTTGTATACCTCCCCCTCTCCCAAGGGACTCGGGGCAGTGCACAGCCAGATAAAAAACATATAAATACATATACAATAATTTAAAATGCATTAAAAGAATTAAATAAATTGGCCATTAAAAGTTAAGAAGTAGGAAATTAAGAAAATTAAAACTATTTAAAACCGAATTTAAAACCATTACACATAACTCTAGGCCAGACCGGCTAGATGGAATAGGTGGGTTTTTAGTGCGTACCGGAAGGTCAATAGGTCAGGGATGATTCTCATCTCCGGGGGCAATTTGTTCCAGAGGGAGGGTGCTCCCAAAGAGAAGGCCCAAATCCTCGGGGTCGTCAGCCATCCAGCTGGCAGCACCCCGAGGAGGCCCACTCTATGGGAGTGCACTGGTCGATAAGAGACCGACGGTGGCAGCAGGCGGTCCCGTAAATACCCAGGTCCCAAGCCATGGAGTGCTTTAAAGATGGTCACCAACACCTTGAATCGCACCTGGAAGGCTACTGGAAGCCAATGCAGCTCGCGCAAAAGTGGTGTAACATGGGAGCTCCAAGAACCCCCAAAACCACTCGCGCGGCAGCATTTTGCACCAATTGGAGCCTCCGGGTGCTCTTCAAGGGGAGCCCCATGTAGAGAGCACTGGCATAATCCAGGCGGGAGATGACGAGGGTGGATGTGACCATGTGAAGTGTGTCCTGATCCAGAAAGGGCTGCAACTGGTAGATCCTACGGACCTGACAAAAAGCCCCCCTGGCGACGGCTGCTATATGGTCTTCTAACGACAGCCGTACATCCAGGAGGACACCCAAATTGCACACCCTCTCCGTGGGGGCCAGAATTCCCCCCCCCCATGGCCAGCAAAGGAGTAAGCTGGCTGTATCAGGGCGCCGGAAAGCACAGCCACTCGGTTTTGGCCGGGTTGAGCTAAAACCTGTTCCGCCCCATCCAATCCCGCACAGCCTCCAGGCACTGGGTCATCACTTCCACGGCTTCATCAGGGTGGCCTGGGGTAGAAAAGTACAGCTAAGTATCATCAGCGTACTGATGGAATTCTACTCTAAAGCCACGGATGATCTCACCCAGCGGCTTCACATAAATGTTGAACAGGAGGGGTGAGAGTACCAACCCCTGAGGTACCCCACAGATTAGGGGCCTCTAGGTCGATCTCTGCCCCCCTGCCAACACAAATTGCAAGCGGTCGGAGAGGAAGGAGGAGAACCACCGTAACACAGTGCCTCCCACTCCCAACCCCTCCAGCCACCGCAATAAGATACTGTGGTCGACAGTATCAAAAGCCGCTGAGAGATCTAATAGGACCAGGACAGAGGAATACCCCCTGTCACGGGCTCTCAAGAGATCATCAACTAACGCGACCAATGCTGTTTCCGTGCTGTACCCGGGCCTGAAGCATGATTGGCGTGGATCCAAATAGTTAATGTAATTTAATTTAATGTTGATTTAACTGCAGTTGCAGAACACAGTGTTGCTCTGTGCATTATGATGAATCCAATCCATACCACAGTTTTAGCAGAAAAATACTGATTGCGTTTATGTTGTCTGCTTTTGGTATTCTCTGACTAATCACTTCACTAAATATAATACTTTGTTTAGAAATAGAAATAAGTTGATATGTGTCAAAAAAGTTAGATTGGTGATCATAAGTATACGAGCAAAACCTGCCCCCTTTTTATATGAGTGATGCATGTAAAAAAGGATTAGGGCTTTAATCACGACTGTAAATTCTATCTTGATTTTTTTTACTTCCTCATTGATGTGGAAGGATGCAGGAAATAAAACTGAATTGTTTTTATTTATTTGTAAGAATCAAAAAAAGTTTAGTTATTGGGTGGGTTAAAAGTAACAGTTGTAATAATAGTAACAGAAGATTAAATTATGAATAACTATGTTGACCCTTAGCAATCACATAGACCTTCTCCATGATTTTTTTTTGTTACTTTTATCATTGTTTATTGTTCTTTTTTTTACATCTATTCTGTTTTACACCTGCTCTCCTTTTCATTTTCCCATAAAAACAAAAAATAAATATCATTTTTGGTGGGGAAAAGAAGCATTAAGTTTGACTTAAAAACCAAATAAAACCAAAGTTTCAGTTCTGCATATCTAAAATTTCACAGAACTTTGTGGAAGCCATCCAATGTAGGTTATAAGATGGGAGGCTACATAAATCTTTTAAATAAATATTGATCATAAAATAGGCAGTGGGCTATGCATGAATCTCCACATGTGTATAAGGATAATGCACATATTTAGGTAATTTCCAGTTTGCACATAAATATATACAAACATAATTCACACTAGAATAATGTGGGAGAATAAGTATAACATCTATGAATTCCATGTTGCAGCAGATACAGCTAACAAAACTCAGTAAACATCTGTGCAAATGTAGCAAATGATAAAATCAGAGCATCAGTAATAAAAGTTGAGCATTACTGAAGTAATTTAGATTGCCATTCTAAATATAAGGAAGTAGGTCCTCCTGGACATAATGGCACTTGCTGCAGAGAATATATTCCTAAAATGTAAACATAATTGCTATTAAAACAATGATGTTTTGAAAAGAGACGGTTGAGCTTCAAAATTTGCAAGATGTCAATGACTTTTTAGTCTCCTAAGATACTAACAAATTATAATACACAATATAATTACTTTTCACTGTAGGGGAAGTTGGAGTTCATTTTTCCTAGAATGAAAATGATATTTAATAGCATCTTTAGAATTAAGCCTATGATAAAGATTTAAAGATTTCTGTTTGCAGAAAAATATTTGGTTCTCTGAACTGAATTTCCCCTTTTTGAGACTCTGGAGTTGGATGCTGGAGGGCATGTTTAGTGATCATTTTCTAACATTATAAAGACATAAAAAAAACCAGGAATAAATGGACCATTGGGACAATTAGATTAGCTCGAGCTCCTTCTACATGCAATTGGAGATGATCTAATTGGCCTCTGGCAATAAGTAAGTTACACTGAGTGTTTGAACAAAATGTGTATATGTTTATAACAATAAGCATATTAGGTGTAGTTTTCTTTCTGTGTCCCTTTTTTCTTTATCTCCAGTGAGAAGTTTACTTATGACAAAATAGAATAATTATGGTTAATAAATAATTTTAATCAATACCATTAAATAAATAGTATATTTCTTACCAGGAATCCTTTATATTGATCCTACCTGAAACATTACTCTCATTAAGACATGCCTTATACTCCATAGCTTGCCATGAATGCTTTGTAGACATCAACCAATTCCTTGTTGCACTTGCTAATGATGATTTTGTTGATTCCTATTTCAGAAAACAATAGTTAAAAAGCAAATTTTATTTCATATGTTTAATTCTCCATCACCTCTATTGCAAAGAGACTGCCTACACTCTCCCTTATTTTAATTTCTTGTGAGGCGAGATTTTGGTGTGAAAAGAATCACATGGAGCTATAAATAGGCTGTTTTGCTAATTTAGGTAAAGGATAAGAGGTTTCATATATGGAAATCAAGTGAACTAACAAGACTTGGGTATGAAAAGAATGAAAATGTAGGACTAGGGGTGACATGATATTAGTGTTCCAATATTTAAACAGCTGCCACAAAGAAGCGGGGGTCAACATATTTTCTAAAGCACCTGAAAGTAGGACAAGGATGGAAAGAAGTCAATGGATGGAAACTAATCAAGGAGAGAAGCAACCTAGAACTAAGGAAAAATTTCCTGACAGTTAGAACAATTAATTAGTGAAATGATTTGCCTGCAGAAGTTGTAATTGCTTTAATACTTTTTAAGAAGATATTGGACAACCATTTGTCTGAAATGGTATAGGATTTGTGCCTGACCAGAGGGTTGGACTAGAAGGCCTTCAAAGAACAACTAGTAATCAACAACACTAGACTTAACAACTGCCTCGATCTCATCTTCTGCAATAGTTTGAATTCAATTTATGGAATACAAATTAAAGAACCCTTTTCCAACAGTGACCACAACATGATTGACTTTTGTCTCAACATATGTCCACACAAAAATCATCACAACGATGGAATCCCCAATTATAACTTCAAAAAAGGCAACTATGATCTTATAAACAACGATCTCTCATCCCTTGATTGGCAATTTCTATTCTCTGGATGCAATACTGTAGAAGACCATTACAATGTATTTTTACTTGAAGTCAAAAGAATCATCAAACTCTATTTACCATTAACCACTCCCAAAACCAGAAAAAAAAATTACCCAAAACAATAAGGAAGCTTCAATCCAAAAAGAAATCCCTTTGGCAGAAAAACAAATCTCATCACATTGCTAACTTCAAAAGCTGATACAAAACTTTATGCCACCAGATAAAAACTGAATGCACCAATTATCACATTAAACAAGAAGAAAACCTTCTATGCACCAATTCCACCCATGCTTTCTACAATTTTGTAAACAACAAACTAAAAGACTCAAGATCCTTTGGGTCTCCTTCAGGTCCCGACGACATTTATTTGCCGCCTGGTGACCCCAAGGAATAGGGCCTTCTCTGTGGGAGCACCTTTGGAATGGGCTCCCCCCAGGCTACAGACAACCACTGACCTGAGGGCGTTCAGATGTGATCTGAAAACCTGGCTCTTTGAGCAGGCTGGCTTGGGCTGACTTCAAATGGGATTTTAAATGAGGGGTTTTAGAACTGATTTTTGTTGGGGTATGGTAATTTTAGCTTATTTTAATTGGGGGTTTTAACTTTTTTAACGGCAGCCTCATAGTTTAATCTCTTTTAATCTTGTAATTTGTTATTTATATATTTTAGTTGGCTGTTCACCGCTCCGAGTCCTTCAGGAGAAAGGGCAGTATTCAAAACTATTTAATAAATAAATAAATAAATAAATCCATCCCACCCCTGAAAGGACCTAATGGTAAAGGCTGCAATGACAACACTATTAAAGCCAACTTCTTTAACACATTATTTGGCTCAGTATTTGTAAACAGCAATGGAACATGCACAGTATTTTCTAGTCAAACCACAGACAACTACAATGATCTAATACATATTGATTTTACAGAAGACAATGTTGAAAAAGCACTACGCAATCTAAAACCATCTCTATCTATTGGACCGGACGGAATATGTGCATACTTCTTTAAAAAGCTATCCACTGCCACAGCAGAACCTCTAAGCATAATCTTTGAAAAATCTTTCAGGACCAGCTCCTTGCCAAAACTATGGTCACAAGCCAGGGTTATCCCCATCTTCAAAAAGGGAGACCCCAGCCTAGTTGAAAATTACAGACCAATCTCTTTATGCTGAGTCATCTGTAAAGTCATGGAATCAATTATTATCCTTCACTTAGAAACAAACAACCTACTCTCTAATAAACAATTTGGTTTTAGGAAAAAACTATCATGTAATCTGCAACTTTTACATTGCAAAAACATATGGACTACACAATTCGATCAGGGCAAAGCAATAGATGCAATCTACATAGACTTTTGTAAAGCCTTTGATTCAGCGGTACACGACAAACTACTCCTAAAACTAAAATCTTACGATATCTCTGGACACCTGCATAACTGGATAGAAGCATTCCTGTCAAACAGACAATAAATGGTCAAAATTGTGAGCATCCTATCAAATTCTGTACCTGTCAACAGTGGTGTCCCCAAGGCAGTATTCTAGGACCAACTCTTTTCATACTCTACATAAATGACCTCTGTGATCATATCAAGAGCAATTGCGTTCTCTTCGCCGATGATGAAAAGCTATTCAACACCACAGACAATACTGCTACCCTTCAAAAAGACCTTGTCTATGTATCAGAATGGTCAAACAAATGGCAACTTCAAATCTCAACAAATAAATGCTCTGTCCTACATATTGGCAAAAAAAATCAGAAAATAAAATGCAGGCTGAATAGTCAAGACCTTGTTGATGATCCAAACTCTGTCGAGGATCTTGGAGTACTCATCTCAAATGACCTAAGTGCTAGAGCCCACTGTAACTACATAGCCAAAAAGGCATTAAGAGTTGTTAACCTAATCCTATTTTTCTCTGGTAATATTACACTAATAACTAGAGCATACAAAACATTTGCTAGACCAATACTCGAATACAGCTCATCAGTCTGGAACCCACATTACATATCTGATATTAACACAGTTGAGAAAGTCCAGAAATATTTTACAAGAAGAGTTCTTCATTCCTCTACTTGTTGCAGAATACCTTATGCCACCAGACTCGAAATTCTAGACCTTGAAACCCTAGAACTACGCCGCCTTCAGTCCAATCTAAGTATAGCATATAAAATCATACATTGCAATGTCCTACCTGTCAAATTTTCACCCAACTCGGGAACATTACCTGTCAATGAATACTTCAGCTTCAACCATAACAACACAAGAGCAAACAATAGATACAAACTCAAGGTTAACTGCACCAAACCTGATTGCAGGAAATACGACTTCAGCAACAGAGTGGTAAATGTCTGGAATACTCTACCTGACTCTGTGGTTTCTTCCCCAAACTCCAAAAACTTTAATCTTAGACTGTCTACTATTGACCTCACCCCTTTCCTAAGAGGTCTGTAGGGGGTGTGAATAAGCGCACCAACGTGCCTACCGTCCCTGTCCTATTCTTTCTTTTATTTTTTTTTATTTTTCTTATATGTATCCATGTATTCATAACTATGTTTTACTTATACCTATTATCTTGTAAGAAATTGACCAATAAATAAATAAATAAATAAATAAATAAAAGTCCCTTCTAAACTCAGCTATTCTGTAATGGCTGCTATATTCCCTACAGCATTTTCCAACATTTACTTCCTAAGCAGCTTTGTGTTTCTGTATTGGTAGGACTAGCATTCAAATGGTTTTGGGGAATGTTGTTCCTATCACATATGCTTTTAAAAGATTCTGGGTGCCAAACAAGGTATGGCCTCCATGTTCAATTTTAGTCTGACCTAATTCTTTTTCTATATTGAAATGCTGGTAAAAGGGAAATGGTAGGAGAGATTTGTACATGAAACTTTAAGGTATATAGATATATATAGTCCAAGGAATTCAGTAAACTTGATCTCAGAGGTTTTAGGCTCAATATGTTTCCAATTGAATTTTGAAGGGAATCTCATGAATTCTATTTAGAAAATGCATGCAACGTTCTTTCCTAGCTCTTTTTTTTTTCTACCCACACTTAAAAGCAATTTTGCGATATTCATGTGGTTTAAGAAATAAAGTTCAATAAGATGGCACCAAGTTATTATAACAGCATATAACTTTGATTTTTTTTAAAAAAAAACTTAGTTTTCATATGATTCCTTCCTATTTCCAAGAGCACTGAATAATTATCCACTTTTTAAAATGATAAACAATAATATCACAATTGATCAAGTGATGCTTATTGCAATTATGTCCAGACCATAATTTTTTAATCATAAAATTCTAACTTGTGGATTGGATGTGTTTGCCTGAAGAGTTCCAAATCATTGTTCACAACCACCTTTTTAACATGCAATTATACTGTATTTAACTCAGCCAGAAAATAAAATTTATAATACTTTTAATATATGTGAATATTATACATTAATATAAATATGTCATACAAATTGAATTATTTCCATTTAAAATAATACTATCTCTTCGGGTGTGCATATTTTTTTACGTGCATGTTTTTTCCCCGAAAGAATACCCTATTCATCCAATAACAGTGAACTCTGTACTCATCTTTTGCAACATAAGAAGGCTTCTGCCTGCCTGACTTGAAGAAAATTGCTTACTCATTGAAAATAATTATATGTCCAGCATCAGTTTCCACAGGTGTGTGCTACTGGTTCTCCTACTGGTGTAGTTTCTAAGCAAAGGAAGCTTTATCTTGAACAGATTAAACTACAGCTGAAGTGCTGTTATGTTTCCCACAGAAAATGAACCAATTTCACAGTATGAAAGTGGCAAAGTGTTTTAGAAACAAGCAATACTACCATTATTACTTTGTGGGATTCCAATAAATAGAAGCCTTCTCTACTGCCAGGACATCTGTATTGCTTCAGCATTACTAACTTTAGGCAGTTAAAAAGAAGCATTCAGTTGCATTGCATAGAGACTAAGGAAGTTAGAGGTTTTGCTCTTTCATTTCTTACATATTTATATGTTTTTTTTTTATTTACCAAATTTAACTAGCTCCCAATTCACTGAAAGGTTCTATGGAAAACACACAGCAATGAGGTAAAAATATACAAACAAAAAATATCTAAATATCCATAATAATAACTATTATACAGTAAAAGCAAAAGATACAAACCATAGGAAGATAAAAACGTCCACCTCATACTGTGTACTGTAACTCTACATACATACATAAGTATACACACACATGGTGATTTAGGCTAATCCCATTATATAGTTGTCCAAACTGATTCCACTCTTATCTCTTGTAATATTCCATTGTTGAATGATACTCAGTTTGACAATGCACCACACAAAGAAATATATTTTTGTTTATTCTGAATTTAACACTATTCAGCTTCAGCCATGAGCCCATCCTCTCTCTCTCTCTGCCCTCTGTTAGCAGGGAATTCTGCTCCAAGGAGGATACTACATACTACACTGGAGATAGGTTGAGTGCCTACTCCAGAGAGATAATCAGTTCTTATCCAATGAGATACTTAAGACATTGAGATTCAGGGATTTTTTTTTATTTAATTTTTTTTAAAAATTGAGCAAGCATTCACTCTCCACTGTTATCCTGCCAAGATGTAATCTGGGTATGGAAAAAAGAACAAAATAGCACAGATGAAGATCTGGTGTGAGAGGTTTTTCAGCAAAGTATTTGGTTTGGTTTGCATTTCTGTTCCTTGGCTTGCAGATTATGGGTTCCATTTGTCAGAGCATCAGCTCAGTATGTACTCAGCTGCTGACCACACTCTTCCATTCTCAGGTAGTGATAAAGTTGTTTTTTTCACATTCCACCCACCTATTCTTCCATGTCCCTTTATGTACTTAGCTTATTGTTTAACTATCTCTGGTGCCACACTACTTGCAGTTTACCTAAGGTCAAAGAAGGGTTAGACTACAGCTACTTCATATAAGCTTATAGTATTTCCATATGCACTGTCGACACCAGACATAACTTTATACATCTTTATACATACATATATTATTTCCCGGTTTGCATTTTTTTTCCAACTTGGGAGAAAGAAATAATGAAAAGTGGTTTAGATGCCTGTTTGTTTCATCAACAGCAAGCTAACAACCCATAGACAAAACAGAACAGAACCAAATTTGCTCCAGTGGGAAGAAAATCTAGAATTATGCCGCCTTTGGTCCGATCTAAGTATAGTATATAAAATTATACATTGCAATGTCCTACCTGTCAATGAATACTTCAGCTTCAACCATAACAACACAAGAGCAAACAATAGATACAAACTCAAGGTTAATCGCACCAAATGATTGCAAGAAATACGACTTCAGCAACAGAGTGATCTATGTCTGGAGTACTCTACCTGACTCTGTGGTTTCTTCCCCAAACCCCAAAAACTTTAACCTTAGACTGTCTACTATTGATCTCACCCCTTTCCTAAGAGGTCTGTAGGAGGTGTGAATAAGCGCGCCAATGTGCCTACCGTCCCTGTCCTATTGTTTCTTTTATTTTTTTATTTTTCTTCTATGTATCCATGTATTCATAACTATGTTTTTACTTATACCTATTATCTTGTAAGCAATTGACAAATAAATAAAATAAATAAATAAATAAAAATCAACTCCATCCATCACACATTCCCCCCAAAAAATCTGGCCTAGGGCTAGAAAGTAAAAAAACAAACAAACCACCAAAACCATGTTCTCAATGGTATGGAAGATCAGTTGGACAGTATTAGAATGTTGCTAACTGTTCATTCCAAGTCCTTTGTCTTCTGTCTTTCAGTCACACGATCCAGAGCAGAATACACACAGCTTATCATAAGCTGGTCACTATAAGGAGAACAGAAACACACAGAGATGCAACACAAATGTGCTTGCCCTGTCACTCACTCACTCACTGTTTATCACACACTTATGCACACAGTCCAATTTGTCCATGAAGAGATAGTGCACATAGATGCATATGTTATTTAGAAGAAAATCCAGGTGCCTCCTGTGGCCATTGCCAGTAAAGTGGTTGTAAAGAATTTGAGAAGCCATGTTCTGCATGCTTTATCTTGTTTTTCATAATGGTCTTTGCAAATAGGCATGCTGCTCCAGCCTCTCCACTGTTTATAATTTGTGAACTCTACAATATCTACCAAATGACATTTTCAGTTTTGTTTACTTTTCTTTCCTTATGACCTCTACTAGCAATAATTTTCTAGAAGTCATTCACTCTGAAAAAGTCATCCACTTTTTCATTTTCCAAAACTCCAGGAGGCTTTCCTAAGTATTCGCTACCAGCTAAGATCCAGTCAGTATTGGTGTAAAGTTATGAATTTTTATCCTTGGATACATAACTTTATCAGTTGCTTAGTGAACTATATTTGCTGAGTTTGGCTTCCATAACTCTTCCTGTTTTCTTTTTATTGTAACCAATCTTAAGAATATAAAGATTCATAGAGCTGTAAGGGACCATTGTACTACGAAGTCTAATCCTTGTTCAGTGCAAATAGCTAGCCAAACTTTGTTTCTTTATATAGAGAAGGAACCAATCAACTCTCTAGGTATTAGTTCTGCTGGTCAATTGTTATTTACTGTTAGGAAATTTTCCCTAACATTCAGTTTGAATCTGTCACCCTACAATTGAAACTCATTATTTCAGTTCTTCATTTTGAGTTGATCGAGAACATATTTTAGTCTTTTCTATTATTATTTCAAATATTTGGCAATAACTACTTAAATCTTCTATTTTAAAGCACAAATATTTGGTGTGATAAGCTATTTTAGCCACATCAGCTTTGTAACATCTCTCGTGGAATGCCATATTGAAATATATTTTGATGATTGAAATTTTGCTAAAAATTGCACAAGATTTGGAATTTTAATGGTGGGGTCAGTTACTTACACAAACACAAGAATGCCCCAATTCCAATTAGTTGATATGCTTTCATTATGGGAATTATTTATCCTACTCCCAGATATTAATTCATGAGAATTCTTATCACAAACCTGTTTACAACTCTTTGAATACAGTCCTTTCCTAAGGCCTCTTGAAATTTATCTAAATAAATAACAGCTGATTGCTCTCCATTTGCTTGCTGATTCTCTCAGAAAATTTTAAAGGGATAATGACCATGGAGGTTGCTTTATTGTTTTATTATTGTTTTATTTATTAGTTTTATAACTGTTGTAAGCCACCCAGAATTTCTTAAGATGGTCAGCCATTCTAAATAAATTAATAAACCAATCAGTATGATGATCTCCAGATTTAACAGGTCTCAACTTGTAAAATCTTCTAGTTAATATGAATAATAGCTATGATGGTTAGAGGATAATGAGCATTAAAATTCAAGATGAATGGTAGGAATAGATAATTTAGATAAACCTCAAGATAGTTTGATTTCTTCAATTTTTTTAGCAGCTGGTATCTTACAGTAGCATAAAACATCAAGAAAATATTAAAAAGCAAATAAGATATTCCATAAACACAGCTATAATCAAGAAATAACAAATTTTAAATATAAGCAAAAAGAAATCTTAAATACTATTAAGTAAGATTTTCAGAAAAAGATATTTTGGTGCCTAGTATGGTTGCATAATTAACATTTTAGATGAATTACATATAGCATTTAATTATGTTGGATAATTGGATGCTTGTGATAGTTCAATAAGAGCAAAAATGAATTCTGTACTTCACAGATGTCTTGTATCCACATCTTTTTGCAAAGTACTATGGTAGAAACTTTAAACCTAGTAAGTCAAAATCAGCAGGAAGATTCCCTTTACAGCTGTTGGCTAAAGTAGCTTTCAAAAGCAATTATTCAATTGAGTTTTTATTCATTTTTTAAAAGTAAGAGATTATCAGGAAGATTTTTGTACTTGTTTAAGTCCAAAATAAAGTAGAAAACTTATTTTACTCTATATCAAGGCTGTCAAACTCCTGGCCCAAGGACCAGATGTGGCACGCCCTGGCCCCCCCAAACCGGTTTAGTGAAGAGGAGTTCCAATACATCATGTGATGACACTGTGACAATGTGAGTTTGACACCCCTGCTCTATATAATAGACAGTAATTAATCAGTGAACAACATAGATTGATGAACCCAACATTATTAATGGACAAAGCTGCATGTATTATGTCCCCATTCTTTCCCCTACTTAAAAGATATGTTTAGTTCACACAATCAGTAAATGAGACAGGGAAACATATCAACTCCAGGACATTACATTGTTTCTAGAAAGAAAATATCTATCTTTATAAATAACTCCATGTTATTTATCCACCAAATTTTGTGCACCTAAAAGTTAGTGGTGAGGTACTTCTGAAGCATCATATCTCTGATATTTTTTTAAAGTCTTTCTTCTTTGTTTCCTTGTCTTTATATTTAGTATTCAGATTTTGGCTACAAAAATTGGAAAGATTTGAAAATCCTTCATACTTCATGGTCAGCAGTGTCAGGGCTTTTTGTATTTCAGGGCGAGGCTGTTCCACAAAACAGTGCTATGATTCAGTGGTGGGATTCAATTTTTTTTACTACCGGTTCGGTGGGCATGCTTGGTGGGCATGGCAGGGGGAGGATACTGTAAAATCTCCAGTCAGATGTGGTATTTGACGGTTCTCCAAACTTGTGCTGTCCCAGCCAGTCTATGGAATTGGATAGTTACTTAGGAATTGTGAGCTGTCCCTTTAAGGGAATGCATCATGGTAAATGTAGTTAAAGGTATCCTGGAAAATGTAGTTCATGTCACGTGGCTACATCTGTAATCCTGATTGTTCACTAAATTGACCCTCGATGGGTTGGGGGAGTTTCCCTCACTTTTTGCCTGAACATGGACTCATGGTAGCTGCTTTCTATCGCTATGAGATGGGTTAGGAAATAACCATATTTTACCTACAAGGCAGATATACAAAGAATTGGCCATTAAAGAAGAACTTTATCACAAATGTGAGTTATGAGGATACCTGATGAATCAATAAATGTGCTTTGTTATAAAAGTCTTGTTGAATTTATCTATCTGCATCTGCACAGCTACAAATCCACTACTGTGCAGGAGATAGAAAAGAACTACTTAAAATTTCCGCTATTGATTATCCAGAACAGGTCAGAACCTGCTGAATACCACCTCTGCTATGACTTCTAAGTGATATTACTTCACCAATGGAATATAGGGCATGGACATTGTCCAATATAGTGGGATGGGAAGAAATGGGAGAGAAGAAGTCTTGCAAATAATCTGACCTAAGGCATGTAGGCTTTACTGGTGGCAATCAGCACCTGAAAGCTTACTAGGTGGTGGTAGAGCTCACAAAGAAGTGTGTTATGTGAAAGAACCATGCAGGAATTCATACTGCCTATGCTGCAGCATTTTGGATCAGCTAAAGCAGGGCTGTCAAACTCCCAGACCATGGGCTGGATCTTGTTCTTAGCAGAACCAAGAAACAGACTCCTGGTCCTGAAAAAACCCACTTTATTTAGCTACTGTAAATTACTGTCATTCACATACCAAAAAGTCCAGGCAATAATCCTTCCAAGGGTTAACTGAAGTACAGACCTTATCAGTTCCTTGGGATAATTGCCAGGCCGGGAACTTCCAGCCACAAAACTGTAAATTAAATTTTGGCAAGCAGTCTCTGATGAGCAATGATAAGCAAATCTTCAACAGAAATCCAAACAGATATCTCCTACAACCATCAATCCCCTTTTCCTTCTATTTATTTCTCAGCCAGGGAGGGGCCATTCAGCATCCATGTGTGCCTTGCTTCCTGAGTCGACCCCTGATCCTCCGTTGTTTTCCTCTCCTCAAAGCTCTGCACATTTGTACATCTGGAACAGGCCACAGCTGTTCTTCTTCCTCACTTATCTCAGCCTGCAAAGGCATCTGCCTCTCTGGTGGCTGGGAAATGTCGGACGGCCTTGGCTCTATCTTTGCTTCCAATACAGAGCATCCATCAGAGCCTTCCCCAGGCTCCAGACTGTTCTGCTCCAACCTCCTCATTGTCCAAGTCTGAGGGCCACAACAACCCTCCTGGTCAGACTGCTATCTGAGAAGGAGCTACAAGTCCAGGAATACCCTAAACTGTGCACCAACCAGCAAAGAATTTAGTTTTTGAGAGAAATTACTAAAAACAAAGAATAGTTACTTATCATTAGTTATTTTAATTTTTAAATCAAATTGTTTGTTTTGATTCCTTATAATGATTTAGCTCTTCAGTCCACTATCTTCCCCAGTACACCTACTAATCACATTCTATACCAATCCATTCTATGGTGCTTTCTTTTGTTTATTCTTTTGCAAATGCAATTTCCTCAATGCTCACTCACTTCCATGATAGGATTCTGAATTGGTTTAGCTCTGTCCCTCTGTAACCTCACAATATCAGATGCGTGATATCTAACAAGTTGATTTGTTTTCATCCCGCTGCATTCATTTAAAACCACAGTAAAACAAAACCAGAAGCCTTCTGCAGCTCTATGAAGCTTGCAGAGTATCAATTTTTCTGTGTTAAGGAGGCCTGTTTAAGCTAATGATTCCCCTTTTAGTAATTTTTAGTAATTAAATGGTTTTCTCAAATTAATGAAACACACTACATGCAACTGCTATGGGCACATTGTAGCTCTGTGAAATGATCTGTCATTCCTATAGGCAGAAAACATGTAAAAGTAATCATGTAATAACTAGTTATAATCAGTCATATGGTGGTAAAGAATCATAAGCCTGTTTGTATGTTTACTTACTTACATGATTTATGTAACCACCCATTTGACACAAATGTCCCTGAGTTACTTATAGAAATTAAAATACATAAAACCCCTACATATAACCTAGAACCCATGGATAAACATCCTAATCACCCCAAAAATGCATACATTAACAATGGAACTTATCTACCCACCTGATCCAAATGCTTTAGGCCAGGTCTTTATTGCCTGTAAAAAGCTTACATCCATTCAAAATTATTATCTGAAGTTATTAATTGGTAACTGTTTTGCGGCGGAATAAACGAGACTGCACACCTTTAGTGAGATAGCTCTTTTCTGTTTATTTGCAGGGATCGACTCAGGCTGGCGGCGCGGCAGCCTCTCCTTTTTAAAGGGCTGGCCGCGCCAGATACCAGCCACTGGCGAGGGCGAAAACTCCCGCCAGAATTTGACCCAATGGATGGTAAGTATTTTAAATATGAATTGACCAACCCAGAACACCCCTCCCCTCTTGGTCTAGTCCGACCAATCAGGAGCCGCGCCTACGTGACGTAGTCACGTAAGTAGGCGGGGCTCCTGTGGACCCGACTGGACCTGCGCAGCTCAGTCGTGTTGTCGCTGTTGGCCGGTGCGGAAGGACCTGTTGATCCTCCTGCTCCCGGCCCCGGAAACTTCGGGAAGGTCGAGTCGGCCGCGTCACTCCTGGCGGGCCCAGCTCGGCTAGTTGATGTGGCTGTGCCGCTCCCTCCCGGACTTGGATTATCGTCGGTCTCGCCAAGGTCTCTATCTGGATGTTCACCAGGCCCAGGTGCGTAGTTGCGAAACTCGACCGGGGCTAGTGTTGAGGGTGTATATGTGTGAGTTAGGTCGTCGTTGTTTATTTGTGGGTTTGTTGTCTTGTTGTTGCTTAGTGGTAATTCCCCTTCCCCCCCAGGGTGATCGTGAGATCTGGGTAGGGTGCGGGATCTAATTTGATCGATATGCCGCTTCCAAGTCCTGTTATCAGAAGTGGTTAGGCGGTATGATCGTGGGCCTGTGATTTGTGTTATGGTGGCTGGCACCCATAAGGGATGTCCGATCAAGTTTTTTGCGTAGACTAGGTCTCCGATTTGGAAAGTCCTTATTTTACTGGAAGAATCAATCGGTTTATCTGTGGAGTATGTGGGGTGTAACCTGTCTAGGGGGGGAGCGTAGTTTCCTCCCCATTAGTAATTCTGCTGGGGTCTTGTTAGTGATAGTGCTAGGTGTGGTATGTTGTAAGAATAGTAGTTTGTCAATTCGAGCCTGTATGGGGCCCTGGCCTAGTTTGTGTAGTGTCTCTTTGGTGAAACGAACCATGCGTTCGGCTCGTCCGTTCGCCGCCGGGTGTGCCGGCGCGGTTAGGGCATGCCGTATGCCCAAGCTGGCGAGGTAACTCTCAAACTCTATTGCTGTGAATTGTGGCCCATTGTCAGATACTAGGGTGTCTGGCAAACCGTGTGTTGAGAACTATTTCCTGAGCTGTCGGATGACAGCTTCGGAAGAGGTTGACTGCATTAGGCTTACTTCTAGCCAGTTTGAATAAGCATCCACCAGAATTAAAAATGTGTGACCATTTGTCGGACCCGCGAAATCTATATGCAGTCTAGACCATGGTCCCCTGGGAACATCCCACTCTGTGGCCGGTGCTTTCGGGGGTGAGGGTCGGGATGTTTGGCATGGTTGGCAAACCCCAACCCAGTCCGTGACGTCCTTGTCTAAACCCGGCCACCAAACATAACTTCTTGCTAAGCTTTTCATTTTAACTACCCCTGGATGACCCTCATGCAATAGTCTTAAAATTTTAGTCCGTAGTCTTTTTGGAATAACCACTCTATCACCCCAAAGTACGCACCCCTTCATTACTGATAGTTCCATTTGTCTCTGTTTAAACTGTGTATACTCGTTCTGTAGCTGAATGTCCGGCCATCCCTTTACAATCCAACCCCTCACTTTATGCAGTAAGTTGTCGTTGGCGGTTTCTTGAGCGATGTCTGCTGCCGTAATCGGGAAATCGGTTAAAGTCTCAATTAAGAATGTTGTGGTACAAGGATTCGGGTCAGGGTCACTGTCCGGTAATGGGCAGCGACTTAATGCATCAGCGTGCAAAATTGATGGGCCGGGGCGGTAAAACAGAGTGTAGTTATATGCTGCAAGGAATTCTGTCCATCTTGTCATTCTGGGGGATAAAATATTAGGAGTTGCTTTGTTTCCAGCCAGGAGTCCTAACAGCGGTTTGTGATCAGTTATTATAGAAAACTGACGGCCATACAGGTATTCATGGAAACGTTTAATACCAGCAATTATGGCTAGAGCTTCTTTGTCTAATTGACTATAATTCCTCTGGCTTTTAGATAGTGTTTTTGAATAGAATGCGATTGGGGCTTCTCTGTTATCCGGTAGACAGTGGCTCAGAACGGCTCCGACCCCAAAAGGCGACGCATCGCAAGTTAGTATCAACGGCAATGTTTCATTATACTGTATAATCACCTTAGTTGAAGTCAGAAGCTCTTTTATTCGGTTAAATGCTGTTTCTTCCCGACTGCCCCACTTCCAAACTGCATTTTTGTCCAAAAGCCTATGCAAAGGTTCCGCCACTGTAGCTTTCTGTGGCAGAAAAACATGATAAAAATTTATTAGTCCCAGGAAAGCTTGCAGCTCAGTCTTGTTGTTTGGTGTGGGGGCGTCATTTATGGCACGGACCTTTCCTTCGGTTGGGTGGATACCGTCGCCATCAATAAGATATCCTAAAAATTCTATTTTTTCTGTCATCAATGTACATTTTTCTTTTTTAACCTTGAGCCCCGCTTCCGTGAATTTGGTAAGGACTTCTCTTAGACGATCTCGCAATTGCTCTTTGTTACTAGCTGCGATTAGTACATCGTCAAAGTATGGTATAACCCCCGGTATTCCCTGTAGGAGGCGTTCCATTAACCCTTGGAAAATGCCTGGAGCCACGCTGACGCCAAATTGGAGGCGGTTGCATTTGAATGCGCCCCGGTGTGTAACAATGGTTTGGGCTTCAGCCGTTTTTTGGTCTACGGGTAGTTGCTGATAAGCCTGAGCCAAATCGAGTTTTGCAAAAATTTTTCTGCCTTTGATAGAGTGTAGCAAATGTTGTACCACCGGAACGGGGTATGCGCTTTGTTGCAGCGCATGGTTAAGGGTGGCCTTAAAATCCCCACAGATCCGAATCGACCCATCCACCTTGATAGGGGTTACTATAGGGGTCTCCCACTTAGCGTGATCAACAGGTTCGATGACCCCTTGCTTAACTAGTTTATCTAGCTGTTCTTCTATTTTTGGTTTTAAGGCGAATGGTACTCTTCTAGCTTTTAATCTAATAGGTGTCACCTTAGGGTCTAGATTAAATGATATTGGGTTTCCCCGGTACTTGCCTAGTTCTCCGTTGAATAACTCCTGGAATTCTTGCACGAGGTCTGCTTCCCAATCTGTATCTGAAACATGGTTGATGCCGGTCATCCCGATTCCTAGCGGCTCGAACCATTCTAGACCCAAAAGACTTGGTCTGTTTCGGTCCACTATTGTTAAGGGCAGGATTTCAGTGTGATTTTTGAAAGTTACTTGGAAATGTCCAACTCCCACAACCGGAATTCGATTTCCCTGGTAGTCTTTCAGTATTAGCTTCTGTCTCGAGAGTTGGCTCCGCTGTAAGCTTGGGATTAAATCTTTGATGTTGTTCCACGAGACCATGGAGAGGAACGAACCCGAATCCACTTCCATCTCGCACTCTCGTCCCTCAATGCCAACTGTAATGTGGACTTTTCTAATGTTTGTCGTATTTGCATGACCAATTATCACTGTTTGGTGTGTCTCTTGTCTTCTGTTAGATGATTCTTTGTATTTTCTATTCCTCCCGTCTTGGTTCCAACGGCTACTGGTCATCTGTTCTCCCTCTCTCCCTCTTGGGGGTGGGCTTCTTCTTTGTCTTGGGCTGTAACTGGTCCTGGCTCTGCATACTCTGGCAATGTGACCCCTTTTCTCACACTTCCTACAGATGGCATCTATAAAACGGCACTCTGATCTGGGGTGATTTCCTCCACATCGATTACATTCGAAATCAACCCTTCTGTTTGGCCGCTCTTTTCCCCCTTTCGTAGTCTTTAGATGGCATACCTCGTCTTCCTCATTACTGTCTTCGGATTCTAGGTCCTCATGGTGTGTCGTGGTTTTTTCTCCCTCGCTTTGAGGTCTGATCGTCTCCTTGCTATTGTAGAGTGCGGCGTGATTGATTTTTTTCATTTTTGCCACCGACTTTTGAGCGGTTTCGGCTGCGGTAGCTTCCTCTATCGCCTCATTAGCTGTTATCTTAGGTCGGTTAAGTAATTTGCTCTGCAATATTGGGTCTTTTAACCCCAGTACGATCCGATCCCTCAAAGCCTCATTGAAATCTGAAAATTCACAATCCCCCCCAATGTCTCTTAACTCTGCTACGAAATCCGCGATGGACTCACCCTCTCTCTGGTTTCGGAGGTAAAATTCGTGGCGCTTGATAAGGCAGGAGACTGTAGGAGCATAGTGTGCTCGCAGGATTTTTTCTAACTCCGGCCAGGCTAACGTCTTCACATCCGTTGGTGATGCCAGATTTTTTGCCATTTTGAAGACTGCTGGACCGCAATGCGTTAGGAATACCGCTCTCTTTCTGTGCTCCGACACGCTGCTCAGCTCGCTGCTCTCTAGAAACATGAGGAAGCGATCGATGTACGTCTGCCATTCTTCCTTTGCCGGGTTGAAATGTTCTGGTGGGGGTTTGTTTCCGGCCATTTTGCCGCTCGAGTTTCGCCGCTATTCACTCACTGCTGGTGCTGTCTCGATCCCACCTTCGTCGCCAGTGTTTTGCGGTGGAATAAACGAGACTGCACACCTTTAGTGAGATAGCTCTTTTCTGTTTATTTGCAGGGATCGACTCAGGCTGGCGGCGCGGCAGCCTCTCCTTTTTAAAGGGCTGGCCGCGCCAGATACCAGCCACTGGCGAGGGCGAAAACTCCCGCCAGAATTTGACCCAATGGATGGTAAGTATTTTAAATATGAATTGACCAACCCAGAACAGTAACATAATTTAATTAATGGTAAGACATATGATGAAACGAGGCATTTCTTGAATTCTTCTACAGTGAAAACGAATAGAATAGAATAGAATAAAATAGAATGGAATGGAATGGAATGGAATGGAACGGAACGGAACAGAACAGAATAGAATACTTTATTGGCCAAGTGTGATTGGACACACAAGGAATTGTCTTGGTGTAAATACTCTCAGTATACATAAAGAAAAGGAACATTCATTAAGAATCAAGAATCATAACGTACAACACTTAATGATAGTCATAGGATACGATCAACATCAAATCATACTAGGAAACAGTCAATATAAATCGTGAGGATACAAGCAGCAAAGTTACAGTCACAAGTGGGAGGGGATGGGTGATAAGGAGTGATGAGAAGATTAACAGTAATAGTAGTGTAAAGTTTGTAAATAGTTGAACAGTATTGAGGGAATTATTTGTTTAGCAGAGTGATGTCTTTTGGGAAAAACTGTTCTTGTGTCTAGTTGTTATGGTGAGCAGTGCTTTATAGCGTCGTTTTGAGGAAAGGAGTTGAAACAGTTTATGTCCAGGATGTGAGGGGTCTGTAAATATTTTCACAGCCCTCTTTTTGACTCGTGCAGTTTACAGGTCCTCGATTGAAGGCAGGTGGGTAGTAATTGTTTTTTCTGCAGTCCTAATTATCCTCTGAAGTCTGTGTCTGTCCTGTTGGGTTGTAGAACCAAACCAGACAGTTATAGAGGTGCAGATGATAGACTCAATAATTCCTCTGTAGAAGAATACTTATGAACACAGCTTAGAAAATAAAAATATTTACTTCATAGCTAAATGATTATGACAATGTAGATGATGTTACAATAGCTTCTCTACACCATGCTCAGCAATTTATGAAGCTGTAAGGCAAAGGAGTCAAACTCATGTCATCACGACAGCATCACGCAACATGTTGGACATTTTCCCACTTTGCTAAACTCAGCGTGGGCATGGCCAGTGTAATGCATCTGGCCTGTGGGCTGGGAGTTTGACAGCTCTGCTATAAGGGGTTGAATTGATAAAATAGGCTTAGATAAATCATGACAAAATAAAGATGATCTCATGATATCAGAATGATCCATTTTTAACTATGCGTGGGATGGCATAACCCTGAAAGAGCAGGTCCACAACCTGAAGAACCACCTTTGCAGATCATGAGAATTCCTCTTTAAGATATTAAGGGAAACAATGTCAGAAACAAATTTGTCTCTGGATACTTCTTCCCCGCCCCCAAGTATAAGATGGCACTTTTACTGCTAATGTTGTGAAAAGCAATAAATACTGCATTTTTGTAATAAACCTTGGTGAATAAGATATTAACTTAATCGATACAATTTATCAGAGGGATAATTGTTTAGTTTTCAATCAAGATGTTTTACAGGTTTGTAGGTTTTAAATATTTTATTGTTCTGAAATAAAAGCATCTAGCATACTAATTCTTGTATTAAACAAATAAATTTGTAACAGTCAAGTATATTTTTCTAAAAAATATATAACTTTATCTATAATTTTATAGTTAATAGATTATTAACTATATATTATTAATTTAGAATTGTGAATGCTGTCAACCTGAGGATGATCTTCCAAAACTATATTTTTCCCTCAGTTAATAATACCATGTTCTGCAGGGTAACTTAACCCTTATGCTCTATATGGATTGGATTAGTTGGGTATGATATTTGATAATCTATAATTCTATTTCACTTTATATTAAGTTTAAATGAAAGACAGCTGTTCTGGAGCTACATAAATATAGTTCAGACACATCTGCCAGAAACTGTCAGTGTTTTAGTAGGTAAGAATTTGAGAACTACCAACAGAGATTCTTAAAACGTGTTTTTCAGAAGCAGAAAAAGATTTTTAAGAAACAAAACAAGCTTATGAATTAGTATATGTATAAGACAAAAAATTCCTATAACTGGAAGTATAGCAGGATTTTGGCAGATGGGCCAGACTAGACCTATGATGGGGCTTGAAATGGATGACAAAAATAATATTGCTTTTATAGAATATAGTTTCATGATATACAAAGCACCTAATTCTAATCAAGATTGTGCTTTTAAGAAATATCCTTTGGAAGTGTTTAGAACAAGTTGGTACTAAGAGAAAATAAAGGAAGGAACATTAAGTTCCTGAAACTGTCATACATCCATCTAAGGATTAGATTGCCAATTTTTTTGTGGTGTGGGAACCGACTTTATATACACAGAAGTCTTTGGGGTGCCTCAAAATGTAGGTTGAGCGATGTAGTGATGTCACAATGAAAAAGGGAGGTTGGAATGATTAAAGATGGAATAGGGGCTATTTGCAAGGTTTAAAATATCTCAGGTCTTTCTGCTGTAACTGACTTTTCTGTTTCAGGTTGGACAATACCACCAAAATGGATTTCTTCTGCAAAGGAGCTATTGTACCCTTAACATGTTCTCAAAATTCCAAAGGTTGCTGCAAACCAAATAAACTGAGGATCTTAGTTATAGTGTCAATATTTCCAAGCCTGCAATTATATCATGGTCTTGCTGATTTGCAGACAATATCAAAATGCTTAAATACTAATGACTGCATTACAGTAGTTGATTAACTACAATTTACTCACCAAATACTAAATCCTCTAGGAAGGCAAGTACAAAGTTTTACTTAATTCCCGTGCATGTTTTTTGGTGATTTTTAATATAAATATAACATCTGTTTCATAAGTGATATTTTGTTTGCATATCCAAATTTAACTAGAATGCCTTTCTTGTTTAGTTTAGTTTTCTATAATTAGTTTTTTTCTATCTTTCATCTGTAAAATTTTAAGAGTCATACAAGTATATAGTAAAATATGGGGTGGAAACTGGAATTTACATGGGACTTCACAAAAAATAGGGCAATCACTGACTTCCGGTTTGAGCTTCTTCGGCAATGGACTGAAATCTGCAATCGTGTGCAGTTTTGATCCATGCTCACTTCTGGAGCGCCCCGAGCTGACTGGTTTTGGAGCTAAGCCACCCCATAGATGTGGTAAAGAGGGGGGAGACTACCAGCAGGGTCAAGGAGAGCTGCATCTATCCTCCCCAGCTGGCCATTACTCCCTTTCCTGAAGGTGGTTGCAGTGTAGGTCAGAAATGGCCACCTCAAAGAAGAATTGGCCTGAAAAGAATGTGCAGGAGGAAGATAAGAAGAGAAAGTTTTGGCTGACCAGGTGGAACTGAAAAAGCAACAACATAAGGTACCCTGGAATTTGAACTATAAAGAATAACATTGGTCCCAAAGAAGATTTTGAAGCAACGAATGAGAGAGGTAAGGGAAAGGATTTGGCTTTTTTTCTTTCCTTCCCCATATTAACAACTAAGAGATTTAAGTAAGAAACTGACAAAAATCCATTTTGACATTAATAGGCATTTAAGCTGAAAATAAAATGTCAAAGGGATAATAAAAACTTCTGGATTTTCAAAAACTTTTAAAGAAGGAAAGGAGAGAAAAGGAAAAAAACAAAAGGGTGGGATCTGGAAAAATGGAGGAGACCACATGGAAATAAAAGGAATTAACAGTTAAACTTTAACAAGATTCCTAAAAGATACATTCCAACTGAAACTTTGTAATAAGATAATAGAACCCCAGGAAGAGAAAGTGGAAAAAAGAAGCAAGAAGAAACAGCTCGGATTAAGTGGATTATTTGGTGATTTTTGGATTTTTGGTTATTGGATCTAAAGGACTAAAATCAATCGGGTGGTTGTTTTAAAGTTTTTAAAATGGTATCACTCTTGGAAGAATTGAAAATGGAACTTAAAAAACAGAAAGAAGATGCACAAGAAGAAAGATGTATTTTTTGGCTTCGTACTTCAGTTTTTAGAAATGGAGATCCTGAACTATGAGAAACAATAAGAAATGCCTGTAGAACAAGAAGGGCGGGACAAAAAAGAAGCCATCTTCAATGATCAAGTAATTCTAAGTGGGGGGAAAAAGGAAGGGGTGGGGGGAAGAGAGTGAAAAAATTAAGATCTGAGAAAACAAAAGAAAAAGAATAATTTGAAAAATAAATATAATATTATATATTATATAAGAAGCAGAAGAGAATATTACAGAAGAAAGATTTAGAATTAGAGAGAGAGAAGGGGTCAAAAAGGGGAGGGAGAAGAAGAGGGGAAAGAAGGAAAGGAAAAGAAATTATAAAGGACAGATATAGAGAAACAGGGAAAACATATATATTTGAATTTAGAAAGGAATGAGATAATTAAAAGCAAGGTTGAGAAAACTAAGGGAAGGGAAAAATTATTGAGAAAATGTTAAAATAGTAATAAGATATGGAATAGAACACAAATATGATTATGAAATTGAGTTTGTGTCTGTATGGAGAAGTGATAACCCGGGCCCATGCTATTCTCAAAAAAAGATATTTTATTTGTATTATGTTTTGTGAAAACCTAAATAAAATTTTTACCCAAAAAAAAAGAGGCAATCACTGTGATTAAAAATAGTAGTAAAATTAGAATTATCACACAAAGTACATCAAAACTTTTGACAAGAAAGTTTGAGTTTTGCAATCATACAGAAGCCAAGAAAGTTCAGCTAATTTATGTTATTTTAAAATAATGTATTCTGAAATGTATAAATACTCTGCAACATTTATTTAACTTACCTAATCAAGAAGAGAGAAAAACAAATGCTACTGCAAGCAATCATGGAAATTTTATTTGCCAACAGTCTCTTACCCCTGATGCTTGTCACTGCCTTGCCAGTCTTCACAGAAAATTCCAAGTACTGAACACTCACAAGAAGAGCTGTCTGGAAGTCATCCTGAATCCTCTTCCATGTAGCTCTTAAACTGCTTTTAAACTGTTAACTCACTGCTTGTGTATAATGGAAAAGGAACTGTTAACAAAACAAACGATATATACTATATGCAGCTTTAAAGTTATATTTGACAACTTTTCTGACCTATGAAATTTTACTTTTTGAATAAATACTTTTAAGTCTGTTATGACCATCATAAGAGCTAGAAACTGACTTTGTATTAAAGAAATGTGAAATTCTACAACTGACATTCTGTAGTCTTTTTGATATCTGAAGAATCTACTTAGAACTGAAGTGATACACTGAAGTGATACATAACTACATTATCTACAGATAGATGACTCTGTATGTATGATTATTCCCCATATTGGAATATTTAATTAGACATACAAGGATAATGGTATGGAAATTGCCTGTTAACCTGAATGCCATGCTGCATATGTGTATGCAGGTACTTTGTAACTGATAGAGATGAAATTCATCAACTAGACAAATTTTTAGGGGGAAATGGACAGAAATTTGTTAATTCAAAATTCTTTGCTTTTGAAAAAACTTTATGAGGTCAAAAAATACGAAATGGAGAATTATGCTGACTTCACAGTCACTGGAACTTGTTACTGCCTTCCAATCATAGCTTGAATCATTGCACATCTTGCAAGGAAAGCTATTTAATACTTGACATTTTTTCCCTTTGTTACTATTCTAGTTGCCTGTAGAATATTTACCATCCCTCAATGAAGAGGAAGGAAATATTTTTTAAAAAGCCATGTCATTTGAATGATATAACATAATGAAATCCACTCATTGTAAATAATGTTCTTTTATTACATGAGTAGTAGTATAAAATTCGCCAAGATATCATTAATTTTAAAGAATGAAGAATTGGGGAAACATTAGGTCATTTTTGATAGCTATTATGAAGTTTGCTACTGAGTTAGGTAGCTTCAACTTATAACCACAATTGAGACTGGAATTTCAGTTATTAAATGATATAGTCTTTAAGCAAATAATCATGTGGCCAGCCTGGTTTTTTTTAAAAAAAAATCACCTGGTTGTTAAATGAATTCAGCTTCCCCAATTGATTTGCTTGTTAAACGCCATCTGGGAAGGAAGTAATTCATGATCACATGACTGAAAGATGCTACAACTATCATAAACCAGTTGGGCACAGTAGCTAAATTTAATTAAAAAATTAATTCATGCCTGAATTGTGATCACGTGTATTATATTGGTAGTATATAATGGTTGTAACTTTGAGAATGTGTTGTAAACCACTTTTCCAAGACTATTGTCAGTTTGGACCATCATTAAGCATATTGCACACATATTGCACATTAAACAAACCATTGTAAGTTGAGAACTACTTTCAATTATGTTTATACGTCCAGACTCCACTTCTAATTGATCATCTATTTTATCTTCTAAAAACTACCACCTAACTTGGGGTGTACCTTATTGCAAAGATTGGATAATGGTCTAAAATGCTGATGCATTGATTAATTTTTCATTTGTAAATGCAGATTAGAAATAGAAAATAATTAGTAACTTGGGTTTATGTCTGTGCACAGAGAAATGAAGCTGCATCCAGAAAATAAAAGTGTATCAGGGGATTTTAATGAGACTATTAAATGCTTCTTTTTATGTTAATGTAGGCTACAATGGAAGTCTTTTTCAATACATGATTACCTTTTTGGAAGTCATTTGCAAAGGTATTTGTTTATCATGCAAATTGAAGCACAATAGTTATCCTAATTTCTTCACTGTAATCACCAATTAAATTCTTCTTCTCACACAGCAATTTCATTCAGGAAACCACACAAAATGTTGTTTGGCTTTTGTCTCTTTTAGTTTCCATCCTAAGTACAATCAAAAAATTAACAGTATATGATTACATATGATCTCTCTCTGCAGGGAAACTATTCTAATTTTGTATTTTCACCTTTCCATTCATTATTAGCAGTCTTGTGTCTGTGATCCTATATTGCAGTGCTGCAACTGGCATTCTGAAATACCGTAATTCTTCTTTCAAAGTCAGGTCAGGAATTTATTATAGAATTAATGCAACTTGGATTACTTTATTCAATATATGATCACCATGCCATTTTGGTTATTTATGTGTATATACTAAAAGGCTATAAAGTTTGTGGCATGCTGATGAAAACATAACATAGCTATGAAATGCAAAGGACACAAAATAAGTGAAATTGAAATGCCTCAAGTAAAAAGAAAGATGAAGTTTCCTAACTATCTATAGCTATCTATCAATCCATCCGTTCATAATAAGCAGTCCTGATTCCTAATTTAAATGAGAAGGCATTAATTTTTCAATGTACTGAAATTTAGCATACTCAAACTAAAACTATTTTCCAATAATAATGAAAATATAGTGATGAGATATGGTAATTCAAGGTGATACTTTTCCATGAAGGAAATGTTCTACTATGTAAGTTTCTTACATATATACTGTATATATATATATACAGTTTTTCTGAGGTTTTCGCGGGTATTTGTATGTGGATCTTTGGTTCTTCAGGTTTTCTCCCACGTAGAATTGGAAGTATCTAGGCGACGTTTCGATGAAGTCTCATTCATCATCTTTAAGCTTATGTCTTCGGCCTTGTGCTTCTCGGAGTAATGTGAGCTTGCAGCTGCTTCTTCCTTTTAACTGCTAGTGGGGGTGTGACTTGATTGGGTGGGGACTTGGCTATGTTCTGATTGGGTGGGGGGGTGTTCTCATTGGTTGGGGGTTTGGCTGTGTTCTGATTGGCTGGGGGTGTGTTCTGTTCCGATGGGGGTTTGGTTGTACTCAGGTTATCTTAGTTGCTGGGGGATTTGAGCTGGTGAGCTGTGATCCTGTTGTTTGGCTTCGTGTTCGTGGTCATGCCACATCTTCATGGTGGGTGTCAGTTCGCTTCATGTATGGGTTGGGGAAATTTGAAGCAAGTAGTGATGCAGCTGCAGTGCAGCTTCTGGTCCATGGTCATGTCTCATCTTCTGTGTGAATGTGAGTCTGCTTTCTACATGGAAGTGTGGTGGTAGCTTCTTGTGTGGTCCTTGTGAGTGTAGGTCTGGTGTCCTTCATGTTAGGTACTCGTTTGTTAATGAGGGCAGGTTTCCAAATGGCTGATAGGCGGGAGGTGTCATCTCATTTATTCATGCTGTGTGGGCGTTTTTCTATCTCTATGGCTTCTCTGATTATTCTATTGTTGAAGTGTTCAGTTTTGGCAATAGTTCTGGTATTTTTAAAGTCAATTTTATGTCCTGTGGCTTTGAGGTGTTGGACCAGGGAAGAGGTCGGTTCTTCTTTTTTGACTGAGTTCTTGTGTTCTTCAATGCGTGCACTTATTCTTCTGTTAGTTTGTCCGATGTATGTGGTGGGGAAGGAGGTGCATGGGATTTAACGCCCACACAGCATGAATATACAAAAGTGATGAATGAGACTTCATCGAAACGTCACCTAGATACTTCCAATTCTACGCAGGAGAAAACCCAAAGAACCAAAGATACACACACACACACACACACACACATATATATATATGAAACTTATATAATATATGTAAAAGAAAATAAGAATCCATTCTACTATCAGTGTTCATGTTGCTGGTGGGTGGTGGACAAAACTTGATGCAGCCAATTAAAGAGTTAAAGCAGAATCAAAATGTAGTGTATAATAAAACACTCTAATTATATCTGAATTATATGTTTCATATTTCATGTAAGACTTTAGTTCTTTATTAAAAGAACTTTAGTTTAGTTATTCAGGCAGACTCTTCATCTATAGTACACATTTCAGCAGGTAATGTATGGATGGCAGCCCTTCCGTATGCTTGGGATGTCTCTAAGACAGTATGTTTATTTGAAGGGCAAAGGTTTCAATACATGTTTCATGGACAGACTCCACATGAAATGGAATCTTGACTCCATGGTAAGCAAGCACATTATCTGTTCAGTGGTGTCATTAGTATAACTAAGAGAGGAGAAGTTTCTATGTCATTGAAATCTACAATAGAAAGACACAAAAATATCTGAACAGGACTCCACTTTCTTCTGACATTAGTGTACAAATTTAATCTGTTTTCTTAGACTGAATTTCGACTCCTAACTATAGTTGAATTAACTATTCTAATTAATTAGAGGAATGAATAAAATGTTCACTGTCTGAATACTTCTTGAATTCTGTACAGCTATCTTTTTCTGGAATTATTAATTTGTGTATTGTTAGAAACATAGGTGTAAGATAAGTATGCTTGTTATCTCCCTCTGTCTCTCCCTCCCTCCCTCCTAGATGTATTGGTTTTATGTGTGAAATAGATTGCAAAGAAGTGAAATTGAATGGCATATTCTGATACACTCTGTATTTCAGAACATCCTTCCAGTTGTCAGCATCTGCACCGTAAAGAAGTATGGTTTCAATTTTATTTTTGAAATATGAGTCAAGCATTGTTGCCAACACATTTTTCCCTGTCAAAACATTTCACATTCTTGGGCTGGCAGACAGCTTTTAGCTTATATCTTTTCCCCAGTTTTATTGAGACAGAATCTTTATCTGTCCCATCACCACTACATACACACACACACACACACGCACAAATGCACACACACACACACACACACACACAAACACACATTTATTTAATACAGAACAAAATTAGATTCTGTACTGATACGTAGCAGTACCTGACTTACGTATATGCCACCATTCCTTATTTTCTTTGTGATCATTTGTAACGATTGGAGAATAGAAATCAAAATAGCTGAATTCAAATCAGAGTGAGTGAATCTCCTTTCCTTGCTCCAGCATTGCCTACATTTTATGTATTGTAGTTATTTATTTATTAATCAAAATTGTATAGTAATCCATCTCATATAAAGCAACTCTGGAAGGAATATAGCAATTTAATAAAACAACACATATAATATAAAAATTTAGATGAAAAACATTTTTTATCTGAATCTTTGAGGGATATGAGTGATACAGAAATGTGAAGAATAAATAAAGAGATAAATAAATAATATTATAAACATAAATATTATAAGAACAACTATACAAACCTTGAACAAAGAGAGGATAAGAATAGCTACCTCAGCAATAAAGCATTTAACCAGTTTCCTGTGAGCCCCAAGTCCAATAAAATAACCAGGTCTTGAGGAATTTCTGGAATGTCAGCATGGAAGAGTTGATCTCATTTTAAGGAAAATATTCCCCAAATGGATGCCATGGCAGGGAAGGCCCACCTCGTGGTCTCACCAAATGTAGGCTCTGGCTAATGATACTGTAGCTGATGCCTTCTCTGTCAAATGCCTATATTTAAGATCTTGATATCATTATCTGCTATCACTGATTAATTGATTAATATTCACCATTATTATTTTTATAAATAATTCAAGGTAGTGAACATATTTATTACTCTTTCATTTTCCTAATTTTTCCACAAAACAAGCCTGCAAATTAGGCTGGGGTGAAACAGAATGACTGACCTACAGTCATCCAGCCAGCTTGCATGCCTAAGGTGGTACTAGGCCTAGCACACCTTCACATAATGCAGGATTTGGGAAGTGTTTGTGTTGGCCTGTCTGTAGCCCTCTGCAATTTCTGCAACCTCTGTACACCAACTCCTTCATAGTGTAAGTGTGTGCCAATGGTTATAGGGAGTTGTGGGGAATTCTAAATCACCCTTAATTCTTATATTAGCTTGACAATAGTTAAACAAAATCAAACATCCCAACATTGCCCTGTTGCTATTCAAGTTAATCTAATAATTATATCAAATATAGTACTTTTCCAACATCTATTTATTTAAAAAAAGTCAGTTGGCTGGTTTCATAGCTCATTTTGCTGCAGTGGAGACAGATACCTGCTCAGCAATTGTCACAACCCTACGCTATGCTGAGGGTGAATGTTCTTTGAAGCTTTATATCTCGTTATAAATCATAACTTTATCCAAATGTACAACAATAAGTCCTTTATAGATGAGTAGTAAGGGTCACAAATTTGTCACTTAAAGAATACTGGCAATAATGTATTGAAAGTAATACATAATAAAAACAGCAAAACCTCATCCTAGTTGAAAAGTAACTTGCTGAGGAAGTAATAGCCAGCCAGAAAGTACTGCAATTGTTCCTAAATGATAAATTTCTGACCAAATGGCATGGCATGACATGGCATGGCAACACATGGCAAGGAAAGGAAAGGCAAGGCAAAGAAAAATAATTTCTGTAAAATGTTATATTTTTTACAGTGGTAGAACCTGGAAATTTCATTAAGCATATAAAACCCAGCAAAGCTATTGGATCCAACTGACATTCAAATAGCTCAAGTAAATATTTTGGATTTAGATTAGCAAAATGACACAGGACCCAGTTTGCTCTGCAGTTATTCCTTTGTATGACTTGCTTAGAGTCTTTAGAGACTAATAACATCTATCTTCATAAGAGTTACAGCTTTCTGGGTAAATTACTAATGGCATTATTTCATAATGATAATTAGCAGAGGTTAAAATTGAAATGTGCAATGTTACTGTAACTGACAGTGAAAGTGCAGAAAAATGGCAAGCAGATTGTTAAATTGCAACAAGAATTGAACAGAAGTATAATAAAATGTCATTCAGCAAATCAATCAATGGTATGTAAGATACTTTTTCTGTATGAGTAATATCATCTTCCAAAGGTTATTGCAGAACTGAAGAGATTTCAAACAACATCAAATGTGAAAGATCAAGGGCATAGAAACTCTCAGACAAGTAGAATCTGAAACATTGGTATCACTTATCTTAAAAGAGAAATAAATAATCTCAGCAGGATGTGATCATACAAAGTACTGAATAGTATTTAGGAAGGATATCTAAGATCTAGGCATTTATATCTCATACCTGAAGAATGGGAAAATAACAAATAAAACAGAAGTACATTCAATACTACTAAAAAGGTCAAGAGAAGTTCCTCAGCACAGTACAAATATTGCTAAATATTACTGCCAGTTTGAAACAAATTTAATATATATTATGGTATATTATTTTCTGGTCAGACGTCAGCTGTGGGCAGGAACAGAATGTAGAGCAGCCCAACATACAGACATTGGGGGAGGGACAGGCAGATTGGGATAGCTGAAGCTAAAGCAATTCATGCAGGGCAAGACAAGTGTCAGGGCCTCAGCTAATTTCTGCAGCTGGGATTACTGGAATTTTTTACACATAAATGAAATGTAAGATAGTGGGATGTGTATACAGTTATCATGCGCTAGAATGTAAAAGATAACAAACCAAGGAGACAGTGCATATTCTCTAGAGTTCATAGACATAATAGTTTTTTGCAGTTTACAGTCTGAAATAATTTCCTTAGTACATTTCTTGCTTCATTTTTATAATGCCAGATAGTTTTCAGTCAGCATGAGAATACAAGTGATTGCCTAGAAATCATGCTGTGCGTGTAGTCTGAAATTTAACATGTTAGAGTTCATTGATATATTGTATATTTAAGGGAAAGCACTTGCTTTCTGTTCAAATACCCAGTGGATTCTTGCCCTTGAATTGGAAATATGCCATATCTATGCTTTTTGTTAAAGAGTAAGAATATAAAATGTATCAATGTTTAAAGCCAAGTGACATGCAATGTTTATCCAAATCTGAACCACATGTTTGTAAAAGTTTAAATCATAGAAGGTGGTTCTCTATGCTCACATCTGCAATAATCCATTTCTCAGAGGAAGATTATATATATAATTGAATCCTGCCAGGCAGTATTTTCACTATTTCACTATATAAGCATTATTTTCCATTTCTCCTACAAGAATCTCTACACATGTGCAATTGGTGCAAAGGCATTATTTGATGACAGAAATAGCAGGGTCTGATTAACATATGTAAATGAACTAGAGAGGACAAAATAAAATTTAATATTAACTTTAACTACCACAAACTTAATATGGTGGATACAAACTTAATATAGGGCACTTTTATACAACCATCAACAGCCTCCTGAATAGTGTCATCTAAAATATTTGGTCCTCCCCCCCACCTTGTTGTATTAATCTGCAAATACTATTTTCTAAATCTTCATTCAATCATTTCTAAATAGATATAAAAGTTTCAGGGCATAGAATGGAACCCTCCAATGTTCCACTCAACATTTACCTACAGTGTGATGCAGGACTGTTGATGTATTGATATCTGCTAATTGGTTTTAGTGTAGAATATGTAGTATTGCAGTACCGAGGTTTGGTGTGATACAAGGCTGTTTAAATTCTCAATTTTTAATTTTAATTATTAATTTAATTCTTACTTTATTGGCTGTTTAATTGATTTGTTTATTTTATTGCTAAAATATTTGACATTTTTATCCAGCCAGAGTTTTAGGGTGCAATATGTACTCGATACATATTGTATCCTAAACCATTAAACTATAAAGAACAAATGAATGAAGACTAGGTTCCAATAGGAGAATCATTCTATCAGCTCTTCATGCATGAAAACCTGTCTGGGATGACACAGATATAAGGGGCAATAATATTCCATGCTCCAATACTTAGATAGCCATTCTTAGACTATTACTTTATTTTACCAGCACTGTTTTTATTTCATTTATGTTCTTGAAAGCTTTTGTTTTATTCTTTATAAATTTTGACTCTTGAAATCCAGCCCTCAGTTTTGATATTCTCCAGCATTTTTTTCTTTTCTTTTTAGAAGAATTTACGGGAAAAAATGGAAGTAGAATGGAACATTTATATATAATCTTACCATTTATATTTGTGGATTGGTAACTCATTCAGGCTCCCTAATGCAGAAAGCACAGCGGCAAACATAATCACCAGAGTTACACTTCATAAATGTGGAAGAACTATAATGAATTCCACCAAGTGAGTCCACATTTTTATAAAGGGTGTTGACTAAATCTAAAACAAAAGGCAAAAGGGCATCTGAAATTTACTCAAGCTCTCAACAATATTATATTCATGTATTTTATGAAATCATTCATAATGTGGAAATGTTAGACAAAGTTTGTAAACCCTGGGAGAAAAGAACTTCTAATAAGTGAAAATCCAAGATATATATATCTATATCTATATCTGTCTATCTATCTATCTATCTATCTATCTATCTATCTATCTATCTATCTATCTATATACACACACACACAATATATACTCTCTGTGTGTGTGTGTGTGTGTGTGTGTAAATATTTGTTGATGTCATTTTTATTACTACTTATGTTAACAATGTGCTTCTTTCAAATCTAATTTAATATTAGATTTATATCACATTTTAAAATACATATACTACCAATATATTCTAGAAATGTTGCTTTAGTAACGATACACTTACTGGATGACATACTAGTTGTATTTATTTGGCATTATTTTGAAAACATCAGAGAAATAAATCAAAATTAAGCAGCTGATTTTTTTTTTCAATCAACATGGTCAAACCAATGACATATAAGTGGAAACGAAATAGATCTACTCTGAACTGAAAATATTTACAGCTAAATATTTTCTACCTTATTTGGTGAATTGGAAGAAATATTTGCCAGCAACACAGATACAAAATTTGATAAATGTTCATGGGCTGCCAGAAAATAATATATAACCATTTAATGTTTTCATCTGTAAACAGGACTAATATTTAATCAATACTGTTTCAAATAGCAATGAGCACTGTAATGAAAATACTCTGACTTTTCAGACTTTAACAAACGTCACTGATTAAGCTAGTTTAGGAGGAAAATCAAAAGTACATTTAAACACAATGCTACTATCAAATAGAAATACTTTATATTTAAGAAAAGTTTTAAAATATATTATGACATGACGTGCCAATGAAAATGAATGTTGAAAGCATGAACCATATCCATATCCATTTCAAATTCTGAAAATGCTATCAATCATCTAAACATATTTTTCTATCCATAAAACATTTTCTGTTTATTATCTGTTCTAAAGCACTTTTGAAATTCTTTGCATTGAATGATATTCTTTAAAGCCTCCTATAATTGCTATTCTGTATAAATGACATGTAATATTAAACAGGAAGTTAAACTTGAAGATTGATTAGGATCTTTCAATTTTATTTAAAAAAAAATTGAACTGCAAGACTGCAAGTAGGATTAACAAAAGCCTTCTCCCATAAAATCTTTTGTTAAAGAAGCCCAATGTTAAATAAAATAATAAAGTATTATATACAGTAGACAAGGTATCATAGAACAAATTTCTCAATTAATTTTTCAGAATGTAAGTTAAGTGAAAAAAAAATTAATTTCCCCTTATAGTCTTCAAGTGAAACACTAGCACATTCAGCAATCTGATTAGCCTTGAGCCACTTAGAAGCTTCATGATCTGTCATATATTCTGGTTATTTTTTTATCAATTTGCAATGACATGTGATCCAGATGTTAGTTTACATCAATAGTCTTGCCTTCAATGCAAGGTATGCAATCCATGAAAAGAAGTGTTCTACACTAGTTTACGTTGAGAAGCAGGCATTGTGGATATAGGGGAATCTCAGTTACATAGACACAGACAAAACATACAGAGAGAAGGCCCAGTGGTTCATCGAGTTTGCCCTTTGAGTTTTTTGTTTGATAGTTTTCATTTATTTAGTATTTTAATTATTACTTTTATTTGTTTTCATTTTATAGTTTTTATTTTTATTTTATTTATTTTTTGTATGATGACCCACTACCTCTACCGGAAGTTGATTCCAAGCTTCCACTACTGTTTCTGTGAAGTAATACTTTTGAATTTCCCTCCCGTCAATTTGAGATTATGATCCTGTATTCCTGATTTTTGCTTAATAATTGATTTCACTACAGTAGGTACTTTTCTGTGTGCTTCCATTCTCACCCTTAAAATGCCTCTCCAAGAAAAAAAAAACACTTTGTACTATAAAGACCCAAATCATGTTGTCCAAATTTGCTTGTTTTTCTGTTCAATTTTTATGGTAACTGAAGGGTACAAACAGACTCCAGGAATTCACCCCTGATGGTTTAAGAACACAAAGGAAGACTTTTTTTTCCCCAAGCATCAAAATGCAATCTTTAATCAGTAAGAAATATATTTTTCTTCAGTTGTAGAATTTTCTCCTTCTGGAGATATTAATGTTGTTCAATCTTTTTCTATCTACTAGGTATTTTGATAGGTTTGATTTCAGGCAAGCATGCCTAGAGGCAGCAATATCATTGATAGATCCTGGTCTTCGACATGTTACCCAGATGTGAAAATACATTTAAACAAAAAATATTTCTGCCCAACATAATTTTGTTTTTAAATCTTTTCAGTTCCACTTTCTTCTTCAGGGTTTCTGTTGTCAACTCAAGAGCCAGATAACTGTATTGTTAGGTGCTTTGCAGTGGTGGTATTCAGCCAGTTTGCAACGGATCGGGCGAATCGGTAGCAAGAATTTGGTATGGGTTGCCAAACTGGTAGTAAGTTCTAGCTGGCCATGCCCCCCACTGGGTCACCCTCCTGCCCAATGCTCGCTCACCCTGCCTGCCTGCCTGACATTGCCCGCCCACCTGACATTCACCTAAGGTATTTCTTTCTTTTTTTCCCTCCCAACAATTAGCTGTAAGATAAGCTGTGCCGGGATTCCCCTTGCTGAGGCCCAGGAAGGCAAAAAATGGAGGGAGGAGCTCAGCCCCCCACCTCCATTTTTTTGCCTTCCAGAGCTCCAGAAGAACCTTAGGGAAGCCCAAAGGCTTCTTTGAGGCTAGGAAGCTCCCAAAACGGAGCTTGGAGGAGTGCTGCATGCTCCTCCCATGCTCTGTTTTTTTTCCTTCCTGAGCTCAGGGGAGCCTCAGGGGAGCAAAAACACCCCCCAGAGGCTTCTCTGAAGTTAGGAAGCTCCCAAAAATGGATGGGGACTGCAAAAAAGAAAAGCCTACGCCCACCTACTCACATGGCCATGCCCACCAAGCCACGCCCACAGAACCGGTAGTAAAAGTTTTTGAATACCACCACTGGTGCTTTCATGCTTTGTAATGCCAGTTTTGTTTGTAGTAAACACAGCCATGTCCATGATCTACTATAGTTGTAGAAGACAAATTCTCATTCTTCGCATGAGATATATTAGGAAAGAGGGGATTATCAAAGAGGGGAGTACTTATCTTTATATCTTGGATCAGAAGCACCTCAGAAGTTTCTGGGTGCCATGGCAACCATGGGTTTGTTCTAAAACATCATTGGTCTAATTTGCAATTTCACATTGTTGGCCAAACATTAGAACCATCTTTACCAGAGATATGATCTGAATCTGTGAGATATTTTTGTCATTATTTTTGTCATGGACAAATAATGCCTCATAATGATGAAGTCAACTGGAGGCAGCTACCCCACCAGGAACAAAGGCACCTCTACTGGCCTAGGTCATGTAGTGGAGTGTCAATCTCCTCTCAGCAGGTAGGTCATGCAGTGGGATGATGGTCAGTCTTTTCCCAGCCGGTGGGTCACATGATGAGATGGTATTCAGGTGACTGGTCGGCTCTTCTTCCTGTCTGTCTGTCTGTCTATCTGTCTCTCTCTCTCTCTCTCTCTGTGTCTCTCTCTCTCTCTTGAACTGCCTGCTGGGCTCTACTTCCACCACCTCTGCTCCTTCATGGATTCCTCTATTTGCCCCACAGAAGCATCTCCTCTCCTATCCCCTTCTCTCCCTCAATATTGCCCCACAGAAGCCTCTCCTATCTTCCCTATTGCCCTCACTCCCTCTCTCTTTCATCAGCCTCTTTCTCCATTTCCCCCTTAAGCCTTTTTTCCTATTCTGTCAGGCTTCTTTTTTCCCTTTTCTCCAGGCCACTTTTCCTTCTCTGGCCTCTTTCTCCAATTTCCCTTTAAGCCTCTTTTCCTATCTTCTTGATCCCCCTTTTCCCCAGGCATCCCTTCCTAGCCTAACCTTCCAGCTTTTCTCACAGAAAAAAAATATCCTTCCCCCTCTCACACTTCCCCCCCCCTTCCCACTAAAACCTTCTCCTTTTATTCTCTTCTCTCCGTCCGCCGCTCCACCCTGCTAAAAATAATATGATAAATACTATAACAATACAATCTCAAGAGACTGGGCAACTTCATGTGGGGTGGTGGGTCTGGACGGAGATTCTCACATTTGTTCTAAAAGGAATAAATACATAGTTTAATTGTTTCACAATCTAGATCCAAAATTTCTTGCAGAATTACATGATTGTCACTGCAAATTTATATTTTCAAATAGTTGGTTTTTAAGTGAATGTTGACTGCCTATTTTTACAAAGTGATCCATTTATTCACTATAAAATTAACTGTTTCCATATAATTATTTGAAACATTTTGGGTTTTTTTGACATAGTAAAACACTGGGGAAGAAAAAGCTCTTTTAAAATAATAAAATACAATATTGCTGAAGTGGTCATTTTCAGTTAGATCTATTCTTTTTAAAATCAGAACATTTTAGACATCATTGTAGACATAAATATAGTTAACAATTATAATTCATAATGAAGCACAGATGGAAAATATTTCAAAATATATACTAGCATATTAAAAATAATTTACTTATAGGATGAAGTATTTTCAAACCATTTATTGGTAGTGACTTCTAATAATCTAATAACCCAAACAGGTCATTTTAAGTATGTTTTTATTTAATGTTCACAAACTTTTCTGAAACAAATTGTTTCAGAATTGCCTTTTGATCAGGGTTAGCTCACTGGAAAATTTCACTGCCTGGAATCCTAAAGGGCTGAGATACTTTAGAATAGGGAGAAATAAAAATGATACACAGATGGCCAAAAGATCAGGGATGTAACTGTGAAGACTCTGCTACGCTTTCAAGAGAGCTTTTCAGGGACAGTACAACTCTAGCCAGAGAAATAGCTGGAATATCCTAGAACTAGAGAATTTGTCTACTATTTTTACATACCAGATATACACATACATCTATCACCAGACTCTGAAGCAGCAAATCTTCTCTTCTCTTCCCTCCCCTCCCTTTCTCCTCTCTCCTGTTTCTGCCTCTCCTCATCTTGCCTCTTCTTCTCTTCCAGTATCTTCCATAATATATCTCTCTGCCCATCATTTTTATGAAACTCACATTACTATTCAGCCCTCCAAATTCTACAACAGTATCTGCCCACAGTAACTGCCCACTCCCCATCTCAACCACCGTCATCCTCTATCTGGGAATAATGGTAATCCACCTACCATCTAGCCCAGTGGTCCACAAGAAAATTTTGGTGATCCTCAGAGAAATGTCACCCCCAGAGCACCCCCCAAAGCAATTAATCCAGGCTGCGCAGGAACACAAGGCTGCGCAGCTCACATGGCCTCACATGGGAACCCTCCCCGCCCACTCATTCCTTACCTGACAAACTTGCCTGCTAAATTGTTATTTTTCCTTTTTTTTTTTCGACCATTTTCTCCTGTGCCGGGAGATTTAGATTAGCTAAAAAGTAGGAAACTATTGGATTTCTTGCTTTCTAGCTAATCTTTAACCTTCCTTAGGACTGAAGCTTCTATTATTCAGTGCAGGTAGCAGATGACAGAATTATAGATCTCTGAATAAATCTGTGATTCTGTGAGCAAATTCAATCTGCCTGCCTGCTTTGCCTCATTTTGGGTAAAAGTTGCTCTTTTTTAAAATAAAAAATTCAATATTTACATAAATATTTATAATATTTACATATAAGCCATGCCCAGCCAGTCACATGACCACCAAGCCACACCCACAACTAAGGCCATGCCCACAGAACCGGTTGTTAAGAAATTTAAATCCCACCCCAGATCTCTTCCCCCCCCCCACCAACATCAGCAAGCCACAGTCAAAATTCATATTAGTGGTCCCCGGGATTTAAAATTATGAGTTTGGTGGTTACTGAGGTCCAAAAGGTTGGTGACCCCTGATCTAGCCTCAGCTACTCTAGAAAGGTGAAGCAAGATCAATCTCTCTCAATCGAACTCTCCCAAGTCTTCTCTCATAAGGAATACCACCTCTTCTTAAGGTTTCCTGTATCCTTCAGTTTCTGCCCAGTTTTCTCATCTTATGAAGAAAAAGTCCCCACTTCTCTCTGCTTTTTACATAGAAGACTGTTCATTCAGGTCAGTTACTCCACTTTATACTTTTGCTTCCCTCACCAAAAAAAACCGTTCCATAGAAGCAGAAACCAGGGTCATAACTTTATCTTAGATCTCAATCCTATTTGGTCGCTTACAAGACAACAACTATTGTTATTCCCACTTATTAACTATGATATTGGCAATTTTGGTTGGTAACAGCAATCTCTCAACTACTTCATCCTTTCCTTTCACCCCATCTGTCTTCATTTAATATTCAGCTACATTCAGAATGTTCTTACACTTCCATTACTCTCCAAATCCTATTCCACTTTCCCCTACCAAAACATTAATTCCTATCCTTCCTCTTCTTCCAGCTTCATACTCTTCACCTTACTTCAGCTGCTAACCATTCCTGCACCTGCTTCTTCTCACTGTCACTATTATCTATCCCCCTAGCACACTTTTTCCCTCTCTGTTCACTCCTTTCCATCATCTCTGAGATTTCTTGTTTCATGTTTTCAGTTTTATGCTTATTTCTCTATTTCCATCTCTTCTAACTTTCCTATTCCAAACTTGTCATCTCTGCTTTCCAATTTTAAAAAAAACTGCTCTTCAAATTGACTTGTGAAATTCCATCCTTTTGTTTTTCATCCTTGGTATTGGCAATCCATTGGGAATTTCAACAATGCATTGAATCATTGTTTTTGCTGTCAGGAGATAGTTCCTTTTCTTCAGCCATTGCAATAAATATTAACATTTGGAATATAACAAATTATATTTAGATGTACTACACTAAGCAGATTTGCAAAAAGTATTCTTTTTGAATTAAACCCTTTCTTGATTCAGGAGCAGAATACATTTATTTTTATTTATTTATTTTTGTCAATTGCTTACAAGATAATAGGTATAAATAAAAACGTAGTTATGAATACATGGATACATATAAGAAAAAAAAATAAAGAAACAATAGGACAGGGACGGTAGGCACGTTGGTGCACTTATGCACGCCCCGTACAGACCTCTTAGAAAAGGGGTGAGGTCAATAGTAGACAGTCTAAGGTTAAAGTTTTTGGGGTTTGGGGAAGAAACCACAGAGTCAGATAGAGTATTCCAGACATTGACCACTCTGTTGCTGAAGTCGTATTTCCTGCAATCAAGCTTGGTGCAATTAACCTTGAGTTTGTATCTGTTGTGTGCTCTTGTGTTGTTATGGTTGAAGCTGAAGTATTCATTGACAGGTAGGATATTGCAATGTATGATTTTATATACTATACTTACATCGGACCGAAGGCGGCATAGTTCTAGGTTTTCTAGGTCTAGAATTTCAAGTCTGGTGGCATAAAGTATTCTGTAGAGGAGTAGAGAACTCTTCTTGTGAAATATTTCTGGACTTTCTCAAGTGTGTTAATATCAGATACGTAATGTTGGTTCCAGACTGATGAGCTGTATTCAAGTATTGGTCTAGCAAATGTTTTGTATGCTCTAGTTATTAGTGTAATATTACCAGAGAAAAAGCTATGTAAGATTAGGTTAACAACTCTTAATGCCTTTTTGGCTATGTAGTTACAGTGGGCTCTAGCACTTAGATCATTAGAGAGTTGACAGAGTTTGGATCATCAACAAGGTCTTGATTATTCAGCCTGTATTTTATTTTCTGATTTTTTTTGCCAATATGTAGGACAGAGCATTTATTTGTTGGGATTTGAAGTTGCCATTTGTTTGACTATTCTGATACATAGTCAAGATCTTTTTGAAAGGTAGCAGTATTGTCTGTGGTATTGAATAGCTTTACATCATCAGCTAAGAGAACACAGTTGCTCTTGATATGACCACAGAGGTCATTTGTGTGGAGTATGAAAAGAGTTGGTCCTAGAACACTGCCTTGGAGGACACCACTGTTGACAGGTACAGAATTTAAGGACGCTCCCAATTTTGACCATTTGTTGTCTGTTTGACAGGAATGCTTCTATCCAGTTAAGCAGGTGTCCAGAGATACCGTAAGATTTTAGTTTTAGGAGTAGTTTGTCCTGTACCATTGAATCAAAGTCTTTACAGAAGTTTATGTAGATTGCGTCTATTGCTTTGCCCTGATCGAGTTGTGTAGTCCATATGTTTTTGCAGTGTAAGAGTTGCAGATTACATGATAGTTTTTTCCTGAAACCAAATCGTTTATTAGAGAGTAGGTTGTTTGTTTCTAAGTAGAGGATGATGGATTGGTTAATAATAATTAATAATAAAGAATATCTGATAATCAAATGCTAAATGTAAGCATTGGGGAAAAGAAAATCTTATTCTTTTGTTTTTGAATTCCATACTAAGACCAATTTCAAGATACTGAACTAGACAGATTTTTGCTCTGATTCAGTAAGTTAACATAAATGGCATGTCACTGTTCATATAATATAAGCAATAAGCTTTCTCAAGCATTTTTAATTCCTTTATCTTTACAAGCATCATTCCAATAGTAAGTATTTATTGTTGCAACCATGGTAGTAAAAATATTTATTGGCAACAGTGATGCATATTGTAAACAACCATCTGTCTTTAGTTTTTTTCCAGTATGCTCTTTGAACATTTTTATAACAACACTGTAATAAGGTTTGGAGATATAGTTTTGTAAGATTTTAGACATGGGCAAGACCCAGTGTTTTTCTTTTCTTTTTTTAAGGTTTCTCAATGTTTAAAATAGAGAATATTGTGTGTTGAGATAACTCCCTAATATTATTCTTGATTTCATGTTCAGCAATTGTAATATGTTTATATTGCTTTATGATATGTAATATAGTTGAATTGGATCTACTGAAAATGTTCATTAACTTTGTAGATTTTTTTTCAAGTGCAGCCTTTAATTTTAAAGAGAAAATTAACTGCTTTGTATAAAAGGCTTTTCTTTTAATTAAATCTACTTTATTAGCCTGAGGCTCATGTTGTCCTCTTTCTGTCTTTGCCCAAAGTATCTGTCAGTGGGTGATGGCCATAGGTTGTACCAACACTTCAGGCTTCAAAGAATTCATTAAGATTCCAAAGAACAGAAATAACAATAGTTCACAAAGCAGAAGCACATGTGAAATATGGTCACATCCTGCTCTCCTAGCTTGTGTTAAGTTAAGTTAAGTCCTTTTTGTTGTTACAGCTTTTTAAAAAATAATAGTGAGACATGGTTAGAGGAGTCCAGATTAAATTTTCACCCAACTCGGGAACATTACCTGTCAATGAATACTTCAGCTTCAACCATAACAACACAAGAGCAAACAATAGATACAAACTCAAGGTTAATCGCACCAAACTTGATTGCAGGAAATACGACTTCAGCAACAGAGTGGTTAATATCTGGAATACTCTACCTGACTCTGTGGTTTCTTTCCCAAACCCCAAAAACTTTAACCTTAGACTGTCTACTATTGACCTCACCCCTTTTCTAAGAAGTCTGTAGGGGGCATGCATAAGTGCACCAACATACCTACCGTCCCTGTCCTATTGTTTCTTTTATTCTTCTTATATGTACCCATTTCATGTATTCATAACTATGTACTTTATATACTTATACCTATTATCTTGTAAGCGATTGACAAATCAAATAAATTCAATAAATTCAATATAGCATTGTAGAAATACCATTCTTTATGGTCTTTATGCTTTTCTAATATCTTTCTTTCCTTCTATCTGGTGGAGAAGTTATCAGTTACATAGAATTTTTGGTATCTCAGCAGGTACAAGATGTAAAAGGTAAATTGCTAATTGATACCCACTGCCAATATCTTATTATGACCATGTTGAAATACTGATTGCCAGTTGCTTTCTGAGTTCAGATTGTTGGTTTTAATTATTAAAATACTTAATGAGTTAGATGGCCTGCCTGGGACTAAAATCAAGAAAGCTTTTTACACTTGCCCCGTTTCACAGGTCTGCCGGTACTTGTTGAATGCATGGTAAAAAACATTTTCCTGTATTTCTTACAGTACAATTCCCAGTACAGTACAATTCCCAGTACAATTTTCCTAACTTTTTTCTCTTCTGGAAAGGAGTCGTGACCCTCCACATCAACTAGAACTTTAAAATGGTATTTCTACTGTTGTTTTATACTTTTTACCTATCACATTTTGTTAGGATTTTGGCTGCCGGCTCCACTGAGAACTAAATACATGAAAATTAAAATACTAAATAAAATAGATAACTCAGCCTAACCTTCCAGCCTTCGAATTGCAGATTAAATTGATAAATAATTCTGACACAGTGTCTCACAGAATGTCTCACTTCTTCTTAATACATGTATTATAAAGAATAAACATTACAAGTAGAATACATCAGATATCGAAGTACCAGACCCTCAGATTTGCCTGCATTTGATAAAAAGATTGAGATGAATGGGAAAGAAAGAAAATAAATTTGTTGCTATTTGTTTATTAAACGAACAAGCATTAAAAAGGAATTTCTTTTACCTCGTACTGCATAATACATTTTTCAAAATATCTTCTGCTTGAATGAATTTGACCAAATAAAATTTAATAAGATAGTACAGATCAAGTAGGAAGACAACACTTTCTCCTTCTTGAGTACTTGATATACAGATTATATCAGATTAAAAGATTACCCAAAAAAAGAATTTAAATAAATTACCATCTTCAGGTTACCATGAAAATTGAAATTAGTATGAAATAGGCTAGGGGAAATATGGTATCACATTAAAATGTGAAAAGGCTGTTTGAGACTAGGTCAGTCTAAAAGTGTTATCACAATTGTGGGCCTTTTTAATCAAATGGCCCTGGAAAGGTAATACAAGATTATAGAAAAGGACAGGTAGTTTTATTTGATTGGATTAGAACAGTGACCACTCTGGCTATAGGAAAATAATTAATTGGAATCAAAATTCAGCGAGAGGTATACAAAATGAAATGCAGTGTAGATGATGTAGTATGGGTAGAAAAGAATGTAAAAGGACATATTTTAAGATAAACGTTGTTTGAAAAAAGTTAAATCTTCTAAAAATAACTTTGCTGATTTCACCAGTAGCATCACTGTCAAATGCCTTTTACTTCAAGACAACTGAAATTTAAAACAATTAACCATATATGACAATATGGTACATCTAGATTCAGAACATGCACCAAATCACAGTCAGACCCTTACAAAGTTGATAGGAATTCCTCATGACTGTTGTACTTATAAATTCTTGGAGCAAAGAATGAACCTTGAGAAAGATGATAGAATTCGAAACATCCGTATTAAACCATGATAATCTGCTAAGGCATTTATGTCAACCATTATGAAATCTGATATTGAGATAGAACAAAATAAGTGTGTGCATGTGTGTGCGTGTGTGTATATGACAGAGAGAGAGAGAGATAGTGTGTAACATAGATGCAAAGAAGTACTTGAAAGAAGTAATTATAGAGGAACAATTGAAAAAAATATGGAAAAGTAATAGTCCAACCTATACTTTGATAAGAAAAATTGTATGAAATATTTTACAGATGCTATACAACATTATCAATGATTGCCAAGATAAACAAATTCCAACATATGTTGGAAATGTTATAATAATGAAGGAACATTGTACCACATATGATGGACATAAATTGTAAGAATGCTTATTCCAAAAAATTCAGAACATTTGAAATAAATTTTGAACTGGGTTCACAAATATTTTAATTGGGAATAATTCCAGAAAATATAAATGAAAAGTTTTACAATTTATTTGTTGACAGCTACAAAAATAAACCTAGCACAATATTGTAAAATTGAAAGTTACAGCTGATACAAAATTGGAAGACCAAAACTGGAGTTTTGCTGTGGCAAAATTGACAATACATTTTCATAATAGAAGATTAATAATATTCAAACAGAAATGTCTCCCTTATATATGACACATCACAAAGCAAGATAACTTCAGACATTTGGAATATGGATCTTAGGAAAAGAATTATCAGAGCAATAAACACAATAGATGAAATTACTTAAGTAGACACTCTCAATAACCTTCAGTATTTAATATTTGAAGTACAGCACAAATATTTAGATAGTAGTTAATGACTCAGGAAATAAATGGAAAGGGGTTGTTACCAAAAGAATTTTTTTCATCCTATTATTTGTGTTTTATTAGTAATTATTTATCTTCTACTTTGCTTTTTATATCTATATTCTTGTGTGAATTCTGTTAATCTCTCCATGTTCCATGCAATAAAAAACTAAAAAACCATTTCAGAGTAAAGTATTTCAAAGAAGAGGCTATTTGGATTCAGAACTCTGGGGAACTGTATCTGTGCAAATCTTCAAATAATCATCTCTGTTTAAAAATTCTCCGATGCCAAGGACATTTTTAAAAATGAGAAAATTTTCTGTAGCTCTTTTTATTCTATGATTTTTCTATTGTTAATATAGCTGGATTGCCAAATATTGTTGAGGCATAAATATTACAATACTGCATCTAAAGGGTTAAATTTACTATTCAGAGCTAAAGCCATTTTACTGGGTGTTTTTCTGCACTGCAGCTAAAGTTAATTCATTCTAAAGCAGAGAGCTTTCCAGCAGCATTGTTAATATTATAATGTCCTTTTGCAGCACTGGCCTAGCTAGCTTATTAGATGAAGAGGAAACAAGAGATGTGCTGACAAGCAAGGTTCACTATTCTATAGAGGAAAATATTTTAAATCACAATTGATCTATTGGATTCCCCCATACAAAATTACAAGTGTCTTTCAAAGTTCCCAATGCATGACATTTATAGATCAGCTAAAAGGCATGTTATGTACATGCAAATTCATAACAAATATAAAAACACTGCCTTGAAATCCTTGCAGATTTTTAAAAAAACTCTGCTAATTGAAAAAAGGAAAAATGCAATTTTTAAAAACAGGAAAATTGCCTGTTTTAATCAAAACTTTAATATAAAAGATGCTCAGCAGGACTGCTAGTTTAAATAGTAGAAAACAGAACTTAACCTTGTTTTAGAATAATTGTTGGGAAAAATACAAAACCCTTAAATAAAATAGGTTGACACAGTAGCCCCAGTACAACAAAATCCTGCAGCCTGAAGAGAAGGCTGACAGCTTTCTTGAGGTATAATTCATTCAAATTCCTATCTCAGCAGGGGTAGACAGATAAAAAGAGAACCAGTTTATTGACAATAGACCCAGGTTTTGAGGGATGTCAACTTGGTGAGAAATATAAGCAGTAAATTAGGAGGCAATAAATGTCTAGTAAGTGAATACATTTAAGCACAATCAGCACTTCAGTTGTATATGACCTCAGTAATTTTAAGATTACTCAGGTGCAGAACTTCATAATATGAACACTTCAACATTCATGGTTCGTTTGTGTGTGTCAGCATTGTCTATTCCTTCTTTGTCATGACAATATCTTTATAAAACTGTTTTTTTACAGATATGAGATTGAGGCTGGGGACAAAGATTTCAGAGTAGAGATAGTTAAGAAAAGCAGATTCTGAATTCAGATTCAAGACCCCTTATGGCAGGGGTGTTATACTGGTGGCCATGCCCACCCCAGCTCTGCGAAAGGAAAAACATTGAGATATGTCACGTGACAGCAATGTGACATGGCAAGTTTGACACCAGTGTCTTATAATGAGAAGATTCTATCTAAATGTGAGATCTAAGGGCATGTCATTGAATTTGGACCAATTAAAATTTCAGTTAAAACAACAGATTATAGGCAATAATGGCAAAGCTCCAAAAGAAATAAACTGTATTTTTTATTTTTAACCCTTTGCATAATACAAATGGAAGGTGTATATCTTCAGGTAACCTTGAAAAGGTCACCTGGGTAGTTTTCATCTGAATATTTTTTTTGAAATATTCCTTTTGCACTTCTTTTAAAATGGAGATAACAAGAATGCAGCAAAAGATAGAACTTCAAAATCCAGATTTAAAAATTAAAATTTACAAAAAGTGTTTAACAAATTAGTCATTAGAGACAGAGAAGGCACACTACTGGCTAATCCCTTTCTTTTCTATACCTAAACAATAATTATAGCAGAGGAATGCAAATGTCAGAGAATATCCATCATATTATCCATCAAATAGAGAGACTAACAATGAGTAAAGAATGTAAGAATATATCTTGCTGCTATCTAATAGTAGTCTAGTTCAGGAATCCTTACCCTGCAGACCAAATTATCTTTTTTGTACAACGTGCAAGCTAAGAATAAGTGAGCAGGCAGCAAATTGTCTGGTCTGAGCATCAACCAGGTTTTGTGGGAGGAAAGGGGCAAAAAGCAAGGATGAAGTATCTTTATTGGTGGTGATATCCTATTAGCGGCCTCCTTGATGGTGTGCCTCCATCATCCAATGGTTGACCCATTCCATGGCACAACACCTACAAGAGATATAGAAGATACAGTACCTGGAACTTTATATTAAAAGTTTGCTGACCCTTGACCTAGTAGATAACAAAGAGTTGGAATCAACCAAACTGGTTATTGCTTTATAGCCAGATCTGGTAGTCTGGTAATGGCAAAACAGTTGTAGGCTGAATCATCTAAGATAAGTAAGGTAGAAACTGCTAGTAGGAACTATTTACGATAAAGCTTAATTGGTTCTTTGTGACAATTAATATTCACCTTATCTATGTCTGCTTGTATTGTGTTTTTTTCTTTATGCTTTATGTTGGATTACCTAGCTGAACTTTGGACTTTGGCTAATTGGATCAATTTTGAACTGTGTATTATGTTTCTGGACTATCCCAACAGTAAGGTTTCACTTTTCATTCTGTAGATATAATGTTGCAGTTTCCAACATGTTTAGGGTTGTCCCTGTTACTAATGCAATAAATACTTGGTTTACTGTGGAAAAAAATTGTTGGGTATGTGGGTGTATTATTGGCAGCATAGCATAGCATTTTGAAGCATTGTCCAGTCCAAATTCATGGCACAGATCAAAATACAGATACTCAATTTATGAGTGTAATGAATATTGCCCATTGCAATTGCAAATTGTGACAGTCATTAAGCAAGGTGACCTTTGATTGCCTCACTTAATGATCTTCACCCCTGCTCTCTTTGATATGATTCTTAAGTGACCATGCAGGTCATTAAGTGGAATACAGGCTACCTCTGCAATATGGAAGGCCCTGGGAGGACTAGCACAGACTCTGCCAAGGCTTCCCAAGGCCTTTTCCACCACCTGAGATACCCACTTCCTGCCATTTGGGGTTCCTCCAAGCCTTGGGCCTACTTTTCTCTGTTGGAAAAAATATCCTTCTGGGTTCAGTTCCAAGTGGGGAAAAAGACACTGAAAACATGGAGGCTGTTTGGAAGGTTTAATGGTGGACAGGACTACATGGCCTGGAGCTCCAGAGTGAAAAGGAAGGATGATCACATGCTCAAGGAAGAGATCAAGAAAGGGCTAAGGTGCTGAGAGCGCCTGGGTTTTATAACCTTTGTTGAGATTTGACTTGGAGCTTGTATTCTGATTGGTTGTCAGACTCCCATGAGACCATGCAGGGGCAACTTTGTAGGCTGTCCGGAGTTCCAGGCTTGGTTGAGCCTTGCTGGATGATGATGCACTGAAAAGGGCTTTTGGCAATTGCTATAGCTTTACCTGGAGATCTTTGTTATGTAAAGTATTCTGGCCCAAGCCTTAATGGCCCACCCATTAACAAAGGTGGGGTGAGCTTCTGTTTCTGAGGTGAGTAGTTTCTGCTTCTGAGTTTCTACTCTTTTTAGAGGAAATATTCTGCCTTTTTAATATTTCCCAGGATTTTTCATTTTTCTAGGAGAGGGGATATCAACAAAGGTTATAAAACCCGGGCACTCTCAGCATCTCAGTCCTTTCTTGATCTCTTCCTTCAGCTTGAAGCATGTGATCATCCTTCCTTTTTACTCTGGAGCTCCAGGCCATGTGGTCCTGTCTATCATTAAACCTTCAAAACAGCTTCCATGTTTCCAGTGTCTTTTTCCCCACTTGGAACTGAACCCAGAAGGATATTTCTTCCAACTGTATCTGTCTTCAATAATAGTGAAAAAAATCATCTTTCTGTTTTGACATAATAGAATCAAAGTGACAATTGTGATATCATTTTGATTTGAGTATCTCTGTAAGTTTTGACCATTTGCTTTGACACTTTAATAAGTATAGAAAAATTGTTAGAACTCTGTCATGGTATATGTTGCACTCAATATCAGGGAGCTTTAATAGATGTTCCATGGAACTGTAAGAAAGATGTGTCACTGTTTCTCTTCCCAACAAAAACTGAACTGGGGAGTTCCCACATCACGAAGGTGTTGGCTTAGTTGGCTATCATGAGAAAATGGAAATGATCTTCAGCATGTCTACTTTTTCTCAGGAGGGCCTTAACAAACCTTACATCAGCTTCCACATATCCATTCAATTTACAATATAACATGTTCAAATTCACATTCACATGTGGGGACATTTTTAAATTTAACAGATAATGAATTCAAACTTACTAGTGTTATCATACACACGCTATGCCATGCATAGTGAACACTATACTTGTGTTTAATAGTTGTTTGTACTAATCTAGCTGAGCTACTTCATATCGACAAAGGTATAATGGGAACTTATCAGTAGTTTTAAGTAGTGATGTCATCAAAGTAAATAATCAAAACCCATGACCATCACCAGACCAGAAACCCTATCAGATATGACATGCTACCTAATCCCATCAAGAAAGGCTGCTTGCTAGCCTGAGAGTTAATGACTAACATAACCCTCCACTTGATTGCATTGACCGCTGGTAACCCTAGGTTCTAACTGAAATGGAAACCTGTATTTTGAAGCAAACACTATTTTGACCATTTCTGAAATAAATACATTTCTAATAAAGTTTTGTTTTTGTTTAGTTTTTTTTAAATCAGCATTCTAAATGCAGTAATAAGAATGTTGTATGCTACAGCCTGCCATTTTGCTTTTTATGAAAATGAAATATATACATTTTTCCAACTTTTGACTGGAAGTATACACTCATAGCTCTACAAGCCTCCAGTGTTGAAAAAATAATTACAATAAAGACCCAACTCAATTTAAGCCTTTTGCAAAATAAATAAAACCTTTAAAAAAAGACTCCTGTGTGCAAAATATTTCACTATGGATTTGCAAAGGAGACAGACCTTCCCAATTATTGCAGACATCTGCAACTGCAACAGTAGTTAGTTATGTGTTTTGATGTGTCTAGTGCCAATACTCTAGACAAAGTTTGTCCTGAAAATGGAGATATGCATCAGGGCCTGCCAGAGTAACTGCAATGGTAGTTTACTATGTGTAATGGTAAATATTGGATTTACAGACAACTGTTACACATAAGATGAGTTGTCAAAATTAGAAATGAGGAGGTGATAAGCTGCCTGGAAAAGCCAAGGGAAATCATCAAACCATTAAAAAGTGAAAGTTAGAAAATTTCAGACATGTGATGTGACACCTGGAAAAACACAGCATACTTCACTTATTCCTCCAGAGAAAGGTTGAAGGCAAGAGGAACATCATGGCTTCAAAATCTAAGGGATTGGCTTGGACAAAACTCAGCAGCACTTTTTTGTGTAGCTGTTGATAAAAATAGGATCATCAAGGACTTCCTGTTTGAGTTTCTTCGGAGACAGTCAGAAATCTGTGATCGTGCGTGGTTTCTGTCTGTGTTCACCGCTGGAGCGCCCCGAGCTGGCTGGTTTCGGGACTAAGCCACTCCATAGAGGTGGTGAAAAAGGGGGAGACTGTTAGCAGGGTCGAGGAGAGCCACATCTCCCCTCCCCAGCTGAACTTTACTCCCTTTCCCAAAGGCAGTTGTAGTGGTGGCTAGAAATGGCCACCTCAAAGAAGAACTCAACCAGAAAAGAATGTGCAGGAGGAAGATAAGAAGAAAAAGTTTTGGTTGACTGGGTTGAATTGAAAAGCAAGAATGTAAGATACCCTGGAATTTTAACTATAAAAAATTAACTTGTTCCGAAAGAAGATTTGGAAGCAGCGAAGGAGAGATGAAAGGGAAAGGATTTATTTATTTTTCTCTCCCTCCTTTCCTTATATTGACAGTTAAGAGAAAGTGAAGAAAAAAAAAACTGCTTTGACATTAATAGGCAATTAAGCTGGAAATAAAATATCAAAGGGATAATAAAGATAAAGATTCTTGGATACTTAAATATTTAAAAGAAGGAAAGGAGAGAAAAAGCAAGAATAAGGCGGGATCTGGAAAATGGAGGAGACTGCCTGGAATTAAAAAAAACTCACAGTGAAACTTCAACAAGATTCCTAAAGCATACATTCTAACTGAAACTTAGCAACAAAATAATAGAGCCCTCAGGAAGAGAAAGTGAAAAAAGAAGCAAGAAGAAACAGCTTTGGATTATTTGGACTATTTGGTGATTTTTGGATTTTTTGGCTATTGGATTTAAATGATTAAAATCAATCAGGTGGTTGTTTAAAAGTGTTTAAAATGGCAACATTGTGGGAAGTACTGAAAATGGAACTTAAAAAATACAAAGAAGATGCATTAGAAGGAAGGGGTCTTTTGGCTTCGTATTTCAATTTTTAGAAATGGAGATCCTGAACTATGAGAAACAACAAGAAATACTTGTGGAACAAGAAGATCGGGACAAAGAAGAAGCCATCTTTAATGATCAAGTAACCTTGTGTGAGGGAAAACGGGGAAAGTTGATAAAAAGAGTGGAAAGTTTAGGACTTAAAAAAACAAACAAAAAAAAGAATAGTTTGAAAAATAATTACAATATTAAGCAATAGAAAAAAGGATTACAGAAGAGAGAATTAGAAGTAGAGAGACATGGGAGCAAAAAAGAGAGGGAGAAAAAGAGGGGGAAGAAGGAAAGGAAAAGAAGTTATAAAAGACACAAACAGGATATAGAGAAGAAGAAGGGGAAGAAGGAAAGGAAAAGAAATTATAAAAGACAGAAACAGGATATAGAGAAACAGGGAAAAGGCATAAGAATTGAAATAATAAGCCTATTTAGAGATAATGGGTGAGAATTTAATTGAAAAAAGGATTCTGCAAGGGTACATATAGTAGTATTGTTATAATAGAAATAGAAATAAATTTTTAGAAAATATGAGATAACATGTGATTAAAAAGATGGATAAAATACTTATTGTAATGGAATGGAATGTTCGTTAATAAATAAATGGAATAAGAGAAAGTTAGGAAAGGAGGGGAACACTTTAATTAACTATGGAAAGTTTAAGTTGTCTTAATTGATGTTAGATATGAAATAATTGTTTATATATGTTCCCAAGGAAGTATGACCGTAACTGATATTAATAGACTTGAATTGGAAGAAAATGAGTGTTTTATCTATTATTGTTATATATTTTTTTTCTTTAGTTTAAAGAACATAGTGTGTATTTTAAGAATGTACCAAGCAGAGTGTGATTGGAATTTATGTATTATATAGAATGTTATAACTCTAAAGGCATAAATTGAAGTTTAAATAAGAGTTGAATGGATAAAATTTAAAGATATAAAGGTGTCATACTCCAATTAGTAATTACAGGGGAAAATTTGTTTAATGAGAAAAGACAATATGAAATTGAAACAGGACAGATAAAAGTATAAATATAATGAATAGAAAGATATTAAAACTTGCAAAAAGATATATAATTGAATTTAGATGTGAGATAATTAAAAATAAATTAATATTAAAGATAGAATTGAATTGGAGGGGAATGAATATCTTATCTACTATTGTTATATATATTTTTGTTTAAAGAATATAGTGTGTACTTTAAGAAGGTAATAAATAGAATTTGATTTGGATGTATTATAGGGAATATCAAAGGCATAAATTGAAATTTAAACAAGATTTGAAATTAAGGTGTCATAATTTAATTAACATTTGGTTAATGATAAAAGATGATATGAAATTTGAAACAGGCAGGTAAAGTATAAATACAATGAGTAGAAAGACATTGGAATTTAGAAAAAGATATATAATTGGATTTAGATATGCGATAATTAAGAATATTGAGTAAATTAAAGTTACGGAGAAAAAATTAAAATAGTAAGAAGATATGGAATAGAATATAAAGATGAATATGAAATTGAATTCGTGTCTGAATGGAGAAGTGATAACCTGGGACCATGCTATTCTCAAAAAAGATGTTTTATTTGTATTTGGTTTTTTTTTTTTGTGAAATCTCAAATAAAACTTTATTTAAAAAAAAAAAGGATCATCAACATGACCGCCAATGTCCAATGATGGATATGGCACAAGAAGAAGAAAAATGGTAAATATCTGCCATCTAGTAAAAGGAGTATTGGTTCTATGGTCTGGCATGCCTGGACAGATGTTGCATTCATATGAATTTTTTAAAAGCTTTGGCAAACTTCATTGCCAAAGAGAAGCTGAAATATGCAACTAATCTTTTTGTATCATTAGATCAAAGCATCTCAACATTGTGCTTTGTAGGGTTTGCCAAGGAAGAAATGAGGCCTACTTAGAAACTGCAGTAAAACTGTTTTTTCAGACTGATCTTGTTTGGAAAATGAATGAAATATTATGTATTATTTACCAGGCAACCTGTAAAGGTCCCAATTTAGATACCTGCAAAGGATCCCAGTAGGCGAGCATTTATTACTATGTGATTATCAGTGACTTTGATTTATATTTACAGTCTTTGAATTAACATCGCCTAGAAAGTGATGAAGTTAAAAAGTTTGAAGGAGGTCATGATTACATTCTGTGATGACCATTACTGTCAGAAATATAAGGATTTTTCTGATATAGAATGCAGCTATGATTTCATTCTATCAGAAGCACCACACAAGTCCACAACCCTGTAATTCAGGTGAAGATTGGGCTGATTGTGACTACAGCCTCTGATTTATGAGAAATAGTTTATTATAAAATTATGTATCACAGCACTTCTGAAAAAGTTAAGATTTGGTGTTTAATAACAAACATCTTTATGAATTCTGAATATTATCAAAAATAATTTAGTTTTTAAGTTGACATAATTTGACATACTGATGTAATCATTTTCCCAAGTCCTTCAATATGTTGGATATGAAAAATGTCTAAGGAATATTTATTACAAGTGTCAGGCTATGGAACTTCTTCCCATTCAAACAATAAGAATGAACTTCTGAGAACCGAACTTATCAAAAGGAATCCTTTATTGAGATGAGACAGTCCAGTAGGAATTCAAAGCAGCGTCTGAGGTCCCTCAGGCATAGAGTGATAGATAAGGGAGTTTAGAATCCCCCCCCCATCCCAATGTTTACTTAGGGAAACAAAAGCCAATCTGTTAATTCCCCTCCCAGCCCCTCTGGGAGGGGATCCTTCCCTTTTAGGAAGGTTTTTTCTCATGTAGCTTTCCCAAGACGTACCTAACTTCCTCCCCCACCCCCTTTTTAGAACGGACTGTTTTGGGAGATTTCCCAGAGCACTTCATTGTGGAGTTTTATGGACCCCTCATCTCCTGGCTGTGCCTCTCAGAGGTGTTAGATTCTGGCCATCTGGCTTCTTCCCCCCCCCCATTGTATCATGTCTTATCCCCCCCATTGTGGTGTGCATATTCGATATAAGGTTAAATATATTCAGGTTACATCAAGAAATGATTTCTTTATCAGTTCCCCCCCCCCCCTTTTCCTTCTTCCTCTGAAGAAATGACAGATACACGGATCTGACACAAGCCTGGTCATGTAGCGAGTTATGAACACATGAATTCCCTACTTCAAGATATCAAAAAACATTCTGGATAAAGCTGTCCAGGAAACATGTGAAGACTTGGCTTCAAGGAAGATGTTTATACCCCTCATAAACCTGCAAAGATTAATTTCCTTGGGAATAAAACAGTGATGTCCAGCACAGTTCAGCAATATCAGGATGATACCATAGATCTTTTTAATGTTTTATAGGGGTGGGGAGTTCATTTTATGGGTGACAAAAGTGCTATGCAAATATGAACGGGCCAGCAGTTTATCTAAGAAGTTGAGAGAAAGCAGCTGCCAGCTTTTAAAATGCCTTTACAAAAGGGCTAATGCCCTACAAATTGCAGACAGAAACAGATAAATCATGCTTAACCCTCTGCAGAAACTTTAGAACCATAAGACATTGATTTTGTGAAATTAAAATTAAGATAGCTGTCATAGAGAGGCTTATACCTTGAAATGTAAAATCTGGATATATTTTATAGTGAGAAATATCTCACTATAGTAGTGAGTGGTAAGGGAACTTTTTGGTTCAGGCACCTCTGACACAGTAAAATTATGTAATGAATGGGTGTGTGGGGAAGGCTGTATGGAGAAATTTTAAAAGGGAAAAGGAAAGAGAAAGATTTTAATGAAGGATCATACCAGAGTTTCCAGAGTGAAGGAGTATGAAAAGGGCTCTTGCAAACATGGATAAAACTTTTATGACAGAGAATTAGGGACAAGGATGAAAATTTTATATATATATATATATATTGGACTTTGTGTATCACTTTGCCAGCAACACTTTAGCAACTATTCCTTCCCTCTCCACCAAAAAAAAAAAAAATTATTCCAATTTCATTATTCAATTATTTTCCTGAATCATAGCTAGTAAGACTATTAAAATTATTAAACATACAATAGCTGGACAACTGGAAAACATTTGTTTCAGCTGCACATTTTGAAAGTGTTAATGAGAGGAAAGGTTTTTTCTTTTCTTTTGAGAAGCAGGTACTATGTCAGCATCCCCAAAACTGGAGAGTATCAGATAGTGGGTGACTTCTATGCTGCACTATTGTGCTGTGTAATATCTTCAAATAAGACAATTTCATCACAATAACTTATAATAAGCTCCATCTTATCCAGCGAGCAAACATTACATCAATAGCAATAGTTTAGAAATCAAAACAGCACAAAAAAAAAATATTCCACCACCACAATTGAAGTACCAAATTTGACAAGTTTTGAAGTAGTCAAGCATCAAGGTGTGACTGTACATGAAATTGGACAGTACAATTCCTCTATTTATCTCCTTAATATCTGGCATTTATAGGACCTCCACCTGCAACTTACCTCTCAATAAACAAATCTCTAATAAGTCCTTTGACCTAACTGCAGACATCCATCCTCAATCTTTACTTTGTGAATATGGATGGCCCTTTATTTCCCTCCTGTTGAATACAATGAAGAAGAAGAAGAAGAAGAAGAAGAAGAAGAAGAAGAAGAAGAAGAAGAAGAAGAAGAAGAAGAAGAAGAAGAAGAAGAAGAAGAAGAAGAAGAAGAAGAAGAAGAAGAAGAAGAAGAAGAAGAAGAAGAAGAAGAAGAAGAAGAAGAAGAAGAAGAAGAAGAAGATAGTGGTGGTTGTGATAGTGATGATGATGGTGGTAGTGGTATGATAATGATTGCAAAAGATTGCCAAACAGTCCCACTTTTCCTAGAACTATAATGAAGTTTTTAAAGAGAGAGATGGGAAAGTTCAAATTTCATCAGTGACAATTACAGCACCTTTATCAATGACCCATGAAATGGCACCTGATACTGAAGGAATGCTTTTTGAACAGATTTTTAAAATGTTACTGGGACACAGTATTTAAAAAAGAGAAAATGGCAAAACAATTTTTAAAAACCATAAAACTGGTATGGTATCCTCAATCATATAATCAAGTTCACGGTAGACAGAGATGTTTGCTTTACTTCTTTATTGCAATAAGTTAATCCTTTTCATTCTATTTTTCATTCATTTATTAACTGACCAAATCAATAAACCTGCACATAGTTCTAATATTGTGTGTATTATACAACATAAAAATGGTTATAAATCAGATAAATACCCTCCATTGGCCTGGAGTCTGGCAATGGTTCTTCTATTCAGCTTTACTTTGCCTGTAAAACCCTTAAGAAATCCATCACCTCTCACTTTTAACTTTTCTCTTTCTTTTTATTTTATTTTTTGCATGGTACCTCAGGATAATAGAGAAAAAATCAATACAACTTTAACAAAATTGAAGTATTATATTTACATATAGACCTGATTCATTTAACCTGCATGAAGTTCAATAAAATACAGGATAATGTTTTACCTTCTAATTGTCCACATGCCACATATGATGTAAAAGCCTAGGGATTCCTTCTAACATATTAGCACTTGTGAGTCAGTGAGCATTGACACTGTTGCAAAGATTTGATCAACCAAGTTAAAAGAAAAAAGTAACAATACAGAGTTTAGAGTTGCTGCAGATAATCTTTTTTAGATACACTGTATATTTTGTTCTGCTAAAGGAAAAAGAGATAATGTTCACAAATGCAAATTTGCCTCTACGATTTTTGAAAAGCAACATGATTAATCATAACATCTATTTAGGTTTGTTGTGTTCACTCTCAAAATAAAATATTCTAAGCTATGAACTGGTTCAAACAGTTGAATAAAGTAAAAAAAAGTCTCATATTGAAAAGTCAGGTGTATCCTTCCTTTAAATCTCATACTGACACCATAAATTAATCACTTCAGACTTAAATTCTTAACACGTTTACAGAATCAATCAGATCCAGAAAGATGATTTGGATAATACCTTGCTTTATTAAGGTATTAATTCTTAATATCTATTTGCATGTTTTACAATCTGACATGGTTAAAATAAAGCAAAATAAAACATTTGACATATGAATAGATTATATTATAAAATTCAATGGGAGGGTGTTAACATATTATTTTTGAAGTTAACAAGAGTAGCACTCTGGCATACCCAGCCTTTTCAGACTAGCAGGCAATTCAGCCCAGTGTTTGGTATTACTAAAATTAAATTAGTGTCTTCCTCAGTGCTTTTGTTTTCTTTTGCTTTGCTTTGTTTTTGGTTTTGACAAACCTGAAACTGCCATCACTGCTGAACAGGAACTCAGCATCATTTCTGATATTTTGTGTTGTTCATTTATGCAAAGGCAATGACCCAAGAGATGAACTGACTCTGTTTCTTAAAATCAGCCTGGACGCTAAACAAAAAAGGAACTTGACATACTGCAAAGAACAACACGTTATTTCCCCTGACATGAATAGACTTATTTGGGTAAATATCAACTTCCTCACACCTCAGGTAATTTTTAGCTGCCATACAAATAATATTTATATTCAGTCCATTAATTTGGAGCATCTCTTGCCTTCCTTAGTTGATGGACAGGGTTGTTGCTGGAATAGATAATATCTGATGCAGAACCTTGTAGCTTTCTTTTGCAGACTGATGGACTTTTATAATAAATAAAATATAGTAATGTTGAAAGAAAAGAATAGAGCTAATGGAGGAAGGCAAGCAGATTAGACCACATTACAGGCATCTATTTTTCAAAATTCAAATCAATGAAGAGCAGTATTTTCTTTTCTTGGCTGCACTTGATAGCAAGTTTTTAAACAATTCCAAGATTCCACTTTACTTGCTGAATTCAAGTATGTGTTAGAAAAAATAATTTTATAAAATCACCGAGCTGGTAGTAATGCCGGTTGAATCCCACCCCTGCCTACAACAATCCTGTGAAGTATTGGGCTGAGAGCAGTGGCTAGTTATATGTTGAAGGTAGACTAGAATCTGAATCCCTAGTCCTAGTCCAACACTTAACACATCAGTTCTTGGGTGTTGCTAGAGAAAATAATGATTTTATAAGGAAATTAAAGCTTAAAACATTAACACATAGAAAAACAAATCTCTTTTATTAATACAGTCGAGTCATAATATTTAAATTTGGTTTATTTTCTTAATACCAATAGTAAGGAAGAACTCAAGTTTCAGAAAACAAGATGCTCTGAACAATGCATATGCAATAAGAGAGAATGTGATAGCTCAGGACTGAATTGTTGGTTCTATGGTGTACTTTTAATTTGCTTTTCTTCTTGCAAATATTTTATTATAAGTGGTACTTTGGTATTTGGATGCTTAGAAACTTGTCCAATTTTATACTTGACACATTTTGATGCAAAAATGTTATCCTGATACTTATCATTTGTTGGTACTAAACACACAAGCTAGAACTTGTCAATGCTCATTGCCTTGTGACTTGGTACCCTTTGCAACCAAAACAAAGGATCATGCATTAGGCACATGGTTTGTTTGGTACTCATCATTTTTAGTACTTGTCATGCCCCCTGGAACCACTTAATGAAGAGTAACAAACTACCACTGTATAACATTTTAGTGCATCAGGGAATAAAATGTACACACACAAATACACACACACATACTCACACATACATGCAAATATACTGTATATTCAGATATTCAGGATAGTGTTTCTTCAGTTCCAACATTCAGACTGGTCTGAATTCCAGGTATTCCAAAAATCTATGCTACAACTATTTGGAAACTAAGCCTTATTCAGACATGGTAAGAATTGCATAGAAAGGAAAAGCAGTTATAGCTACTGATGCCAACTTATCAACTCTCTAAGTTTAAGAGCAAAGCATTCACAGATGAGATTCCCCTGGACCAATGAGAAGATTCAACTTCTCAAGTAGAGCCTATCTGTTCCAGAGACTTCTTCCTACACCTGTTCACCCTCAGATATAGATGGTGAGTAACAAAACTGATAAGGCTACAATGGTGGATGCAAGGCATGATTTATTTGCTTCCTCCTTAGGATTTTTAGTCATGTAGCCATCCTTTTGTACCTTGACTGATTAACCAATCAAGTCATTGCAAAGTCTTAGCCACCATAAAGTTTTTCTTCATGAACTTCTGGATATACTATAGCTCTTAGAAAGAAATTCTTGCCAATGTAGCTAGGCATACTAATTTTAAGGTTATTTAATTCTACCAAAATAAAGGATATCATATTTGTAGGTCAAATTGTTGTGATAATAATCTTGGATAATATCATATAATGCCATGAAATATTACCCAATATAATGCCATTATATTGGGTAATGTATATGTTTCCTTGAGGTTAGCAGGACATGCCATGAAGAACACCAGTAGTAACATCACTCAGAACAATGATTTCTGTTGGAATGCAAACACCACTGCACTTCTTCTTGCAATCTTTATTGAGAAAGTGATTTGTTTTGGGCTGTTTTCTATTCACATCACAATCCAATCAAACTGAAGAATATAGGAAAGATCAAAGCACTACAGCATACACATCGACAGTTATTCACAAAATTTATAAGGCATTAAAATGTTCGTTTCTCATTTTCAAAGGAAAAACATAAAGGTAACAGAAAATGATAAAGAATATGAATCTCTTTTTGAGACAGTGATTGTTGAGGGAACCAGAAACTGTAAAAATGAAAAGCTTCTTACTTGTTTGATCATGTCTGGCACTTAGGAAAGTAGTTTGTGTCCCTGCTCCATCTTTCTTTTTTAACACTCACTTAGGCCAGCCAGGGGTTTCCCAGGCCTTGCATAGGAGATTGTGGAGACCAATTTTGTTATGATCGGTTTATAAAACTGCTTTTTGTTTTTCTGACCAATTGTGTATTTGTGTGTGTGTGTGTGTGTGTGTGTGTGTGTGTAGTCTTTATATTTTTAAGCTGACCAAAGTTGTCAAGGAATTGGGTAGCCTCAACATTTAATAAATAAATATAAAGCCAAATTACCATTTCATGTGTAATGGAACAAGCAAAATATACATAGCTAGAAAAAATGTACATATTTTTTCCAGCAAAACAGGGAAATCACTCATACATAATTTTGGACTATTTATTTTGATTGAGGGAACATATCTGGGGATATGCAGAATCATCTCCATTCATTCAGTGTTTGTTGAACTATGGCTTGGCTCTGTCCCATGTTTTGTTCAGCCTGCCTTGCTGTTTAATTTTGGAGGATGGAAAAAAAATCATTTAGGGGATTGTAATGTGAGTCACAACATTCTGCTTTATTTTAAAAGTAGAAGCAAGACAAGCAGACTAGGTTCCCACTGATTACTTATTCATGCACTTTTTAAAAATAATATTAATTTGGGTTAAGTCACATTAGGAAGTCAAAGAAGAAGACAAATATGATTCTACCTATAGTTTCCTGGGCTTGGTTTTTAGACAATGATTCATCATATATGCCTCAATGTTAATTAACATGCATGCATTAGTACTTTATTTGGAAAGAGGAGAAAGAAGGCATATTGTATGCTGCAGAGATTGCCACGTTGCCATGATTGTACAAGCTGACAGTACCTTCTTTGGAAGGCAACAGGTTGGGAAGACAAACTGAAGGCCAGCTAGGATACTCTGAGAATCCCAGACATCTTATAGCAGGTATATATAGTGCATACGATCTGATAAGTTTTACTTCTGTTTTTTTTTTAAATATAATTATATTAAATAATGAAATTTTATTTTAAAATCTTGATCATAAATTTGTTATACTGTATATAAATTAAAGAACAAAACTACATTACTATTGTATAAAAGCTATATAATTAAAAAAAATTAGCCTAACAAATTTTGTAAAAAGATCTATGCAGTGTGTCAAAAAGAAATAAAAAGAAAAAAATAGCTATCTGGGGAATGAAAACAACAAAAACATTTTTATTTCATAGAAAATGAAAAATAAAACTATAAAAAAAATTCAACTAAACAATTAAAGAAAACTAACCCAGATCTAAATCTAAATACTACTTACTAAAACTCTCATGACTTTTAGCTGGGTGAAACATACATCGCAGAGTAACAATTTTTGAATCAAATACCTCAAATGGGTATTTTATTTATCATATGTGTCCAAAGTCTGAGACTCGTGACTCCTGAGGGAATGAAATTTAGAAAAGCTATGGCTAGTCCAGGGCTTCTGGCTCTTGTTATGCTGCTGCTACTACTGCTGTGGCCATGTGTTCTTTATTTTTAACATGTCATGATAATATTGCAGTCAATCTCAAACTACTCATTCCTCCCCACCACCACCCAGCAGCAGCTACTTACCTGCCTGCTGGAAAAGGGAATGAGGGAGGAAGGAAGAAAAGAAGGGGCGGAGGGAACAGTAAGAAAGGGAGGGAGAAAAGGAACAAAGAAAGGAAGGAAGAGTGCAAGGGAGGGAGTGAATGCAGAAGGTTTCCAATGCTTTCTGCTAACTTCCCACAAGGAAACAAGGGAAATCACTAAGAAGTTGCTCCTGCTTCCACTGATTTTTTTTTTGCCATCCATGATCATTCTGTTTTTTTTGTTTAGGTAAAGAAATATGTCTCAAATGATGACTCAATGGGCATAGGTTGTCTAGTTAGAACTAAATATATTTACCCATTTAACTCAATTACAAAATAAGCAAAATGATTTAAAGATGAACAAAAATCCAGCTTTTGAAATTATCTATCTTTTTTCAATATCAGTTGATAATTCAGTTTTTAAACAATCCTTAACCTAGACCATACAGACTCACGTTGCTTTGTCTTGTCCCTTCTCTTCTATATGTTCTTCAAGGGCTGAGTATTGACAAAAACCATTAAGTGATTGTCCACATTTGCTACATCCCAAACTCTTCATAGATTAAAACAAATTCTGATTTTTGAAATGTGGTTTAAATAATCTGCCTATCAAGAACCTGGTTCACCATATATGAAAAGTTATATATTACAAGTGAATGTGCCAAAAATACTTCAAATATATAAATATATCTTACAGATCTCTAAATTTAAAAAGCAGGTGGTAAATAGAAACAATTTGCTATATAATGCAACAATTTCTAAAGGTAAAGGTTTTATTTGTTCAGTTGTGTCCAACTTTAGGGGGCAGCACTCATTTCTTAGCCAAGAGAGCCAGCATTGTCCGAAGACATTTCCATGGTCCTGTGGCTAACATGAGTCTATGCTGAGGTGCACTGAACATTGTTACCTTCCCAATGAAGTGGTACTTATGTATCTACTCACATTTGTATGCTTTCAAACTGCTAGATGGGCAGGAACTGGGCCAAATAACAGTAGCTCACACTGTCAAATGGTGCTCTGGTCTCTAACTTGAGTTGTCAGCTTTCTAGCTGACAATCTCAGCATCTTTAATCATTGAGCCATTGTGTTGTATTAGTATGCAAAGTACAAGGTATCCATCCTGGGGACAGGGAAAGGCAAATGATTTATACAATCATTATGTGGTCAGATTCATAGAAATGTGTAGAGACATTATAATCAACAATCTAGATTAAATATGATCATGACATGAAAGTAGAGAATGTATACTAATAGCCGGCGTACTTACGAGACCGCCTGCTGCCACCATCGGCCTCCCGCCAGCCAGTGCACTCCCACAGGGTGGTCCTCCTTGGGGTGCCGTCGGCTGGACGACGCTGACTGGCGGCCCCGAGGGTGCGGGCCTTCTCTGCGGAGGCACCCTCCCTCTGGAATGAAGATGCGATCCATTACTGACCTGCAAACCTTCTGGCGCACACTAAAAACCCATCTCTTCCAACAGGCCAGTCTGGCCTAGTACCAATTATTAGGGTTTTAAAATTTTTAAAAATTTTCTCTGGTAATTTTAATTTTTCTATCTTGTTTTTACTGTTTTTTCTCAGCCATTCATTTAATTCTTTTAAATCTTTTTAAAATTCTATTTATTATGGGGTTTTTTATCTTGGCTGTACACCGCCCCGAATCCCATTGCAGGAGAGGGGGCGGTATAAAAATTTAATAAAATAAATAAATAAATATGCTTGTTTACCAACCATAGTTGTATCTCTTAGAGTTCATTCCAAGATAAAGGCTGCAGGCATAGCCATGAATAGGTAGATGTTTGTTACTAAATTATGTTGCTGAAATATATTTAAAAAAAACAAAACATCATATCAAAGGCATATCTCCAGTTCAACTCTGCAAGATGCATGACTTGAAATTATTTAACTGCAAGATGTAACTCTCCTACTATTCAGCTGTCAATTTGTTTTCTGCATAGCATGTGCAGAATTGTATGCATGATCATATCAGAACAATGGCTACCAAATTGGTTTAAATGTTGCCAATGGCCTGAGAGAATAACCATCATGTCTGAGCTTTCTGCATTTTTTTTTTTGCTATTGTTTCCGTTTCATTATCATCCGCTCCCCTGCCCCTTTTCTCTTCCTGCAAAGGTGAATTTAATAAGATGAGCCTTCTAGATTGGTTTTGTTAATTTGTCCAAAGACTCTGTGATCTTTGGAAAAGCTCAGCTCTGCAGTCATCATTTATAGTTGATCTCATTTATCAGTCATCATTGGCTTTCCATTTTTCATATTGTTGCAAATACAAAAGGTGAAGGAGACATGAAAGGTAAAGGGTTTTTGCAACATAAAAGAGAACATAAGGTTGATATATATATACTCTCTCTTTCTCTCTCTCTCTCTCTGTGTTTGTGTGTGTGTGTGTGTGTGTGTGTGTGTGTATAAAAGATACAATAATAATGCAAGGATATTTCTGATTGATTAAAGTATGGAAGCGTATTTTTTGTTTCATAAATAATGCTCTATTACTTTTCCTCAAAGACAAGCAAACCTTGACAGACTGACCTTTTTCAGGGCAGGGAGTTGTTCCAGTGCCATAAATTATACCGTAAAACGAGTGGAAATGCTACTGAGAAGTGTGTGACAAAATAAGATTAAAGATTACTACACACAAAAGATTGTTGTTTTATTAATGGAGTCCTGTCAAAGAGATGAAAAATCCTTAGCTTTTTACTGGATGTGGAGATCACAACAAATGGGATTTTATTTTATTTTTTGTAACAGGAAAACAAACATATCAAAACAATATAGTCATTATATCCTTCCCAACCACCTGGCAAATGCCATGTTTTCACTTAAAGCAGTCTTGCTGTTTTGCAGACAAATTTTAAGAACCGCATATGGATTTCTACATTTATAGAACATACTATCCAAATTGATGGCCACTAATAGATTACATATTGCTTTTCTAAATGAGTATAAAATGAAGCAACACCTTTGTTAGTAAGAAAATAGTCTAGATAAACCAGAATAGATTTCTACCTGTATCATTGTTTTATTCATTTAGCCAGCAATCATTTTCTAGTAAATAGTTGAGATTTGGAATATTAAGTTTGAAAGTTGCTATTAAGATTAGTATTAGTATCATATTAGTATAGAAAGTATTAAAGAAAAAGGCTATTTATCAATTTACATATACACTTTAAAATTAATGAAATGAAATTATGCAACATTTTTGTTTTTTAATCCATTTTTTTCATTTAACCCCTCTAGATTTTATGCTATGTTATGTTGGTATGCTGCTAACAAAGGAGAATAAAGGCATAGACTATTTTAAACTGGTATTTAGTATAGTTACCCACTTTCAGTCAAATAGTAATAATGTAATAATTCCAGAATAGAACTGATCTGTGTGCCTAAAAATTACTTACAATTATTTGTGTTCCTCATCATTTAGATAGTTGGATAAGATGTTCCTCTATCAGTCTTTGTTAGTGAAACAAACAGACAAATAACAGCACACCAATGAAAACACAAACAACACCAGTTATTAAGATTATATGGATTCTGGACAATACTGTAACAATAGCAGAGTGCTCTTCCTTGGCTGTAAATACATTTCAAAAGACATGACAGCTCAGAATACAAGAGCCAAAGGCTAAAATAATAAAAAGGTCTGGTATGAGCACCTACAAGTAGCTGTCTAATGCTGATGCTACTTTATACCCTAGGCTGGCTCCAGGCATTATCCTGCCTGTAGCAAAATATAACTCATCATTTCTTCTTTCCCAGATCCATGTTCTTTTCCTTCTACTATATTATCTTTTTCAAGTATTTGTTTAAATCTTATTTGGTGTCATTTTGTGTTTATTTTCATTTCATCCTTTTTCACTATAACTGCAATCTTGGATCCACTGAATATATTGACAATAAAACCAATAGCCATGTACAAGTTTACCACTTTCTGCTTGTGATCCTGGGGGGAAATACTCATCTGTAGCTTTCAATCATATAGAGATGATTAGTATAAATCTCTGCCATTTTCTAAGCTTTCAATCATATAGAGATGATTAGTATAAATCTCTGCCATTTTCTAACCTGTGCATATTTTTGCCCCATGGACAAATATATAAGTGTAAGATTGAGAGTATCTTGGCGGGAAATCTTACACGGAAAAAGACCCAAACATGCCAAGACCTGCATATATATATATACATACATACATACATACATACATACATATATATACACATACATACATATACATATATATTTGTATATTTGCATACATATACGCATTATATAAGCATTATTTTGTACATATGAAAATTGTACCTGACATGTTAACATAATATAATTATTTTAACAATTCAAATTATTACATGTTTAAAAAAGGAGATCTCAAATATAACTTGATAGTTGTATAACTGTTATAATTTAATGGATGATTGTCATCAAAGATTCTCCTCTAAGCCAATTTTAATAATGTGCATTTTTACAGAAAGAGATAGGAAACTGATACAGATTTAGAAATGGCATGTTAGATTAAATGTGAAGAACATTTTATACCTAGGAAGCAAATAAACTTTTCCAGTACAAAAATATGATTGAAAAGAACACCTTTAGTTCTTTTCCTGAAATAACAAGGAAAAAGCAGGATCTATTACCTCATCTGATTTAATATCTTCAAACACTCTTTTATTCCTGGAAATTAAATTGTGATATTACAATTAATTCATAATCTTAACTTTGAGTTATAGATGGTGATCAGGGTCAGGTTCACTATTAAATCTCTTATATTGACAATGAATTATTTATAGTGACACCAAGAAATATTATGTCTTTGTAACTTTGCTTTATACAGTATATGAGACAGGAGAATTGGTTGCTGACCACTGTGACTTATATTGGTAAATTATGATAGTATAGTGCTAAACAGTGTAAGTATGCATAATTGTTGAGAGATATGGTAGTACACTGTTGTATACCAAAATAGGCAAGACCTTTTTCTTGTGTATGTATATCTGTATGTATATAACACACTAAAAGCCACTGCAGCTTAAGAACGGTACTCATTACAACTTACTTATGTGACATCCATACTATAAGATTCAGTTATGACTGATTCAGCTGGTATTCTTGGCCAGATATTTGGACTTGAGGCTTTTATTGATGCCAATATTGGATCTATTCTGAATTTACTTCACATGCAGTCTTCAACTTTCTACCACAATTGAGTCCAAGATGTCTGTTGCTAAGCAAGATAATTGTTAAGTGAGTTTTGCCCCATTCACATTTCTTTGCACAATGGTTAAATGAATCACTGCAATTCCTAAGTTAGTAACATGGTTGTTAGTGAATCTGGCTTTCCCATTGACTTTGCTTGTCAGAAAGTAGCAAAAGGTGATCACATGACACTGAACTCCTGCAACTGTCATAAATATGAGCCAATTGCCAATCATCCAAATTTTGATCATGTGATAAAAAGTATCATAAGTGTAGAAAACAATCCTAAGTCACTTTTTTTCAGTGCCATTGTAGCTTTGAATGGTCGCTAAATAAGTGCTTATAAATTGAGATTACCTGTATATGTTTGTTGTAAGCAGTGCTAAAAAAATAATTATTATCTGAAGTCATTTCTGTCACCATGTCTGCTAACGCACTGGAGAGTTAATGGAGGCAGTTCTGGCAATGTGTGTGAACATCTTGAGCATTATAGTTAGCAGAGAGATAGCATGTATACTTGACCCCTGATATATTTGTGATCTACAAGAATTCTGTGAGAAAATTTTTACTGTCATGGATCACCAATCAATTCCCAGTTCATTATTCCCTAAATTTCAGTTAGAGGACTATCATTCTTTATTTTTTTTCCTTTCGTCTTATCTTTGTCATCCCCATTTGAAAAGAGAATGAGAAGCAAGTTATAGCTACACAGAAGACAATAGTATATAATATTTTGCTTGTTATCGTCAAGGTAAAATAAATAAAAGTACATACCTACTCAAAAACTAGAAATAAAAAAATATAGCAACTTGGAGTTCCAAATAGACCCAGTAACAAAACATTATCCTGAAGAGATTTGAATAATTGACATGAAGAAAGTGAAAAATATGAAAGGATCTGTAGATTTTTATCATGTGGTTTGAGAGCAACATAGTCTGAAATATGAGAAAATATTAACTAATCATCTTATAAGCCATATTTCTACAGTCTTGCTTTCCTTACTGTAGTCATCATTGTGGATTGGAGTCACATATAGGCCAGAATAAATAAATAGTCTAGAAAGAATTATTTTTCTCCCACTTAGATATTCCAGTGGAAAGCACTCTCTGAAGCAATGCGTTTTTATAGTTCTCTGAAAAACTTCACAAAAAATGGCCAAGGCTTATCAGTGACTGAAAAGAAATGGATAAAGCTTGATGAAACTCTCCATATCAAGTTTTCCTGGTAGAATTTCACATATTAGGTAGGGTTTTCCTCTACTTGTTTTGGAGCAGGGGTGGAATTCTACCAGTTCGCACCTATTCGCTAGAACCGGTTGTTAACATTCTAAGAGTTTGGAGAACCGATTGTTAGAAGACATTAGTGGCCTAATCCTGTAAGAAAGGCAGGAAGGAAACATTCTGGTGTTGCGTATAGAAACTGCTTCTCCATTAACCCTTATTATATTCTTAGCAGGACTAGACTTCCTGTCTCAGGAATGTCTCTGGAGTTTTTTTCCCTCCTTTACTGGTACTTTACTTGTGTGGAGTGACCATTCAAAGTTACAATGGCACTGAAAAAAATGACTTATGACCATTTTTCACACTTACGACTGTTGCAGCATCCCCATAGTCATGAGAGGCCAGGCGAGGAGATGCGTGCTTTGATATGAGTGATATTGAGTTGGCCACACCGAGCCAATAACACGACCATCAAGTCATGTCCACCCAGTCACATGACCACCTAAGCCACACCCACAGAACCGGATGTTAAAAAAATTGAATCCCACCCCTGTTCTGGAGTCCTAATATTGCGTAAATTGGATTATTGTTGTTGCAGTTAATCAGAGTCAGAATAATAACATTAAATCAGATTAGAAGCCCATCTTATTAGAAGTCTGATATCACAGATATGTTAACAATATACCAAAACCCTTGATCATTTGTTATTTCAGTTAAAACCATTCCTGGGGTAATTATTAATGAAATAAAAAGTATTTTAAAAAAAAAACAAAATTGGAGAAATGTACAAATAAGATACATTCAAGCTCACCAAGGTTGCACTGAGCTTGAATGTACCTTTTTTGCATGTCCCTATTATTTGAAAAGTATTTTAAAAGTTTGTTATCACTGTCTTTTTCTTAACTTTACCTCAACTCTTCGATTAATCAAAAGTCTAGAACAGAGGTGCGGAACTATGGCCCCTTTATCACTTGTGGACTTCAAGTCCCATAATTCCTGAATCATCATTTCTTCAGGAATTCTAGAAGTGAAGTCTACAAGTCATAAAAGGGCCACAGTTCGCCACCTCAAGTCTAGAAGCTAGTGTGCTGAAGTGAAGCAGAGGTACTTTAAAAGTGGAAATATATTCTTTCCAGTTCCAAGGTTCGTACATTACAACTTTAGATCATAAGAATATAAGCTGTCTCCTGCTGGAGTCTGACCTCTGGTCCATCTAATGAAGCAGTCTGTTCTCACTAGTTTTCATGGATGCCACATCCTATACAATATTTTTAATTATGTAGATACCTCTATTACAGAAGAAGATTCTGCAGAAAAGTTTTACGTACCCATGAAAGATGTAGCTATATATTATAAGAGCAGAAATAAACCTTAAAAAAGTAAGCATATGCTGTTACAGCAAGTGATGGGGGAGCCACAATTATTTAATTCTGCAAATAATCTCATGTTATTGTACTGAACTTGAGGTTAATGTACAACACTGTACCAATGCTGAATGAGCCCTTTTTTTTTTGCCTTATTAGGAGTTCCTGCTACATACTCATATATTCAGGCTGTATACAAGATGATAAATGAGCATAGAATGAAGTTCTATGTTCATTTCTAAACATGAAATTAGATTAGATAGATAAAATAGGATAGCTTTTTGATGGAAGAATGGTATTGTTTGGATAATGGCAAGCAGGCATTTTGATAAATGTGAAATGAAAGATAGTACAGGGGAAATGTTACAGTTTAATCACTATTGTCATCTCCAAAAATTTTAGAATACAGGGGCATCTCACAGCTGTCTCCAGCCACTTCTGGGCTTGAACTATGCTGCTTCTAGCTTTTTAAGGGGTCCAGTGAAAAACGAGGCACCCTGGCTCTTGGAAAGGTTTCAATAATTTTCTCTGAGATGGAATGAAATCAGCATCCTTGAAAGAAGTTCTTATGTATTCTAATAAGGCTCTTTCCTGGATCCAACTGTTTGTTTTTTTTTGACAACTATCTTTCTTACTGTAATCTTACTGTAATCTTCTGTTTTGTGGAATGATTTCTGAGTCAAGCTTGTGCCTTAATCACCAACCAGACTGGTTCCTATCAGCTTCCTGCAAGCTATTAAAAGTTAGGTTTTTCAGAAAGCCTTTGAGAGCTCAGCTGATACCATCAGTGCAGGAGTCTACATGTTGTTATTCCTTTATTTTACTATTTGGTGTGACTTTATTGAATGTATGATTGCAGGAGGGATAACCCAATTAATCAATCAATCAATAGAATTTCAGTCACATGGGTATTTGTGTGTATTTAAAATTTCCAAGGCAACTTTCAAGGATAAACCTGCTATGAATCCTGCCTGTGTCCTAAACAAGCCTCACTACTATAGTACTGAGTAGCAGTCTCATGACTAAAATGCTCCATGTAACATTTGTGGAAATAGATATGTGCTATGTTTCTTTGAAAGTCTGCTGTTTTTATCAGTGCAGATACGTATTTGTCACCCTAAATTTAAGCTCACACATAGAGACTTCATTTCCTTTTGAAGTTAGAAATCACATTCAACTTTCCAGTGGAAAGGCTGGGCAGTCAAATATGCCACCAGACAAACCAAAACCAAGCCAAAATTAAAACCAGAAGTAATAGGAAACATATGCTTAATTAATTCATGGGCCAGGAATCAAGCATGAAGAAAGGTTACATTACTATTCAGCCTGAAAAAAGGAAAGGTTCTGTTGGTTGTATAAACCACCAAAGATTTAAAATTCTGTGGTAGAATTATATAGTCTGCTCTCCTTTTTTCAGAAAACAGTTGCCATAAAATGCTTCTCTCCCAGACAAAACTAGTGAAGTTCTGAAGAATGACAGAATAACAAAACAACAGAATAACAACTTAGAAAGGACCTTGAAGTCTTCTAATCCAACTTCCTGTTCAAGAAGGAGAGGTTGGATATCTACTTGATATATTTCCATGAACCGCAGTGGTGCAGTGGTTAGAGTGCAGTACTGCAGGCTATTTCTGTTGACTTCCAGCTAACTGCAGTTTGGCAGTTCAAATCTCACCAGGCTCAAAGTTGACTCAGCTTTCCATCCTTCCACCCATATTGTTGGGGACAATATGCTGACTCTGTAAACCACTTAGAGATGGCTGTAAAGTACTGTAAAGCAGTAATAGCTAAGTGCTATTGCTATCTGTTACTTTTTCTCCTGCCTTCAGATGCTTTGGAGAATAGATTGATATCCTTTATTTGTGACAGCCCCTTAGATATTGGAAGACTGCTATCAATTATCCTAGTTCTTCTTTTCATTTAATTAGTTTCTGTAACTGTTCTTCATATTGAACAATGACAGTTTTGTATACAGCTACAGTACTTTTCAACAAAGTAACTTTTCCCACTAGCCTTTCCAGGGTACCTATCATTTGGAGTCAATTTTAGTGATGGATTTTTATTCCTAACATCTATTTATATGATGTAAAACTATTCAACACCACGTTCAATGCTACTGTCCTCCAAAAAGACCTTGATTATGTGTCTAAACGGTCTAACAGTTGGCAATTCCAAATCTCAACCAACAAATGCTCTGTCCTACACATTGGTAAAAGAAATCCATATACCAAATACAAGCTAGGCGGATTTGACCTTGTTGATGACCCTCACTCTGTCAAGGACTTTGGAGTTCTCATATCAAATCACCTGAATAGTGCCAAAGCTCACTGCAACAGTATTGCCAAAAAGGCTTTAAGAGTTGTAAATCTAATTTTACAAAAGCTTCTCCTCTGGTAATATTGATTTGCAAACTAGGGCATTCAAAATATTTGCTAGACCAATACTTGAATACAGCTTTGCTATCTGGAATCCACACTGTATATCAGACATAAATACAATTGAACGAGTCCAGAAGTATTTTACCAGAAGAGTACTACATTCCTCTGTTCGCAACAGAATACCCTACACTACCAGACTTGAAATTCTAGGCTTAGACAACTTGAACTATGATGGTTAAGATTGGACTTAAGGATAGTACATAAAAGTATATGTTACAATGTTTTACCGGTTAATGAATATTTCAGCTTTAACCACAACAACACATGAGCACACAACAGATATAAACTTAATGTAACACTCCAAACTAGATTGCAGGAAATACGATTTCAGCAACAGAGTGGTCAATGTCTGGAACTCACTACCTGATTCTGTTGTCACATGCTCAAACCCCCACTCCTTTACCCTCAAACTAACATCTATTGACCTCACCCCATTCCTAAGAGGTCTGTAAGGGGCGTGCATAAGCGCACAATCATGCCTACCATCCTGTCCTTTTGTCCCCAATTATTAGATCCTATTTCTTATATTTAAATTTATGTTTATTCTTATTTCTATTGTATTGTAAGCTTTTGACAAAATAAATAAATATTTAAACACATAATCTCACTGATAAAATACAATCAATGTAACAAATCAGGAATAAACCATGTATTCTTGAAATTCAATGTTTCTGTCACATGCCAGTTTTAACAAATGGGTTCTTTGAATTTGTATTTTAAAGCAGAGATCCCCAACCCCTGGACCCCAGCCCACTATTGGGCTTTCATCAGTTCAGAACTGGGCCATGGAAGTGGCAGATGAGCGTGCACACATATCCCCACTAGCACAAGAGGTGGGTATGCGCACGTACACCATTTGCACAAGTGGCGGGTGCACGTACCTACCGCTTGTGCAAATGGAGCTGTGTGTGTGCCCACAACTCACATGGAACCATGCCCCCTCCCCGTCTCTCAGTCTGCAAAGCTGGAAAGGTTGAGGAAATCTGCTTTAAAATAACTAGTGTTAACAGTCCGGACCAGGATCCATAATTCAGAAGAACTCACCGAAATGAGATATCAATAAGATATGTCATGCCAAACAATTGCTGTTGCTCCTAACCTAAAATATGGATAAAAATATCCATATTTAGGTTAAAAAAATACCTTAAAATATGAGTGGAATCTTTCAGCCCCAACATTCGGAATCCACAGTCAATAAAGACACTAGATTACTGCTTGTGTAGGGTGACAAAAGTTGAATGAGATACTGATAATAAAGAAAAGAAATGATAGCAGGAGAGCTGCTGAGCCAGCCATGTGAGTGGAAAAAGTAAAGGAGAGGACTGAGGCATGAGTGGGAAACAGCAAGGACAAATCAATCAAGGAAGGTATAAGAAACAGGATCTTCCTTCCCTGAAAACAGATTGGCCTCTTCAATCTTACAGCAGCACTCGTTAATGCCCCCAAGATGTTGCACACAAATGAGTGTTTACCTTTTCCTCTTCTATAACCACATTAAAGAAATATTATTTGATAGTTTCCACAATGCACTATATGTATACATATAATACATACACATTAATCCTTAATTTACATGCATGTAAATCTTTGCACATAAATAATGTACTGTAATATTTTCAATGGACAACTAGACTATTAGGAAATACGTTTTTTCTTCAAAAAAGAAGCTTTTTGTCATTCTATAGCTCTATAAAATGTAAGTAAAGCAAACTTTAGGAAATAGTAGTCCTTGATAAATTCATACAACATTCAAACGTGGCTTAAACGGTCTTCCCAAAATATTAATTTCTGTTATATATTCAAAAAACAGTAAAATATCTATCTCCTATACTGGCAACTTCAGACTTCTATAAAATCTTTATCTGAGGCAGTGGAAGCAAGAATTGGGCTAGGTAATTGTTGTAACATTATGACATCGAGAATTACTGATCATAATTTTTTCTTCTATAGCTGTTTCCAAAATATTTGCTTTAAATGCTAGAGATACATATTTGAGAGAGTATCTTAGATATCATTGAACCCTTTTCCCCCATTTCTTTGGCATTATCATCATTATCACATCATTATTCTCCCTTTGTCTGAATTCTCCAAGGTTGCTGTGTAACATTTTAATGGGAACATAAAATGATTATTTTTATAAGATTCTTTTGGCTCTGTCAAAAATGATTATGTCCATTGAAACCTCAACCATTATTATGAGTTGCTGCCAGATAACTCACTAAGCTTCGTTTCTGTCTGTTCCAAGGGTTTCTAAATGTCTGGATAGTATCAAAAAGACCAGAATTATTCTACAGATACATTAACTTAGCTTGGCCAACAATAGAATTGAGAACATGCTGCTCAGAGGGGAAAAACTTATGTAAATAATTAGAGAAAAATATGATTTCTCTGGCTGGGGAGCAATGTACAATATAACATTCTTACTATAAATATTAATATAGTCAGATCTAAATTAGAAACATGAATGACACTTTATTGCATCAAACTTCTACATTAAAAACTGATATTTAGAATGCAGAGAAATAAAAATCCTATTTAGGGCATAAAATGTAGAAGAGTGTAGAAGTTCTTGAATAAAGCATACCTATATGCAATATACAAAGAATGTCTGTTTTCTTATATTCTGTATAAATCTGGAAGAAGGATTCTAATTTCAACTGAACATATATAAAATCTTCTGCACACTTGGTAACCTTACCTTATTATGCCTAGATTTCATGAAAAAGTTCTAGGTTTACTCTGTTGAAAATATTAACAGACTTTTTATCTCCCAGTGTTTTCAATTCATTTTAAAATGTCCACAAAATTGTGCAAGCAATTTTGATCAGTTTTGTCTCTAGAGGTGGAGATTTGAACAAAACTGGCAGAATGAAAACTGATGGACAACATCTCGATGGGGTACTCCCTCCCATTGTGCCATGTGTGGCTAAACCATTCCCAAGTAAGATTTGGGGAGGGAAACAAGAAAATTATTAATGCCTTGTTAATCTCAAGACTTTCCTGAAATCAAGTGTATAATTAACGGCTCCACTTTAACCTGGGTAAATTTTTAGGCATCTTTGTTCCTTCTCCTTTCACTGCTTTGAAAAACCATTTCCTTATTCAAGGAAATAATGAGTATTTTGCAATAATTTGCAATTATATTATGATATAATTTAATCTAGCAAGGCCTCAATTTGTGCCAATATCAGAATACATCTTCATTTGATACCCCATTAGAATTAAAGCTGGACGCATAAAACCTTTCAAATTTTCCACCAACTTTGTAAGTGAGAAAGCATATGGAAAATTTCATGAATTTCTCCAAAGGAAGGAGAAAAATCAACAATTTCACTATTCGCATTAGCATTGCTACAGAAAAAAAAAACAAGAGGGAAGAATTCTTTTATGTCTTTGCTTGAGAGATTAATAAAGGAAAAGAACCCTATAAAACACTGGAATTTCATTTAGCCTTGCTTCAATATCTCAAAAATAAATGAAAATATTAAATTTCATCCATGAGTTTTTCTTAACCCAAAACTTGCGGAAACAACTTGTACAATTATTATAGAAAGTTTCCTATAAAACTCCCATCAAAGAGATATGTGTTATTAACCTATACTTAGATTCAATGGTCCAATTCATGGTTTTTACTTGGTGTATGGCGCTAATTTGCTTCCTGGGAGTGGGAGGCATCTCTTTTCCTACAAAGCTACATATGATAAAATATATACTGTTAAGGTAGACAAGATTTGCATATGGATTTTTACATGTGAAGTCAATATATAAGATATCAGCTCATATACATAGTAGTACATACATAAAACATTATACTAGACAGTATATGTGTGTGTGTGTGTTTTCGTAGATTTTCACGAGTACAGGTATGCAGGTCTTGGTGTGTTCGGATCTTTTCCCATGTAAGATTGAGAGTATCTTGGCAACATTTCGACGAGATCTCACTCGCCATCTTCAGGCTGGTGCTTTCAGCTTCGTGCTGTGTAAGCAAAGCGTGATCTGAGCTGCTGTCTCCCTATATATACTGGTGGGGAGGTTGGCTGTGTTGTCATTTCTTGATTAGTTGATGGAGTTGATGTTTGCAGATTGGCTCACTTTTTCTTAAGAACATGTGTGGCTGAGGTATTGCCTAAGTGTCTATCAGCCTCCTGTGTTGTAACGACTTGAGTAATGGGCTGTGTGATTACCTTCTGAGTTTTATTATTGTGATATCCTGGGTCTTGTGTTGTAATCTACTGGGTTGTTGGCTGTGTTGCAACATCCTGAGGTTTTGTGATGTAACCTCCTGAGTTCTGTGATGCAATATCCTGAGTGGGTGGGTGTGATGTGACGTTCCGGGTTTTGGTTTGGTTCCGAGTTTGAGGCCTGGCTCTGTATTCATGGTGTGTGTCAGTTTGCTTGGTTTGGAGGTCGAGGTGTGTGGCAGCTAGAGATGCAGCCATGGTTTGGTTTTTAGATGGTAGTTGCCTTTTGTTTATTGGTGGGTTTGGGTTTGAGTCTGGTGAGGGAGATTGGTGGTGCCGTCATGTGTTGTTTTGGGTATGAAAACCAACACCGGACCCAAAATACATGACACCACCACCAATCTCCCTCACCAGACTCAAACTCAAACCCAGCCCATAGACGAAAGGCAACCACCGTCCAGAAACCAGACCACGGCTGCATCTCTAGCTGCCACACAATCTGCAAACGTCAACTCCATCAACCAATCAAGAAATGACAACACAGTCAACCTCCCCACCAGTATATATAGGGAGACAGCAGCTCAGGGTACAGGTATGCAGGTCTTGGTGTGTTCGGGTCTTTTCCCATGTAAGATTGAGAGTAACTTGCCATATATATGTATGTATGTATGTATGTATGTATGTACATATATGTTTATATGCTTTACACACACAAAAATTAAAATTGAATTTAAAATTGATATGTGTGTGTGTGTGTGTAAAGCATATGAACAAGACCATTATTTAATGCGTTTGTATTAGTTATGTGCTGTTTCTAACAAATCAAGACAAAATCATCCTTAAAGTCATTCACTTGACAATGTCAGCATCCTATCAGATAATTTATCTGTTTTTACCACTTATGTGGTAAATTTTAATTAATATTTTCAAATTCAATAATTCTGTCATTTAAAATTGAATCACAGTGATGTACATCATCCAACTGCACAGGAACATTTCTCCAGCCAGATTTTCAATTAATACACAAAACTTACACATTTATAATCTTCTAAATTTATCCTCAGTAAAGGAGAACCATAAATGCTATAAAAGAAGTGGAGGGAAAAATAAATAGGGTTGTTGGTTTTTTTGTTAATTCTTGGTGTTTATAGCAATAGTGAGTTCACTGCTTTCTCAAACTATTCAAAAAGTGCATTCAAATTGTTTAAATAAAATGTTTTATAAACAATTGATAAGCAATTGCCATTCTCCATCATTTTTAATATAGCTGATATTCATATTTACTGGGGAAATATATGAAAAGACTAATATCCAGATTGCTTAAAGTTGATTTCAAGGTCACTCAGAATCGTCCACAGCAACATTTATAGACAGATGAAATTGCTTTTAATTTGTCAGTAGTCTATTAGAGTAGTCTGTTGTAGATAAATTGTGTCTCGATAATTTAGAATGGTGATCATGAGTTATGATTTGAAGAAACAGGCTTTGAAGAAGTTAAATGAACAAGAAGGTGTTTATGTAATCTGAAGCTTCACAAGGTGGGAAGATCAGTTGTAGACATCTCCCAGTAGTGCTTTTGTATACTCTATGGGCTTGATGCTCTAGTTTAATGCCAGATTACAAAGCTTGTACTGTTTGTTTCTGAAAATAAAATTCCATGTTTTGAAAAAGTGTCATTTTTTGATGTGTGAGATATCCATCAAACTGAGCATTTCCAAGAAAAGTTACCCAGCAAAACCAAAGCAAATTTATAAACTGTATCTTCATTCTTTTTTACACTGTAGTTTGAAAATGCCAAGATTTAAGACTTCTCTATTTTATGAAATGGTTTGACTATGTGACAACTCCAACTTCAGCTGAGACAAACTTATTGTACAATGAATATATCGACTGTTACAAGTATTTCTGCAGTTGAAATCTGAAGGTTTTTAAAGTTTACATGAACTTGTTAAAGAGACAAAAATATAACACAAGGAATTTAAAATTGATCTGTTAATTGCTGCGTCTGTTGCTTACTTTGGAATCTGGATTATTTAAAGATGCATATATTATGCTAATATCACATACAGATCTCTCATCAGTGTCTCGACTGATAGTAGACACATTCTAGATAAAACTCCAGTATCTGATACTTTAGGTAGCCATCATGCCTAATATCCTGCAAAGACAAGTCATGCCTGAGTTGTCTTGCAATTCTTCAATACACAGTCCATGTTTCATAGGCATACAGAAAAATAGTAAGAACCATGGGTCCATAGACCTAGTCTTGTAACTAAGCTGATTCCTCAAATTTCCTCCCCGGTAGAAATTATCTTCATTATTCTGCAGTTAACTTCTGTATCAGTAGTCATTACTTGGGAAAGGGTACTGCTAAGGTCATTAAATTAGTCCACTGCCTGTAGTTTCTGCTTTTGATGTGATTTATACAATGCTAACATCACATACATTTATATTTTTGATGTTTTTGCTAGATAATCCATGGGTCATTGTTGCAGATATATTTCCTTAGCTACAAGAGAAAAAGAATGACCATGGATAGATTACTATTTGCTTTAGTTTTAAAATTGAAGGGGGAAAACACATTATTTTATCAAAGAAAGATGTGTAGCAAGATAAATTTAGATGATTTTTATTTAGCAAATGGCACGTTTGATAACAACAATTGCAGTTAAGCTGCAGTTCTTTAAGAATTCTCTAATGTTTGCACTTCTTTTTCTTTGGCTTGACAGTTTTATGACTTTGGACTTCAACTCCCAGATTTCCTCCATCTTAGCTCAGGAATTCTGGGAGTTGAAGTCCACGAATCTAAAACTTGCCAAGTTTGAAGACCCTTGGCTTAAAGCAATTTGCAGCTGACTGTACTGGAATACTGGTTCCTGCAGATAAGTCAGCACCTTCTCCATGGTTTGTACTTGTATTTTGTATATATTGAGAGCAAAGGATGACTGTATTGAAACTGTATCCATTGAAGAAGGACATTTTCACCTTCTGGTAAGTTGAGAGCAATTCTTGGAATCCTTACAAGGTTGTTTTTGAATGTACCAAGATTTATCTTTGTTCCTTATTAAAAAGATGGGAGATCCTATCTCCAGTTCCGGTTTATGTGATGGCAATTGAATCTAGGAACTCTGTTGGAAAATTAGAAGCATTAGCTCTTTCACTGACAGCATTGAAGGAACAATATTCTTCCATCATTCCAGGGAAGCACCTACTGCTGAAATGATGAGAAAAGTCGATTCCATCTACTGTATGTGGAATTGACTTTTCTCATCATTTCATTGAAGGGAATCAAGATAGAGTTCTTTAAGAATAGTTTTGCATGATTATCAAATTTGGGCAGATGAAATCTGTACAGACTTGTATTGTCCTTGCTGACAGAACTATACCTTCTGGTAATTCTATTTCATCATTTATATTTTTTTCTGAATTTGGAAGCAACCACAACTTTCCCCAATTTTATTCTCTCAGGAGTCATGGGTCCTGGGTTTTGGACACATTCCATAAGTTAGTCATTATTCTCTATGATGTATCTTTTGCCCAGGTAAAGGTCATGATGAGAGTGTGAGTGATGTATATGTGTACATAATTGAATCGTTTGAATTATTACAGCAAAATGACCCAAAACATCTGGAATCCATTCTGCAAAGATAATGCTTGGAATTAGTTTCTGTGGACTTTAAAAATATTATCACCTTAAATTACCCAAATATTGTAAGGATTACATTCTATATGTACATTAAATTTAAATTAGTTATAACTAGCTTTAGCTTCACTAAGACTTTTGTTTTCACAACTCATATTTCACATAATTGCCACCAAATGGGTAAAATATTCAAAAGAAAATAAATGTTATAGATGACACTCAAGAAGATGTAGCTATCAAATAATGTTGTGGGATGAACATTTTTTAAAATAAAGCAATAAGTTTGCCAATAAAAAGATTAATGATCTGTTCTGCCTAGCAATCCAGCTATATCAAAGTGAATTGTCACATAGAGATTTGGTACCTTTGATTTTCTGAGACAGAATTGTCAATTACCTTGTACATTTCAGTTCATCTGAAATGGGATATAGAAAACAGTTTTGATCGTTTGATCATAGCTTATATAAATGGTATGAGGCTTTTCAATTTTTCTCACATTAAATATCTCTCTCCCATTCATATTACTGGAGTTAAATCATTAACATTTAGAATGTGATATGGCAGAATTGTGATTCAGCTTTTTGTCATTGGTAGAGTTATTTCCAAATATGAAGCTTTTGCATGAAACTTCATTTCATGGAAATTGACAGCTTGATCACTTTGAGATTGTAGCATTAACTTGATGTATATGTGCTGCATATGTGGTAGAGTGCAGAAGGACATTTGGCAAGAGGTTTTATCTTGTACGATGCATACATTATACAATAAATAATATTTATTTTGATTTTATTTTTAAAGTAAGAAAAGTAGCATTCCATTCATTTGCAGAGAGCAAATAAGATCTTTTATTGGAAATATTCATTTAGTGCTGTATTACAAATGACATATTATTGCTTTTTGTTTTTATTATACAAATATGGATTTTATGAAAACGCATGTTGGCTGAGGACAAAAGCTTGTCTTATATGATTTATTTAAGCAATTAATATTCTATGCTATAAACCATGTAAGAGTTTTACAAAGAATCAGGGCACGTATACTACAGTTCCAACTCTACAAAAGAAGGTGTTAGAACAATATTTTTACTGGAGCTACAAGTCAGTTCATATTCCAAACTTGCATTTTTTGAAGTTTTTGAATTCAAAGGTTCCAATTCTGAATTCTTTAAAAGAAAAATGTTGAGAAAAATTGGGAAGGAAGGAAGGGAGGGAGGGAGGAGGGGAGGGGAAACAGGGAGGAAATATGTTTTATCAAAAAAGTTTGATTCTCTGATTAAAATGTGGCAACTAAAGCATGAAAATTCTTCAAATGTAGCAGAATTAGAGGAGGGAGTCCTATAGTATACAAAAATACCCATAGTTGTTTAGAAATTCAAGTGACTACATTTAGTGCTTCTCGCTTTTAGATGAGTAGAAGGCCAAATAAAGGTTATTTTGAGAAAACCTGCTTTCAAAAAGCAAATTGTAGCTTTTTCAGAAGCATAACATAATAGTGATGGAGGACTTAATTGTCCTTACTTCTGTAGAAGACAAATTCTGCCAATCATGTTACTTCCAGAATATCTTGCCTTGTTCTTGCTGACAAGTTTTAATTCAGGGAGTGAAGGCAAGCAATAGTAAATCAACTATCCTTGACTTAATAATAATCAATAGGAAGGATTTAATTGATGAATTAGAACAGAAAAAAATGGATGAAAATAATCGTATAAGTTCCTGATTTAAGAGAATCACAACGGATAATGTAACTTTGTTAATCTTGATTAATATTGTTTCTCCATTTGATGATTCATGACAGCACAACAGCAGCCATAACAAGTCAATAAAATTATGCCATGTTACTAAAAAGACAAATATAATTTTAGGCTTAATAAATATAAATACAATTTTCAAATAATAGGAAGTAACCATTCCAACTGAGTTCAGTGACTGGTTCTTGGTTCTACCCTTTAAGAAGGATTAATAAAAACGAGAACAAGTTCAGACAATAGGTCTAGGGCAACACAGCACAGCCAGCTCACTCCACCAGCTTGCCATTGTCACCTCCAAGTCTTCTCTGCCAATTCACCACTACCAAGTTATTGCAGGACAATTTGCCACAGGGACAACTTGCTGGGGGTGGCTGAAGGAAGAATCTGGGCAGGCCAGTAGGTGGAAAGACAAATGGAGGGGCAGAGCACAGAGCAGCAGTGGTGGCTTGGGCTTCCCACTGAAGCGAAAGCTGGGTGGGTGGGCAAGTAAGCAGATAGGCAGAGTGCAGAATGGTGGAGGGGGCTTCTCATTTTCACATCCTCTGCCACCATTGCAGGCTGTTTAGTAGCTGTGGTGTTGTTCAGGCCAAGCTCCGGGCTGTTTGGATATTGGGCCATTCAGCAGCAGCAGTGTTTGGGCCATTTGATGATGGATAGGGCAGGCAGTGGGGAGGTGATGGCAGCCAGTTATGTCCTATTTACACACCCACTACCACCGAATGACCCCACCACTGCCACCCCCACCAAGCAGCCTGGAGGGGCAATAGCAGCAGGGGATTTGAAAATGGGACTTGCCTGGCTGCTGCCACCTCCCTACCACCCACTCTGCTTATTGCTGCCACCACCAAATGGCCCAAACACTGCTTCCGCTGAATGGCCCAATCTCCAAACTATGTGGAGTTTGAGGCAGCAGCAGTGGTAGCAGTAGAGGTGTAAAACTGGGAAGCCCCCATCCCTGCCACCATTCTGCACTCTGCCCACCCACTCACTCACCTGCCACCCACCCAGGTCTCTCTCCATCTGGCCATGGTGAATTGTCACCATGGCATATTGGCCATGTTGAGTTGTTCTACAGTGATTTGGCAGCAGTCAAGGGTGGTGAGCTGACTGCACCAAGTTGTCCCATTCTGTCAGATAATAGAAACAAGGTGATCTCAGGACTAGATAGTTATGAAGAGAGACTGAAAAATATGGGAAATTTTATCTTGAAAAGAGATAGCCAAGTAGGGATAATAGCATCTGAAATACTCATGTTATTACTTTTGTTAAAATAATTAGTACTGTGATTGCTGTTTTTTTTATAATTGTTTATGTGCTCTAAGTCACTGACTACTCTTCATGATCTCACAGATTTTCTCCATGACAATCTGTTTCTAACCTGGTTCTTCAAATCTTAATGGTGCACTCATTGCCATTGCAACTAAATCTATCCACATTGTTGCTGGCTGTGCTCTTCTTCTCTTTCCTTCCAGCTTTCTAAGTGTTAGAGTTGCTTCCATAGTTTTAGTCTGGCCATTTGTGCTTCATGTGAGTACTCTGGATTGATTTGTTAGATAATTCATTGTTATGTTTCCTTGGTTGTTCATTCTCAAGATTCTCCAACACCAAAGTTCAAAAACATCAACACTGTACCAGTCTTGCTTCTTCAAAACCCAGCTTTCACTTCCATGCACAGGGAATATCGTACTGCATGCATTAATTGTTTGTTTATTTATTTATTTATTTGTTTATTTATAATAAGCTGACTTTGTAAAATGCCTCTTGGGGGGGCCAAAAAGCCCTAGTAATAAGCAGGCATATACAATTGGCTATTGCCAAGCACTTAGCATGGTGCTCTAAAGACTGTAAGCTGCTCTGAATCTCCGGAGAAGGGCGGCATATAAATTAAATCAATCAATCAATAAATAAATAAATAAATAAACAAACAAAAAACAAACAAATAAATAAATAAGTTGTTCCTGGTTTTCCCCCCCAATTTTGTACATTTTTAATCCAATTACTGAATGGGGTATCTGACCTGCTCAGAGTTACTTGTTGGTTTAAAAGGGCATATAAAATTAAGAAATACATAAAATAAATATCGTACAAGAGAAGGTCATTCTAGAATTCAGGACACAGAATAGCAGACCTGAATTATAGAAAGGAAGGGATAAGAGAAGATCGTTAGATATTCATCAAGAAATGAAATAGCAAGATGTATGGACATGTGTTGCCTAGTTCAACAGAACTCTTTTTGATATTCTTATTAGGCTTCGTTAGCATACTTTTATAGATAAAAAATAGGGTGGTATTCTCAGGGGTGGGATTCAAATTGCTTAACAACTGGATCTGTGGGCATGGCCTAATTTGTGGGTGTTGCTTGGTGGTCATGTGACCCGGTAGGCATGGCTTGCTGACTGGGCATGGCTTGGTGGTCACGTGACCGGCCGGGCATAGCTTGGTGGTCACGTGATAGTAGTGTAACATTTTTTTAAAAATTATGTATTTATTTATGTATTTAGTATCTGTTCTGTTTTTATGATTAATAAAAACAAAAACTATGCTAAAAATATTGAAAATTATTTAAAATATTTTTTAATAATTTTAGTATCTATTTTGTTTTTAATTAATAAAAATTATTTTACTATTATTGTTACATGTTGATACATAAGTGTCAACATGTAACAATAACAGTAGTGTAACAAAAAAATCATTTATGCATTTATTTATATTTTTAATATTTGTTCTGTTTTTATGATTAATAAAAACAAAACAGATGCTAAAAAAATAAATAAATACATAAAGAAATTTTAAAAAGGAACTTACCAAAAATTAGGCAGGCAAGTTGGCTGGCCAGCTACGCTGGGGTCCTTGGTTGGGATTAGTCTTTGGAGCTTGCTTTGGCGAGGATGGCTGGGCAGCCTGGGAGTCGGCACTCAACCGGATCTAGCGGCAGCAGCAGGAGGAGGCAGGTGACCGGTGGGGCTGGCTTGCCTCCTCACTCACCAATCAGTAATGGAAGGCCAGGCAGCAACGGTGCAGTGGATTATGGAGAGAAGATGGCGGCTGGGTGAGGCAGGCAGCATTGGCGAGGGCAGTTTGGCAATCCTGGAGCCATTGGGATTCAATCAGGGCTGGCAGTGTGGCAGGTAGGTGACCTAAGTTTGATTGAAGATCTCACTTACCAATCCACATCTTCAATAACAGCAGCCGGGGGAGGCAGGCAGTCTGGAGGAGGCAGGCAAGCCTGGGAAGGCAGGCAGGCTGGACGAGGCTGGGCAGATGAGGCTGGGTGAGAGAAGGCAGCTGGAGGTGGCAGGGCAGTGGAAGGTAGGCAGCAATGGCTGGATGGCTGAGTGACTGACTGGCGCTGCTTTTGCTGCTGCTGCTGCTGCTGCAAACCAGCGATGGTGGCGGGTGAAAAAAGGCGGGAACTAATGCACATGCACTATGAGGAGTGTCTGGGTGAGGCGGAGTAGGGCGGAGCTGGCCGGGCAGGGGGGAGATGACATCAGTGATTGTTATCCAGGCACGATAAGGACTGATTGGGCAGGGAACAGAGGAGCGGGTGGAGAGGGGCAGGGCCAGCCAGGGGCTCATTTTACTGGTTCTCTGAACTACCGGGAATTGTAACAACCAGTTTTACCAAACCGGTGTGAACCGGTAGAATCCCACCCCTGGCTATTCTAGAAAAGAATAGCAAGATGTACCTTCTTATTATTCAATATAATTTGTGCATTCAGGAAAACCAGTAGCTAAACAAAAAGTATCAAGGCCCTGCCAGTCCCCTCTCACATTTAAGCTACCTGAAATCAAATCACAACCATGTTGTGATAGGAAGAAAAACACTTTTAGAATTTTCTCATCTACAACCAACACTGGAAGAACTTTTCGCACATGCCCAGTACATACAACTGTTGTATTATGATCAAAAGGACAGGACCTGCTTGTGGTTCAGGGGTTGCTTTAGTTCATAGTGTGAGAGGTAGAAGCAGAATCCTGTTAGTAATGATGTCCCAGTCATCAAACTTCTACCTGATGCATATTCAATCAAGCACATTAGCTTGTTGTAGCCATCAACTAAAGCAAGTATTATGGATAATAATTTATACCAAGGCCACCTTTTTACTACCTTTATAGTGATTTTAAAAAAATTAATGAACCTTGCTTTAATTGTTATATTAATTGTTTTAAGGATGGTGGTAGTGGTGGTTGTGGTGATATAGTATTACAAGTACAAAAGTAATTTTATCATTTTATAAACTGTTCCAAGTGATAAGGAAGAGGAGGAGGAGGAAGAGGATGAGGAGGAGGACGAGGAGGAGAAAATGGTGATAAAGAACATATGATATATTGGCTCAACACAGAACAAGATAGATGCAGAATATGTTCTGGTATCAGATTAATGCCAAATGCATCTTCTCAGTTTTTTATGGACTTTGTGTAGGTACAGGAGACAAAGACAAATAAGTTAATAGAAGAATATCTCAGAACTTCCCAGTAAATAATGCTGATCACAGTTCATGAGATGACCTTTAGGCTGAATGTGTGGAATATTTGGTGTAGTGACAATTTGGGTCTCATATAAAATTGTCATGGATTGAAGAAAATGGAATGTGCTCTTCCTTTGTGCTTCCCTATCTCATCATGCTCATATGCTCTTCTAGCGATTGCACTAAAATATATGAGATATCCATCAGTGGAAACCTGATCTTCTACCTGACTAGCAGGAGTTCTGCTGAAACTTCTCAGTTGGTCTATTTTCAAAAAAGAATTGTACTACAATTTATTTAACAAGATTGCCTTCTCTTTTGTACTATTCTAATAGAAAAAAAGTTATATTTTCAAATGGGTCATCTTTTGAAATTGCTGGTGGCCTAATTATTCAAATAGCTTTATATACAACTCTTTGAAATAATTGTGAATGTATTTTGCTATTCTTGCCTTTCTTGGTCAGGGTTAATTGTTAAAATAGTGAAGGAGAAAAATCATTTGGCATTTTAGTGCCCTATTTTATTCTATTGGTTCTAGTGCTAATGTTTACCAATGGAAATTGAAATTGAGGCACTACGAACATCTGTGCTACTTGCAAAGATCAACTTTTAATGGGAAATAGACTGATAGAAATGGTAATCTCCAACTGAACCAAGGTGATGATACCAAACATTTATGAGCCAGACAATATTCATGTTCTTCCATTATCTACATACTGATGGTCTTAAAAATATGTACTCCTGATGGTCTTAAAAATATGTACTCCTATCACAAAGATTTTCATAAAGGGAGCAGCACTTACTGTACAATAAGCTATTAAGAAGGCAAATTTATCATTTATCATTTTTCTCTGATCTCTATGATGTTATCAGTAACAGCAAAAGAAATAAATAAGGAGCACTTAAGAATTTCAAAAAACAACATAATTTAGTAATACTTGTATATTGATCTAACTCCAAAGATGAATTGCCTTCCCCACAGAATTGAAGAGACAGTTCCTATTACCCAGCAGGATCAATTACTTTAATTTCCTATGTAGTGGCCCAGGTGTAATGTTTCCAATCTTGAGTTCAGAACAAAATGAATTGGGTTTCTAAATTAAACTTAAATCCAAGTTAGGATCTTCACAACTTCCTTAAATATGATGTGCAATAAGAAACCACAGAAGTACAAGTGACAGTCCATATTTGGGCATGACCAGTGGTGGGATTCAAAATTTTTTACTATGATTCTGTGAGCATGGCTTGTTTGGTGGGCATGGCTTGGTGGTCATGTGACTGTGTGGGTGTGGCCAACTCAGCAAGGTGGTGCAGCACCTTGCTGCGAGTGATGTCAATTTGCCCATGCCCACTCAGTCAGGTGACCAATGCTGCAGAGACAGGGTGATTTCCTACATACTTTCCCTCCTTTCCTCCGCCCTTGGGCTGACAAAAAAAAAGCCCAACTAAAGATCATGACTGCCGGAGGGTCTGCCTGCCCAATGGGTTTTGTTTTGAAGTGGTTTTGTTTTGTTTTTTCCAGAAACCCCTTGGAGATAAATTTGCATTGCCAAATCTTACTGTACCTCATTGTTGTGGTGCTACCTGTTGCTGCTATAGGCGCTGCTGCGAATATTTGGCTGCCCAAATAAAGAACCACACCAGCTCAGGGCAACTGTGAGGAGCAAGAGGGGAAGCCAAGGCACTGGCCCCATAGAAGCCAATTTCTCTCTCTCTCGCTCCTATTAGGCACTCCCAGTGTGCACAAGGAGCATGAAGGGAAAGTGACTGCCCTCCTGGACCACGCTTTCTTCCTTTTCCCAGCAGACGCTCTCTTCCAGCCCAGTCCAGCCTGGCCAGCTAGCAGGTGGCCACATGTCCCGGGGCTCCTTATCCCCCTTGTTGCAAGATGCCTGCAGCTGCATGCTTTTTTGGGTGTGGCTGGAGTCCAGCAGCTGCACCGAAAAAAGCATGCCCTATTCTATGTGCCAGGCCAAGCAAGTCCAAGCAACTGTTGCATAGAACAGGGTGGTGCCGGACCATTGGAGAAGGGGAGCAAAGCCAGAGATCAATCATTTTTGCTGCAAGAAGCCCGCAACTGCCACATGTTCTCTAGCCCCACCAAAAAAAGCACAACGTGTGCTGGCCCATTGGAAAAGCAGAGCAGCAGCTACAGGGTACTTGTACCAAAAAAGTGGTGGCAGGAGGAGACTCTTTTTCAGTCTCCAGCCACCCCTTTTTCAGCGCAAGAAGCCTCCACCAACCTAGTGGCTCCTCTCCCCCTTCTCTGCCTGTTTGTTTTCTATGGCTGAAGAGGAGGAGGAGAGCAGTTGGGGGAGGCTTCTTGTGCTGCAAAAGAGGTGACTGGAGACTGAAAAAGAGTTGCCTCCAGCTGCCCCTTTTTCAGTGCGAGAACTCTGTAGCTGCCGTTCCACTTCTCCAATGGGCCAGTGCATGTTGTGCTTTTTTCGGTGGGGCTAGTGGGCTTCTTGCAGCAAAAATTACTGATCTCCAGCTTGAATCCACTTCTCCAATAGTCTGGTGACACCCTGTTCTATGTGCCAGCTGTTCGGACTTGCCGGCTAGGCACATAAAATAGGGTGTGCTTTTTTCGGTGCGGCTGCTGGACTCAGCCACACTGAAAAAAAGCATGCAGCAACTGCAGGCTTCTTGCAACAAGGGGGGAAAGAAGTCCTGGAACATCTGCCCACCCACTGCTGGCTGACCAAGCCAGGCTAGAAGAGGTGCATCTGCCGGGAGAAGGAAGAAAGCATATTCCAGAAGGGCAGGCAGGCAGGCAGATATCACGGGGCTGCTGCACATACGCACTGAATGTATAGCAGCTGCACATGCAGTGCGCATGTGCAGCAGCCACGGGACATCCGCCCAAGCAGCACCGTAGCCACCACATGGTAGGGAAAGCTAGGAGAGTAACGAGGGCAAGAGGACTGGGTGACCAGGTGACTGGGTCAGGGGTATGGCCAGCCAGGGGTTACCACCGGTTCAATGACCCATGCCAAATCACTGCTACCAATTTGGCTGAACTGGTGCGAACCAGTTGAATACCACCTCTGGGCATGACCCTTAAAAATGTATTTATTTATTTATTTCATAATTTTATATACCGCCCTTCTCCCAAGGACTCAGGGCAGTGAACAGCCAACTAAAATACATACAAAACACAGATATAAATACGATTAAAAAAGAATTAAATTATGGGCTGCCCAAATAAAAATCTAAAAACCCCGATTAAAATAAGTTAAAACTTTCGTACGGCCTGCTCAAAGAGCCAGGTTTTCAGGTCACGTCTGAACACCCTCAGGTCAGTGGTTGTTCATAGCCCTGGGGGCAGCCCGTTCCAAAGGGCAGGTGCTCCCATAGAGAAGGCCCTATTCCTCGGGATCACCAGGCGGCACATAGAAGGCGTCGGGACCCAGAGGAGACGCTCTCTGTGGGAGTGCACCGGTCAGTGGGAGACTACTGGCAGAATGCGGTCTTGTAAGTATCCTGGTCTGATGCCATGGAGCGCTTTAAAGACCAAAGCCAATACTTTAAAATGAACCCGGAAGGCCACTGGCAACCAATGCAGCTCGCTCAGGAGAGGCGTCACATGGGAGTATCTCGACGCCCCCATAACTACCCGCACGGCTGCATTTTGTACCAGTTGAAGCCTCTAGGTGTTCCCCTCAGGGAGCCCCATGTACAGGGCATTACAGTAGTCCAGGTGGGAGGTGACCAGGGCATGAGTGACCGTGCGTAAGGCGTCCCGATCAAGAAAGGGCCGCATCTAGCGTATCAGGCGAACCTGATAAAAAGCCCCCCTGGAGACGGCCGTGATGTGATCTTCCAAAGACAGCTGTACATCCAGGAGGACACCAAGATTGCGAGCCCCTTCTGTGGGGGTCAAGATCTTATCCCAATAGCCAGCGACAGAGTCAGCTGACTATATCGGGCCACCAGAAACCACAGCCACTCAGTCTTGGAAGGGTTGAGTCGAAGCCTGTTCCCACCCATCCAGTTCCACACAACCTCCAGGCAACGGGCCATAACCTCCACAGCATCATTGGGGTGGTTTGGGGTGGAGATGAAGAGCTGAGTGTCATCAGTATAAAGATGACATTTCACCCCAAAACCATGGATGATCTCTCCCAGCAGCTTCACATAAATGTTGAACAGAAGAGGGGAGAGGAACAACCCCTGAGGCACCCCATAAATGAGGGGCCTAGGGGTGGACCTCTCCCCCCCCCCCCGTCAACACAAATTGAGAGCGGTCCGAGAAGAAGGAGGAGATTTTAATATGGGAAAACCAAATACATTAATTAACATAATTTCATTTTCCTTTTTGTTGTGATCCTGTCTGCATCTTTGCCAGGTCACACAACTGGGAAGGGAGAAGCTGAACAGGGTGATTCAGCCGGTTTGCCAAACTAGACAAAAAATTAGCTATCTGTTCTTGCAAACCGGTGTGAACGGCTTAATCCTACCACTGAATTAGGCTCAATTGGAATCTTCTATCGGATAGTACATTAAAAGATGCCAATAGAGGCCCTTCTAATAACCACCACTACCATCATATCTCAAACCAATGAACTGGTATATTATGCTTGACTATACAACCAAGAGGAACAGAAATACATAGCTCCCACCCATCCCTGAAAATGAGGTTAGAGGCTAAGATGAAGGCAACATTAGTCATCAGGTAGAACTACAAAGGAGTGTGGAAATTAAGGATAAGATTTGACTACTGAAAAAATACAAGGGCCTGCCTACATCTAAGACCTGGACACTGCTAAACAAAACCTCACAGCACTTACTACCAGTTTAAGGAAATATATAATCTAGCACACATTGGGAGAACATACAAGGACCAGAAGACAGCAGTGATGACAGATACAGTAACAGCAACAGGAAAAAGTATAAGAAGCTGGAGAAGTATCAGGGGCTGAAAGAGGGATTAGAGAGGTTATGGAAAGAAAATAAATGTCAAAGTGGTGCTGATGGTGGTAAGAGCATTCTGGGCTGTGATTCTTAGCTGGCAGAGTGGGACCAACAGATCCCAGGAACAATATCAGAGCTCTTTGCTTAGAAGAATTAGCTCAGTTTAGCTCAAAACGGCTAAAATACTGTGTAAAACCCTCAAACTCCCAGGCTTCTGGTAAAAGGAATGATCTTGAGAAAGACACATATTTATTTATTTTATTTTATATCGAATTTATATACCGCTCTTCTCCCGAGGGACTCAGGGCGGTGTATAGCCAACTATAATATAATACACATTACAAAAGTTAAAAGAAATTAAATACACGGCTGCTGCTAAAATTTATACTTAAAAACCCCAATAATAAGATATAAAAAACCCCAATTTCTAAAAACCCAAATTCTAAAACCCCAATTTCTAAAAACCCCAATTTAAAACCCCAATTTAAAATCAGCCCAGGCAGGCCTGCTCAAAGAGCCAAGTCTTCAACGCATGTCTAAACACTCTCAGGTCAGTGGTCGTCCATAACTCAGGAGGCAACCCATTCCAGAGGGTGGGTGCCCCACAGAGAAGGCCCTGTTCCTCGGGATCACCAGGCGGCACATAGATGCCGTTTGGACACAAAGGAGACCCTCCCTGTGGGAGCCCGCTGGTCGGTGGGAGACTACTGGCAGAACACAGTCTTGCAAGTAACCTGGTCTGATGTCATGGAGCACTTTAAAGGTCAAAGCCAGAACCTTAAAGCGAACCGGGAAGACCACCGGCAATCAATGCAGCTCACGCAGGAGAGGCATCACATGGGAGTTTTTTAACGTCCCCATAACCACCTACGCGGCCGCATGTTGCACCAGTTGAAGCCTCCGGGTGCTGCCTGCAGGGAGCCCCATGTAGAGGGTGTTACAGTAGTCCAGGTGGGAGGTGACCGGGGCATGAGTGACCGTGTGTAAGGCGTCAAGAAAGGGCCGCAGCTGGCGAATCAGGCGAACCTGATAAAAAGCCCCCCTGGAGACGGCTGTAATATGATCTTCTAAAGACAGCCGTGCATCCAGGAGGATGCCTAGATTGTGAGCCCTCTCTGTGGGGTTAAGATCTCTCCCCCAATAGCCAGTGACGGAGTCAGCTGACTATATCGGACCACCGGAAGCCACAGTCACTCAGTCTTGGAAGGGTTGAGTTGAAGCCTGTTCTCACCAAATCCACACGGCCTCCAGGCACCGGGACATAACCTCCACAGCATCGTTGGGATGGTTTGGGGTGGAGATGTAAAGCTGAGTATCATCAGCATAAAGATGATACTTCACCCCAAAGCCACTGATGATCTCCCCCAGCAGCTTCACATAAATGTTGAACAAAAGATGGTAGAGGACCTGACCCCTGAGACATCCCACAAACGAGGGGCCTAGGGGTGGACCTCTCCCCCCCATCAACACAAATTGTAAGCGGTTAGAGAGGAAAGAGGACAACCACCGCAGAACGGTTCCTCCAATTCCCAACCCCTCCAACCGCTGCAATAGGATACTATGGTCGATAGTATCAAAAGCTGCTGAGAGATCTAATAGGACCAGGACAGAGGAATAACCTCTGTCACGGGCCCTCCAGAGATCATCAACCAACACGACCAATGCTGTTTTGGTGCTGTACCCGGGCCTGAAGCCCGATTGGAAAGGATCGAGGTAAGTCGCTTCCTCCAGGTACTGAGGAAGCTGACGCACCACCACACTCTTGACAACCTTCGACACAAAGGGGAGGTTGGAGACTGGACAGTAGTTATTTAAAAGAGCCGGGTCCAGGGCAGGCTTCTTGAGGAGGGGTCGCACCACCGCCGTTTTCAAGGCGGTAGGAAGCGATCCCTCCTTCAACGAAGCATTGACAATCCCCTGGACCCAGCCTCGTGTCACCTCCCTGGAGGTAGAGACCAACCAGGAGGGGCACGGGTCCAACAAACATGTGGTGGTATTCAGCCTCCCCAGCAACCTGTCCATACCCTCAGTGGTCACAGGATCAAAATCCTCCCAGATAGCAGTCTCAAGACTTGCCCCAGACACCTCCCCCCGGACTGTCTAACCGGAGTCCAGCCCGCCCCGAATCTGAGCGATTTTATCATGCAGAAATCATGAAAACTCCTCTGCCCTGCCCTGCAAGAGGTCCTCCCATGCTCTCGGCTCAAGCAGGGAGCGGGTCACTCTAAACAGAGCGGCAGGCTGATTTTCTGCCGATGCAATAAGGGCGGAGAAATGTAAATGCTTTGCCGCTCTATCGCCACCAGGTAGGTCCTAATATGGGACCTCACCTGTGTCCAGTCAGACTCGGCACTACTAGCCCTCCAAACGCGCTCCAGACGTCTTTTCCGGCACTTCATCTCCTTCAGCTCCTCTGTAAACCACGGAGCTGAATGGGATCTGTGCTGAGTCAGAGATCGCAAAGGCACAACTCGGTCCAGAGCCTCGGCAGCCAACCTATCCCAGGTGGTCACCAAGTCGCCGGCTGAGTTATGAGCCAGAGTCTCAAAAAATGGCCCAAGCTGCATCTGGAACTGCTCATCTGCTCAGTTCCACCTCCCTGCAGTGGTAGGTAGCAGCACAGAAGTCGAGCCTGAGAAGAGAATGATCGGACCATGAAAAGGGTTTTATAACTAAATCCCCAAAACTACGGTCATTCAACCACTGACCAGAGATGAAAATCAGGTCCAGCGTGTGTCCCCCCTTGTGAGTGGGGCCAGAAACTAATTGAGTCAGATCCATGGCCATCATGGAAGCCATGAACTCCCGAGCCATCCCAGAGGTTTCCCCGAGCGAAGGCAGGTTGAAATCCCCATGACTAAAAGCCTAGGGGTCTCAACCGCCAGCCCGGTTATCATGAATATATAAACAGAATCAGACCTATTGTGATCAGCAGTGATAGGCATTTAATACTTTTTACTAGTTGGAGTTTGGATCAAAATAACTCCAGTCCATGTTAATTTCATGTTACAATTCTTTTCCATTAGTACATCAATCTATTTTTGGAAACAACATGATAATTGATGTTTGTTAACACAGGTTTTTGAAATTTTAATCTTGTTCTCTATTGTTGTTCTACCTGTTAACTATTTTGTTATTAATACAGTAGACAGTTGACAGGTCAATAATTTGCAAATGGAATTAGAAATTTAAACATTTTGAGTCTGTTTCTCAAGGGATGGGAAACTAATATTGTTGCAATATATTTACCAATATTCAACTGGGGAAATAATATATATGTGTGTGTTTGTGTCTTTTTTTAATGCACATTTTTAATGTCTTGTTTAGGTTTTTTGTTTCTTTTAATTTTATATTTTAACTTTTTGAATAAAAAATAACAAGTATTTAAAAAGATAATTTTTATGCATTTACTGACACTCATGTTGGGCTCAATCATGCTAACCCCTAAAAGCACCATTTAAAGGTTCCCATAACTTGATACACTCAAATCATGTGATCGCTTAATAGCATAGCCTAGTTGACCTAATATGTAAAGGCCGTGGCATGGTTCCTATATCATTAAATCATAAAGTATTTGACTTATTTTTAACTTAACTTCACATATTGTGCAGATTCAACCTATTTTTAGCTGGAAATGTAATTTCAAAACTTAGAGAGGTGAAACACTGAAAGTATAGCTGAGGTACAAATTAGTGTTGAAAATGAATTTGTAGTTGCAGTTCTGATAAAATCCACCATGCCTAAAACTATTAGCAGTGGGGAAATGTTTTTATTGGAGTCAAAGAGAGCTTCCTTCCTGATGCAAAGGTGCAGAAGTTCCTCCTCATCATTATAACAGTTTATTTTACTGCGGTCTGTATGATATATTGTGCAGAAAACCATAAGAGAGTTGGAGGGAAATGTGAAAGAAAATTGGGCCAAGGAAGGAATGTTAATGATGTATAAAATGGCTGTGTGTATTTTATATAGTAGGAGTGATGAGCAACAGAAAGAGTAAGAAGAGCAATAGCTAGATCCAGGTACAATTTCATCATTAAAGTAAACATTTCAAGAGACTATCTGCTGTTGCAGTGACAACATTGCTGGACATTATCATTTAACTGAGATTTTACTCCACACTTGGGTCACATGATATAAAATGATCATTAGTTGTATCAATTATTTTAATGGTAGCAACATACACTATCTGGTTTTTAAAGAATCCTATAAATATAAATACATGTGAAAAAAACAGTATTTGCTTCCTAGTTCATATTAAATAATGCTAAAGTAATGCACACTTTTGATTCAGTTACATTTCCAATCACTTATAATGCATTTTTCTTGTAATTACTGAATAATTATCATAGTCTTAACACTGAATTATCTCAATTATTTGCTTGTTTTTAATTAGAACTCATTATAATGTATAAATTTTCTCTTTTTATATTTGTTGTAGAGTTCATTTTGATCTCCTTTGCAAACCAAATAATCCAAACACTAACAAAATAATTGGCATATTTTTGCAAAGCAAGGTAGAGGAATCCAGTTGTGGAAATGAGGTATATTTGTTCTATCTGCATATAGTTATTTTTTTATTTCACAATTCATTAATGGAGCCCTATTCATATAATCACTATGTACATATTCATAGCAGTCATTATAAAGATTGCAGCATCTACCATCTGGAATATAAATTGTCATCCTGAGAAACAAATTATTATGGACAATTAACAAACTCACCTTTTATAGATAGCCTTTGACTTAGGATTACAATTGGGACTGGAATATCTATCAACTAAACAATGCAGTTGTTAAGGAGTTTGGGAGAGGAATTTCAGAATTGAGGCTGCTACTAAAAAGGTCCAAAGCAGAATTTTCACCAATGGAGTCTTAGCCAATGATGGGCCATAAGTTGGGATTTTCAATTATCATAAATTAGTAGCTAGAAGATAAGAAGAAGCTGAACTTGCATACATTCTTGCCCAAACAACGTAGAATGGTTAAAATTTGTTGACTAATTCCACAGTAAACACTATAGATTTTTAAAGTTTAGTGCTTTCCTAAGATTCATTTAGTTCTCTGGTCATTAGAAAATTCCTCTAAAATACTGTATATTGATTATATATATTGAAGTTTGCAACACAATTACCGTGTTTCTCCAACAATACGGCCTCCCCCAATAGGAAGTCCCAGCATGTTTTATAGGCATAAAATGACATTAAGTTCCTCCCCTCAAATTTAGGCCTATTTTAAAACATGTGAAATGAGGGGAAGGGTGGGGGGCTTGCCATTAGGAGCGCCCCACGGGCAGCCATGCCTCACCACCAACCTCCCTACTCTCACCAAGTACTTTTGCTGCAGACCTGGATATGGTGCTGCCTGCAGGCCGGGTCAGCAGGCAGGTGGCGTCGGCGTGGATGTCGGCCTCAGCATCAGTAGGGCATTTTGTATTGGGAGACCCTCTGCTGCTGTTGCTTTCTCTTCTCACCATGCTGCCACAGTGTTTGGAGCATTGCCATGGCGTTTGGCAACCAGAGCCCCACCAGAGACACTCGGCTTCAGGCACTCCTGCCGCCGCCTTCCCGGGCATCGTTCAAAGGCAAAGCCCATTCTTTTAAAAATGATGCCCTACTATGACTAAGCCTCCCCTGCTCGAAAGGGCAGCCCAACCCCATGTGGGGAGGTGAATCTCCAGGGGCCGCAGCACAGGATTGGCCCACCCTGGGAGAAGTGCCCAGCCTCCATCTCTGCCTGGCACCAGACAGAACATGAAGAGTTTTGCCTGGGGCACCCTGCGCAGTTGACAGGCGGGCCCTCTTGCCCGGCGGCAGAGCTCTGACCAAGCAGCGAGCGCCTCCCCACCAAACTCTCTACTCATCCTGCTAGGTCTGTGTTGGAGCTGGGCGGGCTGGGCAGAACCGGGGAAGTGAGCCGTGGGTGCATACCCGCCTGCAAAGAGCCAGGCCAACCCGAGCTTGGCTTCCTGAGTCCCTCCAGCCCAACCTCATAGGGGCCACTGGGAAAGGCTGCCTGAGGCAGTGATAGCGCCCATCCTTCCATGCACAGGGAGGCAAGGCGATGGCCCATGCCACGTCCTCCTCCGAGCTGAGCCCTGCTGAGTGAATGCCTCTGCCTGATGCCCATGCCGCTGCAGCATTTGGAGTATCGCCACTGGGTTTGGAGCTGCCAGCGCATTTGGAGCTGCATGGGGACGGGGACGGGCTGGATGAGGGGTGGAAATGATGGGAAGCTGCTGGCTCTCTCCGCCAGACCTGCAAGCCAGGGAAGCAGTGCTGCCAGCGATAGGAGCGCCTGAAGCCAAGTGTCTCCAGCGGGGCTCCAGTTGCAGGGAGGACCCCTGGCCGGCCCCACTTGGCTGCGCCAAACGCCACGGTGATGCTCCAAATGCTGCTAAGGCATGGGGAGAAGGGAAAGCAACGGTGGTGGAAGGTGTCCCAATACAAAATGCCCCACCAACGCCGAGATCAACATCCAAGCCATCACTGCCCGCCCGCCCGAGGATGCAAGGGTAGGGGATTAAATCACCCTTGAAAAGACGGCCTAGCCATTTTTTTGGGGCTCAAAGAAAAAAAAAGACCTGGCCTTACTATATGAGAAACACGGTACTTGCCTTTTAAACAATGTATAGTTGTGCAGTTCTGTCAAGCATACAGGAAAATAAGCATCGCTAAGTCTGGTAAGACGTATCTCAGTAGATATGTCTTGAATTTGGCTGCATTTTCCATTCATTGAAAAAATCGACAAAAGATCATAGACATTTGTCAGAACTATTCAAAATTCAAACATTGCACAGTTCCCCCTGATAAATGCAAAGAGAAAGCAACATAAAAAAGCAAAGTCACTTTCAATTATTCCAGGAGTTTTCATGTTTCTCCAATTTTAATATCCACTGATCTGTATAATTAGACTAGAATGTCTTTCCAACAAAAGCTGTCCTATCTAGTCAGTCACACTTGAATACAAAAGTATCTTAATCTTATGGAATAATCCATTGGCACATGGACAAGATACAACAGGCATTGTTGAAAAAACAGAACTATACCTGTAGAACATTCTCTATGGTTCAGTGAGCTCCTTTCAACCATCTAAGAGTTTGTTTCTTGGTTATCACTTCTTTGCCTTTCTAGCTCTTTCTCTGATTTTATATCCACAACTTCACCCTTGTTCTTTTCTCTAGGTCATATCACTTTGGTTGATATTCCTTTTTTAATATGCTTCTTCATGCACGCATACATACATTACATGCACATCTACAAGTATTCCTGGCAAACATAAGGATTGTTTGCAAATACTGTATATAGACTACAATCTATAAAGATTCTGTAGCATCTTTTAATAAAGGAAAAGATGGATCCTGTAAAGGACAAACTGAAAGCATTTGGAACCTCTATCCTGAAAATTATATATAAAGTTAACAAATTTATTTTTCCCCTTTTATGACCCATTAAGATCATTCTACTGAATCCTACTGGTAACATGCTGAACAGAATAATGTTTCCAACTGGTTTTTGATGGAAAACCAAGAAAATCTGTTAAACATTAAATCATTGGTTTATGTAGTTTAGAAAGTTTTTAATTGTTCATTCCACAAAATTAATATTCACAAAATTAACACTCACTAACAACCTTAATAATATAATATCACTTCCACTCTTGCCATTATCCATATTATTATTATTTTCAAAAGAGGTGTGTCTTTTGGCTGCCCCAAATTACCTCTTTGTGATTTAGAAGAAGAGGAAAAACTGAGGCAAGGCAGATACCATTCTTAAAGCAGAGATTCACCATGCACTATATGTCGTGGTTTGTCATAATCACTTCAAAATCTTCTGTAGCCACAATCTATTCTAATTCTTTCCCACTTTCAGCCATGACAATGATCATAGACCACAATGTATCATGATACACTATATCTATTACCCAAAGATGATATAAAAGGATCAACAATTTGATATTATAATATAAAATTTTATTGTAATTTTTGACTACATGACTACAGTCATGTTGTCTAAATAAGGCATGCAGTCAAAAGACAATTTAGTCAAATATTTTTGGATCAACAGTTATGAGGGGTATCCAGATGGGTGATGATGCTCCAGAATTTGACCATATTTCTGGCCAACATTTAAATTGGCCAATTTAAAAGTATACTCATGGGTAGTGAGTTTATCTAAAGCTCTAAATCTTTGGATGCTACATGAGATTAAATCTTTTTAACACATTCAGATTAAAAAATACACAGATCATGAATTTTAATTACATAAAGCTGAATGACCTAGAATACTAATGGTAGCAGCATCTTATTCCTAGCTGCCATGTTTGCCCATGTAAGCCTTCCCCAAAATAAATAACTGTTCATGAAAGTGCTATGGCAATGGCCAAAAATATAAAATATAGAATATATGTATGTATTAATCATGGAATAGATCAACAATAGTGTTTTACACTACTTTGGCTCTGTCTAATTTGACTGAACTGTTTGGAGAAATAGAATTGATTTAGAACTTTACTCCAGTTAATTGGAAACTAGTGAAGCTTATATTTTCCTTTGAGTTGTTGGATGCAATTGACTCTTCAGCCTCTTATGGCTACTTAAAAACAGGGGGACAATACGTCTGTGATGGAAAACACCAGCCTCCTTGTGAATAAGCCACAGTGCCAAGCTATAAGTGCCCTGTAGACACACTGCATAAAGACTTCTCTGAAGAAAGGGTAGGTGTGTAGATTGGAAAAGAAGGTTGAGAGGAAATACACGTGCCAGAAGATGACAAAGAGAAGCCTATGGAGGAAGCAACTGCTGGAATGATTCTTATCAGGCTTGTATAAAGAGACTTGTCAAACTTTTATGCTGCCTAGTTTTTACCTAGGATGGTGCTAGTTCTTCATAGTAGAAAGCTTACTTCAAGGAAAGGAAGAAACTAGAAATGGCTCAAGGAAGGAATTGCTATATATATATATGCTTGCTACTAAGGTTGGAACCCACATTGAGACTGTTGGTGCAAGAGGAGAACAAGTTGCAAAACCTGATTACTTCCTTGGTATGGTATTTTATACTTGGAATTCTTGGTTTGGACTACTGAACTTCCAAAGAGTCTGCTTCTATTGACATCCACAGTGCCTGAATGCTAACCTCATTGTTGGAAGGAAATTAAGGATTTATTCTGTGCTCTCTTTACTTATTAGTTTACTTGGCACCTGTGGAGGGAAATAAAAAAAAGATGATAATGGGATTACATGGTCAAGTTATCTGTTTTTACATATGCACTTAAAAGAGAGGTTTTTTTAACCCTCAATTTTTCTTTTACTTTGTCTGTGATATTATTGATATCACTTCTGCCTTCCTTCCCAGCACACAATGCAAATAATGCATGCTTTTGCATTTTCCTCCTGTTAGGATGTGGCTATCTAAGTTCTAGGATTTCACTATGCCCTAATTAATTTCCTATAAATAAATCTTGTTGTAGTGACAAAACTTCCTTCACTAAGTTCAGATTAAATTCCAGCTTTCAGGAATGGTGACATGTGTACACAGAATGCTTCATCAATGCCATTCTGCAGAACGTGAGGCATAAGTGCACCAATGTGCCTACCAGTCCCTGTCCTATTGTTTCTTTTTTTATTCACGTCCATTTCATGTATTCATAACCATGCTTATACTTATACCTATTACCTAATACTTGCTTGACAAATAAAATAAATAAATAAATAAATATTTTGTTTTTCACATTGTTGTAAACTTTTGCTTTCGCCTGTCTCGAGGCTCAAGCTAACTATTGCACTGTTTCCCAAGAAATTAAGGTTCTTCTTCTTGCAGTTTATACATATACATATACATACACACATACACACATACATACATACATACTTCCCTTTCAGCAGAATCTCATCTGCCATCATCAGGTTGGTGTATTGGGTTTGTCTGTGTGTCAGGCTTTCACAATATATATATTTGTAGATTTTAGCTCTGCATTTAACACAATTCTTCCACATAGACTAGTGTCTAAACTTAGGGATCTTGGGCCTTCTTATTCAATCTGCCTTTGGATTATGGATTTCCTGTCTGGCCGCTCTCAGAAGGTCAGATTAGATAATCATATCTCCTCAGTCCTTATTCTTAACACTGGTATACCATAGGGTTGTGTGTTCAGTCCCTTACTCTATACTCTTTATGTACATGACTGCATTCCCATTCAGGCAAGGTAAAATTACCTCAAGGACCATATGTTTTAGGACTCCAACTAACTTATCAATGCAATCCAGCAGCAGAATGATACTGCATAGTTGGGAGGGAAGTAAAGCAGGAGCAATCCCAACTGTTTCAACCAGAGGGTTTCAAATTTATTATCTATGGAACAGAGCCTCTGAGAGGCCTTATTAATAACAATATCTATCCCATCTGCCTCTCTTGGCAAATACAGAACCCAATACCCAGTAGGCAGCTTTCTGAGAAAGGAACAGCCTCCTCTGAAGACTTTGGAGAATCCCTGTACTTTTATTTACATTTCCTCTCTATCTTTCCATACATAGCTTCTCAGATTTTTCATAAAATATCAGATAGATACTAAATACATGAACTCAAAAACAGGATTTCTATGTTTTCTATCTAACTTTTTTATATACTTTGAATTTATGTTTTTTAAAATGTTTGGAAAAAATCAGTTTCCATCAGTTTCCTCTATTCAATTTTTCCCACATTTTGGCTTTTCTAACACTGCAATTTCCAACACGAACTGGGGATAAAAGGTTAAATGCCTCTGAATAGAAAGCATTGATTGTAATAGCTATATTTATTAGTGATTAGAAAACTCTTACAGACTTTTTGCTAAAAAAATGAAATCATGATTTATGGGTTTGATTGTTAGAAAGTGTAGATATGAAAAGAAGGAAATTATTTTATAATCTTAGGGTAAAATAACTTGTAACTGCAGTTAAGACTGGAAGGCATTTTAATAACTTTTCTTTTCACTCTCTTTCTTTGCATTTTTTCACTTAATCTTTTCCTTTCTTTTTTATTTAAAAATTAAAAACTATATTTTTATTATTTTAAAATTTTATTTTGCTATCCCCATACTTATAGTATACATAAAGAGATGGATGGAAGGGAAAAGAGAGAGAAAGAGAGATAGAGAAATCATTGATTCTATGCAGCATATAATGTAGACAAGCTTCTCTGGAAGTTGGTTTCACAACCCTAAACATATATGGGACATGTTCCTCATGAGGTAAGATCGTAAATGCAGGCAAATGATATAGACCACAGCTGTTTCTAAAGAGAAAACCAGGGATAGCAATTCCATCTGTTGATTTAACTTAAATATACACATCTAAAATTTCCTCTTTTATAGAAGGAACATGGAAGATGAAAGAAGAATAAAAATCTGTTGCATTTGTAAGCCAAAGGGGATTCAGATAGTTTCAAAGCAGTCTCAGCTGAATCATAGCTTTCTCCTTAACAATTGTATATTAGCTCTCACTTGTACAATTGCAGAGATTTAAAGTTTGATATTGAATACAGAATTCAATATTTTTACAATCTTGACTTGAAAATAAGTAAAAGAATGTTTACTAAAAAATTTACCACTAGTTGAAACTATGGACAAATCCTTCTCCCCCCAATATGAGAAGGTTCACTAGGCATCTTCACTTGTAGCTCATTGTCCAGCCACAGACAAGAACCCAAGGATGGCTTCACTAGGATGCTATGTGCAGACAATAAAGGGTATACCCAATGTCCCTGGGGGAAGCAGCCTTAAATGACATATTCTATGTTGCAAACTTGCACTTTCTATTTCTTCTTCTAGTTTCCACTGGGAGTGACCCTTCTATCAAACATCTGACCTATTTCTCTCGCCTTTCTATTCTTTTTTGGCTATGAGGGAGGCCACAACTCCACTTCCACAGATCCTTTTATAAAATGGGTTCATTGACTGGTTAGTTCAGGAGAAGGAAAACTTGGCTCTTTTATCACTTATGGACTTCAACTTCCAGAATTCCTGAGTGAGCCATAAAAGGTTCTCCATCCCTGGCCTACTGGTTTTTCAATTGTAGGGGAAATCAATTTTTGACTTGAATGAGACTGTTTAATATACAAATGTAGGACATATTTATAAAGTCCCATTCAAGTCAAAAATTGATTTGCCCCACAACTGAAAAACCAGTAGCCCAGGGATGAGGAACCTTTTAGGGCTCATTCAGGAATTCTGGGACTTGAAGTCCATAAGTGATAAAAGAGCCAAGTTCCCCTACCCCTGGGTTAATTGATCAATGTAGATAATGGCATTGAATCAGCTTGCTCTTGGCTTAACTGTAAGGACTTTTCACTGGTATCTCCATATGTATTCCAGCAAGAAAACTTCCCAGTAATCTGCATTCCCAAGGATCCTGGTTCAGTGGTGGGATTCAAATTTTTTTACTACTGGTTCTGTGGGCATGGCTTGGTGGGTGTGGCAGGGGAAGGATACTGTAAAATCTCCAGTCAGAGGTACTATTTGCTGGTTATCCAAACTACTCAAAATTTCTGCTACTGGTTCTCCAAAACTGGTCAGAACCTGCTGAATACCACCTCTGTCCTGGTTGTTCATTTGCTCTTTTCATGCTGCTAAATCCTTTTTCAAATTCCAGCTCTTCCATAACATTTCTCTAGCAGGTCCACAAATCTGGAGAACTGTTACACAGCAGCCAAAAGAATGCTTTAAACAAACCCTCAACGCTAATAGCTGACACAAGATTTAACTGATTTTTTTCAAGAAATTAAAATGAAAAGTTCAGTCAGACAATGGTATGAAGAGAAAGGAAGGAGGGAATGCATGTTGTAACCAGAATATGGCACACTCTGAGGAAGGAGTATTTCATTGATAGATTATGCTGCTGGAGTTAAACTTTCAGCCATGGAAACCACAAATCAGGGCTCTTAGAATGTTGCAAATTAATGCTGTATGGACAACAGCACAGTGTAGACCAGTAAAGGCATGCAGTTGAGGCAATTAGATTTATGGCAGATGTTTTTCATCCAGCACCAGGACTAGGAAGAACATGGCAAAGCCTCTATATAATTATGCCCCATGATTCCCAAAGGTAGAGTGTAAAAAATGGTGGAAAGAATCATTTAAGAAAACTGATCCATATGCAGAACTCTGAACATTGAGATGCAGTTATCATCTTGAAAAAGTATATTAGAGAAAATAATATACAAAAATATGTATAGTAAGGAAAATATAGATGCAATACTGTTGATCTGTTAAGGAAATCAGTGAGAAATTTATAATTTAATGTTTTCTATCTTTAGGAAACTCAGTAGGAATGATTGGAATATTTGAAATGAAGTCATAATTTATTGAGTAAAGTACTAAAGAATTCCATATCACAACATTTTATGACAGCTTTTATTGGTGAACAACACATATAAATGCCCCTTTGAGATGTTTTCTAAAAATCTTTTTGATGTAGAAAGCACATCAAATTCATATTTCTTTTTAAGAATACAATGCTCATCTCAACTGATAAAAAAATTCAGAAAACCTTGTAAGAGGTGCTTCTTTTTATCTCTTAAAGTTCTGCATCCATGTGGAATTAGTAGATGAAAATACTTCTGCTTCAGATCACATTAGCAAAAGATAATGATTACTCCAGTATTGACATCAAATTGTGTGATAACAATAACATTGATGCAATAAAGAATACAATTGCATCAATAGAGATGTTTTTAAAATACAAGTGTACACTGTCCTTTAATGTTTCAAGCAGCAATATTCTAATCTTCATACTCTTGGTTTGTATCATTGACAAACATTTGACCTTGGTCAAAATACACAGATTGGGCAATTGCTAAAACATGGAGTTGTTTGAATAGTTAATGTTACATTCATCCCTGTAAAAATCCCTGAACTGTCACATACACAAAATTTTATAAGCCAAGAAATACATATACCAACACTTCTACTTTTATGGTTTTGGAAACCATTAAATGACTGGGGGAAAAACCCTGAAATGCAGCCAAGTAGTTATGAAAAGGGAACTCTGTGTCTTTAAGCTAGAGAGAAAAATAAAACCAATCATTCCAAATGTATTGCTTTAGTCATCTGGTTTCATTCTATTAATGACCTTTAACATCTGCAAAAATATTGTGAGAAGCTAATTTTGTTTGTACTGAGGTGGTGCAGAACAGTTTCTGGCTGTCAGTCTAGGATGTGCTAGAAAATAAAATTGTCTTTCAGGGAATCTGACAAAAAACCTACTGTAAAGGTTTAATTTATTTACAACAGGCTGAAATGAAAAAAGATTTTTCAGCATTCTAATATTAAACACTCCCCATGAATGGTATTTACACATTTATATACCTAAAACGTAGAAGAAAACTGAAAAATTAAGGAACATATTTTGCAGTTTGTGATGTTCTACAGAAATTTTAAATCACAAAACTAAGCATTTTTTACAATTGTTCTTCAGATATATGGTATGAGCACTTTTTAAAAATAAGTCATATTTCATTGAATGGAATTTCTTCCTATCCTTATTGTGATATTTAGGAATTTCTTCCTATCCTTATTGTGATATTTAGTGCAATATCATTCCTTTGCCAAACATGAAGACATACATAAACAAAGCAAGTAACTTACATTTCTGTTTTGCTCTCTGTTTTGAATCATATATCTATTTTAGAGGGCTCAGATTGTCAAATATTCTTTGGAAAAGCTCTTGTTAATTTTCATGGAATTTACTTCAAGATAAAGGTGTATAGACTTACAGTCATAGTAAGCTTCAGATGTAGAAGATCTGGGGTACCAAACTTGTGGCCCGCTGACTGGATGTATCATACACTGGCCGCGCCCATTCATAGTTTAGTGACGGGGAAAATTTTGTGATACATCACTTGACGACAATGTGACATTGTGAGTTTGACACCTCTGCAGTAGATCGTCAGTGTTCTTCCATAATGTAATTGGGAATCAATTGGCAAATTGCCAAAGAGCTTTATCTTTTTTATGAAACAACAAAGTGTTAAACTTTTCAGAAACTAAAAGAGAATATAAGAACCAGGCTAAAAGCTAAATTAAAATTAATTTATAGTTATGCTTAAAACCTATATATAAAATATCCAAATCTGAGGAATTATGGGATTTGCTTGAAACCAATTAGGGACATAACTAAATAAACAATATTCTGAAGGGTAAGCTGCAGACCCCACAGAAAGAGGATTGAATGGAAAAAGACAGATGGTCATAACATCTTTAATCTCCACTACAGAAAAATCTAATTGTATTCAGGACCAAGAGCAAATATTCTTGATGATTCCATTATCTTTTGAAGTATTCATGAGTTTAAGGACCTATGAGTTGCTGAAAACAGGTTTAATTAACAAGCATTTTTATCTGCTTTTCTTTCTGTCCTTTGAAAGTTACTGTGCATCAGTAGTGGGATTCAATTTTTTTTTACTACTGGTTCTTTGGGCGTGGCTTGGTGGGCGTAGCAGGGGAAAGATACTGTAAAATCTCCAGTCAGATGTGGTATTTGCCGGTTCTTCAAACTACTCAAAATTTCCGCTACTGGTTCTCCAGAACTGGTCAGAACCTGCTGAATACCACCTCTGCTGTCCATAAGCCAAAGTTATGGTTATAGCATTTTTTTCCTTGTTATTTCTTTTAAATCATTTGAAAACTCATTAAAAAAGAATAGAATCTGACATCAAGTTTTACTTAAAGTTATATTCATTCCTGGGAAACAGACGGCTGCTACTGCAGTTATAAATTGTGTAAAGGTCTTTGGATGTCCTAGCATTTGTATCTTAATTCTGCCTATGCAGTATAGCATACTAACAAGTAATTTCTCTAAAACAATTTCAATCACTTTTTTCTTGATTTGTGATAATTGTTTCATCAGCAGTGATATTTCGGGATGGGGATGAAGACAGGGTCAGGTTACTATCTTAAAACCTAACTTCAGTCATTGCTCGTGCAGATTTAGATAAGTTATTTCAGAAGCTTTTCAGGCCCCTCTCTCACCAGTAACTAGTCCTGAGTTTGAGAAACTTATGAAGATAATTTGCCTATCATTGAGTCCCAGCTATTTATTTTATTAAATTCTATGAAAGTCCCTTCAACAAAACCTACTAAACAACTATTCCCCCTAAGGGATATCCTTTTCACCACCATATCCAATCCAATAAGTCCCAAGCATTTTGTTTGTTTTGGTTTGTGCAGTGCCATATTTAAAAGCAGTCCCAGGTAACTTACAGATCTATAACTACATTTACACAAATGCATAAATTAATAAATGCACAAATTACATATATGCACAAATTACTTCAAACACAATGTTTGAATTCTTGGTCAACAGAGCCTTGGATATCATCTCCCTTACCCTCTTAACAGTTTTCTTCAAAGGACCCTACATTTTCAAAGACATAATATATAGATAGCCCTTGTTTATAAATAGCCCTTGTTTAACTATTAGTATCAGCAACTCCATCACTAAGTGAAGCGGTTGCTAAGTGGGAAATCACATGACTACAATTGTGCATTTCTTTTTCTTACACCTCTGCCTTTAGAATGCTCATCCCAGCAGTGAAATTATTAGCAAGAAAGGAATAAATGTTTGTATTTATATTAATTGGGGACGAAGGGGTTACAAGAGTTACTCTCTTGAAAATAAGCAAGCACACAGTGAGAAATACATTGAAAGTAAGTAATCCATCTCCCTTCATATAACTAACTCATGTTTATTTTCCAGGCTGCTTTTCTATGTGAACTAGTTCATTTTCTGTTTTATGGCTATTTTTTTTTAGATTTGGTCTCCAGACCAACCAGAGTTTCAAGTTTGTCCTTTGTTTCTTGGTCTGCAAATGTATCTTTGCACCCACAACTCCACACTCATCATATTTTCCAATCTCCTCTTTTCATTTCTGGATGGTCTCTCCACCACCAACAGTTGCACCTTCCTTTTTACTGCAAACCCTCTCCCCTTTATTCCATCTTATGATCTAATTACTGTATACAAACACAGTGGAGGGGAAACAGGAAGAAGTAGAAAAGTACTACAGAAAGGAGTTCTGCTTAAAAGCAGATATTATGAAACTTCACTAAATATCTTAATGAAATGATATTCAGCCTTTATAAAACAAGTAAGATAAAACCCTGATAAAGGCTTGACTTAACTAAATGCAGTATACAAATCAAATGTTTATCAACAATTGCATCACCAAGGAATAGCTTTTCACAATTTTGAAAAGATATCTCCTCGGAGACAAATCGTATCAAGTATAAACAGTACTGGAGGAAGAGCTTCTCCTAATCATAAAGCACAAGCAAACTGTCTTAGAAGAATTGCTTTTTCATATCACAAAATATTTCATACCAAAATATTTCTTTAAAACCAAGTTCTTACAGATGGACTTGAGGAGAAAACAAATAACAAGCGTGTTTCTTTTAAAATGAATGTACACGTGAATCCACCTGGATGTACTGGTTGTAATCCTGATGGCTTAGAAACAGTACTCCAAGTGGGAGGTAGCAAAATATGAACAATACTAATCAGATTATTTTTAACTCGCAAATAATTGCAGCTAACAAAGCATAATGTATTGGTAAGACTCTCTTAGTCTCCAGAGCCAAATTCAATTCAAAGAAAATTTTCTTTCTTAATTACAAAGTTACATCAGTAAGTTAAGTAGCATTTCTAAGTAAGTAACTGCTGGAGCACTGCAATTCATCTAAAACTATCTGAACATGAGACCCACGATCTCACAGAGTTGTTCTCATTTACATTCAGTTTCAGTTTATAGGTCTTCATCCAGTCAATCCCCCAAAACAGACAAGGATCATAGTAGGAGATGATATACTAAAGTTAATCATGTTTTAACTTCCATTGATTTCAGCTAAGTTTGTCTGGATCAAATAGCCATAACAGAATATTGCATTTGACATTCATTAAAAAGCACAATAGCAATAGCACTTAGACTTATATTTCGCTTCACAGTGCTTTACAGTCTCTATGTGGTTTAAAAGAGTCAGCATATTGCCCCCAACAATCTGGGTCTTCATTTTACCGATCTCAGAATGATGGAAGGCTGAGTTAACTTGGAGCCGATGAGAACTGAACTGCAGAATTAGCCTACGATACTGCATTCTAACCACTGTGTCACCACAGCTCCTCTGTGGAAGTATTTTCAGTGCAGATTTCATTGTACCAAGGGAATTTACCCAAGTTATTATTCAAGTATTTTAAGAAGAGTACCCATGACTTTACCATTATTTTTTTTAAATGACTCAAGAAAATCACCTTCTTTTAAGTTATGATTGGTAGAACTAAATTAATATTTGCACTGCATATATGTAACTTGTTTGTTCAATGAAGATCTAATATGCAAGTTTGCCAAGCAAACATTTGCAAAATTTGAAAAAAGATTTGGGTATTTTGGAGATTTTTTTTAAAGTTCAAGTTTGCTTTCAACATTATGTAGGTATTGCTCATGAGCTTCCTAATTATTGCTAAATCTAGAGTTACACTTTAATAGTTTGACAGTTCCAACAGAGTGTTTGTTCACTATATCAAAAGGTTAATTGATTTATTTTAATTCTTTTCCCCAGAGATTATATTAATGTTTATAATTTTTGAGTAATGAAAGGCTGCTCATTATCCCACAAATCTGAGGATGGCATATTTATTTTTTAACTGTGTTCCAGGTCACTAACAGCTTCATAAAAAAATTTATTTAACAGAAATTATATTTTCAGTCCTCTGACATGAAACTTTATTTGGTATCTACGAAGAATTTTCTTCTATTGAAACCATGGAAACACTGAGGAATAGGAAACCAAGATTAATTTTGATTAGGATTTTCTTTCTCAATCCACATTTAAATGTGAATTGCGTTTGCGTAATTTTCTAAACATTTATAAAGCAAAGAATGGCAGGTTATATAGCAATCTTAAAAATAAAATTATATTCTTATCATTCTCATTCTTATGTTTTAAAAGCAGCATTTTCTTTTTCTCAAATACGTCTCTTTAAGTGTATTTCAAATTACAAAACAGTAATGCATTACCCAGCAATATTACAATAAGCAGTCTGCCTCAGATACACCAGAGATCAAATTCATTAAGAATATAACAGACAAACAATATTGTACAGGATTAGTTTTAAAAGGTCTTTTCCTTAAACACACACTTCCTTTCTCAGAATCAACATTTATATCTGAAACTATATGTATTTCATTTCCACATCTTTTTCTTTCATATCCTCTTGATTTTCTTTGCTTTTCAGACTCATCTTTCTATCTGATAGTTGCAGAAGACATAAAGAGATACTGAATAGGTAATCATTGCTAGTACTCCAATTAAGAGGACTGTTATTCTTTATTTAATTTTTAATATAATTTTATTATGAATAATAATTACAATAAAATAAACTAATACAAACTAAATTTAGACAGAGAATAAAAAAAGAATAAAAATGCAAAGAAGAAAGGAGAAAAGGAAGAAATATTTTAAAGAAAAAGAAAAATATATAAGGAAGTGTTTTCCAACCTTCATCACAACAACCTCAAATAAATTTAATAATTCTTCACCTCCATAAGTTTAAACAGGTAAGAGTAAGATTAAAATTAAGATTAAGATGATAAAATAACATTTATTGTCATTTTCCTGTATACATAATGGTACATATTAAAATAAAATTCCGCTCTTGAAGGACTGCCATCCATGAAACAATGTCACATCCCAAGGATAACGTTAATAATATAATAACAACAGTTGCATCCAAAAATGCCAAGTTATGCAAAGATGATACCAAAATATATAACTATATATACAGACACTACATATATTAATCACAGTCCATTTTGAATAGATAGCAGAAAAAAGGGTCTCGAGAGTTAACAATGTGGATACTATATGGTGCAAAGCACTGGTGGGATTCAAATTTTTTTACTACCGGTTCTGTGGGCGTAGCTTGGTGGGCATGGCTTGGTGGGTGTAGCAGGGGAAGGATACTGCAAAATCCCCATTTCCTCCCCACCCCACTAACCTGCTTTCCAGCTCCATTCTCCTGTGCAGGGCAACAAAATAAGAGCTGGGACTCGGGAGGCAGAGAATAGATGGGGGCGGGGCCAGTCAGAGGTGATATTTGCTGCTTCTCTGAACTACTCTTGAAGGACTGGTGGTGCAGGCTGTTAATCATCTAGCACTTAGTGCAAGCCGCCTGCAATTAGTGCAGGCTCGAATCCCACCAGGCTCAAGGTTGACTCAGCCTTCCATCTTCTCAGAGTAGGTAAATTGAGGACCCAAAATTGTTGGGGGCAATAAGCAGACTTTGTAAAAATGCCACTTGGGGGGGGGGGGGGCAAAAGCCCTAGTAATAAGCAGGCATATAAATGGTGCTCCATAGACTGTAAGCCACCCTGAGTTTCCAGAGAAGGGTGGCATATAAATGCAAAAATAATAATAATAATAATACTCAAAATGTCCACTATCGGTTCTCCAAAACTGGTCAGAACCTGCTGAATACCACCTCTGATGCAAAGCTATTACAGAATGTAGTTGTTCTGCTTCTGATACCACAAAGTACCCTCCCAGAAGGCAACAATGAAAACCGGTCATGGAGAAGATGAATAAAGTCCCTGACAATACTATAGACCATGATCAAATAGCATTTATATTCCATGTCCTGGGTAAAATGAAGTTAACTTCCAATAATCTTTTCTGCTGTTCTGCACAGCAAAATTTCGTAAAGGTTTGCCAGGAAAATAAACCAACATGGTATTCCTTTTACTTCTGATATTTAATACAATCAAATACTGTCATAGGGTTTAAATTCTCTTCAATTCTTCTTTATCTCACTGCCTCTTTTGTGAGAAATTAAAAAAAACATTTTCAAATCATTCTTTCTGTTTAGCATGTATATGTCCCTTTTAATTTTTAAACTTCAGACAGTTTCTGTTGTATATTAAGTAAAGCATCCTTTTCCAGATCATTTTCTTGGCATATCATTTGTTGTTTCTCATTTTATCTGGTCAGGTGTTTGTTATTTCTTCATTAACATCTTTTAGATTTAGTCTATAACCACAAGCAGACATCATTACTGAGAGTGCTAATATTATAATTTCTAATCTCTGGCTGCATTTTTCAAAGATCTCTTTAAATATTTTCAATGTTACAATGTTTTGTGTCACTGATAGAGGAACATATTTGTATTTAAGGGTTGAAATGAAGGATCCTGAGCTTGGTTGTTTTCTTGCAGAGGTTTCATGATCAAACTAGATAATGAAACATACAGTATTTATACAGTGCTGATGTTTATTTGTAAGTCTCATATTAATTGACAACAGGCATGCATTTTTCTTCTACTTAAAACATTTAGTTCCCCTGAGGGTCCAATTTCTAAAATCATCTAACCATCCTAGTAATGAAGGTATAAGCAGGAAAAAGAGGCAAGCAGAAACAAACAGATCAACCAAGAACATTTTGGTGAAGAAGAAACCATTGGAGCTAGAGAGAACTGAAAACAAGAATTTCTATTATGAGTATTGTGATTCTGAGGCATCCAAACTAAAGATGAGGTGAATTCCACACTAGCTAAACTCTATGGGATGGGAATTCAACTAGGCAACAGCAAAAGGATCAAGGCTTTCAAGTTTCATCACATCATCCATAGCATAACAATATTAAACTGAAAATGAAATAAAATCAAAAAATAAAGTTCAGCTGATTTACCATGATACCCAGAAGATTATTTCTTTCTTTCTTAGAAAAAAAAAAATATTAGCATCTTATTTGCCCAGAGGTCTCCAAGAGCCACATCTCAAAGTATTATTGCTAGTTTTTCCACTGATTCCTGCATATCGGCTGGTGACCCCGAGGAATAGGGCCTTCTCTGTGGGGGCGTCTACCCTCTGGAATGGGTTGCCCCCGGAGTTACGGACAGCCACGGAGCTGGGGACCTTCAGGCGTGCTTTGAAAACCTGGCTTTTTGACCAGGCCGGCTTGGCTGATTTTAGTTTTGGGGTGTTTTGTTTTTATTAAATTTTAGGGTTTTAGAGTGTGGTTTTAAATTTGTTTACAGCTAGGGTTGGGTTTAATTTAATTTTATTGTTCCACATATTTATTGTTTTAACTGTACGGCTGTGCACCGCTCCGAGTCCTTCGGGAGAGGAGCGGTATATAAATAAATATTTTATTATTATTATTATTATTATTATTATTATTATTATTATTATTATTATTATTATTATTATTATTATTATTATTATTATTATATTAATGATAGCAAATGTCCCCTGGATTCACTAGCAGTTCTGCAATTGATATGACTGAGACAAACAAAAATAGTTTAAATTTTTGGTTGCACTGAAAAATCAACACAAAGTAGCAGCCCATCCATTTTATGAACACTCCATTGTATAAGATACAGATAAAGGTTCCCCTCGCACATACATGCTAGTTGTTTCCAGCTCAGGGGGTGGTGCTCATTTCCGTAAAAATTCCAAAGATGTCTCCATGGTCATTGAACAGCATGACTAAACACTGAAGGAACACGGAATGCTGCTACCTTCGCACCAAAGTGGTCTCTATTTTTCTACTTGCATTTTTACATGCTTTAGAACTGCTAGGTTGGCAGAGCTGGGACAAATAACGGGAGCTCACTCCATTACTCAGTGCTAGCGATTTGAACCACCAAACTGCCGACCTTTCTGATCGACAAGCTCAGCATCTTAGCCACTGAGCCACCGCGTCCCTACTCCATTGTATAGTAAATCTAAAATAATAATTCTGCATCCCATAATTCATCTGACATTTAAAAACCTAGCTTTTAGTTAAAAACTGTATATAACAGCTAGGTATACTGTATATATACGTGAATTAGAGTAATGACATGCTTGGAACTTGGAAGTATATGACTGTCAAATGGAGTTAATATTTTGCTCTGCTAAAAATTTCAAATGTATCTGAAATACTCACCCAATAATTCAAATTTAAAATGGATTAACTTAGCTTCACTAAAAATATGGAGTTTCTTGCTGTCTAATCTTTGGAGAACAAAAGGGATAATCTTAAAATCAGTCTTCTCCTTTTTTGGTAAATGTAAAACATAATACAATTAAATTAGTTAATATGATATTCTACAAAAAATCAGTTCACTGTAAGAAAATCAGTGTATTAATTATTGTTGAATAAATGAGTGATCATACTTAAGCAAATGGATGCAGTGCTTGTTCTTTGAGAAAAAATACACAATCTTTGTATGCTGAAATTTTTATTCCAGTCTACTTCTTCCCTTCATTGACATTAGCTTTTTTTCCTAAGGTAAAACATTTCTTCATTTCCAACAATTTCAGTTGAAAGCTAATTTTGAAGTCTATTACTTTCATTCTTAGTGAAAAGCACAATGCAGCATTTTGTTTTAATATGCCACTGAAATTGTTTGAGTAGATACACTATGGAATCAAATACAATATGCCAAAATGGTTTCCATTAACTATACACATTTGCAGTGCTTCAGTTAATGGGTATGTTTTTGTTCGTTTCTCTCATCTTTGCATCCATATGAGGAAATGATTCAGTTAATGTAACTGAAAAGTACATTCAGAAAGGTAGAGCAAATTACAAAGGCATCAAACCACCATTTCACCCACATATATTATTTTATAATGAAGTTTAATAATGACAGAAATTGTTTTTAGATTTGAACATCAGTCATTTCTGCAATTGTAGTTAATGTGAAAATCTCACTCTTGGTAATGTTTTGTGAAAACATGGCAGAAGCAGTACATCATACATTGGACTAAAATGTCATAATAAAATCTTAACTAGATATTATTGAAATATATAGTTCATTGGAAATAATTTGCAACAATTCCAAGGATTGAAATGGAGGGTTTGTTCCTATCCACTATATAACAAGAGTACAAAGGTTATTTATTGCTTTATTCCATGAACCTTATATTTTCCTTTATTACTATTTTCAGCAGACATGAGGAACAAGAGATAACTGAAAACAGTATTACAGAATCTGAATAACTTGTTTTGTGCAGATTTTCCAATGAAATAGAGATGTTTTAACAAGATTCATTATGAATGTAATATTGTGCTCCCTGAAGAACAATAAATGGATATTTGATATTTTATTATAAAGAGAAATGCTGCATCCCTATGATATTATGCATATATTGCCTTTGTTTCTCATGCCATGTAATAATGTGGATTAAATAACAATTTGGTCAAGAAGAAGTTATCATATTTATTTATATATTACTGCATATTTGTTTGTATGTATATGTATGTATATGTATGTATATATGTGTGTACATGTATACGTATATGTATATACATACATATACACACACAAACACATAAACATATCACTTCTGTGAGATACTGTATATATATATATATATATATATATACAGAAGTGCTATATGTGTGTGTGCGTGTGTGTATGTGTGTGTGTTCGGGCCTTTTCCCGTGTAAGATTGAGAATATCTTGGTGATGTTTCAACAAGGTCCCACTCGCCATCTTCAGGCTGGTGCTTTCGGCTTCATGCTTGTGCAACCATAGCGTGATCAGAGCTGCCGTCTCTCTATAAATACTGGTGGGGCAGTTGGCTGTGTTGTCATTTCTTGATTGGTTGATGGAGTTGATGTTTGCAATTTGGCTGGCTTTTTCGTAAGAATATGTGTGGCTGAGGTATTGGCTGTGTGTCTATCAGCCTCCTGTATTGTAACGACCTGGGTAATGGGCTGTGTGATGACCTTCTGAGTTCTAATCTTGTAACCTCCTGGGTCTTGTGCTATAATCTCCTGGGTCATAATGACCTGGGTAATGGGCTATGTGATGATTAGAACTCAGAAGGTCATCACACAACCCATTACCCAGGTCATTACGACCCAGGAGATTACAGCACAAGACCCAGGTTGTCAAAACAATAGAACTCAGAAGGTCATCACACAGTCCATTACCCAGGTCATTACAACACAGGAGGCTGATAGACACACAGCCAGTACTTCAGCCACACAGGTTCTTTCAAAAAAGCCAACCAATCTGCCAACACCAAGTCCATCAACCAATCAAGAAATAACAATACAGCCAACCAGCCCACTTACATCAGAGCTAGCACACCATGCCTGCCCACCAGTATTTATAGAGAGATGGCAGCCCTAATCATGCTTTGCTCGCACAAGCACGAAGCCAAAAGCACCAGCCTGACGATGGTGAGTGGGATCTCGTGAAAACATCACCAAGATACTCTCAATCTTAAACGGGAAAAGACCCAAACATGCCAAGACCTGCATACCTGTACCCGTGAAATAAATAAATATATATATACACTTTGTGTTACATTATTTATCAGTTCAACACACACATACACGTACACACACACATATATATACATACAAACACACACAAACACACACACACACATATATATATATATACACACATACAGTATATCACAGTAAGTGAGTATACCCCCTTGCATTTTGTAAATATTTAAGTATATCTTTTCATGTGACAACTGAAGAAATGACACTTGGCTACAATGTAAAGTAATGAATATACAGCTTATATAACAGTGTGCTCTCTCCTCAAAATAACCCAACACACAGCCATTAATGTCTAAACTACTGGCAACAAAAATAAGTACACTTCTAAGTGATAATGTCTAAATTGGGTCCAAGTAGCCAATTTTCCCTTCCTGGTAGCATGTGACTCATTAGTGTGACAAGGTCTTACAAGGTGTGAAGGGGGAGCAAGTGTGTTAAATTTGATGTTATCACTTTCAGTCTCTCATACTGGTCACTGGAAGTTCAATATGGCACCTCATGGCAATGAACTCTCTGAGGATCTGAAAAAATGAATTGGTACTCTACATAAAGATGGCTTAGGCTGTAAGAAGATTGCCAAGAGCCTGAAACTGAGCTGCAGCATGGTGGCCAAGACCATATAGCAGTTTAACAGAACAGGTTCCACTCAGAACAGGCCTTGCCATGGTGGACCAAAGAATTTGAGTGCCCATGCTCAGTGTCATATCAACAGGTTGGCTTTCGGAAATAGACATATGAGTGCTGCCAGCATTGCTGTAGAGGTTAAAGGGGTGGGGGTGGGGGTCAGTCTGTCAGTGCTCAGACCATATGCCACACATTGCATCAAATTGGTCTGCAGGACCATCGTCCCAGAAGGAAGCCTCTTCTAAAGATGATGCACAAGAAAATCCACAAACAGTTTGCTCTAGACAAGCAGACTTAAGGACATGTATTTCTGGAACCATGTCCTGTGGTCTGATGAGATCAAGATAAATTTATTTGGTTCAGATGGTGTCAAGTGTGTATGGTGGCAACCACGTGAGGAGTACAAAGACAAGTGTGTTTTGCCTACGGTCAAGCATAGTGGTGGCAATGTCATGGTCTGGGGCTATATGAGTGTTGCCAGCACTGGGGAGCTACAGTTCATTGAGGGAACCATGAATTCCAACATGTACTGTGACATACTGAAGCAGAGCATGATCCCCTCCCTTCAGAGACTGGGCCGCAGGGCAGTATTCCAACATAATAATGACCCCAAACACACCTCCAAAATGGCCACTATCTTGCTAGAGAAGCTGAAGGTAAAGGTAATGGACTGGCCAAGTATGTTTCCAGACCTAAACCCTATTGAGCATCTGTGGGGCCATTCCTGAAATGGAATATGGAGGTGTGCAAGGTCTCTAACATCCACCAGTTCGAGGACATCATCATAGAGGAGTGGAAGAGGACTACAGTGGCAACCTGTGAAGCTCTGGTGAACTCTATGCCCAAGAGGATTGAAGCAGTGCTGGAAAATAAGGTGACCACACAAAGTATTGACACTTTGGCCCCATTTGGACATTATCACTTAGGGTTGTACTCACTTTTGTTGCCAGCAGTTTAGACATTAATGGCTATGTGCTGTGTTATTTTGAGGGCATAGCACCTTTACACTGTTATAGAAGCTGTATACTTACTACTTTACATTGTAGCCAAGTGTCATTTCTTCAGTGTTGTCACATGAAAAGATATACTTAAATATTTACAAAAGGTGAGGGGGTGTATTGTGAGATACTGTACATTTATACATATACACATATGTGTGCATGTGTGTGTGAGAGAGAGAAGAAACAGACATCTTGCAATCTCCGGAACTAAAATTATATTTATTATACTTACTAAACTTTCGTTAGTCTCTACTGACATCATCAGAGTAATAAGCTACCATTACAGAGATCTATGCCTTTATATATCATTAATCAATTTAGCACTTGCACCCATAATAGGCCCTTCCAACTGCCTCCCACCTGTAATTGTTTTTGCTTCAGTCATGTTACTTGAAGGAATTTAACTCTTTCTTTTTAAAGTTTTTAATTTTTTTTACGACAAACATACAAACAAAACATAAAAACATAAAACCCTCTTTCAATTATATACATATAGTGTGTCAGTTGGTTGCAATCTTTTGTGCTATCCTTTTTTTTTCTTCCTTACTCACGAGTTATATAAATTCTCACCTTATCAATCTAGCTTGTGCTTATATAATATCAATTATTAAACATTCATTTGACTAAACTATTTTTCCATCATTTTATACCAGATATTCTAAATTTCATTATGGTTTACTCTTATACATTCATCCAATGGTTATATATTTTATATTGTATTCTATATCAATCTATTAACTTTTATTGTAAAGCTTACTAATCTATTTCTTTACCATGTCTTTTTGTCTAACCATTGATAAAATAAATCCCATATCATATAAAATTGTTTATCTTCTTGTTCTCTAATTTCAAATGTCAATTTACTCATTTCAGCACAGTCCATGATTTTCTTAATAATTTCCTCCTGCATCGGTATTTTTTCATTTTTCCCATTCTTAGCAAATACAATTCTAGCCGCTGTTAAAACATTTACAATCAAATATTTGAGTTCTTTACAATATATTTCCGGTATAATTCCCAATAAAAATATCTCAGGTTCATTTTTTTCCAACCATGTGTGGATTATAGTCCAATATCTTTTTGCATCCGAACATGTCTACCACATATGGTAATATGAACCAGGTATCTGATGACATTTCCAACATTTATCGAATTTATTATTGAACACCCTCGCAATTCTCTTCGGGGGTAAGGGCCACCTGTAAAACATCTTATACAAGTTTTCTTTATATGCATTTGACATTGTCATTTTATAATTTTGAGACCACAATTTTTGCCATTTAACTAAATCAATCCCATATCCAAAATTTTTCCCCCATGCAATCATTGTTTCTTTAACTTGTTCTTCCTCTATTTTAAACTCCAACAAGTGTCCATAAAGTTTTTTGATTACTTTTTCATCAGTGCCTGTTAAAATTTTATCTAAATCAGTCAACTTATCATAAATACCTTCTGTTTTAACATCTTTATCAAATCTAGATTGTATTTGCCAATTCATTTTTACACCTTGTTCTTCCAACACTTGCATAGATTTAAGTTCACCCTTTTCATTCAATATCTCACCATATCTAACTGTTTGTTCCTTTGTATATATTATTGCATAGGAAAAAGCTTCAATAGTAGATAACCATAGTGGAATTTTTAAGTAATATTGCTTTTTTATCTTCTCCCAGTTTAGAAACAACGCTTCTTGAATATAATGTCTTCTAAAATACCCCTGCATTTTAGTTCCCTTATACCAGAGAAAGGCATACCACCCTAACAGCAAGTCATGTCCTTCTAAATTCAAAAGTCTAGTATTCCTTAATGTTATCCACTCCTCTACCCACATCAAACTCATTGCTTGGTAGTATAATTCCCAATCCTCCTCATCTTGTAGCAATTTGAGTTTTATTCTCGCTTTCTTCCCTGAAGGAGTTTAATTCTTGTTGTTTCCTTCCTTGTCAGACCCAGCCTGGACTGCTTATTTCTAAGAAGTGATGTTAACCTGCCAGCTATTGCAATTTGTTGCTTTGCTCATGGCCTTGTGATAGGCCCGGCTAGTTCTTCATTATTCCTGTCTGTTATAACTTGAGACAGCTCTGCCAGGCTCCTCTGTATTTGGACAGGCCTGGCTGTGCCTTCATAGGATGAATCCACATGCCCAGGGGTGGGGACGTGTGCCATTAGTCTCTGCTCTCCGATGGGAAGTGGTCTCTGCTCCTCTTGCATAGTCTTTCCTGGTGTCTCAATGTAGTAAATCTCGAGAGTCCTCTTGACATAAGGCCGTAAGAATGACCTTCTCAAGTTAGGAATTGCATGATAAGCTCAGCTTGGCACGACACGTAGGCAAATAGTTACAGGAACTAGCTGACCACAAATATCTTGTTAATAGATAATCACGCTATCTTAGCACACAACAGTGGTCGCATCCTGCCATGGCGCCATTAGAATTATACTTCCTTGCTCCTCTTCACATATGTCTCGCTCCCCCCGCCCTGATAAAACTGCAAAATAAAAGAGGGTGGTGCGTTGCAATCGGGGGACTTCTTCATCTACCCCGGGCACAACGTGCTCTCTCACCTTGAGAAACTATGGTGTCTGTGTCAATTATTGATTCTAGTACTTAAGTACTCACCCTCGCGAGGGTCCCTCTAAATTTCACCCCTGCGGGGGCTCTACGGGCTGATCAGAAAACCTAAGGACAACGAGCAAACCGCGATAACGCGACAACTGGGGGCTCGTCCGGGATTTCTCACTTCTTCAGCTCCACGGCGTGAATTCTGTCTAGAGGTGCGCTGCCTTCACTCCCGTTGCTACGCACCTGGCAAAGGCTCTGTACAATCGTAAGTAATGGGCTCCTCACTCTCCAAAGTTTCGTCAGTTCATAGGGACGAACTTTACCAATTAGTGAAGAAGGCTAATTGTTTGCAGAAAATTAACGGCACCACTGTATATACCTTGTCTAGAAAATCTATCACCTCCTTCTTGCTTTATGTGGAGCAGCACTGTCCTGCTTATCCGGCTGAGGGCACGCTGCGTCGCACTTCGTGGGAACGCTTGGGAAAATATCTGTATGGTGTCCCCAGAGCTCCACCAGACATTCTTATGTCCTGGCGTGAGATAATGGCTGCGCTCAATACTATCTACCCCTCCACCACTCTCCCCGAGTCTTTATCTCTTGCCTCTAAAACTGCTGAGCCTCTTGCTGCTCACCTTGATTCTTCTCCCCCACCTTACCAATCTGCCGACTCTTCGGATGATATTCCTCAGCTTGCCTATGCCCCTACTTTTCACTCTGACACTCCGCACAATCGTCTGCAGCCCTCCTCTCCTTCTGTCTCTTCCATTCCTACTGATCCTCCGTCCCCACATCCCTCGGGGGAAATATTACTGCTATCCTGGCTTCTCCTTCCTTCACCTTAGAATCTTGTGATATACCTTCTGCTTACCCTATGACTCTTGTTTCGGGAGCCCCTGGCGCTCCTGTTCATAACAACATAGAGTTAAGAGTGTTGAAAAATTTAAAAGAGGCTGTAAATATGTATGGACTGCAGTCCACTTACACTCGTGGCATGCTTGATTCTCTCGTGTCTGCTAACACTGTAATGCTGTTATATGATTGGAAGATGTTGTTTTCTATGCTTATGACTCCTGCCCAGTATGTTGTTTGGCAATCTGAATATGAAAAATTAGTAGATGCTGAAATAAGACGAGGCCTCCCTAATCTGGTCATTGCTGATCACTTAAAGGGAACCGGATTTTTCTCCACCCTGATTCAGCAACAAAATTGCCCTTGCCGTGCCTTTGCAATCATTCATCTTTGTGCGATGAATGCCCTGAAACGTGTGGATGATTCAGACTCTAAATCCACACACACCTTTTTGAAGGTAGTGCAGGAGGTTGACGAGTCTTACTCTTCATTCGTTAACCGTTTGCAAACCGCTCTGGAACGCCAAATTGACAATGAGGCGGCCAGACAAGAACTTCTTATTAAACTGGCTTACACCAATGCGAATGAAGATTGTCAAAAAATACTTCAACCTGTTGCTAATAAACCTGGTGTAACCTTGGCTGAGTTCCTGCAGCTTTGTAGGATTGTGGGAACTACTTCTCACAAAATGAGCGCCCTTGCCGCTGCCATCTCTACCTCCATTTCTGCATCCCTCCCCACCTCCCCTCCATCGTCCGATGCCCTTGCCGTGTCTCGCTCTGGCAATTGTTTTAATTGTGGGAAGCCTGGCCATTTTAAAAATCAGTGTAGAATGCCGGGTGGGGGGGGAACGCCTCGTGGCCAGTCTCGGGGTACTGCACCCTATGCTGCCAAGCCAAAAACTGTTTGCCCTCGTTGCAGAAAAGGTTTTCATTGGGCTTCCCAATGTCGCTCTAACCCTCCTCCTGCTCAGCAATCGGAAAACTAGGCATGGGGTCTTCAGCTAACCCCGCTACAAAGGCTGAAACTTCTCTTTCCTCTTCTCTTTCCTTTTTACAACCTACTTCTTTCCCTGTACAGCTGACAGAGGACATCATTTATGATGATCCTGGTTCGGTCTTCACTCTCCCTCTTTCTATCACTGTTCTGAAGCCACTTCCGCCTTCCTTGCCTGTTTTGCTCATACCTAACTCCTCCCTTACCATTGAAGGCGTAGTCGCTGCACCCTTTTTGTACGACTCCTCTTCTCTGAAAAATCTCTCTCTCGCTGCCATTGGCGACCGGTGCTTTTCCCTGAAAGCGGGAACGATTGTGGCTACTCTCATTCTTCTTCCCTCTCCTGAACCCCCTTCTTTGTTTGCTCTACAGCAATCTGTTCGAGCCTCCAAACCTATGTTAACCATATTGCTGAATGGCCAAACTTTTGCTGGCCTGATTGACACCGGAGCTGACGTCTCTGTCATTCGGTCCTCTGAGTGGCCATCCTCTTGGCCCCTTGCTGAAACAACTTCAGTACAAGGCGTCGGTGGAGCGCAGGCAGCAAAGGTTAGCTCACTTTGGCTTACTGCCTCTACGCCTCATTCCTCTGTGACTGCTTATCTTAAACCCTTTGTCCTTCCATTACATTGCAATTTGTGGGGCCGTGACCTGCTATCTCAACTCCACACTTCTCTCTACATACCTTGAATTATGGCTATTTCTCCTCTTTCTCTCACTCTCAAATCAAATATTCCTGTTTGGATTGATACAGTTTATCTCTTTTCCATTTTCTCTGTAACTCGCCCCCCACTACCCTCTATGTTTCTTTCTTGCTCCTTTTGTCTCAATCTTCTCCTCAATCTTTTTCCCATACCCTGGTGCGCCACTTCTCCTGCTGCCAACCTCCCTGTGATATCACCAGCTGCCTATGGGATGCACCTGGCTCCCATCTCCCTGACCGCTATCTTGGTTCCTGGTCACCACTCCGCGGACAACAAATTCGTAGACAGCTTCTCGAGTCCTCTCCACATCCTAAATTCAACTCCTTGATTCACACGCACCGTTACAACAATGAGGGAGCACTGAATCTTCGCTCTCAGGCCCTCTCCTGTTACCAGAGGTCTCCAATCAAGAAAAAGGGAATCATCTGGCGCTGGTTTTTCAACAATACCATATATCTACAAGACTCACCCAAATATACCATCAATTATCATTTTAGAGCAACTCATCTTTCAGTAACTGATCTGACCCTCTCAGACTTTGGTCTATACCAATGTGAAATTACAAAAATGGTACGAGGCTTTGCCACTTCTTCTCGGCTGACATTATCCCTACGACAGAAGTTTATCCCCCCCCAACGGAGGACACGAAGTGCACTCACCTCCCAAGATGCCAAACATTGCACGCCCTGCTTGCAAAAAACTCAACAGGGGCAGACCATCAGAACTACATTAATATATCACACCCATTTTATTTGCACCAAACCATCCATGCACACCTGTGTGTGGAATAGCACGACGTATAGTATTTGTGAAGATAACAACAAACAAACCTGTTATGACCCCACAGGCCCCAGTCATCGCTACAACATCCTCATCACTGTCAGAGCTGGCTCATTGAAAAAGACACTGGTCAATCATGACTTTTATAATCCGAAGGTATCCCAATCGGTCACTTTTGATGCCTGCGAAGCCATGGACTATGGCACAAACGAATGCGGCTCACTTGTCTGGCGACGGACATATTCCAGCAACGAAAAGTACATCTGTGCCAGAACTTCAAATCAACACGACCCCTGTGGCAAAGGCACCTACTGCAATGAATGGAAATGTGTGGACTTTCAATCCAGAGGGCTCACAGTGCGACCCGACACCATACCCAAGAGGGATAACCTTAAAAAACTCTATATCACCCGTCTTAGAGTTCCCGATCCCAACTGTATGCAACATCAGTGCAATCCCATCAATCTCACGTTTCCAGTACCGGAAAATTGGCTTTCCTTCCAAACATGGAAAGGTACTGACAATGACTATGGCTTGGGTATTGATGGGACAGGAACCAACCCTTCAGTAGCCATCAAAATAATAGTAAGCAAAATTTCCATCGACTCAACCAGACACTCCTTATTTCATTCTGTTTATTCGGAATTGGCAAAATTGACTCACCTGACCGTACCACATGAGATGCGCAACACCTTTGTACACCTTGAAGAGACTATTGCTAAATCATTGCAAGTTAAAAATTGCTTTGTGTGTGGGGGAACTACAATGGGGGAACAATGGCCGTGGCAGGCCCAGGAAATTAACATCACCCATGTCATAACTAATTGGTCCAACTTTGATACCCTGAACACAATTCCTGAAAACTGGACCCTGACCACTAATTTGGTAGGAAGACAATGCTATCAAAGAGTTAATACCTCCGCATGTACGTTTGTAGCAGGCTCTCTTTTATGTTTAGGTACGTTCACCAACGATTCATGGGACTCTCCCAATAACCTTCCTAGGCCCATCCATAACCTCACTTCTTACCTTTCTTACCTACGGCAACCCGAGAATGATTCCGCCACCTGGCCAGCACCAACAGGGCTTTACTGGATATGTGGCGCCAATGCCTTCTCCATCCTCCCAGCCGCCTGGCAAGGATCTTGTGTACTAGGGACCATACGACCAGGTTTTTTTCTGCTCCCTTTGTCGCAAAGACAGGTCCTAGGTCACCCGGTATACGAGGAAGCCAGGGAGGCCACACGCGAGAAGAGAGACACCTCCCAAATTCATAAAGTAAATTGGAAAGATGATGAGTGGCCCCCAGAACGCATAATTCATTATTATGACCCGGCAACCTGGGCAGAGGATGGCATGTGGGGATACAGAACACCCATCTACATGCTTAACCGCATCATCCGTCTTCAAGCGGTAGTAGAGCTAATCACTGATGAAACATTGGCCACCATGCAATCCCTTGCGAGAGAGTCAGTAAAATCTCGTACTTACATAATGCAAAATCGTCTGGCACTAGATTACCTGTTAGCAAAAGAAGGGGGGGTATGTGGAAAGTTTAACCTTACCGTTTGTTGCATTGAAATTGATAACAGCATGAAGGCTGTAGATGAGGCTGCCATAAAAATGATAAAACTGGCGCATGTACCTGTGCAAACATGGAAGGGAGTGGACATAGGGGGAATGTTTGACGAGTTTCTCCCCAAGTTTCCCGGTTTAAAGGCTATTTTTATTTTGGTGGCTATAATTGCTATAGGATGTTTTCTGCTACCCTGTTTATTACCTATCTTTATTTCAATGATCAAACGTAGTTTAAATGCTATTGCTGAAGCTAAAGCTGCTGCGCAACTTAATCTCTTAATGCAAAATCATGTATATATGGCAATCCTAACTGAGGAGTGCAAGGCTCCGCTTTTGCACTTATGTTCCGATGACGACTCTGACACTGATAACCTGCCCTTGAACGAGGTTGTGCAATCGGATCGGGATGTCCCGGAGGGTATGTCCTTATCCAAGCACTATGATACTCCAAAGGAGAAAGGGTTATATTTTGAATCGGATATCGCGGCACCTTAAAAACAAAGAAAAGAGGACTTGTAGTAAATCTCAAGAGTCCTCTTGACATAAGGCCGTAAGAATGACCTTCCCAAGTTAGGAATTGCATGATAAGCTCAGCTTGGCACGACACGTAGGCAAATAGTTACAGGAACTAGCTGACCACAAATATCTTGTTAATAGATAATCACGCTATCTTAGCACAAAACAGTGGTCGCATCCTGCCATGGCGCCATTAGAATTATACTTCCTTGCTCCTCTTCACATATGTCTCGCTCCCCCCGCCCTGATAAAACTGCAAAATAAAAGAGGGTGGTGCGTTGCAATCGGGGGATTTCTTCATCTACCCCGGGCACAACGTGCTCTCTCACCTTGAGAAACTATGGTGTCTGTGTCAATTATTGATTCTAGTACTTAAGTACTCACCCTCGCGAGGGTCCCTCTAAATTTCACCCCTGCGGGGGCTCTACGGGCTGATCAGAGAACCTAAGGACAACGAGCAAACCGCGACAACGCAACATCTCAATGCTTGGTAGGCTAGTGGTAGTTCAATATGCCTATTGATAGAATTGCTGTTGGAAAACCAGGCTTCTTTTAGTAGGCGACCTCCTTTAATTAGATCAGATTTATGGGCATCCTCAATTCCATATATCCAGACATCCAGTTTACGATGGAGGAAGAGACCAATAACACGCTGGGCTTCCTAGATGTGCTAGTCAGCCATAACCCAGATGGGAGCCTTGTACACAGGCGTGTACCAAAAAGCCACAGGCACAGCCCGTATCCTACACAATGAGAGGAATCATCCCATTGCACATAAAGTCAGTTGTATTTGGGCACTGTTTAATAGGGTAGACACTCATTGTAGTACACTGACAGCCAAAGCTAAGGAGAGAGCATATCTATATCAGGTCTGCAAGCTCAATGGTTATTCCATTGACTTCATCTGAAGGTGTGCTACACCCAGGGGGCAGCAATCCATTGAAGGTCCAGTGGAACAGCTACATAGAGGGTGCTGCACACATTCTCTTGGAGCATGGAGTCAAGGTGGCATACAAACCGGACTAAACTCTAAGAATGAGAATGATGCACCCAAAGGAAACACTACCCAAGGAGGAGACATCTTCAGTGGTTTACCGCATCAACTGCAGTGACTGTGCAAATAATTACGTAGGGGAAATGGCCAATGGCTACCAACCAGAGTACACAAACACGAACTGGCTGTCCAACACAAAGAACAGTGCTCTCAGATCTGGGCACATATGCAGGAGCATCATCACACATTCAATTTTCAAGAGGCTGAAGTTGTTGCCTGTGATATAACTAAAGGAGGACGCCTACTAAAGGAAGCCTGGTTTTCCAACAGCAATTCTATCAATAGGCATATTGAAATACCACTGGCCTACATACACATACACATATACATACACATACACATAAACATATATAAACACACACAGAGAGACACATACACACACACACACACACACACATATTGTATATATACACATACATACATACATACATACATACATACATACATACATACATATGATGTTTGTATGTTAACACATTGGACCTAGACAGCACACTGCTTATCAATATAGAAAGAAAATGTAAGATATAAAACAATAAAAAATATTTCAAAAAGAAAGAAAGAAGAATTCAGAAGACGCTTCTGCTTTGTTCCTTGGAATTTGGCTTGACAAAGTTTCATTTTGTATTTATATTATTTACCATCTCCATGAAATTTCTGAGACAATGTCATCCAGATTGTGAGTCACAGAAACATATAGTACAAAGATAACTGTAACATCTGTTCCTGTTTTCCACTTACTCCTGAAGAATTTCTAAACAGCTACTTGGATGCTATATAGTCAGAAATTTTCTAGTGTTGTTGGGTTCAGAATTTGACTACCATTTCTTTAAATGAAGGTGGATCCATTTCCTCATTGGAAATCCAAATTCATATGAATTTACTCCTTCCTGTACTCAATTCTATATTATTTCCAGGTGACCTTGACCAAACCAGGTGGGACATAGATCTATTTGACAAGTGGCCAGGTTTACATCCAGGATCCATTACTTTTAAATCCACAAGATAGCATTTGGAAGCAACTCAGTCAGATGGCTCTCTTATTCCAGAAACTGAATAAGAGAAAGAGGTACAGGACACTCAGATTTGCAAGATTCAGTTATTACTGTATGGCTAATCTCAATAGAAATAGTTTTAGCATTCTTGTGGTTTTGATGTTCTGCTCCAATCTACTTAATAGTTTAAGAACAACCCAGATTTTTCAAGACATATAGGTTCAAAGTCTTCTCAGAAAAATCTAGCTAGACCATTCCTCTGCGGTTCCATGGAAAATACACAGCTAGAATCTGGCTTAAAGCAAATCCAAGTGATTTTTTTAATGTTGTTGTAGTCTTCACAAGTAGACTAAACAGCCCTGAAGATATTCCTTCCTTCCCAGGAAGCACCAAGTCAACTATCTGCAGGCATGATGATTACATTTTGCTACTCTTGCTGTCACAAAGGCTTTTATACAGAATGGATGGATATATTATTTGTCTTTTTCCAGTAATACTATAGACATTTCCACTAATGTTTCAGAAATTTATACATCTTTGCTAGAATAAAGCTTCAATTAAATATTGATTTTCAAATTTCCATTATTTATTCAGTTCTCAAGGATATTTCATTTCAGAAACAATTCCTAGAAACAACTTACTTGAGGAGACGTGGAGTGTGCCCACTCTTCCTGAATATACAGGATGTGCCATATGGACAATCCCACTGAAGACTAGCTGTTCCTGAAGACTATGCCATGAAGGGTTTTGTAGGTAATGTCTTGAATTGCAGAAGGAAGTTGACTTTCAACTAATGCAGCTCATGTAGCAGTGATGGCAGATAGAAATTACAAGAAGTCCTATTACTGCTGGCACTACTGCATTCTGAACCAGAAGTAGCTTCCAGATGATATTCAGTGGCAGTGGTAAGTAGAACAGACTGCAGTAATCCAATTATAAAATGAAAATGACATAATTGACTGTAAAGTAGAGGAAAGAGCACAACTTACATACAACATGAGCCTATGCAAAGGCCCTCATGGCCACAGCTATTACCTGTTCTTCCAGCAGTTGTAAGTCTTGGTTACACACTATTTCAAGTGAGGAAGCACAACCCTATCCAAGACCTAAGTTGAAGATATCCCTGAGCAAGGGGGAGCCAAACAGCCATATGCATTCATAGGCTGAGCCAAAGTTTGTTTCACCTCCCTATCCAGTCTCTAACAACCTATGGACACTGCGTCAGTATTTTGACTGCTTCTGCTGAGAAGCCTGGGATTAAAACGTACACTTGGCTGTCATCTGTATATATCATCACAAAATTATGCCCTTCAACAATGCTGCCAGACATCTATTTATTTGTTTGTTTGTTTGTTTGATTTGTCAATTGCTTACAAGATAATAGGCATAAGTATAAACATATGAATACATGAAATGGATACATATGAGACAAATAAAAAGAAAAAATAGAACAGGAACGGTAGGCACGTTGGTGCGCTTATGTATGCCCCCTACAGACCTCTTAGGAAAGGGGTGAGGTCAATAGTAGACAGTCTAAGGTTAAAGTTTTGGGGATTGGGGAAGAAACCACAGAGTCAGGTAGAGTATTCCAGACATTGACCACTCTGTTGCTGGAGTCGTATTTCCTGCAATCAAGTTTGGTGCTGTTAACCTCTATTGTTTGCTCTTGTATTGTTATGGTTGAAGCTGAAGTATTTGTTGACAGGTAGGACATTGCAATGTATAATTTTATATACTATACTTAGATTGGACCGAAGGCGGCGTAGTTCTAGGTTTTCTAGGTCTAGAATTTCAAGTCTGATGGCATAAGGTATTTTGCAATGAGTAGAGGAGTAGAGAACTCTTCTTGTGAAATATTTCTGGATTTTCTCAACTGTGTTAATATCAGATACGTAATGTGGGTTCCAGACTGATGAGCTGTATTTGAGTATTGGTCTAGCAAATGTTTTTATGCTTTAGTTAGTGGTGTGATATTACCAGAGAAAAAGCTACGTAGGATTAGGTTAAGAACTCTTAATGCCTTTTTGGCTATGTAGTTACAGTGGGCTCTACCATTTAGATCATTAGAGATGAGTACTCCAAGGTCCTTGACAGAGTTTGGATCATCAACAAGATCTTGACTATTTAGGTTGTATTTTATTTTCTGATTTTTTTTGACAATATGTAAGACAGAGCATTTATTTGTTGAGATTTGAAGTTGCCATTTGTTTGACCATTCTGATACTTAGTTGAGGTCTTTTTGAAGGGTAGCAGTATTTTCTGTGGTGTTGAATAGCTTTACATCATCGGCGAAGAAAATGCAGTTGCTTCTTAATATGATCACAGAGGTCATTTATGTAGAGCATGAAGAGAGTTGGTCCTAGAGCACTGCCTTGGGAGACACCAATGTTGACAGGTACAGAATTTGATAGGACGCTCCCAATTTTGACCATTTGTTTTATATTTGACAGGAATACTTCTATCCAGTTATGCAGGTGTCTAGAGATACCATAAGATTTTAGTTTAGGAGTAGTTTGTCATGTACGGCTGAATCAAAGGCTTTAAAGAAGTCTATGTAGATTGCGTCTATTGCTTTGCCCTGATCGAGTTGTGTAGTCCATATGTTTTTGCAGTGTAAGAGTTGCAGATTACAGGATAGTTTTTTTTCTGAAACCAAATTGTTTATTAGATAGTAGGTTGTTTGTCTCTAAGTGGAGGATAATGGATTGGTTCATAATTGATTCCATGACTTTACAGGTGACACAGCATAAAGAGATTGGTCTGTAATTTTTAACTAGGCTGGGGTCTCCCTTTTTGAAGATGGGGATGACCGTAGCTTGTGACTATAGGTTTGGCAAGGAGCTGGTCCTGAAAGATGTTTCAAAGAGTATGATTAGAGGTTCAGCTATGGCACTGGATAGCTTTTTTAAGAAGTAGGCACATATTCCACCCGGTTCAATAGATAGAGATGGTTTTAGATTGCATAGTGCTTTTTCAACATTGTCTTCTGTAAAATTGATATGTATTAGATCATTGTAGTTGTCTGTGGATCGACTACGAAATGGGTATGATCCATTGATGTTTACAAATATTGAGCCAAAGAATGTGTTAAAGTGGTTGGCTTTAATGGTGTCATTGTTGCAGTCTTTACCATTAGGTCCTTTCAGGGGTGGGATGAACCTTGAGTCTTTTAGTTTGTTGTTTACAAAATTGTAGAAAGCGCAGGTGGAATTGGTGCATAGAAGGTTTTCCCCTTGTTTAATGTGATAATTGGTGCATTCAGTCTTTATCTGGTGGCATAATTTTTTGTATTGGCTTTTGAAGTTGGCAACATGACCAGATTTGTTTTTCCGCCAAAGTGATATCTTTTTGGATTGCAGCTTCCTTATTGTTATGGGCAATTTGTTTTTTCTGGTTTGGGGAGTTATTATTGGTATATAGTTTGATGATTCTTTTGACTTCAAGTAAAAATATGTTGTAATGGTGAATAGAAATTGCCAATCAAGGGATGAGAGATCGTTATCTATAAGATCATAGTTGCCTTTTTTGAAATTATAATTGGAGATTACGTCATTGTGATGAGTTTTGTGTGGACGTATTTTGGGACAAAAGTCAGTCATGTTGTGGTCTACTGGATGATATCTACTGGAGGATGCAGTAAGGGTGGAGAAATTGCAATGTTAACACTATGATGTCGGCCTGAAAATGGATTCTTATCCATGTTCAAATAGATTCAGTCTTAGCCTTTTGTTTTTTCAAGCATGATCCAAAAGTCAGTTCTGGCCCTTTGTCTCCTGTTGCTGCTCAGGCAGTATAATTGGTACAAGAGAAAGGCTGAATAGGAGCAATCCAGTCCAAGACCTCATCTGTCACCTATTTCAGGCTACAATCAAGGCCTGGCCAAACCTCCCAGTAGATTCTCAAAGAAAATCACAAGCTCTTCCTGAAATCTAATAGGGTCCACTGTTATCTGATGATTGAACTACTCTTATCTCCCCAAACTAAGATCAGATATCATAGGGAGTAACTTCATCAGTTTGGCTGCTGGAAAATTGGAGTTTAATCCCCTCCTGAATTTAGCTACTTTTCTGCTAACTGCAAGCCTCACATGGAGCTTCATAGATAATCCCATGATGAAATGTGGTATTAATTGAAAAAGTGTTTCCTGCAGGAGAAAAATGCTGATATTCCAATGGCATCATTAGTTATAGAACTGATTCAAGAAGAGCAATTCACTTGTCATCGTCTCCCCCAAAAAATTACAGCCTTTTTTCCAACCAGAGACTTTGCTTTGCATTCTCATTTCATATGGTATACTTTTCCAGCTGAAATTCCAAATTAAATAAATAGCTGTATTGACAATATTGAAGTATGTTTCTGCTCTATGTGATGAAACTACTACAGTAAATGATAGTGAACCTAATGGTTTACATTTGGGGCGGGGTAGGGGGGATAGGACATTACAAACCAAATAAATCCCAGGTGTCTTATAGTTTTTAAGTCTATTTCTGAAAACATCTGGGACTAACATACATGGCATTGTAAATATTCCCATCTTAAAACGACTTTCCTCATCTTTATGCTTTTTTGTTTACACTTCTTCAGAAAGGATAAATGCATCTGAGAACATATCTAAGAACTGTTAAATTAGCCTAGATCTTTATTGTTCTCTTCAAATTGCTTTAAAGTTCCAAATTATGCTGCTAATTTTATTAAATATAATTTTTAATGCAAGTATCAAGTAATGAAGTTTAAATCAAGAAAGATATTGATAGTTAGCTGCAACTGAGAGTTGTAAAACTTGGGTTTCCAAAATATATGCAAGTTATCAGTTTCATCTCATCGTATGTTAGCAACAATATAATCAGTACATGGACAAATGCTAAAATAATGTTAATAAAACTATTTCTTCCAGATGTCTTGGACTGTAGCATCTATAATCTCTTGCCTTTGACTATGCAAGCTGGATAAAATTAGTCCAAAATATTTGGAATGAAATAGATTTCCTACCTACTGTTTTAAGGTCTTCAGCATGTGAGAGCACAATAAAACATGGTATGAACATGCAGATACAGTATTTTGCTGATTAGTAATGATAGCACATGAGTATCCTATTCCTCTACTTCATTATTAAAATACTTCTTTATATATTTATTTTCCTTTTCTCTACTATATTCATATTTTTTCATTCTTTTCTATTTTTGTGGGTTTTTTATTTTCTACACTTTCTGTTTCTTTCTTTCTATATTTTTTTCTTAATTTGTATTAGTTTTTATCTTTTTAATTGTAATATTTAATAAAATCATGGCATTTATCAAAGGGCCCAAGAGCCATGCTTGGAGAATAGATGGCCACAAACAGAGGTTCATACTTAGAATAACAGAGTAGGAAAGCCTATGGAGGCAACATTGTATAGAGCAGTGATGGCTAACCTTTTTGGGCTTCTGGGCCAAAAATTGTGCACATGCTCACATGCCAGCACCCAGAAGGCAATCTGCGCTCCCCATGACCCCTGTGCATGCGTGCGCAATCCCCCCTGCCCCCCTCCCGGGCGGGGCCTACTGCTTTTACCTTACCTGCACTGCACCTCACAGCTGATTTTCAGCTGGCTTGAGGCCTTTTTCGGCTTCCCAGAGGCTTGAAAAAAGCCTCTGCAGGCCGAATAGGCCCGTTTTGTCACTTCCGGTATTACCAGAAGTGATGAAATGGGCCTATTCAGCCTGAAGAGACTTTTTTCAAGCCTCTGGACAGTCAAAAAAGGCCTCAAACCAATCAAAAGTCAGCTGTGAGGCACCCACATGCACAGTGAGGTAAGTTTGCCTGCTTGTGTGCCAGCACAAATGGCTCTGTGTGCAACCTATGGCACGTGTATACATACCCGCAGCAGTCAATTTATTTGAAGCCAAGCCAATAATACAACTTCTTTACAGCTAGGCCCCTTCTCCACTTTCCATGCCATTAAAACTTGTACAATCCAAATTTATAAGATCAGCCCTTCAAATCTCAAAATGTGGCTTCAAGTCTAGAGACAGATCTCATGAAAGTAAAGGCTAGAGTGTGGATAACCATACTCAACTGTTTTTCCTTTGGCTTTCCTCCATTAATGATGAGTGATAATTTTTCAATCCATATGGAAACAGACATAACATTTCATCCTTGGTTTCTCTTCAGCTTTTCTACTCAGTATGAGAGATGATCTGACCAAAGCACATATAACAGACACAGAGTGCCCCAACCTTTATTGTCAGTCATATGGCAAGGACAACCTACAATATGCTCTGTATTTGGTAGCTTTAGTCTTCCACAAACTAATCTTCCTTATATCCCTACACCCATCTAATGCTCCTACCCCTACCACCTTTCTTTCTTTTTTTAAGTTCCTTTAGTCACTTGTCTTTTATATATGCTTTCTGGTTTAATGCATAAATATTTTATACCTTCTAGCTTTTCTTTTTTTTTTTAGAATGAATGTATCTTCTATGCTTTTTAATTGACTAAACCCCACCCTACTGGGTTTATGCATAAAGATTTGATTTGATCACATTATTTATAAACTCTAGAACATAGAGTCTAGAACTTGTTCAAAGAATTCAACTGCAATATCATTGTTTGGGGAAATGTTAAAATAGTTGTCTTATAGTAAAGTTCACTACAGGTTTTGAAGCAGTATTTGGTGTGCATAGTGAACAAGGCAGCAAATTGCAGTCTGCATTTTATAAGTGATTATTGAAACAGTCATTTTTGCTTACTGTCTGAAGCCTAAGTTCCTGAGAATCTAATGCATCTTCTTTCTCTCTGAGAGTTGCGGGTGGCAGGGGTACCCAAATCATACATTAGCCCTGAAAATGTATAGGCATTACAAGGAATGAAGTCCAAATTACAGCAATAGAGCTGTTGGTGCCATGAAAAAGTGCATCATTTTTTTAATATAGATTTTTGAAAAGATGGAAAATGCTGCTATCATTTCTGGCTTCCTTTCAGAATGGATACTTATTTATAAATGAATGGCATGTGTAATAACCCTGTGGCACCTTCATAAATCTCTACAATGTATAGCAGTCTGTAACACATCTGATGAGAAATGTGTTTACTCTTTCAAGATTAAAAATAGAAAAACACAATAGAACAAGTTCATTGAGAGGTTCAGGTGGCCACTTAGTCTATAATAGAATCAGGAAATGAAATTGCCCTATGGCACAAGGGAAGAAATACCACAAGAACACATTTTGAGAGGACACAAGAAACTTAGTGTAAATTTCTCAGTGACAAATATTAATGCAAAAATTAATTTTAGTCCTATGAAACCAGCAAAATAGTCATTGTTATCTTTATTTTGTTCTTGCTTCACCAATGAGGTTTCTCTGCTGCTTGGTGCTATATGTGAGCAACTTTACAAATGTCAGAAGGAGTTCTGTTGAATCATTGACGACATTCTAACAAGTCTCATAATCCATCAGATGTACACTTGAAATGAGAAAATGATAAATCAATCATGTTCTTTCCCACAGGACATTTTTTCCAGGGATACATATTCATTATGTCAAAAGAATAAAATGGACATTTTTATATAAACATATAATTGTGGAAGCTTTAAAATTATTAACAAAACATATGCTCCAAAACTCCAAAGCATGAATACTATTTCATGTGTAATTGATTAAAAGCAAATAGGTAATCCTCAATTAAGAGCTACTCCAGTGCCTTAGATATTCAGTTTTCTGTGCAGACATAAAGTACCACAATTCTCAAGATTTGTTTTTTGTTTGTTCTTCATAAGATTTTGTTGTGCAGTATGTAAATACCAATTGTTTTTAAAAATCATATAGTTCTAGAATAGTCATTTTGTGGATTTTGGTAAAAAAAAATTCAGAGGTATGTGACAGTTACCATGTGCTTTTTCCAACAATCTGGTCATATCTTGTCTTAACAACATTCTAGACAGTTGCCTGTAGGTCAGAAAAGGAGGTTATGATGATTATAATAGCGATAATCATTTGCAAGTGAAGTAAAAGTACTCTGAGTAATCATGTCCATTGTCAAATTGCTGTTACTGGTAGAAAATTTTGTTGCGGTTTTCCCAAATGTTTAACTGGAATATTCACATAAATAACATTATTACATTAATCTGACTGAAATTTCAATAGAATCATGTTTGAGGGCATTAAACATGACCATTAATACATGCACAGAGGAGCAAGGATACAAATACTGAAGTCTAAATATGAAATTTTTAAGTCTAATGCATCCATAAAACCAATATTACCATAAAGTATTTTCTTTGTTTTAAGTAATATATATAAAAATCAGGATAAAAAAATCTCATAAATAAATTTATGATTGCTCTAAAAATAACTCTGGATGTCCCCTGACAAGTAACAGCTAAAATAATTTCAAAGGTAATAACATATCCCACTGTGCACTGACATATTGTAGTTAATTAAAATGATCACACTCCAGATGCAAACTGCATTCTTTTAAAGTTCATATTTTACAGTAAATTTGCTGTGTGTATACTAGAGTCATTATTCTTTTCAGGCCTTTGGCTGCAATGTATGTGAAAATATTTATCTCTTACTGGTTCTTTTAAACTAATTTATGTATTATAAGTTATGTATCCATTCATCACTGAACAAGGATGAATTAGTTACTACGGTATGTTTTTACAAAACGCAACAATTTAATAGTCTAAAAGACTCACAGTCTTCTTTCCTATATACAAAATCACTAAACTTAATAAGATAAACTAGAAAAAAGCAGAAAAACCAACCAAAGGAGAAAGAACCTAGATTTGTCTGTTTTGCTGCTGACAGCTGAAGGAAGTTGAAATGGCTTGACTACAATGCTCAAAATTATTGCTCTCTCCACTGGCTGCCAGCACTACTTGAAATGAAAGTAGCACATAATCATTCAAATAAATAATGAAGAAGTGTGTTAATAAGCAGTTGGATTTAAATTGTTTCCAAAAGAAAATGAAACATAAAGACAAATGGGAAAACAATATTAATATATTCTATTAATGTATTTTATATACATAAATCCCTCATGTAGAAAGCAAACTATTTTATATATTAGACATTTTTATATTATCCTAGAATTCAGCAACTGCCCTTGTAGTATTTCAAAAAGCTGTTTCCGATTTACAAACAATGGATATTTACTCAACAATGATACATTTTCCTCTTTAAATACATTCAGGGATTAACTGAAGGAGTAAATATTTTACTCTTTTTTGTATCATAAAATAAATAGATACTTTTATAAAATAACTGAAAAAGAGAAATATCAAGAGAATAAACCATTGCAATTCATAGCTGTCATTATGAAAACATCCTAAAGAAAACCCAGGTTGGGCAAAGATAAACTACCTCAAACTAATTAGACTAGGCCCTGTTCAGACGTAATGTTGCTAGTTGATTTTAGGATTATCAAAAATGCAAGCACAGTTAGTTAATATGTCTATTAATTATCCATAATTCAATTTATATCTCACATTTCAGCTTAAAGTTCATAATATGAACAGGGCTATCCACAAGATTTGGTCATGAAAGTCAAGATGGTTGATCTAATCATGTAACCAAAGCCACATTTTTTAAAAAACAGATGGGCTTCAGTTGCATCATTGTGGTTGCCTTTTGCCATTTTTGACCATACTGTTCTGACCCACGCCCTTTTCCAGCAAATCAAATACAAGTCAAAAGGAACAGAAACCTTGTAATGCTTTTACAAAATAATTAGCTGTGATAAGCACAACCTTGCCAAACTGTGCGAGACTTGCCAAAAGATAACAGACAAGAAATAATTTGCAAAATAAGAATCTTCAAATACAAACTCAGGATACTGGAATGTCCACGAGGCTGTAGTTTCAAAATGTCTTTGCCTTCTGCAAAGAAGGTTAGTTTCACAGCTGGCTTTTATCTTCTTGAAGGAGTGGGCTTTACCTTGCAGCCTTACTCCTGAGTTGCCCATATTGTTGTAACTGCTCTTTCTTACAAGCAATCTTGCGTGCACGCGCACTTGGCACAGGCTCCTCGGGAACCTCATCATCACTGCTGCCAACCCCCACAATCTCTGAAGGCAGCAGTCCACTCCCTAATGAACCTGGCCCCTCATCTGAGTCCTCACTCTCCTTAGCCATCCGCACCTGCTGCCAGCTAACCACAACACGTACCCTGTGGACTGGGCTTCTCTAAAAAAGATAAAATCAAATAATGGCTTAATAGTATGCATAAATCCAACTTCTATTCCTAAGAAAGAAAAAATATAATGACAAAATTATTTTGGACTTGGCAGAATTTTTATATCCCACCCCACAAAATAGTAAAATGTACGATCTTAGTATGCTCCTTTTTGCAATTTAAACTAAACAACCAACTTTTTTTAAACAGACAAATCTACTACTACTTTTTTTTAAAGTCAGGCATTATGTAGGCAAATGCCTCTGATGAGAATCAGTAATCCATTTGTCTTGCTGCCAAGCCAAAATGGCCATGGAGGACAGTGCCCAGAAGATGGAATCATAGAAAACTGATGACAAAAAAAGACTTAATGGTCCATCAAATCTGCCCTTTGAGGGTTTTTTTAAAATTGTCAAATAATGCACACGTGTTTATCCCAAGCATATTAAAACACAGTTATTAATGACTGATCCACTATCTCTGCTGGAAGTTGGTTCCAAGCTTCCGCTACATTTTCTGTGAAGTAATATTTTCTAATATTATTTTTGAACTCAGTAAGTAGCAGATATTTTTTCAAAGATGTACGTAGAAATAGAATCAGGTTACTACAATTACTTATATCTATTGGAACACAAACTCTTCCAAGCATGGTCATTCCAGGAAATTCCTAACATAATGGCAATGTTCTGTTTCACAATGAAAATATATTAAAAATACCAGTGATTTCATATTAACCAATATGGAAGACTTATATGAGGAAGGTGATAGTGTAAGAACTTTAGAGGAAAGTAATTTTGTGTAATGCAAAAGTTCTTAATTTTTTAGTAGTCAAGCTCAAACTTTGGTCTCTCTATAATGTTTCTACCTTTATAAAAAAAACATGGAGATACAAGGATCAGTAGGAATTCAAATCTTGTAGACATCACTACCTTGATGATACAAGATAGTAAGTGATCACTTTGTAGACTAAGTTTCAGAATTCACCCTGGCTTATCAGATATGATTCATGCTATGTTATAACCTGTTAGCTTCCTTAGTGGATTGTGGAATCTTGCATCTTAATTACAGCAAAGTATCTAACAAAACACTGCATTATCTGATTAACAAGCTATTTAAATATAGACAGGTTGGCATTATAATGATCAGTTCTGGGTCCTGTACTTGTCACTGTATTTATGAATGACTTGGATTAAAACCTAGAGTTACTGCTTATAAGATTCGTGGATGCCAGGAAAAGGAATGAGATATTTAATGCCCCAAAATACAGAAATAAAATTCAACATGGCCTTGGTGGTAACCGAATGAAATTTAACAGAGTGCAATAGCAAAGTGGTGCTTTTAATTTAAAAAGAGGTATCTGACTATTTGTGATAGTAAACTGGGAATATGAGTTAGCAGTGTGATATGGAACTACAGAAAAGGCAAATACATATATCACATCAGGAGAAGTTTCCAAATCAAAGGAAATAATACCATGTTATTGTGCATGGATCAGATCCCATTCTTCAGTTACTATGTCAGTATTCCGGAATCTGCCAACTTCTGGAGGCAACTTCTCCCACTGATTAATTTTTCTGACAATAAATTTCTCCCTATTTCTAGGTTACTAGGTTAAATGATTTTGTTCAGTTTGATGATTCTGCTTTCATCAAGTAGCAGAAGTATCACAATCCAAGTACCTTTTCTGCTTCATACAGAATCATAAACCAGGTCTACAGTCTGCTGATAAGCAGACTTTATCCAATTAATAGATCATATTATTAGAAATGGGGTGAGTAATTACTTGTCAGCATATAAACTAGAAATTAGTCAAAGTGTATTTTAAAGAAAAATCCTAGAGAACAAAGAGAAACAGTAGGTTAAATTAAAGATTGAGCTTGTTTTGGCCTGAATTTGCTGGGTATTTTAGCACAAAGCAGTTTTTATACTTAAAAAAAAAAATCAATAATATTATTCCAAATTGCCTGTTGAAAACAGAAATCAAATACTAATGTTCAAAGCCTAACAAATGAAATTGCATATTTTTAGACACCCATCAAAATAAATGAGTATTTTTATCCTCACTAATAGCACTAATATCGAATTTGTTCCACTTATAACGTTGGAACTGTATTATAGGTAAGGTCACTGTATTCAGAAGTTTGTTGCTCAGGTTTTTCTCATTTTATTCCTCATTCCATCTTCCTCTAAGTATGGCTATAATATGCTGAGGAAAACAGATTGCTTTTCCCCTGACTGATAAAAGTCTATCCAAGTCACACTTTCTCCACAATGAGGTAATATTATTATGCAAAACTATAGAAGCCCTGAGACCAGTCTTTCCATAAAATAAGAATATTTTCAGAAATTGCTTAGAATGGTTTACTTTCAATTTATATGAAAATTTTGCCAAGGCTTAATAGTACGGAATGATTGTCTAGTATTATTCCTGATAATCAATGCTGATGACATGATTTATATTATATTCCTTATGAAAAATATAAGGAAAAGAATTCTCCAGATTTGTTTCTGCAACTTGCTATTACATAACAAAAGAGTTATTAAGAAGGATCACAGTGTATCCACAAAGTATGAGACCAATTGTCTCTTTAGGCTATAAACTTTTAAATTCAGGTAAATAGAATTTTTGTCAACCAACTGTGTGTGTGTGTGTGTGTGTGTGTGTGTGTGTGTGAATTTTTATTAAAAATCCAAAGTAATCTTCTACAATATAATGTTTTCTAGAAGCCCTAAATAATTGTTCTCAGATTTCCCATGCCATCTCCCTGAAAATTCAGGAGTTGCAAAAGATTGCTTCCACAGATATGACAGTACTTGATGATTTGAAAGCCTAGTGAAGAATGGCTATGGGCTATGGATATATTTCATTTACAAAAGAAATGATTCAGGAGAGATGAGATAGCAGTCTTAAATATTTGAAAGGTTGCTGAATCACATAGGAAAGGGAATGGGTTTAAAATTATAAAGAAAAAAGAATCCTGACTGTATAAGCTTTCAGACAGGAGAACAAACTGCGACATGAACTGATGAATTATGTGAAGGTCTTCAAAGAGGCTTAATAAGCTGTCAGAGATAGTTCATTTGATCCAATGTTGAGCATGAGATTGAACTAAACACTTTTAAGATCCATTCTAATACTATGATTCTATGAAGGTAGTTTCTAGAGTAGAAATCCTAGCTTGGACAAAATGGCATGAGATAATCCATTGGATCCAATAATGAGCAGGGAATTAAAATAAATGATACGATTCCTTCCAACACTATGATTCTATGAAATAATCTCTATAGCAGGGATCCTACCTTGCATATAATGACATTTGGAGAAAAATGGGCTTTGGTTGTACTCATGCTATACTGTGCAACTTGTGTCTAAATTAATATTATATTTACCCTTAATAGAGATCACAGCTTGGATATGACTAAGACTGGTAACCTAGTCTTCTCTTTCTCTGTCTTACTAAACAGCATTCCTCAGTTGATGGGTACCTATGGACTATGTATCTTACAACCCTTCTGTTCTAATGGCTTATTTTGATATTGTAGTTATTCATTTTGCTCCATTTTTATTTTGTGTAATTTCCCTCAAGGCCTTTGACAAAGATGGTTAACCAATAGTGCAAGCAAGCAAATCGGTGAATGAATGAATAAAAACATAAGAATGAAACTTATGCAGGAAGTCAATGCAGGAAGGGGTATTTTATGGTTCTGTATGAGATTGACAGCAATTAACAAAACAAATACTGTAGAAGTATATGCGCCCTAGTGGTGCAGTGATTAAAATGCAGTATTACAGGAAAATTCTGCCCACAGCCTGGAGTTCAGTCCTGACGGGAATTCAAGATTGACTCAGCCTTTCATTCTTCCGAGGTCAGTAAAATGAAGAACCAGATTGTTGGGGGAAATATGCAAATAATGTTTATGTTTAAACTGCCCAAAAAGTGTTACAAAGCACTTTGGGGTAGTATATAACACTAAATGTTATTGCTATTATTAAAGATGTCAAGAAGTTGTAATTTTTTTCCTGTTCAAAGGGAAAGACAAAAAGATTGAATGCACAAACTAAATGAATTTTTTTATTAAGTGGGTCTGAAAAGAGTACAAGAGATGACAATGAACAAAATTTGGCAACTGCAGTGTGATTTTCTGTTGGGCAGTTGGTATAGATATTTGCTTTTCAGGAAGTCACTGATATATTAAAATTTCAGAAAAAGGTTTTATGTTTTTATTTTCTTTTGCATTTGTTGATTTAGATAAAACTTATAATAAAATCAATACCCTTGAGTAATGGAATGTTTAAGTAATGTAGAGTTGAAGTTGGCTGCTGAATACATTAACTACGGAAAAGCATGTCTGAGTAGCAAATGGTTGAGTGTTAAGATACAGTATACAAATACTCATAGGAAGTTAATAGAAAGCATGTAGTTCCTCCGGAACAACATCTCCCCAGAGACACAGATGGGGTTCCAGAAAATTCTTAAGACCTGGCTATATTCCCAGTCCAGGATTAATGTAATTGTTATATAATGATGTATTTTGTATTGTTTATACTTCTAGATGTTTAGTCTGGGTTGCCTGCTTATGTGGGTTGTAACTGTTTTAATTGTACTACTGGGGTTGTTGGTTTTTTTGGTCGGGTTGCAAACTGCCCAGGGCCTTCTGCGGTGGGTGATTATAATAAATCTAATAAATTAAATGTGAGGAACAAATACTTGTCAAGTGAATAAAAAATGGTATGCCTAAAGCATGTATTTTGGTCACTTTGTTAGATAAAATGTGAGTTGGATATGTCAGGATAAGAATAAAAGTTAATTGAATGCAGTAGGAATCGGTTACATAAGAAACAAGTCTGGTAAGTGAAAAAAGAAAGGTTAAGAAATGAGTGGGTACCAAATTATTGTGGACTGAACACAAAATGGAAAAATAAAGCCGGAAATATGAAAGAAAAGTGAATGGATTGAAAAGAGGAATTTGTAGTAGGAGGTGTTAGTGAGATCCTCAAAAAACAACTAAGAAATTTAAAAAGGGATAATGCATGAGAGTGGTGGAAACAAGAACAGTTTTCAGGAATCTAAAAGTATAGAGAGATATAGCTGATCATTTAGAATAAACTAGTCGTGATTCCTTTTAGTTTATCATATCTTCCATTTCTTTGGGTTACTCTTTAATGTTCCTTTTCTGTATTTTATGAAAGAACATTTCTTACCCCAAATGGGAATTGTATGATGGTTATGTTTTATGCATACATGCATTCAGAAAACCTGCAGGATACCAGGTTGCTAAAACATATCTCCTAAAACAGTAGGGTCATGCTAATAAAACTTTTTAGAAATAGAAAAATGAAATGGACCAACATTTAGAAATATCTTAAATTTCATAAATTTTGTATTGACCATTAGATGGCTGTTGGCTTCAACCAACAGAGCTTTCTTATATTATTATTATGACTCCTCAAGTTTATTGCTTTTAATAATTCCATTGCATCTATGAGCATTGCAAACTACATGATTGGTAGGGGATTCTGGGAAAGGATTTGTCTATTCTATTCTAGCCTTCGCTGGCTATTGGTGGGGAAATTTTGCCCCCCACAGAGGGGGCACGCAATCTGGGCGTCCCCCTGGATGTACGGTTGTCACTTGAACATCATATTGCGGCCGTCTCCAGGGGGGCGTTTTATCAGATCCGTCGGATCTACCGGTTGCGGCCCTTTCTGGATCCGGGCGCCCTGCGCACGGTCACTCAGGCCCTTGTCACCTCTCGCCTGGACTATTGTAATGCTCTCTACATGGGGCTCCCTGCGGGGAGCACTCAGAGACTCCACCTGGTGCAAAATGCGGTCGCGCGGGTGATCATGGGGGCGTCACGTAGCTCCCATGTGACGCCTCTCCTGCGCGAGCTGCATTGGCTGCCAGTGGCTCTCCGGGTTCGCTTTAAGGTTCTAGTTTTGACCTTTAGGGCGATCCATGGCATTGGGCCAGGTTATCTGCAGGACCGCATTCTGCCGGTGATCTCCAGCAGGCCGATGCGTTCTCACAGGGAGGGCTTTCTCCGGGTGCCGTCGGCCGCTATGTGTCGTCTGGCAGCCCCGAGGAGTAGGGCCTTCTCTGTGGGGGCCCCTGCCCTCTGGAATACCCTGCCACCTGAACTTCGTACCAGCACGGACCTGAGCCTTCAGGGGCGCGCTGAAGACCTGGCTCTTTGAGCAGGCTGGCCTGGGCTGAGGTAGTTTTAAATTGTCTCCTAAATTTGATTTTAATTGGGTTTTAAAGTTGGGGGGTGGGTCTTATTAATATAATCAGCCATTATTTAATTGTCTTTTAATCTTTGTACTGTTTTTGGGGTTTGGATTTGGCTGTACACCGCCCTGAGTCCCTAGGGAGAAGGGCGGTATAGAAATCCTAATAATAAATAAAAATAAATAAATAAATATTCCAACTTCTTCAAATTAAGAGGATCTCATCAGAACTAATCTGCACTTTACATTTAGTTCATAGTGAACCATGTCTACTGAGTTTGTGAATTGAACATTGTCTTTCTGTTATATGATCTCAACAACTGGACATTTTCTGGGTCTCTGCATTTGTACAATAAGCTATCTGCTCCAATTTGTGTGCATAATACTCCAGTGCCTGTCAGGAATGGAAATAATATTGATGCTTTTCATGGTCAGTCCCATTTTTCATTGAGAAAAGTTTAGTCAAACAATGTTGCCGTTAACAAGTCTAATAATAGTAAATTTTCTTCTCCTAATGGAGCTACTGTAAAAGCAAAGACACTTGGTTCATATTCCAGTTATACTGCACTGTTTGTGAATAAACACAAATGCGTGTCATTATCAGTATGTATGAAACAAGTTATCAGTCTGCACTAAGGATGAGCAGAATGTATGGCATTCTTTCATAAAAGTGTATTTCTTGCTATAATGAAAAGTAATCAATTAAAATGGCAGTACATTTTGTCCAATGTGTTTAGAAATCCATCTTTTTTATTAATATGTGTTCATTTTTTTTCTCTGAAATAAGCAGCATTTAACATTACATAAAAGCTTTGTCTAATTTAGGATCAACAATATTAATGACAAATTTCACTATATGTAACTTAAATAAGAACCATCAACACTTTTGACATTTTATTCAACTCATATAAACCATGATTATGGTTTCTGGTTTATCCACATAGAAAAAGTCAAAACTGTTACAACTTTTTATAGGAAAAAAAACATATAATGGCAAGAAGTTTTCAAAAGCCAATGAAAACTATATGTGAAAGACATGTTATTTAAATAGATTTGCCAATGTAAGGGGGAAGGTCAGAAGAACCAGCAATTTAATAGAGTTTATTTTTACATGATTTAGTTCTGGATTAATGAGAAGATGTTATACATTATCAAAGTCCAGTGAGACAATGAAGTGATGTGGTCCTATCCAATATTTACTTCCTGGTTTTGGGGTGCTTCAGCAGCCTCATTTCCAAGATGTGTGTGGATATGTGTGCGCACATGTGTAATGACCCTTCAAAATGACTTACTTGTGAAAAAGTACGTTGTTCCACTGGTGACTGACTGTGAGCAACTGACTATGGGCTTGGTTAAGTCTTTCATATTGATTAATATGAAGCAACTACATCCTTAAGATTGGTAGAATCTGTACAGGAATTTATAGATGTGGTGGCAATCTCCTAGTCTTGTTTAATCTTTAAGCAGCATTCTTTAATGATGGTATCCTTTTGGAAAACCTGTGAGAATTGGGGATCAGAAATACAGTTTTGTAGTAGATTTGCTTATTCCTGAGTAAAACATCCCATCAATGTTAGTAGAGAAAGAAATGTCAAGACTTAAGCACTCCAAAAGGGGTATTTCAGGACTTGGACCTCTTTCCCATCAACCTCAATACCTACACCAAGGGAAACTACTGGTGGAATTTTGGTCTGGCCGTAGAGGTTGTAAGCAACTGGATGTGAATGAATAGGATTAGGGTGAAGCCTGGCAAGATGGAGATGTGTATATTCAGAAACACTAGTTCTAGAACTGTGACATTTTAGAAGGAATGACATTAATACCTAAAGGGGCAGATGAGTAGATATGAGGTCCTCTTGGATTGACAAGAACAACAGATGGAAGCCATGTCTAAGATCTTTGACTTAGGTCTTTACCACGAGCAACTGTGGGACACTCTGACCACTGCATGATTCACCTTGTTTCTGCCTACAGACAAAGACTTAAAACCATTAAACTAACAATTAAATCAGTGAGGACTTGGTCGGATGAGGCAAAGCTGAAACTCCAGGCCTGCCTTGATTGCACTGATTGGAATGTTTTTGAAGATGCCTCTGCAGACCTAGATGAGCTTACAGATACTACAACATCATATGTTAGCTTCTGCGAAGACTTATGTGTACCAACAAGGAACCTGAAAATATATAGCAACAATAAACCTTGGTTCACAGCTAAACTTAAGCAGCTACGTCGTTCCAAAGAGGAAGCTTACAGAAAAGGTGACAGAATGCTATACAATCAGGCCAGAAACATATTAACAAGAGAGATCAGAGCAGCAAAAAGAAGCTACTCTGAAAAGTTAAAGAACCAATTCTCAACAAATGAACCAGCAAACATGTGGAAAACTCTTAAAAACATCCTGGCTTCAGCAAACATCCTTCCCAGGCAGAAGGAAATCAACAACTAGCAGATGACCTGAATGTGTTCTACTGCAGGTTTGAAAAGAAACCACAGCCATCTATCTCCACAACACACATCTCAAACACACCAACAATAGACAAGCCTCCTACAACTGGCTCCAATCCATTGGGCTCACAACCTCTGGTGATCACAGAAAAGAAGTGCAAGATCTATTACACAGACAAAAGCCAGGAAAAGCACCAGGGCCAGACAAGATAACTCCTTCTTGCTTAAAAGTCTGTGCTGAGCAATTGGCCCCCATCTTCACCCGAATCTTCAATAGATCAGTAGAGATGTGCTATGTTCCTTCCTGCTTCAAATGTTCTACCATCATCCCAGTGCCGAAGAAGCCCTCCATCAAGGAACTGAATGACTACAGACCAGTTGCTCTAACATCTGTAGTTATGAAAATCTTTGAAAGGCTTGTGCTGTCCACCTGAAAACCATCACGGATCCGCTGTTAGATTCCATGCAGTTTGCATACCAAGCAAATAGATCGACAGATGATGCTATTAACATGGCTCTGCACTACATCCTACAACACCTCAAATCTCCAAATACCTATGCAAGGGTCCTCTTTGTGGACTTCAGTTCAGCATTCAATACCATCATTCCAGACACTCTTCTAAGTAAACTAAACCAACTAGCAGTACCTGAACTCACTTGTAAGTGGATCATAAGCTTCCTAACAGACAGAAAGCAGCAGATGAAGCTAGGCGAAATCACATCCGATATCTGTACAATCAGCACAGGGGCCCCCCAAGGCTGTGTGCTATCTCCACTTCTCTTCTCCCTATATACCAATGACTGTATCTCAAATGATCCATCTGTTAAAATACTGAAGTTTGCTGATGACACAACAGTCATTGGTCTCATTCGAGACAACGATGAATCTGCATACAGAGAGGAGGTTATACAACTTGCCTCGTGGTGTAACCGAAACAATCTGGAACTGAACACACTCAAAACCGTAGAAATGGTGGTAGACTTTAGAAGAAACCCTCCCATACTACCATCTCTTACAATACTAAACAACACAGTATCAACAGTAGAGACCTTCAAATTTCTAGGTTCTACTATTTCACATGACCTAAAATGGACACCTAACATCAAAAATGTCATCAAAAAAGCACAACAAAGAATGTTCTTTCTGCCAGCTCAGAAAGCTCAAAGTGCCCAAGGAGCTGCTGATCCAATTCTACAGAGGAATTATTGAGTCTATCATCTGCACCTCTATAACTGTCTGGTTTGGTTCTGCAACCCAACAGGACAGACACAGACTTCAGAGGATAATTAGGACTGCAGAAAAAACAATTACCACCCACCTGCCTTCAATCTGCACGAGTCAAAAAGAGGGCTGTGAAAATATTCACAGACCCCTCACATCCCGGACATAAACTGTTTCAACTCCTTCCCTCAAAACGGCGCTATAGAGCACTGCACACCAACAACTAGACACAGGAACAGTTTTTCCCCAAAAGCCATCACTCTGCTAAACAAATAATTCCCTCAATACTGTTCAACTATTTACAAAGTGTACACTACTATTACTGTTAATCTTCTCATCACTCCTTATCACCCATCCCCTCCCACTTGTGACTGTAACTTTGTTGCTTGTATCCTCTGTTTCCTAGTATGATTTGATGTTGATTGTACCCTATGACTATCATTAAATGTTGCACAGTATGATTCTTGATTCTTAACGAATGTTCCTTCTTTATGTATACTGAGAGTATTTACACCAAGACAAATTCCTTGTGTGTCCAATCACATTTGGCCAATAAAGTATTCTATTCTATTCTATTCAGCGTTGGCTGGTATGACAACTGTGACTTTCTCTGGATCAGGAAGCCCTACCAACAGTTATCCATTCCAGTATCATGTTATGGCAGGTTTACTACAATTTGATCTACAAAATAATAGTTTTTCAAAACATAGTTGACAAGGACCAGGTGTATATTTGAACCTTATCTCTTAAGTGGTGGAATCAATCCTTCTCTTAGAGACTTAGTAAGAAAAATACTGTCTTAAATTAGAAATTTGGACTGGGCTATAATTATTCATTCCCAAAATTCTGTAATCTAACCCTTTTTTCCTTTCATTAAAACTGATTCAAAGACTGAATAACACTATATTAGGCATGCTTTGTTGATAAATGCTTGATAGCTGTCCCCAAAGGCTATTTAGAAGTTAAAGTGATACCAATACAGTAGTTTTTTATTTGCTGACAGGTCAACAACAGTAGTATGAGACCTGTTGGCAGTTGGCTTTTGGGTACAAATTAACGTGTTAATTGTGATTTTAAAAAACCCTTTGGAACCATCCGATTCATGCTAAATATGCCAGCTCACTGTATTCTGACAAAGAGGGCAAGCTGAAAATCCTCACTCCAAATGTTGGGATAGGTATGTGGAAGAAAATTTATAGCTGTAAAATCATATGGGGTTTTGCAGCTATGATTACTGACTTATTTGATTTGAGAAAACGATCAGTGATTTCTGGTATGTATCCATATCTGTTGTAAACAGATCTGATGAATGTAATTGTCACTAAGCCCAGAAGTTATACCATAAAAGGATTTTTGTAACTGTGAAATATATTCTCTTCCACTGAACCGGTTTTATTCCTTTTTCAAAAATAATTTCATATTCAGAAAAGTTGCTCAGTTTCTAAACCAATTTTTGAAGTTTTTAAAAATTACCACTGCAAACAAGGCAAAATATAGAACAGAAGAACATCAGAAAAACTGAAATAGACCAAAGGCCAACTACCATCTTTTTTATTTATTTATTTATTTTATTTATTTATTTGATTTGTCAATCGCTAACAAAATAATAGGTATAAGTATAAACATAGTTATGAATACATGAAATGGATACATTTAAGAAAAATAAAAAGAAACATTAGGACAGGGACAGTAGGCACATTGGTGCGCTTATGCACACCCCCTATAGACCTTTTAGGAAAGGGGTGAGGTCAATAGTAGACAGTCTAAGGTTAAAGTTTTGGGGTTTGGGGAAGAAATCACAGAGTCAGGTAGAGTATTCCAGACACTGACCACTCTGTTGCTGAAGTCATATTTCCTGCAGTCAAGTTTGGTTTACCTTGAGTTTGTATCTATTGTGTGCTCTTGTATTGTTATAGTTGAAGCTGAAGTATTCATTGACAGGTAGGACATTGCAGTATATAATTTTATGTACTATACTTAGATCGGACCGAGGGTGGCATAGTTCTAGGTTTTCTAGGTCTAGAATTTCAAGTCTGGTGGTATAAGGTATTCTGCAATGAGTAGAGGAGTGAAGAAATCTTCTTGTGAAATATTTCTGGACTTTCTCAACTGTACTAATATCAGATACATAATGCAGGTTCCAGACTGCTGAGCTGTATTCAAGTATTGGTCTAGCAAATGTTTTGTATGTTCTAGTTAGTAGTGTGATATTACCAGAGAAAAAGCTACATAGGGTTAGGTTAACAACTCTTAATGCCTTTTTAGCTATGTAGTTACAGTGGGTTCTAGCATTTAGATCATTGGAGATGAGTATTCCAAAGTCTTTGACAGAGCTTGGATCATCAGCAAGGTCTTGACTATTCACCTTGTATTTTATTTTCTGATTTTTTTTGCCAATATGTAAGACAGATTATTTATTTGTTGAGATTTGAAGTTGCCATTTGTTTGACCATTCTGATACATAGTTGAGGTATTTTTGAAGGATAGCAATATTTTCTGTGGTGTTGAATAGCTTTACATCATCGGCGAAGAGAATGCAGTTGCTCTTAATATGATCACAGAAGTCATTTATGTAGAGTATGAAGAGAGTTGGTCCTAGAACACTGCCTTGGGGGACACCACTGTTGACAGGTACAGAATTTGATAGGATTTGAAATTTTGATCATTTGTTGTCTGTTTGACAGGAATGCTTCTATCCAGTTATGCAGAGATACCATAAGATTTTAGTTTAGTAGTAGTTTGTCATGTACAACTGAATCAAAGGCTTTACAGAAGTCTATGTAGATTGCGTCTATTGCTTTGCCCTGATCGAGTTCTGTAGTCCATATGTTTTTGCAGTGTAAGAGTTGCAGATTACAGGATAGTTTTTTTCTGAAACTAAATTGTTTATTAGAGAGTAGGTTGTTTGTCTCTATTTTTGGAATTACTTAGGCCCTATGGAAAACCCACAAACAAGATATAAGCTTTACAATACCCTCCTATCTCCAATATATTGGCCAGAAATTGGTAATAAAACCAATATTGCATCTAGTGTTTTCTTTTATCCCACCTTTTTATTTTTATACATAACTCAAAGTAGCATACATACATATTATTCCTTTCTTGTCTTATACTATATTCCCACAACAATAACCCTGTAAACTGGGTTGAGCTAAGAGAATACCTGGCCCAAGCTCACCCAGTTAGTTTTTGTGCCTAATATGGAACTAAAACTTACTGTCTCCTGGTTTCTAGACCAGCATCTTAAATCACATCATTCATAAATTTGTTCATCATGTTTTTTTCTAATCAACAACATTTTCCTACAGGAACATTTCTTATACTTAAGTTTAAAATCTTTATTTTTTAAAAAAAATCTAAACAACCCATAGGACGGACTCTTGTTATTATTTTTAAAATCTTACTTCAATTCCATCTGGTCTCTTAATATGTTAATAACTTTTCATATAACTTATAGTTTAGGATCTACATGCTACCAGAAGAGGAGTCTAAGAACATGTAACTGCTCATCTCTTTTTGTCTGTGTGTATGTGTTTGTATATGTATGTATGTACCTGTGTATGTGTCTGAGAACAACTGTGGAAAAAACTGACCTTAGGGCCAGTCACTCCCTCTCTGTGCAACTCACTTGGTGGTGGTGGTTGTGAGGGTGGGGGGGAAGAGGAGGAAGGATATTGGGTATGTTTGCCATCTTCAGTTATTTATGTAATTTATAGAATAATAATGATGGGATATATACATAAATCAACAGCAACAGAAAGAGATTCCTTAACTATCTATGCTATGTAGAAAATCTCCTCTTTAGTTTTAAGTAAGTTTTGAGATACTAAAGGGTCAATTGTACTAGCTATGGATATCTCCCATTCAAAGAAAGCATTTCCAATTAACAGGAGCAGAATTATCAGTAAATTAATCCCCCCAAAATATGAGGTAGTGCAGTCAAAATGGCTGGCAACCAAACCCCTAGCGGTGTAAACTAGTGCTTTGGATATATGACAATTTAAACATGTAAATATGCTTTGTAAGTTGTATTGTTTTGCCATTACTTTATCAATTTGATTAATAGTAATAGCAATAGCACTTAGACTTATATACCACTTCACAGTGCTGTTACAGCTCTCTCTAAGTGGTTTATAGAGTCAGTATATTGCCCCCAGTATATCTGGGTTCTCATTTTACTGACCTCAGAAGGCTCAAAACCTTGAGCCTGGTCAGATTCAATCTACCAAATTGCAGTCAGTGGGCAGTCAGCAGAAGTACCCTGTAGTACTGCATTCTAACCACTGCGCCACCGCAGCTCAATCATTATTTGTTCCACAATGTAAGCAAATGTAGATCCAGCCACAAAGTGCTTCTGCTCTTGGTGAGCTACAGAATATTTGTTATGCTATGGAGGCAGGACTACAATTATGAGGCTGCCCTCATCTCATGGAAATGCATGAAGAAGCTATATCACAAATTCAGCACTCACCTAGCCCATACATAGAGCACCAAAGAAGTTTTCTCTACAGCATGAAATTTGGAGAAAGCTATTAGAAGATTCTCAAACCTCCCTGGCAATTCTCACAAGCTCTTTGTTGAAACATATATTATGGAGAGAGAGGAGAGGGGACAAAAATAATTTCTTGGCAATCTCTGATTTTCAAATAGCTCTTGTTCTGTCCTAGGCTTCCCCAAAAAGAACTGAGCAGACCCTTTGTCGCAACAAAATGTCTTTTATTAAATGAATGTGAATTTCTTGTATTCACATTCAGCCAACGGCCTGGCAAAGAGTCTTTCAAGGGCATAATTAGGAACTCAACCCTTACCTATCTTGGAAAGCTGCCCGGTAAATATTTCCAAATGCAGTGCTGACAAGGAAGGGCTTAGCACAGTCTCTAGGATGCACAGATAAATCTTCACAATGATGGAACGAATGATCAAATTGTTTTCTGCAAAAGTCCCCTCCCCTTTGTTCATCTTTTAATCCTTATGGGAGGGACCATACATCATCCACCTGTGTCCTTACTCCCATATCGACCCTGAGTTTGTAATTGTTCTTTCCTTTTGGCAGCTGTGCGCATGTGCAGGCTGGGAACCGGTTCCAGCTGCTCCACTGTGTCACTGCTGTCTGAGCCTGAAGGCAGATGATGACTGCCAGACTGCCCTGGCCCCATCTCTGCCTCTGATGCAGATCCCTCATCTGAGTTTTCCTCAGCCTCCAGGACTGGCCCAGGTTCCTCCATAACCTCCTTGCTGTCCAACTCTGCTGCCAGCTGTGCCAGCCGCCAGCGGCCAAGGCAGTGTGCTAGGACCAACTCTCTTCATACTCTACATAAATGATCTCTGTGATCATATTAAGACCAACTGCGTTCTCTTCACCGATGATGTAAAGCTATTCAGCACCACAGAAAATACTGCTAGCCTTCAAAAAGATTTCAACTATGTATCAGAATGGTCAAACAAATGGCAACTTCAAATCTCAACAAATAAATGCTCTGTCTTACATATTGGCAAAAAAAAATCAGAAAATAAAATACAAGCTGAATAGTCAAGACCTTGCTGATGATCCAAGCTCTGTAAAAGACCTTGGAATACTCATCTCTAATGATCTAAATGCTAGAACCCACTGTAACTACATAGCTAAAAAGGCATTAAGAGTTGTTAACCTAATCCTATGAGCTTTTTCTCTGGTAATATCACACTACTAACTAGAACATACAAAACATTTGCTAGACCAATACTTGAATACAGCTGAGCAGTCTGGAACCTGCATTATGTATCTGATATTAGTTGAGAAAGTCAAGAAATATTTCACAAGAAGATTTCTCCAGTCCTCTACTCATTGCAGAATACCTTATACCACCAGACTTGAAATTCTAGACCTAGAAAACCTAGAACTATGCCACCCTCGGTCCGATCTAAGTATAGTACATAAAATTATATATTGCAATGTCCTACCTGTCAATGAATACTTCAGCTTCAACCATAACAATACAAGAGCACACAATAGATACAAACTCAAGTAAACCAAACTTGACTGCAGGAAATACGACTTCAGCAACAGAGTGGTCAATGTCTGGAATACTCTACCTGACTCTGTGATTTCTTCCCCAAACCCAAAAACTTTAACCTTAGACTGTCTACTATTGACCTCACCCCTTTCCTAAAAGGTCTGTAGGGGGTGTGCATAAGCGCACCAATGTGCCTACTGTCCCTGTCCTAATGTTTCTTTTTATTTTTCTTATATGTATCCATTTCATGTATTCATAACTATGTTTATACTTATACCTGTTATCTTATTATTCCTTGACAAAATAAATAAATAAATAAAAACAATAGCCCTATGAAACATTATCTAGAAATTTGGGAAGAGAATCTCTAATATATGGAACATATGAAGTAATGTATTGCTACCTATTACTAAGCAGAGATAGAGTAGAGGCTCTGATCTGTTCTCTGGAGACTGGGTATAAAAGCCAGCTGAAATAAAAGCACAGTGAATGTTATCTCAGCAAGTATGTTTGTTATCTGGTCTGTGATGGCTCCCAGATAGATTCTCTAAGGAGTTACATTTTGTGGGTTCTCCTGACTTCAAAGAACCAAGTCAACCTTGGCACCACTTTGTGTTATATACCAGTTACATATTTTCTTGGGACAGATAGTATTGACAATGGTAATTAACGTGCTTATCATGGCAAGACTAAGCTAATGAAATGGTGCCTGAAATGGGCTGCTTTTGATCTACAAAAAAGCTCTGTGTGACTTACCTACCAGGATGTCTTCATGTCAAATCTGTAAATTCTGTTTGCTCAACATAAAAGGGGAAGGTCCAGGTTCTGGACCCCTCCTAGGAAAAGGCAAGGATCTACTGGTTGGAACTTCTTCCTTCAGAGAACTTCAAACCGGCTGATGTAAAAATTGTTTTGTTTTGTTTTGTTTTGCAGACTAGGCTATTATGCTACCAGTGGTATGTCATCCATGAGTAGGAAATGCTGGATAGATGTAATTGTTGAGCTATATTTTATTTGTGAATCATTTTATGTTTGTTGTTTAGGGAATGTTTTTAATGCTCTCATTAATTTGAGTCCTTTTTTAATGTGAATTGCCTGAAGTCATCCTGGAGTACAACAATATATAAAAATGGCAAGAGGCGGAGAGATTTTCAGTTTTTTAAAATACAGTACAATAATGGAAACATCCTAATCACTTTATTTTAATACTCAGCTGTTAAAACATAAAAAGAAATACAATTGGTATCATTATATTCCAAACATATTATTATAAAAAAATCTTCATATGAAACTGGATAATGATGAATGAGCTCCTTAAATTTTATTAACCCAATATAATTATTTAATATCAACAAGTGGAGAGTGTCAAGATCTGAATATCTTTTCCTTTCATCTATATTAACCTTTAAAAAAGTAACTCAAGCCTCTAAATCTGAATTCTTATATTAGAATACTTTTATTTTGTTTCATTTAAGTTATGGCCTATTTCATGCACATGTCCTGTTAAAAAAAATCCAATTCCCTGGGTATAAAATAATTCATAGATTGGTCTTGTAAATGCCTAGAATGGCAATGCTGAAGAGATGTGCAGCAGTGAGGACCTATCTTCAATATTTTGATTAGTTCTGCTTGGCTTATAGCTGAATGGATTTAAGATGTGCGCATTAAACAGAGTCATGTCTTTATGGTGACTTGGCAATTATTTAACCACTTCACTTTACCACAAACCTTTGTAATTCCCAAATAAATGAAATACATTCTTTATCCAAAGTGAGACAGAATTACTGTGACAACAATGAATTTCATAAGAAAATGTAAAGGTTATAATAAGCTTTAGGTTGTGCTTGGAAAGTACTCAATATACTGTGAATTCTAAATATACACTATTCTGATCATGCAAAGGAGGTTTGAATAACCATATAATAGTGATTTTAGGAGCAGCTATTAGTAGATTGACTTGCAAGCAACTACAAGTTTCACAGTACTGATGCTTGTCCATTACAATAGATCCATTAGTGGCTGCCTAAATTCAGTATGGAATTCTCGCTTAGCCCTTCATATTTCTCTCTCTAGTTGATTATATATGCTTTAGAAATATCAGATGTATCCCTCAATTTTTTTCTTTTAGCAGATACTTTAGGTTATCACACCAGCTCTTTCTCCTGAAATTGTATAGTTTATCTCTGGTGTTACTGCTAAAATATTTAAGAGTCCAGCAATAACCTTACATACTCCAACCATTTAGCTAGTGATACCTTTCTTTGCAATAAGTTCCCAGAAGACCATGTTTTAAGAAATAAGCAAAAATAACATTGTATTAAGCAACATTAACCTCAATAGGCCACAGTAAGCCCATGTCCATCAAGGTGATAAATCTACATCCACTTTATTTCTAAGGATTGATAGCAGCAAAGTTATAGGAACAATATTATAGTCTCAGGGACAACAGCAGCAACTTATTTTCTTTATTTTCATTCTTGAAGATGGAGAGGTTATTCTCATTCCGTGGCATCCACAAGCTGAATCAAATTTCAAGATCAGAAGTTTACATAATTTCTGAATTTCTCATGTTCAAGCAAAGCTTCATCTGACTTAAATTGTTGAACTAAGCAAAATCTGCTATTTCCTATTAATACTGTATAAAATTTAGGGATAAGTGTTTATGATTAAAATCAAATTTTTAAGCTCTGATGCATTAACTTTTGCTCATGTTGCAAGTATTAGATTTATTTAATTCCCTGGATTATTTCCATAATATTTACATTTAGGCTTCTATGTCAACCGTGAAAAGGGTAAAACCACCCTTGTAAGATGACAGGTTTTCATCAGCCTTGCAATGAAATCCTTAGTCAAATCAGGAAACTGGTGGATTAAGTTACTATCAGAAACTAGCTAGACAGATGTCCATTAGAGAAAGCAGTGTGCTATAAGGATAATTGAAAGCTGCCATATGTAACAAATTTGTGAGTAGCAGCAGTTATAAAAGAAAAGTGATTCTCTCAATGTTATTGCAGAAGGAAAGACAAACTCAGATCAGCTCAAATCTTTCAAGATTTGGGTCTTTGAAGAATGACAGAAGCCATGCTTTGACAATATGTTCTCACATTGAATTTAGTGTGCGCAAACCACCCTTATCCAAGTTGCATTGGAAATATCACTGATGAGCAGCTCATCAGACAAGAGGATGACCCAACATGATAGTGTGTGCAGATTAATGCACTTGCTCATAGGAAATAATGTGTGGCTGACACTTGATTAAAGAAATCATCTGCTTATTAGTTGAGTGGATTTTAATTGATTAATGAGTCAATTCATCAATTAGTTTTACATATGAATGAACAAGTTGCTTGAAAAACATTTACACTTCGCATTTAGATACATGTGCCTCATCAAGTCAATGACTGCCAGCTTTTGTTTATTGTCAACAAGAATAAGAATACCTTTAAAACTGCTATAAAATTAATCTGGAACATATTTTAATTGATCAAATGATTATTATTTAATGTAACATATTGTTGTCTCTCTAAGAGATGGGGAAAATATCAGCAATACTTCTGGACCTTTGAAATACAGATCTAGAACCATGCTTAATCATGCCTTGTTGTGTGTAGTGTCTTGATACAATCCGTCTATCTGAAGTGATTCTTCCATCTTTCTTTTGCATTTGTTTCAGCAGCAGCTTTTTTTTTCCAAAGCAGCTTAAATTAAGGAGTCATGCAATACAATTTCATAATCTGAGTTGTCATAGTTGGTGAAGGATGTTTGAGTTTCTAGAATGGAAGGGTTATTTATTCCATCATTGGTATTATGATAGCCATAAAATAAATACTATCATTTTATCATGGAAACTAAATTTAAAAGAGAATAAGTACATTGATACTATAGAACATATGCTTTGTGTTTTCTAAAGGATTGGCTTGTTTTTTTTTAATTCTTTGTGAAATGTGTTTAGGGTAGGGTTAAGCAGGGTGTTGTTCAGGACAAAAGTCCTCAAACACTTCACTTTCAGTCTTCAATATCCCTATACATGCTGCTGAAATGTGGCAGCATAATGGGTGAATTTGCATTGCATAATCCTATATGGAGCTAGGTTGAAGATAGGGAACAGGAATAATTTGCTTCTAGGAAGCTTCTCATTTTGGTTACCATTTTTAATCCCTCCAAATAACAATAGCACTTAGACCTATATACTGCTTAACAATATTTTACAGCCCTGTCAAAGTGATTTACAGAGTCAGCATAATTTCCCCCAACAATCTGGGTTTCATTTTACTGATCTCAGAAGGATGGAAGGCTGAGTCAACCTTGAGCCTGGTGAGATTTGAACTGCCAAATTGCAGGCAGCCCACAGTCAGCAGAAGTAGCCTGCAGTACCACCAGGCTACTTCTGCACCACCGTGGCTCAAATAAGCTTGAAATCTTGAAATTTTAATATGTGACTCCTAATCCCTCAAATATGATTCACCCCTCTGTTAGGAAAAATAGGAAGCTTGGATCTACAGGATTCTTGACGTACTTTTTATAACTTACATTTACAAAAATACCAATGAAGTTTTCTGCATTATAATAGTATTTTTGCAGTTTTATTCTCTGTTGGGGATTGGCTGAAGAACTACACAATTGCAATATAAAGGAATGGTAAAACACAGGAATCTTTTGAAAAAAAATTGTTCAATTATTGAAAAAATATAAGCAAAAACAGTGGTGATGACTTTTAGAGCCATGGTGGCAGTGGTTAGAATGCAATATTGTAGGTTAATTCTGCCAACTGCCTAGAATTCAGTTCTGACTGGTTCAAGGTTGACTCAGGCTTTCATTCTTCCGAGGTCAGTAAAATGAGAACCCAGATTGTTGGAGGCAACTTGCTGACTCTAAACTGCTTAGAGAGGGCTGCAAAGCACTATGAGGTGATATATAAATCTTTATTGCTATTCCTATTTTAGTACAACATATATCATCTTGCTTCAGGAAAAAACTAGTTTGTCAAATCCAACTTTTTTCACCTGAAATGAAAATGTCTCTCACTTTTCCACATAACAGAGTGTTCAATTGTTTCTCCATTCTTATTCTCTTAGATGATGCATATGGTTGAAAGATCAGTGACCACATTTCATTTGGGATTAATTGCACTGCACTGTTCCACTTATTATGATGTGTAAGTGCCTGGGAATATGTAGATAAAGCATAGTTATGTCATAAAAACTACTTCACTAAAATTAGATTGATCTTGTCCCAAGTTATTGGAAGATATCATCTTAAGGAAAGCTAGTCTTTAGAAAGACTTTCTTTACTTTTCTTAAAATTTTTTCCTAAATAACACTATTTTACATGTAGAGAACAGAAAATAATTCCAGCCAAAGCCCTTCTTTTCAGCCTGTGTATATATTCATCATAACTTTTGAGAAAGCTTACTCAAATATAAATTATAAATACACATAATAGGAAGCAAAGACAAATAGTAGGTGCATAGAAGGCAGCTAGAATAATATCTCCTTGTGTAGATTTATGTTAGAATATCAGTGGCTGAGGAAATAATAGTGTCTTAATTTGATATGCACTGCCAATGAAAGCTATTTCATGAATGCAGTCATTTTTTCACCTTATACTACTAAAATTGTGTTTTATTATATACTGAAACCATGTACTAAAATCATTCCTGCACTGAGTACGGAAAACCTATCTAGATGCACGAATGTTTATCAATAAAAAGGAATGATTTTTAGAAATTCCATTTTTCTCTCTTTAATAGATTTTCTCTGATAAGGAAAAATTTAAAGCTGGACAACAGAGATGGATTATAAATGTAAATTGATTATGTCTGGATCAGTAAATTGGGGGTATGGGCAGGTGTGATTGCTTATTTTTTTTTTCTGTGAACATTTAGAGAGAGGAAAGAGAAATATAAGAGAGGCAGCGTGCCTTGTGTTTCATAAAATAGCACATTTTTTAAAAAAGAGGGGGAAAGACTTTCCTGCTTTTTGAATTTTAAAATCTAAATCATGACATTGGGACAACAACAAAAGAACCAAGAAACTAATAGCTAGGAGGAATGCAGATGAATACAAATGGTATCCTTTTCTTATGGTTCACATATCATTCTCATTCACTATAGCCTGGTCTATCCTATAAATTAAAACATTATAGATTGTGCAATCTCTTATAATAATGAATATCAAACTACAGATGAATTATTTGTTTATTCTTAGGCTAATGTAGATTTAAATCCATTAGTAAATTAACTTAATGCGTAAATATGTCCCAATATGTTTTACTTTTCATGAAAAATTTCAACATTTTCCATCTCTTTATAAACAAATATCCCTGGGAGAAAATGTGCTTAATCTCTATGTATTGGTTTAGCAAATGTGTGCTTGGAACATCCTCTGGTGGCAACATATGGGAAATGCCTGGATTTGAATAAGAACCAAGATGAAGGCTGTGCTCCTCTTCTTCTCCTTCTTCTCCTTCCCCTTCTTCTTCTCTCCTCTTCCTCCTCCTACCCCCCACTTTCTCCTTCTCTTTCATTAATCAGTAAAGAAATAATATATTACATTTTTTTACAGAATCAGAATTTATTTCATTGAAATGAAACTGCACCAACAGTTTCCGTAAACAATAATAATTTCAATAGCTCTTTTTTCTTACTTCAGTTGCAATATCTGCACCAATCTGACAACCAAATATTTTTTGCAGTGCCTTTTCTGAAAATCGTGACATATTATTCTGGGTTTGTAGATGATTAAATTGATTAAATAAAATAAAACAACCTACAGCAATATTTGGAAGTTTACTTGCTGCTGTGTTAAAAAAAAACTATTCTTTTTAATTTTAAGGGAAAGTCTGCTTTTTTCATTGCTTCTGATTAAGTCATGCCCTTTGAACTTGTAAGAATATTGTGAATTTTGTTCTCTCTTTTCCAGAACTATAGATATTGTTTCCCTATTCCCTTTATACATATATATTTGAAACTTTTGCAAATTGGCATACAAAATAGAAAACTATTTTTTACCATCAGTAGCAAATGAGTCACCTTCTGCTTTTGATTCATATGTGCTCCCTTTCCTCTAACATTGTTTTATGTTGTAAACAAAAACTGAGACCTCATAGGAAATCACAAAAAATCAAAAGTCTGCAAACCTAATATCCATCCAAAGGGCTTGTGTGTGCAAGTGCCAGCTGATGGCACTATTATACTACAAGTTTACTATTACATGCTTAAATTCTAGAGGGAGGAACAAAATTGACCAGGTTATTTGAACAACATTTCCCTGAATCAGTGTCTTTTTATTTCAAGAAGGTGCAACTAAGTCACTAAATAAATAAACAAATCTACTCCGTATATTTTTATTTGGTAAAAAGCTTCAGATATTTGTTACAGTGAAATTGTCCACATTGACTAGTAGAACCAGTATATGCCATTCATGCCCCAAAAGATTTATATTTCAAAAAGAATATATTCTCCGCCTAGCTTTTCACTTGCTTCGACAAAAATTGAAGCATTTTTATTCCAAAATGAAAGTAAGGTAAGCTGGAAGCATGTTCTAAGAAAGCAGTTGATTTACAAACTATAAAATAGTGTTTTTCTACTTTCTAACTGAAAAGTTGTCAACTGCCATTCAACTTTTCATGTCAATACTAGGAAGGAGTACTGAGTGCTAATAGTTTTGGGATAACAGCATGTTCTCACATCACATTTGGGTGTTTTCTTAGTTAAGAGAAATAAGGTGAAATGAATGTCAAATTTTAAAAAAACATTCAGGAAGGCAATGTCAGGTGGAAACAACCCCCAAGTAAAGAAAGCATCTCCTGAATTGTGCAATTATCTGGTCCTATTACCCAAATGAAATAATAAAGAGTGGTTCTCCTGTTTTCTATCTTGTTGGAAGCCTGGTGAAAAGCTGCTGTCAAAAAAGGGAATTATAGGTCTGAAAGGAACTTAGGAAACCAAAAGCAGATGCAAAGGGAAAATATTGCAAGGTAGATACATGTTGACTAGTGATTAGAGGAGAAGGGGTATATGCACAGCTCCCTGCTTTTTCAAACTTATCTCTGATCATACTTACACCTGTCACTTGATATATATATATATATATATATATATATATATATATATATATATATATATATATATATATATATATACACAGTATCTTTTAAGTTTTTGCGGGTATTTATATGTATGGTATTCAGCTTTGTTCAGGTATTTTCCCATGTCATTATAGATTTGTTCAGCATTATATATACAAATGTATAAGGGGAATACACATATATACACATGCATCTGTGTGCGTGTGCTTGCAGTTTGGTGTGCTAGTTAATGTTCCAGAATAGAAAGCAGGAGACTCTGAATTCTAGCCTCATTTTGGGCACAAATCCAAATGGATGACCTTGGACCAATCACTTTCTCAGCTTTAGGAAAGAGGCACTTTCTAAATCTTGTCAAGAAAAAGATTTAAGGCAAGGAGCTCAAGATGAGAGGAAAAATTAATGTTGCCAGGGAATAATTTTACCATGTATTATCTTTGCTTTCCAGGTTAAATAACAGACTAGCTAGGCAATCCTCAAATAGGGCAGGAAAGTTCATAGGTAGAAAGTTTGCATTATTAAAACTCTGCTAGATATATGCTAGCAGGGCTAGAGGAAGAAAAATAATTATTCTCTTCTACAGCTTTAGGGGTTTTATTTCAGCTTTTTATTATTTCCCTTATGTATGTCAGCTGCAATATACATTTCCTCTTATGACTGGAACTCAGAAATCATTACGTTCTGTAGGTAAAAAGTAGCTTTGTTAAAATTCACTCTTGACACTCTTTTTATTCCTTCTATTTTTAATCTATATCACCGTGGACATTGTTTTGTTTTTTAAAAAAACTGCTACTGGGAAAGTTTGATCAATTACAAAAAAATGGCAATCATAGTTCATCAAAATATTCATAAATATCCAGTTCCCAGAACATGAATTAGGGAGATTAAAAGAAGTGTTATTCTAATGATATAAATTTAGTTATGGGTGAAGCTCTATCCAGCCTCTTGTTTTAACACCTATGGTATTTTAAAGACATTCTTGGAGATGCAAGTGATACTGGTGATTGGTGCTTAGTTTGTACTATCCTAGTTTCTGTTTCTTTTTTTCAAACTGAAAACAAGTTGCAAATGTGAGATCCTAAAAAGTTGTATAGAGTTTTTGTGTTGGATATCCTGTTCTTGGGGAAGGGGGGAGATGGGACTCCAGGGCAGGAGATACCAAACCTAGACTTCTTTTTCTGTCCTATTAAATAAATACATCAATAAATATGAATACATGGACAATAGGCACCTTCAGCAGCAGAAATGCTCTGCGGTCAATATAATCATTTCCTTACCAAATCAGGAATAAAAGGCTAATGAGCAAATAACCCAGAAAACCTTAAAATAATCTTTAAAGATATTAACATCGTGTTCTATAATGAAATGGGGGAGGGATATGACAATATCTATCTCCAGTCTACAACACAGTCCTTTCAGCAGTTCCAAGAAGGCTCCATATCCATTTGCACTACTCAGGTGATCCTGAAGAAACAGATAAACCTCCAAGTTACCTCAACAACTCTCTAAAATGCAAATGACCAATTGTTTGCAAAGAATATAAATCCTTCCATTCCCCAACATTCAATCAGAGCTGAAGAAGCTTCTTGGAGGGGAAACAAAATATCTTCAAAGAAACAAAAGAAAGTCCAGTTGACTCTTGAAAAAGACCTTTGGGACAATCATGACCTGGATGAATGAGAATCCATAATGAAATAGATCTTTTCTGACCATACGTACATTGGATGCATTCTATATATAACAGTGAATAACCAGGAGCATCCTGACATCTTTCACACTTCAGTGAGTATACATACTTATATTATAATCTGATCCATTGAGTTTATCAACAATTGGTATTATGTTAGAAATAGGGATTGTAGATCAGTTGAATAAATGATCTATTAATCATTTCTGTTGCCTTGTTTTCAGATAAGTACACTCATTCCTTCTAAGGTCAGTAAACATTATGGAGAAAAAGATAAGCACACTTAATTCCTCTGCATATATACAAAACATCAAGGAAAAATATTCTGAATTTGTCCTTGCTGAAAAGTCTCTGCATGTTATGCATTTTACTGTGTGAATAATATTGTCGTAACTATGTAACACACATGTGTGAAAATGATACCACGTCGATCCAAAGAATGATAATTCCCTATATTGACATAGACTCTACATAACAAACATGCGCGGGATATTGAAAAACACTGTTTAGTTAACTTATGCGAATTAACCACAATATATGCGTTTGACTTACAATGATTAATTATGGGTAATAATGGTAATCATAACTAATTGAAGATAATACAGGAAATCATTATAAATACCAGGTCCATGGAATGTGGGTTAGAACCAACTTTATTTTATTTGCTTAACTATTTTCTTGAAGTCCTTGCGGAGGAAGGAATAAAAAAGAAACTTTCATTTTACCAAAGATTAAAGTGAAGTGCATTTTATTTTCTCCACGCTTTTGACCCAAAGTTGAGGTTGAGAAATATAAACATATTGCACTCCATTAGCTTTCTACACCTTATATTTATCATGATTATGAAAGTTGTGTCTAACACGATACAGGCTATGGAAAGCAAGCATTTTCAGGTTTTTTTTTCTTCTAAATAAGCCAACTTATTTTCTTTTTGTAATTGAAAATATTGAAATATTTCTTGTCAGAAATTAGTGAAAATTTACACAAACTTCCTCTTATTATTAATATATATTTGCCTTCAATATAAAATGTTTCCCAGTTCAGCCATATAGCTATGTATTTAAATACTGTGTATTAAATCCTGCAGCATTGTTTATTGTTTTTGTTTCATCAATCCTAGATTTTCACTTTTTAAATCTCCAACTAATATAATTATACTGTAATTCTTATTCTGAAATAACTTCTTATTCATTTTAACACTAAAGCAAAATGTTTGCTTCATCTAAGAATACTTCCATACACATTTGTCCAGAAAATATATAGGCTTCCAGGTAAGCTGGGTATCCTCCAGCTGGCCAATTGGAGATCCCCAATCTGAATTCATCAGCAATGTGCCCATCTTCATCCTTAGTTTATGTAGAATTCTGTTCAAATTGGCAGGCATAGCCACAGTTCACTTTGTGTAGGAGAAGGACTTGCAGAGCCCGGGGAAGGGGGAGGGATAAAAAGAGGGATCTGTTTAGCGTTGTGATGCAGTTAGCCCTCAACTTACAACCACAGTTGAGCCCAAAATGTTTGTTGCTAAGCGAGACAGTTGAGTGAATTCTGCTCCATTTTATGACCTTTCTTGTCAAAGTTCTTAAGTGAAGTTGTTAAGTTAGTAACATGGATGTTAATTGAATGTGGCTTCCCCATTGACTTTGCTTGTCAGACGGTCACAAAAGGTGATCACAAAACCCTGGGATACTGCAACCATCATAAATATGAGTCAGTTACCAATTTTTATCGTATGACCATGTGGACGCTGCTACAGTCGTAAATGTGATAAGTTACTTTTTTTCCAATGCCACTATAACTTCAAACAGTCACAAAATCAACTGTTGTAAGTTGAGGTCTACTTATATAGCCACAAATGAATGAAGTCTAATGCCCCTTGATTGCCTGACTGACAGTTGAGTCCAACCCCACTCCCCTTATTTAGCTCTGTCCATTACCTGTAGTTGAGAAGATTCCTGTTCATAGGCTTTTAGTAATAAATCAGTTTAATTTAATCTTCCTGTGTGAATCGTTTTTGTGTGTCTGACACTTGTCACTATTTAACATGTGTTGCATGTACAACTCACATAAAAGGGCAAGCTATATATAGTCACAGCTGCCACCTTGAGTTTTTTAACACATGAAAGCATATACATATGAACAAACATGTACACACCATGGATATTTCTGCATGTGACCCTGCAGGCAAAGAGCTAATTCATGAATGTCAGGATATTACATTTGGAGGTGTCCATATTTCATCAATTTCTCATAAAATTGTCTTTGTAAGATGACTGGTTACTGCCAATGCCATTTCCCCCCCAAAAAAGAACTGCCTAGATCAGGGGTGTCAAACTCAAGGCCCGCAGCCAGATTCAAATCTGGCCAGCGGGACCACCCTGGAAACAGTGAGAGAGCTGTCCTCAATACCACTGCCAGAAAAAATAAGCTGGTTCCCTGGGTTTCCAACTGCAACGGCCACCTGCAACCCTTTGACAGCAAAAATGGAGCTTGGGAGGACAGCCCTCCAGAGCTCCATTTCCACTGGCAGAGAGTTTCAAGAGGCCATCACAGTCAGAAACAGGCCCGTTTTTGCTGGCAGAGTGCTCAGGCTACCACAGGCACCCTCAATGTGAGTGACATCGAGCTGGTCACAGCCATCCTGGCCAAACCCACTCCATCCCCACAAGATCAAACACAACACTCAATGAAATTGAGATTGACACCCCTAGGTGGCACATGCTAGGTAAATAGCATGTGCCAACAGGACATATGTTTGAGGTATAATCCTATATACAAAATGTTTATGTTATCTTTAAAAGGGGGTTAGCAATGGTAAAAATAGACACTACAGTAGAAATGAAACAAGAATTTGATTAACTGCATTTAAAATCTCAAAGAGAACACAAAACTGTTCTGATGAAATTCTAGTTATTAACTGTTAAAATTAAGTTTCACAAATGTGCTTCAACTAATTATAAGGTTTTCACTCTAATGGGAGAATAACTAATTTGTCAACATGGGTAATTATTTCAATGTGGAAAAAAAAGAAGTATACTTCATTATAATATATCACTATCTATAAAGAATTGAATGAAAAGATAAAAATTATATTGTATGTAAAGTATTATAATTATCACTTATAACATTCTGAATTCAAATAATTGAACAATGGTAAATTTGGAACAGTAATGGAGCAAAATAATATTAATACGGTTTTTCAAAAATTGATCATGCTCCCTGAGATGAGTATCAGTTTTGGTTTTGATCAGCTTCAGTCTTTGCAATCTTATATTCCTTTTATTTCTGTTCTATTTATATTCAATTGTTTACAAAAAATTAATATTCATTTAAGTTTGGTTATGATCATCATATCATTGGAAGACACAGTGGAAAGCTGACAGCCAGGATTTGAGACCTGAGCACCACTCAATAGGGTGAGCTCCTATCCTCGCTTCCACTCCTGCCCACCTAGCAGTTCAAAACCATGCAAATGTGAGTAGATAAATAGGTACCACTTCATTGGAAAAATAACATTGCTCCATGACATCGTGCTGGCCACTTGACCACAGAAAAATCTTTGGACAGTGCTGGCTCAATGGCCTTGAAACAGAGATGAGCGCACACACAAACACACATGCACACACACAAACACACAAAGTCAGCAATGACTAACAGAGTAAAATCCACAAGGACTCCTTTTATCATCATATACACATTTTGTATGTGGCCTTGATTAGCATACCCAAATTCTGTTGATGATTTGTGGGGAGGATTTGACAGTTGTTTTTGACTACCAGGGTTTTAGTGGTTTATAGGGGTTGCTCCTACATTTGCACTATTATTACCTTGCTGTTCACTACCCAGAGCCTATTGATGAAGGAAGATTACAAAAAAAAAAATCCCTGCAAATATACAAGCAAATGTAGCTTCTATTAATTTAAAGCAACATTTTTTCCTGAATGTATGTTTTTTAATCTACATTTTTGGATTTAAGAACTGCATCATAAAATTGAAGGTGTACAAACACTGAATTAGAACTCCATTTGGTTTAGTTCACCTATTGATTTGGAAAGTGCTAATTAAATACTTTGCATTAATTGAGAAGATATCTCAACAAAACATATGTGGGCTTCTTACGTTAGTATTACAATATTGTTTTGAAGAAGTAATAATTCTAAGCCAACATTTATGCTAAACTTTTAAAGACTTATGATATATATTATTTCAGGAAAAAATAAACTGAAAGTTCTCAAGCAAATGAGAAGTTTGAAGACCACACTGCTTTTCATTGTTGGTTTCCTTTTTGAATGAGATCAGGAAAATCTTGTAGAGGAGTGAAAGAGACAAATAGTAAACTGGATCACATCTCCACTCAACCCTTTGCCTCTTGGTCCACTATTTGGTTGCATCTATGCTGAAAAGCTCTATAGCGCCAGATAAATGTGTGTAAGAGGGGCCTTTGACAAATGCATACTGAGGTGGCTGTACTATTTGTACAAGTAGTCACATAACTATTTATAGTGCCTTGCTCTGAAAATCCCTCAGAAAAATGTCTGAAAGCTGTCTGAAAAATGTGTTATATTTCTACTGAAGCCAAAGAAGGGAGCTAAAAACAAAACACACTAAATTCTCTTCCTATCTCAAGCATCTGATTGTCTTGGCTGTCTCTCTCTTCTATTCCCTTTGACATGGTTGCATCACAGTAGGAGGATTTGAATCAGACACTTATCTGGCATAAATATTCTTCCTTTGATACATTGCACTTGCAAAGGCAGTTTTAAAAATGTCCAAGGAACAAATAGAAAGATTCCCATGTCTCTCAGTCTTTACATCCAACCTCAGCATTGGCTCACTCAATCAATGCATCACTTATGTGTTATAACGTGGTAACACCGACAGAGATATGCACAATTTTTCATGCAGTTAATTATAACTATAGCTAATTGTTCATGTAATTAAATGTATTGTTTTGTGACCTCCTGTTAAACTCTGATTAGTCTCTTGGGCTCCATAAATGAAAGTTGCCAAACAAAATCAGGAACTAATCATTAATCTCTTTGTTTCAGCTGGGGTGGAGTTAGAATTCCAGTGAATTTGAAGTAGTTTATCAGCTGGAAGTTGATCCATTTAACATTTGGCATGAATAATTAGATGTAGGAAAAGAAAACCAAGGAAATATATTTTACAAACCTACACTTTTGGAACTTTATAGTTATATAGAAAAGCTTCATCAAAAATTACTCCTAAAACTACTGTAACTTGTAATATACTACAGTATGCTTTGTTATTCCTCCTCCTTCCAAAATAAAAATAAAGGGTTCCATATTATATAGACAAAGGGTTTATATTATTCATCTTCCAGGCCCTTCCTCCTCCTTCACTTTCTTCCAAAGTTGTGAGAATCCTCAAACATAAACAACTGTTCCTGCTATCCTTTAGGTACTACAATGTCCTTTGTTCATAGAATTCTGGGAGCTGCAATGAAAAATATTTGGATGTCAGTCCAGAAAAAGAGGCAAAAAGATTGAAAAAACCTGCGTAGATTCCAAACAGTACAAAACAATTGCCATATTTGCATACGGAAGGTGTTTAACCTTCCCTTTCAAATAGTTTCCATTATACACTATTTGCAAAATTTTCTCCCCAAAGAATAGTACTCTATGGACTGCTAATGCAGAATAAATGTTTGTCCTGAAGACAAGCAGAAGCATCTAGAACATAGAATAATAGAGTTAAAAGGGACCTTATTTATTTATTTTATTTATTTTATCATATTTTTATACCGCTCCCTCTCCCAAAAAAGGGACTCGGGGCGGTGTACAGCCTACTAAAAACACATAAATACATCATAAATACAGTTAAAAATATATTAAACGCGATTGTTCCGGCTGTGTCCCATCAAAACCAAATACAACAATATAAAATCAGGGATCTATATAAAAATTAAAAATTTATTACTAAAACCGAACTAGTTTAAAACCAGAACCCATTTACTCGGCCAGGCCAGCCTGCCTAAAAAGTAGGGTTTTAACTGCGCGCCGGAAGGTCAGGATATCCGTCATAGCTCGTATCTCGGGGGGAGATCATTCCATAGGGAGGGAGCTCCCACAGAGAAAGCCCAAACTCTCGGGGCCGCCAGCCGACAGCGGCCGGGCGGCGGTACCCCAAGGAGGGCAACCCTGTGGGAGCGTACTGGGCGGCGGGAGGTTGATGATGGCAGCAGGCGGTCCCGTAAGTACCCAGGTCCCGAGCCATGGAGCACTTCAAATACCATCAGTACCACCTTGAATCGAATCCGGAAGGCCACAGGAAGCCAGTGCAGCCTGCGGAGAAGCGGTGTAACGTGGGAGCTCCAAGGGGCACCCACGATCACCCGCGCGGCTGCATTCTGGACCAACTGCAACCTCCGGAGACTCTTCATGGGGAGCCCCATGTAGAGAGCATTGCAATAATCCAGGCGGGAGATAACGAGGGCGGAAGTGACTGTGCGAAGTGCACCCAGATCCAGAAAGGGCTGCAACTGGTAGATCAGACGAATCTGATAAAAAGCCCCCCTGGCGACGGCTGCAATGTGTTCTTCTAAAGACAGCCGTACGTCCAGGAGGACACCCAAGTTGCATGCGCTTTCCACGGGGGTCAAAACCTCTCCCCCCACGGCCAGCGAAGGAACCAGCTGGCTGTATCTGGGCGCAGGAAACCACAGCCACTCGGTTTTGGTCGGGTTGAGACGAAGCCTGTTACGACCCATCCAACTCCGCACGGCCTCCAGGCACCGGGACATCACTTCGACGGCTTCGTTGGGGTGGCCTGGGGTGGAGATGTACAGCTGAGTATCATCAGCGTACTGATGGAACTCCACCCCGAAGCCACGGATGATCTCACCCAGCAGCTTTACATAAATGTTGAACAGCAGGGGCGAGAGCACTGACCCCTGAGGAACCCCACATAGTAGAGGCCTCGGGGCCGATCTCTGCCACCCTGTCAACACAAATTGCGAACGGTCAGAGAGGAAGGAGGTGAACCACCGCAACACGGTGCCCCCCACCCCCAACCTCTCCAACCGCTGCAATAGGATACTTCTAAATATTAGAAGGGACATTGAGTCCCTTCTAATATTTAGCTCAATGTTTAAATTTACATGTAGAAGACAAGATTAGTCCATTTTTCACTCCATAAGACGCACTTTTTCCCCCAAAAGTGGATGGAAATGTCTGTGTATCTTATGGACTGAATAAGGTAAATAGTAGCTGGGCCGCAGCAGCAGAGTCCTTTTACACTGCTGAACCCCACCTCTTCTGTCTCTTTTCCACAGTGCAGGAGTCAATAGGCAGAGCTGGCACATGAGAGGACACCTATCTGTGTTCCTCTCAGGCTCTGCCTCCTGCTCTCACTACACTGCTGTTCCATATTCGGCACTCCATATTCACAGTTAGACAACACTCCATATTCATATATACTTTTTCTTTTCCTCCACGAAACATAGGTGCATCTTATGGTGAAGTGTGTCTTATGGAGTCAAAATGCGGTAGATATCACCTGCAACATCTAAAAATAATCCATGTATTATCTGTGAATCACATAATATACCTGATTTTGATGTCTATATAAATCTGTAAGTTTACCTCTCTAAAACTGTTTGCACCCAAATAGTCAATTATGCTTCTCTTCACCTACTTTGCCTTCCAAATTCTTGTACCAAAAGGACAAGGCATGCTTACCCAAAATACAAGAGGCAATAAACTTAGAAAATAACAGGTTAAAAAAGGTTGCCATAGATCAATGAATCAGGCACAAGCAATAGCATAACCAGTTTTCTGCTAGAATCTGAGTTATATTTACTGTCCAAATAAAACAAGTTTCTTATCTAGGACTGCCTGTAGTATCTTGGCTGTGAAAGGGGGAATGAGTTGCTGAGAAAATGACGTAATGTCTCCCTTTTAAAGAAACCATTATTTTCCTTTCCTGTGCTCTTTTCCTGTGTTTACTGAAGTTTCTGTTATTACTTTAAAGACTGTAATCTCCAAAGCTATAAAGCAAACTGGAAAAGGGATGGCTAATCTATCCTTCAGCAGTTTAATGATATTGAAATTCCTAAAGGGGGAGATACTTTCAAATTCACTATTTCTATCATTAAATGTTACTCAAGCATGATCCCTGAGTACTTTGGTCCAGTTCTGGAGCCGACTTTGTCATGTGCAACCACAAGGAGCCCCAGGATAACTATGAATCTTTCCATCTGAATCAGGAGCATAATTAGTCCAATTTAATGTAGCCCAGATGGTGCATTCATATTCCAACTGCCAAATAAAAACTTTTCAGGATAGTAGAATTCATTTAAAATACTGATTTCTTTAAAACTATAAAATAAGTATTCATTTAATTTTCTCCTGCATATAAATAAATGAATAAAGATTTCCTCAGGTTTGCAATAAATCTATCAAACCTGATTTTATGTGTTTTTAAAAATGGAATGTTTACTTAAAAATGACCACAGCAACTTCCCTAAGTTCATCCATTAAGCCTGTGGGCCTCAGTGGGCCTGTAGATTTTCCCTTAGTGTCCTGTTCATTCATATCTTTATTTTTTAAATGCTTCTAATTTAAAAAATAAATAAATAAATTTGAGGCTTAAATGCTGGTACTCACTCTACTGATAAAAAAGAAACGGGTATTTGCAAGCCAGGGTTACCTAGGAATGGATCTTACCTGGGAATGGATCTGTCCAAGAAAAAATAAAGAAATGAAACTGCAATTGCAGGGAGTATCCTGAGAGGCCAGAGGAAATAGTCCATTGTACTTCACAGAAAATCAAATGAACCACACTCACCCTTGGTCACACCCACTAATGCAGCCACTTTTCATTGTATTTGATTATTTATTTTATATTTAAACAATGTATAGGCTATATAACTCCAACAACTCTGGGCAGCTTTCAATTAAAATCGTTTGAAAAAAAGAAACAGAACCATGAATAGTCCTAAAACAAATAACCCCCAACCAGCAGGATCTTAGGCTTCACTCTGCCCTTGATACTGTATAACCCTTCATTAACCTTAACTATATTGTTTGCATGTATGAAGGCATAGATGTTTTGAATGTCCAGGCTATAGTTTATAATAAGTATAAGAGAAACTGGAAAACTATAATGTAGACTTGATTTGAATACTGGATTTAGCCCAAAAAAATCCTCAAGTCACTCAAAGCAGAAACGAGTCCTTTTTTTCTAAGTAAATTCCCTTAAGAATTCTCCTTAAGAAAAATAGATTGATGACTTTATCTAGGGTTAGTTTTTTGTTTTTTGTTTGCTTTATACATCATTTTCTTTCTCATTAATCTTGCTTCTCAGTAGAGATGGTCTATGTCTCAGTCACATTATAGCAATGAGGACCCAGCCTTCATGATAAATATACTGCTGAAATGAAGAAAAAAGAAAAAGAGAAGAAAAGATGGTTAATGGGGAAGGAAAGACTTACAAAGAAATAATGATATTCAAACCAAGTTCTTGAATTGCTTTGGTTGTAGTGTATGTCTTTTGTACAAGCCATGGTTGCTGGATTTCAGGTTTCTAAAAATAGCAGGCCCAAATACATCAGCCTCATAAGATTGGATTATTAATATAATATGGGTTACCCATATTATACTCGTGCAATTTTTTTCTAGGAAAAATTATAATGAGACCAAGCTTAAATTGTAAAGTCCTCTCTTTTGAGTTTTGCAAGACAGCTACAGAAATCCAAAGGGTCATGAACTAGGTTTTTAGGTTCAAAATATTGGGTAATGGCAATTGCCAGGAAAAAGCCTTAAGGCAATGTTTTCCAAATGTTTTTCTCCATTCATTTCACTAATCAGTTTTGTCCTTATTTATATGAACTTGTTATGATCGGGTAATGGATTCATATGTTGTTACCCAAAGAAAAATTTTACCCAATTTTGGGCACTTTACCCAGGTTTGGGAAGTGGTGTCTTAATGTGTGCTGCAAGACATTATTAGGCTCAATGAATAAAAAATATGACTGGATATACAGTGGCTTCTGTGTTTAAACACATTTTTAATCTTTCCAAGCTGTTGTGGATCCAATACTAACCTTCACTAAATGTAAAAATCAAGCCATTTTGATGATTTGGATGCTACATTTCTGCTCCATTCAAAGAAAAACAAACTTTCATTCAGAGAATAAGAATTATAGTTTCCTGGATGCACTTCTATGAAAATAATTGTCATTCTATTCATGGAGGAAAAGTAAAAATGGGCAATATATTTAACATATACAGTATATTCAGCACATACTATACATTCCTAATTAATTTAAATAACATATTTGTCTTCTAGATATTTCATCAGAAGATACCTACCTTTTGGTAAACTAGCCTCTTTTTATTTATAAAATAATAACTTATTTATAAGCTATTAATGATCCATTTTTTTATTTACATGCTCTGGAGAAATAGAGGTGATTTGAACATTCAAAACTACTATTTAAAAAAGTAACCGATACATTTGATATACCTGGATGATGTTCATTATTTTTCCATCAAACATGCTGAAAAGTATAGGCCACAACACAGGAGCACTGAACAAAAATAGAGCCTTGTGAGCAATAAAAAGTTAAGAAAGCATATTGGATGGTTTAATGTGTTTTCATCTTGTAACATAAAGCTCATTCCCAGAATTTCACTGGACCATGTGAACAGGCTAACTGTCACAGCTGTCTATCATTCCTGAATTAGCTGAAGGCAGACAAAGCAAGCTTTGTGAGGAAAGCAAAGCAAGAGCCTCCAGCGTTTCCATTTCTCATTCAAGGGCACTGTGGCAGCATTGTCTTCCCCCTCTCTGAGAAGAGAATGGAACAATTATGTTAGTGAAATTCCATAGTGAGTTTGAAAGACTGTTTATGTCCTGGCAAGGAGACAGTGAAGATTAAAAAAAGAGTTTCATGACAGCAGGATAGAAGGTTTGACATAGATTCTTTTGTAGCAGGGCAGATCTGATGGTCCTGTCTCACAACAGTGTAAGTCAGAAGAAAATCTACAGATGGAAATGGGATAGAACTCGTATGAACAGATTTTTATGTATTTCTGACTTTTGTAGCAGAATCTTTTCATTTGGGAATTTACAGAATTCCTTCTTCGGCTAGCAATTTTTATTCCATACTATCTTTCCAAGTGGAATCTCAAATCACCATTTTGAATAGAATAGAATAGAATAGAATAGAATAGAATAGAATAGAATAGAATAGAATAGAATAGAATAGAATAGAATACTTTATTGGCCAAGTGTGATTGGACACACAAGGAATTTGTCTTGGTGTAAATACTCTCAGTATACATAAGGAAGGAACATTCGTTAAGAATCAAGAATCATAATGTACAACACTTAATGATAGCCATAGAGTACAATCAACATCAAATCATACTAGGAAACAGAGGGTACAAGCAACTTTAGGAACAGAACAGAGAAATAACTATGTTTTGAATGGAATGTAGAACTGTTATGGATATGTCCATATCACTGAAATCTTTTATGTAAAATTAGAAAAGTGAGTTCTGTGCCTGGGATTAAAAAGTGAAATATTGTGCAAGATTTCCACTGGGGATTATTAATTCAGTTTATTTATTTTATTTATTTATTTATTACATTTATATACCGCCCTTCTCCCGAGGGACTCAGGGCGGTGAACAGCTCATCTAAAAACCCCACAAATATAAAAGTTAAAAAATAATTAAATATTAGAATTAGCTGCAATTAGAAAAACCCCCCCCCACCCTTAAAACCCAATTTAAATTAAAATGGAGATCAAAATTTAAAATCATTCTTTCAGCCCAGGCCGGCCTGCTCAAAGAGCCAGGTCTTTAACGCGCGCCTGAAGGCCCTCAGGTCCGTGCCGGTACGAAGTTCCGGTGGCAGAGTATTCCAGAGGGCGGGGGCACCCACAGAGAAGGCCCTACCCCTTGGCGCCGCCAGACGACACATAGCGGCCGACGGCACCCGGAGCAGTCCCTCCCTGTGGGAACGCACCGGCCTGTTGGAGAACGTTGGTAGAATGCAATCCTGAAGGTAACCTGGTCCCATGCCATGGGTCGCCCTAAAGGTCAAAACTAGAACCTTAAAGCGAACCCGGAGAGCCATCGGCAACCAATGCAGCTCGCGCAGGAGAGGCGTCACATGGGCGCTACGCGACGCCCCCATAATCACCCTCGCGGCTGCATTTTGCACCAACTGGAGTCTCCGGATGCTCCCCGCAGGGAGCCCCATGTAGAGGGCATTACAATAGTCCAGGCGAGAGGTGACAAGGGCCTGAGTGACCGTGCGCAGGGCGTCCCGATCCAGGAAGGGCCGCAACCGGTAGATCCGACGGATCTGATGAAACGCCCCCCTGGAGACGGCCGCGATGTGATGGTCAAACGACAGCCGTACATCCAGGAGGACTCCCAGGTTGCGAGCCCTCTCTGTGGGGGGCAGAACCTCCCCCCCAATAGCCAGCGTAGGTGTCAGCCGGCTATATCGGGGCGCCGGAAACCACAGCCACTCGGTCTTGGATGGGTTGAGCCGAAGCCTGTTCCCGCCCATCCAGTCCCGCACGGCCTCCAGGCACCTAGACATAGTCCCCACAGCATCGTTGGGGTGGTCCGGAGTGGAGATGTACAGCTGGGTGTCATCTGCATACAGATGACATCTCACTCCAAGACCACGGATGATCTCGCCCAACGGCTTCATGTAAATGTTGAACAGGAGGGGAGAAAGGACCGACCCCTGAGGCACCCCACAAACCAGGGGCCTAGAGGTGGACCTCTCCCCCCCCGCCAACACAAATTGCGAACGGTCAGAGAGGAAGGAGGAGAACCATCGGAGGACGGTTCCACCAATCCCCAACCCCTCCAACCGTCGCAATAAGATACTATGGTCGATAGTATCAAAAGCCGCCGAGAGATCTAATAGGACCAGGACAGAGGAGAACCCTCTGTCACGAGCCCTCCAGAGATCATCAACCAACGCGACCAATGCCGTCTCAGTACTATGTCCAGGCCTGAAGCCCGATTGGAACGGATCGAGGTAAGTTGCTTCCTCCAGGTACCGGGGGAGCTGACGTGCCACCACACTCTCAACAACCTTCGCCACGAAGGGAAGGTTGGAGACTGGACGATAGTTATTTAAAATAGCTGGGTCCAGGGAAGGCTTCTTGAGGAGGGGGCGCACCACCGCCGCCTTCAGGGCGGTAGGGAGCACCCCCTCTCTCAAAGAAGCGTTGACAATCCCCTGGAGCCAGCCTCGTGTCGTCTCCCTGGCAGCCGAAACCAACCAGGAAGGACACGGGTCCAATAAACAGGTGGTGGCATTCAGACCCCCCAGCAACCTGTCCACACCCTCAGCGGTCACAGGATCGAACTCCCCCCAGATAACACTCTCAAGACCTGCCCCGGACACCTCCCCCGGGACCACCCAATTGGAGTCGAGCCCTTCCCGAATCTGAGCGATTTTATCATGCAGAAATCGGGAAAACTCCTCTGCTCTACCCTGCAAGAGGTCATCCCGCGCTCTCGGCTCAAGTAGAGAGCGGGTCACTCTAAACAGGGCGGCAGGCCGATTTTCTGCTGATGCAATAAGAGCGGAGAAATACGAAGATTTCGCCGCCCCTATCGCCACAAGGTAAGTCTTAATATGAGATCTCACCTGTGTTCGGTCAGACTCAGAACGGCTCGCCCTCCAAATGCCCTCAAGACGTCTTTTCCGGCACTTCATCTCCCGTAGCTCCTCCGTATACCACGGAGCCAAATGGGATCTGTGCCGTGTCAGAGGTCGCATAGGCACAACTCGCTCTAGGGCCCCGGCGGCCAACCCCTCCCAGGTGGCCACCAGGTCCCCAGGCGAGCTGAGAGCCAGAGATTCAGGAAATGGCCCAAGCTCCCTCTGGAACCGATCCGGATCCATTAGGCGCCTGGGGCGGAACCATCTAAGTGGCTCCGCCTCCCTGCGGTGGGGGGTAGCGGAACAGAAATCCAGCCTCAGGAGGGAATGATCTGTCCATGACAAGGGTGTAATAACTAAGTCCCCCCAATTACAGTCATTCAACCACTGCCCAGAGACAAAAATCAGGTCCAGCATGTGACCTCCCACGTGAGTGGGGGCAGAAACTAACTGGGTCAGGTCCATGGCCGTCATGGAAGCCAAGAACTCCCGGACCAACCCCGAGGTTTCACCGAGCGATGGCAGGTTGAAATCCCCCATGACTAAAAGCCTTGGGGTCTCAACCGCCAGCCCGGCTATTACCTCTAGGAGTCCGGGTAGGGCCGATGAGACGTGGCAGGGAGCCAGGTACGTCAACAAAAGACCCATCTGAACCCCTTGCCCCCACTTCACAAAAAGAGATTCACAGCCAGCCGTCTGAGGGACAGTGGCCTCCCTAGGACAAAGGACTTCCTTTATAAGCACCGCCACCCCACCGCCCCTTCCCTGAGCCCTAGGCTGGTGAAATGCAAGGAAACCTGGTGGGCACATCTCAACCAGAGGGACCCCTCCCTCTGGGCCCAACCAGGTTTCGGTGACACCTACCAGGTCCGCGGCCTCCTCCTGAGCCAACTCCCAGATCAGGGGAGCCTTATTAACCACGGACCTGGCATTGCACAACAGCAGCCGGGTATTCAGGGCCTGAGATTCCGGACAACCAGGACTGCAGGATGGGTAAGGAGGGTCGGAGCGCGCTACCGCCTGTAAACATCGGGAGCGCGATCCCCTAACCGGATATGGCCCTCCACCCCTAGCATACCTACCTCTCCCAGTTACCGTGCCGATAAAACTGGCCCCCGGCTGCCCACCCCCTGTCTGCCACCCCGACACGGGAACCCCCGAGGCCCCACAGGCGCGCTCGCCGGCCCGGCTGCCCCCAATTCCATGCGGGCTGTCTCCCCCGCCCGCCCTGGACTTTTCCCCTTTAAAAAATCCCCTTAAAAATTTTTTAAGCCCGGATTTACCACGCCCTCCCCGGTTTCCCCGACCCCACCATCGCTCCGGATCCCAGGATCCCTCATTGCGGAAGGTCTTAGAGAGCTTCGAAGGCCACCTAAGGGAGAGGGGGGCATCCCTCAAGGCCCAAAGCTCTGTCCTTAGGTACTTCCGTGGACCCAGACGTCCTATCTCGGCAGTTCATGTAATAATGCTGAGAGTCATCAGATACCCACATTCCTCAAACTTTATCTTTAATATATCATTACTCAGATTTCCACAGCAACTTCCTAGGTCAACTTTATGCTTTATAGATTATATCTATCTATTTTAACAATAATTATTTTTCCTTGTACTGTTTTTGTTCAACGGGACTATATGTGGAATAAGAAATCCGGTATACACACACCAAGAGAACATCCAGATTACTTTATGTATTTATTGATATCCAAGTAAACATTCATAGGAATGCAGTGCAGACTGGCTGTCTTAATTTTAATATCATTAAGCCACTTTGTAAATGAAAGTTGAATGTGATCCTAGTATTCTAGTATCCTTTTCTTGTATTTAATTTTGCTTAATGATTCTCTTTTTTCCTTTTAGTACCTTTTATTAAATTAAAGCATGAATTATTTATCAATTTCATTTCAGCCTAAAAATATTCTGCAGCCTGTTGTTACTGGGAGAAATCAGTATGGCTTAATTCTCAATTTCCAGTTGCCATCAATGGCAGCCCCATGAAGTCACTGCCCAGGTGCACAATGTGGTCCAAAGAATGGTTGTCCCCCATTTCCAATTCTATGACTGGTTCTGAACCACCACTAATTTCTATGGCTGAGGACAGAGAGGAAGCTAAGTGCAGAGAAAGTGGGACAAGGATGAAGAAGGATTGAAACAACACATGCAGAAAGAAGTGAGGATGGGGGAAAGGTAAGGATGGAGAACAATAAGGCAGGGAAATTAAATGAACAAAAACACTAGCAGCAAGAAGACAGAGTGATGGCATGCAGCAGAGAAATTGTGCACATATCTAAGATGACTTACTCGGGTAAAGAAGATTTTAGAACTGGATGAGAAGATTGACAGAGATGATAGCAAGAGGGCAAATAGGATGAGTATGATAAGGAGTCCCAACTTACTTTCCTCTTTCACACATACCATTAGGCTAAAGAGCAAAATTTTCTAAAATGGACATACATCCTTTGGCAGTAACTCTTGAGGACAACCATTTTCAAAAGAGTTTTTAAAATTAAAGCTTGGACTATTAGGAAGTGGGACCAAAAATCTCACAGGTTCCTTTAGATTTGGTTTCTTGATCAAATTACTAGTTTTTCAGTCTCATCAGTTTTCCATTTGGTGAAATGAATTTAGTCCAGTGAAGCAAAACACTACACACATTTTATTAAGACTTTATAAAGACTTCATTGTCATTAGGCAACACGTTTTCATTGTCTGTTTGACTATGCCTGTAGTTGGATGGGATTATATTTGTACTTTGTATTTTCTAGACATGACTGGGTTTCTGCAGGGGTGGATTTCTACCGGTTCTGTCCACCTCTGTAGAACCGGTAGCTCTGAAGAGCAGCAGATATAGAACTGGTTCGATGTCTGCTGATGTTTTTGCCCGCCCACCCACCTGGGCTCTTACCTGATCTTTATTTCCTGATTTTTCAACTTCAGCTGCCAAACGAGTCACAGCTGCAGTTAAAAAAGCAGGAAAACGGGGCTGTTTCAAAAGCTGTGTCTCTACACACAGCATGCTGATGACGAGTTACAGACATGCGGCTCACAGCGTGCAGGGAAGCTCATAAATCCTGAACCGGTAGTTAACCCTGTTGTATTCCACCCCTGGATTTCTGTAATAATTCCAATTCTGGAAATTTCTGATCACTTATATTATTGTGTTTTTTAAATCATCATTTTTTTAATGTGAGTAAAAGGATTCTTTAACACATTGACTATTGATTGTAGAAGAACTTTAATGCCAGAGAGCACTGAACAAAGTTCTAAGGAAACATTAACTAAGTACTTACAAGAAAACAGAAATATATCACTTAATTTTGAAAATGGCCTATTGTGCAAGTGGCATATCAAGATATAAAGTTAAGCTGCAACATTGCAATCATAATGGCTTTTGCTAAAATCTCTTAGGACAAGCATATACTTTCCCGGCCTCAATTAGCACTAAACTAATTATCACAGCTCTCTTATATACTTCTGAACAATACCTCCATTATTTCTTGCCAGTCCCTGGTGTGATGTAAGAGTGATTGAGTCGTTAATTAGTCTATAATTGTATTTAAACATTATATACTTGTTTAAGCTGAGTACTCCTTCCAAAATAAAACTAAATGAAACTGAGCTGGATTGATATAAGAAATATACTCCCAGTATTAAAGAAATGAAACTTGTCTGTAAGGTATTAATAAAAATGAATTTTATTAAAAGTAGTGAGTATATAGAACATGAAGTAATACAAATTACTTCACCTGATTTAAAATTTATTACATCAAAGTACGTTCCTTTAGCATTCCTTAAAAATTAACATCTGATTATATTAACATATAAAAAAATAACACTTTAGGGGTAGTCACATTTTCTTTTTTAGTTATACAACTACATCTTGATAACAATATATTGCTTTCACATTTGAAATCATATTGGCTTTTTAAAAATCTTATTATTCTAGTAAACTTGCTTCTTTAATTCATATCTGACAATTTTTGTATTATACACTTTTTTCATTTGATGAGGCTTAGAATGATACATGATTAATATGCCACATTAGAATTGGATGATATATTCTTGATCTTATACTCACCATTTTCAAGAAAAATACCAAGAATCACTTGGAATTCCTGAATCTTATCAATTGAGAACTAGGAGAAAACCAGAAAGAAATCAAAGAAGTTGCTATCAAAAAATTAAGAGACTGCCAAAGACCAAGAATAAATGATGGAAATTGCCTAGAAGAGAAACCCAAGGCCAAGAAAGACAAAGATCTAGGAAAGGAACTTAACAAAGAATTTCAGAGAACTGTTAAAAATTACAATGACATCTGTAAAGGCATAAAAATTAAAAGAGACAGGAAAAAACAAGGAAAGCCTTCCAAAGATCTGTGAACTCAGAAAGAGTTTTACATACCAAGCAGTAGACAAATGATAACTGATTCAGAGAGTATCTAAGAAAGATGAAAGATGTATGCTGAAATTCTGTGTGGTAGAAGTATTAATATCTAAGCTATCTTAAAAGACCTTACTTTCTTACAAGAATCTCTCATACTAAAATATAAAGTTAGATTAGCACTCTAGTTAGCGCCAAGTCAAAAAAGCTACAGGAATACATAGAATTTCTGTAGAAATGTGCAAGCAACAGAAGAATCTGTTCCTAACTAAAATATATCAGCAAATCTGAGGAATAACATAATTGTCAGCTGGTTGGAAAAAGTTGGTCTATATACCAGTACCAAGTAAATATTTGACAGAGAGCAACCTAATGTATAAGTTCACCCAAAGGAGCTTTTTCCAAAAAGCTGGATTTTCTTCAACAAGAATAAATGTTTTCTTTCTTTCTTTCTTTAAATTTTTATACCGCCCCCTCTCCCAAAAAGGGACTCGGGGCGTTGTACAGCCTACTAAAAAAATGAACAATATGTACAGTTAAAAACAAATTAAATAGAATTGATCTGGCTGAAATCCCATCAAGTACAAAATATTACCAAAATTTAAAATTCAAGGATTATATTAAAAATTTTAAAAATTTAAAACCTAATTAATTTAAAACCCCAAGAACCGTTTACTGGGCCAGGCCGGCCTGCTGGAAAAACTGGGTCTTTACTGTGCGCCGGAAGGTCTGGATGTCGGTAATGGCCCATATCTCCGGAGGCAGATTATTCCACAGGGAGTGGGCCCCCACAGAGGAGGCCCGCACCCTCGGAGTCGCCAACCGGCAACGATCAGGCAGCGGAACCCCGAGGAGGGCAACCCTGTGGGAGTGCACTGGGCGGCGGGAGGCTGTTGATGGCAGCAGGCAGTCCCGTAAGTACCCAGGTCCCAAGCCATGGAGCGCTTTGAAAACAATCAGTACCACCTTGAATCGGATCCGGAAGGCCACAGGAAGCCAGTGCAGCCTGCGGAGAAGTAGTGTTACATGGGAGCTCCAAGGAGCTCCCAAGATCACCCGCGCGGCCGCATTCTGAACCAACTGCAGCCTCCGGACACTCTTCAAGGGGAGCCCCATGTAGAGAGCGTTGCAGTAGTCCAAGCAGGAGATGACGAGGGCGGAAGTGACTGTGCGAAGTGCGTCCAGATCAGAAAGGGCCACAACTGGTAAATCAGACGAATCTGACAAAAGGCCCCCCAGCGACGGCCGTGATATGATCTTCTAAAGACAGCCATATGTCCAGGAGGACACCTAGATTGCGAGCCCTTTCCATGGGGGTCAAAATTTCTCCCCCCACAGCCAGCGAAGGAACAAGCTGGCTGTATCTGGGTGCAGGAAACCACAGCCACTCGGTTTTGGTTGGGTTGAGACGAAGCCTGTTAAGACCCATCCAACTCCTCACGGCCTCCAGGCACCGGGTCATCACTTTGAGGGCTTCATTGGGGTGGCCCGGGGTAGAGATGTACAGCTGAGTGTCATCAGCGTACTGATGGAACTCTACCCCGAAACCACGGATGATCTCACCCAGCAGCTTCACATAAATGTTGAACAGTAGGGGCGAGAGCACCGACCCCTGAGGCACCCCACATAGTAGGGGCCTCGGGGTCGACCTCTGCCCTCCCGTCAACACAAATTGCGAGCGGTCAGAAAGGAAGGAGGAGAACCACCGTAAAACGGTGCCTCCCACTCCCAACCCCCCCAACCGTCGCAACAAGATACTGTGGTTGACAGTATCAAAAGCCGCTGAGAGGTCTAACAGGACCAGGACAGAGGAACAACCCATGTCCCGGGCCCTCCAGAGATCATCCACCAATGCGACCAACGCCATCTCCGTGCTGTGCCCGGGCCTGAAACCCGATTGGAGGGGGTCTAGGTATACCGCTTCATCCAGGTACTGAGGGAGCTGACGTGCCACCACACTCTCAACAACCTTCGCAACAAAGCAAAGGTTGGAGACCGGACGATAATTTGACAATAATGCTGGATCCAGGGACGGTTTCTTGAGGAGGGGCCGCACCACCGCCTCTTTCAAGGCAACGGGTAAAAGCCCCTCTCTCAAGGAAGCATTGATAATCCCTTGGAACCAGCCTCGTGTCACCTCCCGAGTGGCCAAGACCAGCCAGGAGGGGCACGGGTCCAATAAACAAGTGGTGGCATTAAGCCCCCCCAGTATCCTGTCCACGTCCTCCAGAGTAACAGGATTGAACTCACCCCAAATGACCTCCCCGAAATCCACCCCTGTCCCCCCGCCCGGAGATGCCCAGAGTCCAACTCATCTCGGATCTGAGTGATTTTGTCCTGCAGAAACCTAGAAAAATCCTCAGCCCGTCCCTGCAAGGGATCGTCCCGCGCCCCCACCTCCAAAAGGGAGCGGGTCACCCTGAACAGGGTGGCCGGGCGGTTTTCTGCGGACGCAATAAGGGTGGAGAGGTAAGACCTCCTCGCCATCCTTATCGCCACTAAATACGTCTTAATATAGGATCGTAATAGTGTTCGGTCAGACCCAGAGCGGCTGGCCCTCCAACTACTCTCTAGGCGTCTTTTCCGGCACTTCATCTCCCTTAGCTCCTCAGAAAACCAAGGAGCCACCTGGGATCGGCACCGGGTCAGAGGCCGCAAGGGCACGACCCGGTCAAGGGCCCCAGTGGCCACCCTATCCCAGGCGGCTACCAAGCCCTCGACCGAGTCGTGTGTGTGAGCATCGGGAAACAGGCCCAAGCTCCATCAGGAACCTATCTGGGTCCATCAGGCGCCTGGGGCGGTACCATTTTATCAGCCCCGCCTCCCTGCGGCCAGGGGGTGCGGAATGGAAGTCGAGTCTCAGGAGCGAATGATCAGTCCATGACAGGGGTTCCACAACTACATCCCCTATACCAAGATCATTCTGCCACTGATCAGAGACAAAAACCAGATCCAGGGTGTGACCCCCCCAAGTGAGTAGGATCCCGAATTAGTTGGATCAGGCCCATGGCTGTCATGGAAGCCATGAACTCCTGAGCAATCCCCGAGGCCCCACCGGCAGATGGCAGGTTGAAATCCCCATGACCATAAGCCTGGGGGTCCCAACCGCCAAGCTGGCTATGACCTCAAGGAGCTCAGGCAGGGCCGATGTCACATAGCAGGGAGCCAGGTATGTGACCAACAAGCCCACCTGAACCCTGGGACCGAACTTCACAAAAAGGGACTCACATCCAGTCGTCTGAGAAACACAGATCCTCCTTAATAACCACCGCAAACCCCCCCCCCCACCCTTCCCCTGGGCCCTCGGCCGATGAAAGACTCGAAACCCGGCTGGGCACATATCCACCAGAGGAACTCCTCCCTCTTGGCCCAGCCAGGTTTCGGTAATACCCACCAGGTCCGCTCCCCCCTCACAGATCAAATCATAAATGAGAGGGGCCTTGTTAGTAACGGACTTGGCATTACACAACATCAGCCGAAGGCCCAGGGCCCGATCACTCTTTGTTGTTTTTTTCTTTGAAAAGTTTTTGCTTCTCATCTAAGAAGCTTCTTCAGTTCTTCAGAAGTCTCTCCACTTAAACCCTTGAAATAATATGAAGGTTGGTTTTATAGAGATAATCCAGTTGAAATTCAAATTAAATCAACCTTCAGAGAGCCCCATACAGTTTTAATAGGCTGGTATAATATAGCATTCAAATATGTCATTAAACTTTACCTTACAGTCTAAGCCAGTGTTTTTCAAACTTCACAACTTTAAGAGATCAGGATTTCAACTCCATACTGGCTGGGGAATTCTGTGAGTTGGAAGTCCACAACTATTCATGATGAAAATCCTGGCAGCATCACTGAGTTCCCCACTCCTCTTGTACTGGTACGTATACTGGTATCAAGAAAAGGTAGTGTTTCTATCATGCTAATCTGTCCCATTATTCTGCCCCATAGAATCAGTATGTAAAAAAAATGTAATTTGCAAGAGAAGACTAGAAGTTTTTCAGAAGTTGCTTCAAAATTCCTCCTTAAACAAATAGCAAATAAAATATATTAGGGGATAAGTCCATTCAGTTATACCAACACTCTTCATTGCAGAAGTTTCCATTTCTTTCCATTTAATGTCTCTGGTCTCAATGCATTGCAGTTCTCCACAGTGACTTTTTTGATGCTTTAATTAACAACCAATCATTCAGCAACAATTCAGTTATGATGGTATTGAACAAATGATATCTATGAATGGTCCCCAAAGTTCTAGTTGACTTCTCTCCATCATGCAATCACAATTTGGCTGGTGATAACTGGCTCACACAATAGTTGCATGTCCTGTGGTCACTTGATGATTGTTTGCAACTTTCCCTGCCAGTTTCCTACAAGCAGAATCTATGGTCATAAGTCGCTCCTGTAAGTCAGTACCATTCTCACTGCTTTTTTTTTCTTGTGGGGCCTGACTACAAAGTATGAGACAGGTGTGCACACTCCTGTGTTAGGCAACAGTCTCTCCTGCCGTCTGTTTGCCATGACAATCATCTGAGTGCCTTTCCATACTTGGCAGCAGCCACCCGCCACATGATCATGCTCACATTGCACCTTCTGGCCAGCTTGTGACTGACTCAGTCTTGTCACTTTACCCATGGTCTTCATTTAACAATAGCAATAGGGACTGTCAGAATTGCTATCATTTAGCAATGCAGTCTTACAATGTCACACATTATGAATGCATTGCTTAGCAATGGAAATTCCAGTCCCCATTACTATTGCTAAATCAGGACTAACTGCAACTTTATTTCTGGAAAGTTTTCTCCCCATCCTTCTCTCTTGCACTTTTAGTTCTATTTTCCAGTTTCATTTCTTTATTGGACAAGATTTTCAGTTCCTCTGACAATCTTTGGTTTAATCAGGAACCCTAGATTAATCTCTATTCTTCTCTATTCAAGAAATTTCTAAGTTCAACTTTTAATTGTTTTCTTAAAGAATAAATCCCTTGGCTAAATTAGTGATCTTTTCAGGGCAATAGTTAAAGAAAGAACTATATTTCCAGAAAACAAACACAAAATAATTGCATATTTCATTCTTTCTCATAAATTCTTCATGGATATGCTTTCTTTCCAAGATATATCAAACACTCATGTGTAAGTGCAATAACTGCAACTGCAAAATCCTCTCTGTGTTATTGTGTTATTGCTGTGAATAATTTATATGGTGTCAGAATGATATAAAAGCATGAAAATACATACATATTTAAAAGAAGGTACTCTGTAAATTTAAGTCCTTTGAAATATCCCTTTTCATCTTTTCTCCATATCACATATCATAGCATAAATATGAGTGTCCTACATATCTTATTTTGGGCAGAAAGTAGAAAAGGAATTAAGTATTAAAAAACTTCGAAGTGTTTTAAGAATGAGTGATTTAACACAACAGATTCTACAATCATCAATTATTAACGAACTAACAAAATATTTTTTTTACATTATGCCTTTATGTGACAATTTGTGACAATATGACAAACACAAGCTTCATAGCACTTCCAGGATGAAGTCATTCCACTGCTGTTTGTCACTAGGCACATCAAATTATCTGGAGTTCCACTGCTGTGTGCTTTGCTTCTAGGACAGAACATAAAAGGACTCATAACAGAAATAGATTCAATCACTTCTTGTTTATAGGAAGCCATTAAATTCAGTTTTCATATAACAATATTAATGTGCACATATACTACATTCAGTCACAAGTAGTCCTACACCAAGTGAATATACATTCAGTTAATGCATAGTATTGGAATTGACTTGAAGCAGTTGGAAAACTATTGAAGCCAACAAGTAACTAGTAGAATAAGAATCAAGGTTAAAAAAATGAGCATCACAGAACCTTAGACAATATCACAGATCTTTATTCCAATATAAATCCAAAATTATGTAAGCTCTTAAGTGACAATGTAGTCTCAAAACCATTGTTAGCCTTTAGATAAAAAGAAACAGTCTTGAAGATTATACTCTTGTGCTGTGTAATTGATGAATGGCTCCACATGACATCTTCAGCCATCTCTACTGAAGCAAATCATATTAAGTCAATATGTCAATTCAAAGAATAGTTCATACTCCTTGCTAGGACAATTCAGTTCAGTAACTTCAGGAAAGTATCCAGCAATTTGAACCATTATTCAGAAAGAATTCTAAGGTGACTCTTTTAATAGCTTTTAGGCAGGTCCAAAGATCACACAATCTTCAGGCAAGATCATCTGGCTCAAATCAGAATAAAGGGTCTGGGAGATTTAAAAAAAATATAGTATATCATAATTAATATATTTTTCATTGTGTAATTAAAATTCCTATTTGAACAAGTCCAAGTTGTAAGTTAGAGTTCATGGTTTGTGCAATACAGTTAGCAAGCTACCGATGGAAACCCATTTGTGGTTTAGCTACCTCTATGAAAGGAAGCAAAGAACATAATTTTAATGTCATGCACTAGCTTTACTTCTTTGTTATAGCTTAGTGTGGTGTCCAAATGAATTCTTAGACTAATTTGCAACCATAGATACAGGCAAATACTGCAGAAACCCCATTACCCTGTAATTTTGTTTAGCATGTTTGTGATGTGCATCAAAAATACAAAATAATGCAAAATCACTAAATATAATTTGATATGAGGTTAAATGTTTGAACCAGTATGGGACAAAATAATATGAAGAACCTGACATTTATGATCTACTATTCTAACTGAATATCCCCTTCCATAAATATTAATATATTCTATGTTCAGTTCTATTACAGCTTCTAAAATTATTTAAAAAATTGCAGCCAATGTAACCTTCATTTCTTTTCAGACAAAAACAAACTAAATGATATGTTGAATATATAAAAATCAGCGTAATCATTTATTTCAAAATCAAGTATTGAACAGCCCATATTAAACTGACACTTTGCCTGAATAAAAGATTTAAAACTTTTCCTTCAAATTTTCCTATGTGGCAGTTTTCCTGATTTCCCACACTATTTCCCTCATTAAGGGAAACACTGAGAATAAAACAAAAAGCAACAACTGAGAGGATTTACATTTAAAAATGGTGCAGTGGACAAAACATTATTCTACATCTTTCTCAATATTTGTTGTGGTTAGCCGGCAGCAGGTACAGATGGCTGAGGAGAGCAAGGATTCAGATGAGAGGCCAGGACCATTAGGGAGTGGACTGCTGCCTTCAGAGACTGTGAGGGATGGCAGCAACAATGAGGAGGTTCCCGAGGAGTATGTGCCAAGTGTGCATGCTCTTTCCTATGAGCGGGGTTGCTCATAGGAAAGAGCAGCTGCAGCAGCACGGGCGACTTCGGAGTAAGACTGCGAAGGTAAAAGGCCTTCCTTCAAGAAGATAAAAGCCAGCTATGAATCGATGTTCTTTGTAGGAAGCAAAACATTTTGAAACTCCAGCCTCATGGACATTGCAGTATCTTAAGTTGGTATTTGAAGACTCTGGTGCTGTAAAATATTTCTTATCTGTTATTTCTTGGCAGCCTCGCACAGTTTTGGCAAGGCATGTGCTTATCAAAGTTAATTAGTTTGCAGCAGCCTTTTAACTGGGGAGTCATAAGAATCATTAAAAGGTTTCTGTTCCCTTTGGTTTGTGTTTGTTTTATTGGAAAGGGGTTTGGGTCAGAAGAGTATTGTGCTCCTAATCCATTTCCAGGAATCCTGGAACTGCTTTGCACAGAATTTTTTAAAAAATCTAATAATGGAGCTCTACCATCTCATCTTGTTGCACTGAGAACTGCTGAAGAAACAAGATTAAGAAAAGGGACCTTGTAGAATTTAACAGTTCAGCCACCTCTTTATTTTGTCCATTATGAGAATAAAAACTATATGAATTATGTTACAATTTATAAAATCAGCATTGTGTAGACTAATTATTGTCATTGCAATTTGAGATTCTGCTGCTTGGCCTACTATAAAATTGGGCACAGGGCAATTCATTTAGTTGATGGCCTTGCCACCATAAAACAATTGTCTTAACCTTCTAGCTTTCAGCTAAGCATGTTATAAGGATTGTTTTATTTCTCCAAACCTTAAAACTCTGAGATAATTAAATGTTATGTGATCCTAATAAAATTCATTACTTTTAGAATTTTATTTACAAATAGTCCTCAACTTATGACCACGGATGGGAATAGATTTCTTGTTTTAAGTCATTGCGATCATAAGTCAAGGTACTCCTGTGACGAGATTTGATTTTTTTTTTTTTGTGGTATTGTTAGGATGTATCACCATAGCTGTTCAATGAATCCATGGTTGTTAAGTGAATACAGCATTTGTTTAGTGATGATTGTTAAATCAAGACCTACCTGTATAAGCTAAATTATAAGGGCCTGTCCTAAAAGTTATCAACAACAACAATTAGAAATTTTCAGCCTTGAGAAGACTATTGACAGGTCCTGGAACATGACAGCATTTTCCTCAAATGTCTGAAATGAACATCTGACAAAGGTTAAGGTTTATTTTCTGTCATTCCAGAGTACAGAACATAGAATAATGGGTTTAAATTAAAGGAAAATATTAAGAAACATGTTCCTATTATAAGGAGAAATATTAGGAAATATGAATATTAGGGCAAGAACAATTTGACAAAAGTGGAAACAATTAGTCAAAGAGGAGATGAGCTTCTTTTCACTGGATATGTTAAAACAAAGGGGCTGAATTGCTATTTGCCAGGGAATCCTATATTAAGACTTTTGCACAGTGCAAGATTGGATTTAAGGAGTAAATGTCCTCTTTCAGCTCTGTGATTCTTTGACTCTTTAATGGAAGTTATGCTGAAGTTAGCACAAAAGTCATATTTTATACAAGTCAGTATTTTCATTTTTCACTTACCTATATTTTGACTTTCTTTCTTTCTTTCTTTTTTAAATAATTTGTCTCTGCTACTGGAAAGCAGCCTTTATGACTCTGTCATTAAGTGGCTGTGTTGGTCTGAAATTATCTCCTAAACTTCCATCGCAACCTTCTAGGAGCTCCGCCCCTTTAATATGATTCCTCAGTCCTCGAAAATCTTCTATCTAATAAAACAAGGAAATGGACATTTGACTCCCTCGATTAGTAGTTACACTGTTAAAAGTACACATTTTTTAAAAAATGCCAGTTACTTTTCCTCTCTTTAACATACATCCCACCATTTCAATTGTTATGACATACAAAGATTTTAAAAAAAACATGTAACCAAGAATACATTTAAACTGAATTAAAATTATAGAAAAGAAATTTTAAAAAATTTATCAGATACTCCCCATGCATGAATTCATTTCCCTTCTTCTCACATTAAAATTTATAATTTCTTACCATCTTTTGGAACATTTTGAAGGCTTTTGAGGTATGGTAGACTTTACTGTATCACATTTGTGATTGTTCCAAACAGAAATTGGATTAAAATAGAAATTTTTTAAAAATCCATTATGAACTTGGCAATGTGCCAACATTTCAACAGGTTTCCATTCATTTCTGAACTTCCAGTTTTTCCAGGAAGGCTGTTTTTGGTTTTCTCAAGGGTTCAGAAGCTTCCCCGGGCTTCTGGGAAAGTGAAAACGGCCTGTCCCGGGCTCTGGAGGCCCTCCGGAAGCCAGAAACAGGCCCGGAAGACCAGTTTTTCCCTTTCCAGAGCCGCTGTGCAGACCCTGCACTTACTTTCGTCAAAAATGGGCCGCATAGACTCCTGGGAGTGGGAGGGTGGGGTGGGCAGGGACTGCCGGTCAGTTGAAATACCAGTTCGGCGATTCAGATGTAACCTCCCAAACCTATCTGAACCGGTAGAACCCCACCCGTTCTTATCCTTCAGAACCTTTCCCCTAGAATTTACCCCTTCCTCCACTTTTATCTATTCTTTAGGACAGAAAAACTCATTTTTATCATGCTTGCTGACATCACCTTTCTCTTCCTAATCTCTAGCATTATGCCAGATTTTTTCACTTTTCTTTCACATTCCTAATGAGATCTTCTAAATATCTTCATTTTCAGTGAGGAAAGTGCTTCTATCTGCATATCTTAATTGTTATAATGTGTATAGAACTTGTTAGGTTTTTTTTTAAGAACCTGAACTATATTGGTTTACCATATGTGGTTGCAAGTCATAATGACTTAGCACTTTACTGAAGCCTTGATTTTGATTGGCTACAAGAAGCAGGAGTAATATATAGCAAGAAGCCAGAGAGCAAATGTTTGGCTATGGGCTTTTACTGTGGGCTTCTATTGTGGATGCTACTTGGCTACTGCTGCTTCTATTCGGCAAGTATTTTCATCACTCTGTAACTATATTTTTCCATTTGCTGCATACTTCTTGAAGACAAAGAAAACTCTGCAAATACTTATCATTGGTTATGGGCCCAGGCCTATGCAAGATATGCAAGATATCCCATGTCCAGTGTAAAAGGTTGTTAGCATGAACTGAGTGAGTCACTGTACAAAAGGTTCATTGTGGTATATGGTTGAAGTGAAGATGGCACAAGAACATATGTCCAGCTTAGCTATGATTACCCAGTTGGATGGTACCAACTACGTTACCTGGTCCACCAAGTGCAGTTTGCTCTTGAAGAGAGAAGGACTATGGAATGCTGTTGTCAATCCACTGGATGTAGAAGATTTGGATACCTCGAACGATGCTGACTGAAAGAAGCTAGATGAATTTGCCAGAGACAATGAGAGAGCTTTGTGCGTTATCAGACTTACTCTTGGTGATTCACAGCTTGTGCATGTTCATGGTGTGGAATCTGCAGCTGAATGCTGGAAGACCCTCAAGAAGCTCTATGTTAGAGACAGTGTTGGTTCTCATATTAATCTAACACGAAAGCTGTTTAGAGCACGTATGCGTAAAGGCGATGATATGCTTACTCATTTGGAGTACATGAAGAGAGCTCTACAACAACTTCATGAACAGGAGCTGATTTTCTCTGAACTTCATCAAGTCGATATTATCCTTTCATCTTTAGATGACTCTTATGATGACTATGTACCTTCACTTGAAGTGTTAGATAAGGAAGAAATGACTTTGACTAATAGTCATAGAAGAGGCTAATAGAAGAGTCAAGACGGAGAAAGGACAGACAACAACTGAGACAAGATGACCAATCTATGGATGAAGAACAAGCTACAGTTTATGTTGTTAAAAAATGTTATGTATGTGGGGCTAAGGGTCATTTGGCTAGAAATTGCAAGAAGAAAAATACACAGGGTAGAAAGTTGAAAAAGAACAGCAATAATTTAGCTATATATAATACTGGTTTAGTAGGAAACCATGACAAGTGGGTTGTAGATAGTGGAGCATCACATTTTATTACTAATAGAAAGCAACAGTTTGTTCATATGGAGCACAGTGCTCAAAGTATTTCACTGGCTGATGGCTGGAAGCTCAAGGCTTCAGGAAAAGGTAATGCATTTTGTTCTTGTCTAAATGAGGAGTTATCCATGCTGTATGTGCCTAGTATGACATATCAGTTATTATCAGTGAGTGTACTGATAAAAGCAGGATATACTGTAACATTTAAAGGATTAGAATGTGTACTAGAGAAACAAAGTAAGCGTGTTACGGCTAAACTTGATAATGGTTTGTTTATATTACAAAATAATCCAGTTCTAAACACTAAGGTGGATTTGAGAACAGAAAGCCACATTATGAAGGTATTCATTTATTACACAGATGTATGGGGCATGTTAATTTTAAAGCATTAAGAAAAACTGTGGAATTATCAAAAGGTATAAGGATAAAGCCTTGTAATCACTATGTAGATTGCAATGTTTGCAATAAGGAAAAAAGTAAAATAACTCTTGATAATAGAACAAATGATTTTAAAGCTAGTGAGCCTCTACAGGTGGTAGTAGGAGACTTAATTGGTCCAAAGGAACCCAGCTTTGGGGGAGCGAGATATATATTAAGTTATTGTAGATTTATATTCTCGATAGAGGTTTTGTTATTTAATGAAAAGCAAGGCTGAAACATATCAGAATTTTATTAATTGGTTAAGGTTTGTAGAAAGAAAGACAAAATGTAAAGTCATGACATTAGTGAATGATAATGGGTCAGAGTTCACTAACAATAAGTTCGTAGCTATGTTGAAGAACATAGGTATAGACCATAAGCAGTGTGCGCCTTATAGACCTCAACATAATGCTTATTGTGAATGGAGAGGTCAGACATTACAAACCATGGTTAGAGCTATGCTCAGTGATTCTGGTTTAAACAAGAAATTGTGGGGAGAAGCCACAAAATGTGCTAATCATACTGTGCTAAATAATGCTATTTAATGTGCTAAATAATGTAGTCCACACAGCAACAAATGAATTGCTGTTTGTTCGCTGGCATGGTAGACAACTAAATCTTAGTTATCTCCATGTATTTGGAACCCCTGCGTAGGTACATATCCCAGCTCAGCTGAGAAGCAAGGAGCAACCTAGGGCTAGAAAAATGTTTTTTATAGGATACGAATCTAATCATAGGTCATTTAGATTTTGGGAACTAGGCACAACTAAGGTTTATCGTAGTGCTAATGCAAAGTTCCTAGAGCACATAGGATAGGAGAAAATAGACCAGGATTATGTCATTGTAGAATCAAAGGTACCAATTAAGGATAAAGATGATAATGAATCTGTAGAAGAAACACTAAGTGATGATTCAGATATAGAGAAATCCTCTGTTTCTGTGAAAGAGGAAGAAGTAGATGAAAGCTCGATAGGGGAGGAAAAAGAGGAGTTTAATCAGGTGACTAGTCCAGTATCGCCCAGGACTACATGAGTGTCACGACCTCCTGATACCAGGCTAATGTTGCTCAGCAAATAGGTATTGAACCTTATAACTATGAATACATTAAGTCTTACTTTGAGAAAGAGCAAAAAGCTTGGAATGAAGCTATGAAAAAGGAGCTAAAGTCATTGAATGAATTGAAGATATTCGATGAAGTCAAACTTCCAAAAGGTGAAAAGGCAATTGGGTGCAGATGGGTTTATAAACTGAAAAATGATATGGAAGGAAATGTTATCCATAAGGCATGCCTAGTCGCTCAGGGTTTTACTCAAACAAAATTATGACAAGACTATGACAAGGTTTTTGCTCCAAAAATCAAGACTATGACAAGGTTTTTGCTCCAAACCTAAAGGCTAGCACTTTAAGAGCAGTGCTAGTATGGGCAGCAAAAAAGATACGTAGTGAATCATGTAGATGTTGAAACGGCGTACATGCATGCTCTATTACAACATACGATATATATGAAAAAACCTCTGGGGATAGATGATAATAGGAAGGAAACTGTTTGGTTATTAAAGAAGAGTTTATATGGACTTAAATAACCAGGCCATGAATGGAACAAATGCATAGTAAAAGAATTAAACAAAATAGGTTTTGAGAGTGGTTTGGCACACCCATGTTTGTTAAAAAGAAAGAATGGGATGTTAGAATTGTTATTATTGTTTACTGATGATATTGCTATAATCACTAAGACTATGCAGGAAACTAAGGATATAATAGATAGTTTGCAAGCAAAGTTTAAGATAAGAATACTAGGGGAAATTAAACACTATCTTGGACTTGATATATGTAAGACACAAAAAGGGGTTCAAAATATCTCAAGTAGATAAAATAATCGCTTTATTAAAAAGGTATAACATGGATCAATGCAAAATTTCCAAAACACCTATGGGGAAGGAGTTTAACAATGATAACACTGATAGTCCTATATTTGATAAGGATATTTATCAATCTTTGATAGGTAGTTTGTAATATTTGGAAAATTGGTCAAGGCCGGATATAGTTTATAGTGTAAATCAGTTGGCAAGATACACTATAGAATCTCATGTTAAACATTGGCTGGCTGCAAAGTGAATACTTAAATATTTGAAGAAAACTTTGAATTATGCTTTGTATTTAGAACCCGATAAGGAATTAAGTCTTACTGCATATGCTGATGCAAGTTTTGCAAACGATGTTAAAACAAGGAAATCAATATCAGGTTTGATTATAATACTAGGGAATGCAATGATTGAATGGCAGTCAATTAGACAGCAACATATCAGTGTTCCAATGATGGAAGCTGAATTTTCTTGTTTATCTTTGTTATGTACAAAGCTGATTTATTTTAAACAACTATGTTTAGATACTGAGTTGGATGTAAATAAACCATTTACTGTGTACGAAGATAACCAGGCTGCTATAAAATTAGCAACCAGTATCGCTGTTGAAACAAGATCAAAGCATACTGATTTAAGGTATCTTAATGTACGGCAATGTGTGTAAAACAAATTGATTGTGCTAAAGTATTGTGAGAGTGAACAGAATATAGCACAAGGTTTTCAGAACCACAATGATTGTTGTAAGAAATATGGTTTAACTCTGTAACTCTGTAACACTGTAAATATACACTGTAACTTTGTGAATGTGTATATATGTGTATATATTGGTTGTATATATATATAGTAAACCAAAGGGGAGTATATTAGGTTTTTTTAAGAACCTGAACAATATTGGTTTACCATATATGGTTGCAAGTCATAATGACTCAGCACTTTACTGAAGCCTTGATTTTGATTGGCTACAAGAAGCAGGAGTACTATATAGCAAGAAACCAGAGAACAAATGTTTGACTAGGACTTTTACTGTGGGCTTCAATTGTGGATGCTACTTGGCTACTGCTGCTTCTACTCGGCAAGTATCTTCATCACTCTGTAACTATATTTTTCTGTTTGCTGCATACTTCTTGAAGACAAAAAAACCCCTGCAAATACTTATCAGAACTCTATAGTATAATATATATATTAATCATTTTTCTATTTTGTGACAAGAAGTCTGGAATATCTGTACACATAATTTAATGCATCAAAACTTTACCTAGAACATATTTTATTTTTTTAAAGCCCTGAGGTTAGTGACTGAGTATGTTTGGTAATTTATTCCCTCACAATCTATTAGATATTCATTTTGTAGAGAAAGTACTAGTTTCTCTAGTATAGAGTATAATGGGTCACTTATGATACCTAAGAAAATACTGAAGCCAAACATGTACATAAAACTTTGAAACTAGATCACGCTTTGTGGAGATTCTCAGTCATGGTTGTCCCAAAGGTGCTTTTTCCAAAGGCATCTATATTTGTTTTTCCTTGAAGACATTTCGCTTCTCATCCAAGAAGCTTCTTCAGTTCTGACAGAACTTCTGCACTTCTGACAGTCCAAACTGAAGAAGCTTCTTGGATGAAAAGAAAGTCCAGTTAGCTTTTGAAAAGCATCTTTGGGTACTCTTTGCTTTAAAATATGATCAGATGCTTCAGTACACTTTGGCATGTATGGGTTGTAGGCAGACAGTAGCAGATTTTTATCTATAGCCGGTGGTGGATTCAAATAATTTAACAAGTGGTTTGGCCAGGGTCAGATTGGCTGTCTTGGGAGGTGTGGTCCAACCTGAACTTGGGCAAATTGGTTGTTTAACAATTACCCCACCACCACTATCAAAGTGGATCCTGGGCACTGCAATGGAGAAACAGGCAACAAGCTGCCGGCATGAGGGAAGGACAAGGAGCAGGGAGAAGAAAGAGGAGAAGTAGACTTCTCCTTGCCTCGCGCCGGCCGCTCCTTTGTTCTTTCTCCCTTGCAGTGCAGCGCTCAGGATCCACTTTGATAGCAGGGATGAGTAATTCAATAATTGGTTCGCCTGAACCAGTGCAAACAGGTTGAATCTCACCACTGTCTATAGCCACTTGGAAATAATGTCCTGTAGTTCACATTTCATTAAAAGTAAGGTATCTGTCTTTATCTGAGTGGGAATATCTGTGAAGCTGATGGATTTCCACTCCATATGGCTAGAATCTACCACTGTAGCAATTTTGAGAGGCTAGTCTTTTGTAACAAAAACTAGAATCCTCTGATAATTAAAAAACTAATAAAATAAAAATGGTAGTCATTGAAGAAAATAAGAATTAGTTTGACACACAGTTGCTTGCCACCAATACAAATGAAATCAGGAGGTTTGAAGGGAAAAATACTATTAACCTGGTCTGGCTCAGTAGCCTTTACACTTCTATTTTAAACAAGAATAGCAGGTGACCTGCAGTCTACTATTAAACATAGCATATGCCCATAACTGTCTGTTACCTGCTGGTCTTGCTTGCAATACTGTAATCATGTCCTTTTGTCAAACATGGATAGTAGCAAGAAGAAAGCCTATATCATTCAAAAAAAAGTCCTTTCAGAGAGGCAGAAACCAAAGTTTCCCATTAAGAGAGAATTGCATGTAATTGTCCCCTTAAACTCAGGTGAATTCTGTGTTAGCTATGAAATATGCTGGCACTGGTTGAAATGGCTCTGGAGAGCAAAACTAGCCAGCAACTACTGGATAGTATTGCATTAAGTCCCCAGCACATAAATAAACAAATAACATATGTTTGAACATCTGCTAGTGTTTATTTTAAGGGAAACAAGCATAACGTTTTTTTTTTTTTTAAGAAAACTGCTGGAAATTTATTTATTTCTCTTTTCCCCTCTACTTTTCTGACTTTCTTTCATAGTAAGTTTTTATTTTTATAATATAAGAACGAAATGGTAACAACAGTTCTTCATTTCTGACCTTTCCATTTTAATAACACAAATGATTTAACCTTTATTTCAAAAGCCATAAACTGGTCAATTTAATGAGATTTCCAAGGAAAAGCAGGTATAATGCCTTGCAATGTATTTGTATGCTGTAACCTTTCACTGAGAATTTCAGGCTGTGGTCATAAGAACAACCATTACCTGAACTTGGGATATCGTTAAAGGATATCTAAATAAGATCCACGTAACACCTTCACTGCAGGGTGGGACCGTGAGAGAGCCTTCATATACCCAATAGTCTCTTAGCAGTGGATCTGAAATTGAATGGATACCGTGGTTTGAAAGCAATAATGTAAACATATCTGAAAAAATATCATCTTACTGTATGCAATCTATAGCTGTTCAAACAGAGCCCCTAGGATGAATCTCATAAAAGGCAACCTGCAGGATTTTATCCCTAGATTGTTCTGCAGCACAGAGAGGTTTGTGTAGACTAATTTTCTAGCAGAATGCAACAGAAAACATGTTTTCCAATATAGTTCTTATAAAAGCAATCCTTTCCTTTAGAAACATTTCAAACTGAAAGCAGAGCAACCACAATGCTTCCTATAATTTGGTACCTTCAGTTTGTGGACGTTCATAAGAACCTCTAACAAGAAAAATATCTGAAATAGCCCGGTTATCCCCCTATTGCACTGAACTCAAGATATAGATGTAGGATATTTGTGCAAATAAGTTTTTCTGGTGTTTTGTGACTATATAGCTTTCATCTCCAACTTTCTACATGTAACAGCTTCAGTTTTAATTTTTCACTTTTCAAAATTTTCCTAAACAAGTGTACAAATTTAATGCTGCTGACCTTTTCTTCCTAACAGGTTTTTTTTTTTTTGCATATGTTTTTGAAGTTCCTACCATGTTTAATACAGCTTCCTCACATGTAAATAGTTCCTAGTTCCTACTGAAATCTATTAATAAGTAAATATGTATAAAACTGTTGTCTATATACACTTACCTTTACCATGTTTGGTTGAAAAAGGCTGCCATGCAATTATCTAATGTACTTAAATAATGGAATTATAGGGACAAAATTTAAAAACAGATGAAGGGTTCTTCCATTACAAACAAATAATGCTGAAGGTTGAAGAGGAGGAAGGCAGTTGTTATAAGATCAAACAACTGTTATAAGATCAAACAACTGTGCAGATTAATCTGAATTTTGGTGCTACTATAGATATTAGACATCCAAAGGAACATCAAGCATGTTTTTGTTGTTGTTGTTGTTGTTATTGTTATTATTATTATTCACAAAAAATGAAGGTATACACAGCAAATGAGATGACTTATGCTGGGGTTCATATCACAAATCACTAGTCAAACACTTCCCAAACATTTAGGACTGCATTATGATTGGTGGATTACACAAGCAGATCCCAATAAGATGGCCTTCTAAAGCTGAACAATGATGATTGTGTCAGCACCAATTGTTTTTAAGTGCTTGCCTAGGTCTTTAGGTACAGGACTCAGTGTGCTGAGTAACACTGGAACCATCTGCACTGGTTTATGCCAGAGTCTCTGCAGTTCGATTCTCAAGTTGTTTCTTGTCAATTCTGCTGTTTCCAGGTATGGCAATGTTGACGATCCATACTTTTTTCTTCTCCACAATTGTGATATCCGGAGTATTGTATTCCAAAACTTTGTCAGTCTGTATTCAGAAGTCCCACAGTAGTTTTGCATGCTCATTTTCAACCACTTTTTCAGGCTTATGATCCCACCAGTTCTTTGCTACAGGCAGATGGTAGTTGTGACACAAGTTCTAGTGGACCATCTGAGCGACATTGTTTGTAGTCAATCTGAGCGATTGTCTTGCAAAAGCTCAGTATGTGATCGATGGTTTCATCTGCTTCTTTGCAGAGTCTGCATTTGGGATCATCAGCAGATTTTTCTATTCTGGCTTTGATTGCATTCGTTCTGATGGCTTGCTCTTGGGCTGCAAGAAGCAGGCCTTCTGTTTCTTTCTTCAAGTGTTCCGTTGATCAGCCATAACCAGGTCTTTTCCTTATCTACTTTTCCTTGGATCTTTTCAAGGAACTATCCATGCAGTGCTTTGTTATACCAGCTGTCAGCCTGAGTTTGCATCTCTGTTTTCCTATATTGATTCTTGGTTTGCTGCACTTTGAGCAGCTTGCTATTGTTGACCTCTATCAAAGCTGGTTCAACACTGTCTTTCACATAATCTGCCAGAGCATACCTCACTACCTTATTATAATTATCATCATCATCATCATTATTATTTAAGATATAATCTTTAATTCGATTCACAGTCTGGGAGTGGTAAAAGCTTAACAGTTCAAGAACCTAAGAGGTGTTAATGTAATGTCTGAGTATATACTATAGGCAGATTTTTTGCAAATTCAGTTTTAATAAATTCAAAAGGTTCATGTATCTAGGTAATCCTTTGGGTATTGTTCTAAGGGCTCCTATTACTATTGGAACAATCATTGATTTCTTCCTCCACAATCGCTCAACTTCAATGTGCAAATCACAATATTCATATTTTTTGTAGCTGTTTCTGGTCAATTTGAGCATTACCTGGTATTGCAATAGCAATAAATATTATTTCTTTTCCACAATAGTGATGTCAGGCATGTTGTGGGCCAGAGGTCCACAGGATCTTGACTTGTTCATTTTAAAAAACTTTGCCATCTTGGTGTTCTCAATGATTTTTACTACATTCAAACCCAAATTTCTGGCAAAACTTCCAATGTATGATTTTAGCAACTCAATCATGACATTGCAGATAATCAGTCTGTGAAATTTTGCTGCAGTCACTGATAAGATGATCCACTGTTTCATCTTTCTCATTGCATAAGCGACATTTGCTGTTGTTACTGACATGTTTCCTTTCAACATTCTGCTCTCAATCTCATTGTTTTCAAGAGATTTCCCTTGTTCATCTCCTTTACCATATTATTATTATTATTTCTTTTATTAATTAAACAAGAAACAGTCAACCGAGCATTTAAAAATGTATGACAAATATCACTGACTGGCAATAATGGTGATACAGGTGGCTGCCAGCATCCTAGGTATCAATCATATCACATTTTTATGCAAAGACTCTAACTATTAACAAAACAAAAAAGCAAGGGTTTAGGGTGCACAAAAATGTGGTGGCACAAAAATAAGTACTCACCTGGTAATAATGTGTTAGGATTGAAGCAAGGTATTGTCTTGGAATTGCCCTGAAAAGTTAATAGAATCCAGATTGTTTTTAGTTTTTAAACAAAAAAAAAGATGTGAATTTATGGAAAAGTGGACTGTAATTTCTGTAGTATTTAGGAAGGAAGGAAGGAAGGAAGGAAGGAAGGAAGGAAGGAAGGAAGGAAGGAAGGAAGGAAGGAAGGAAGGAAGGAAGGAAGGAAGGAAGGAAGTTGGGGTGGTTCTAAATGCCACATCATTGTTCAGGTTGAATTGTGAGATAGTTTATTTTTTAATTAAGTTTTAGTACACCTGTAAAAGTAGGTCCCTATTTTGGAGCACTATTTTAGAGCACTATAGATTTTTTTGCTTATTTTATTTACTTATTTGTTTACTTGATTGATTGATTTCAATCAATTACTTTGGGCTGCTCACAATTCATAAACATGAATTACAATTAAATTCCTAAAAACAGTTTAAAAATAAAACAGTAAAAAAAAAAGCCATTAAAACACTAAAAACATTAAAATCTCTAAAGCTGCTTATGGCTCTGAGCTGGAAGCATATTTGCAAATTAAGCACAGTTTCATTTTCGTTGTCAAATTAAAGTTTATATTTTAGCTGCCTCATGTCTTGATTATAAAGATGTTTCTCTTTTTTATTAATCAATGTTAATGTCAAATGTGATTTTTAATATAGAATTGCAATTAATATTTCAACATTTTGGATGTTTAGAGGAGAAAAGAGAAGTATAAGTAAATTAAATAAATGACTGCTATACATTCCATTTCTGAACAAATTCAGATCACATTAAGTCCCTGATCCTCAATATCTTGTGTATTGAAGATATTTTACCTTATACTGAATGTCTTGCAGAATCTCAGTCACAGCCTTTAGGCCCAAATGTTCCTTTCCTATCTGAAATAAAACCGAGAATACTGAAATATAATAGAGGTTATTCTACCTCTGAAATAAATTAAACAACACATTACTCTCTGACATTTTGGTATATCGAACTAAATACAAGTAATGTTATTTATTATGCATATATGTTGTTATTCTTATCTGAAGTTCAAAACGTTCATGTTGTTGTTTCTCACATGAAAAACCATCTTCTTTCTAAAGAGTTCAAGGGAACTTATCTCTATTATATTCTAACAACAAGAATGCTATGTGACAGGTTGTAAGCAAGTAATTACCAGACTTATCAGGAATATTTTACCATCTACTTAGATTTAAGCTTGGATCATCAAGGTCCTAGTCTCCGCTGCTCTTGGTACACTGTAGTCTTGTTTCCTTTCTTTTCCTTGTCCTTTCCTCATTTAATTTACATATTTTATGAAAGAACAAAGCAGAGAAAAAAAGGAAATAAAAACTAAAGTGGGTTTAGAAGGCTAGGAAAGATTTAATTATCCAAGAAGACCTTGCATGATACTTTACTGAGTAAGGTATCAACTGCCATGGACTTCTTATCTATGATGCAATACAGGCTATAAAGTAACTGTATAATCAGCAGTTGAAGGACTGATTCCATGAGATATTGTATATATAGCAATTCTGTACAGGTAGTTAATCATGATTATTATTAGATTTTTTAATCTCACCTTTTTATATAAATGTATATAAAATGTATGTCATGTGGATATTTATGTTATTCTATAATATCTTTAATTGCAAGCATGTACATGTGTGTAATTAGAAAAAACTATTCCACATTGAGTCTGAACAGGATTTTAAAATCAGCTGGTTTCATTGAAGGTCCTTCTATTACTCCAGACGTATGGTCCTTTGTTAGAGTGCCAGATTTGACAAACTGAAGGAATTGAATTGAATGAAATTGAATGAATAGATAAATATTGGCAGGGACATGAAGAATATAAGGTTCCAAGAAAGGAGTTAAAGGGAATGCTAATAAGTCAAGTTCAGCTAGCTAATGTGAGACACTAAGAAGGGAAACAGCACAAATAAAAGTTTTAATATTAATGGTATCCAAAGAAGCAAAAATGAAGATTAATGAACAACTATAAGCAATTAAGACTCACAAATGCTTGTGCCATAGTTGCAGGAGCCTGAAAATAGTATTTGCAGCAAAAGCACATTCATAGCAGTCCTTGAAGAAAAATCAATGATTCAGGATAGCAAATGACTATACTTTGAATGATAAGATGATGTATCAACTCAAGAAAATGAATCCCCCACAACAGAAACACATAATAGGAGAAACTCTCAATAAAGTGGGGCAGACAAACAAGATCAGTGGATTAGAATAACAACCAGTAACAAAGGACAGAAAAGGCATTCCACACTGCTATAACAATTTAAAAAAACTGATTTTAGATCCTTGAAGATAAGGCAGACTATTCAAGGGAAAAAATAGATACCTCAGAATTAGAGACAATCACAGATACAACTTTGCTCCATAAAAGACAAAGAGAAACTGATAATTCACTGTTATAAAGAACTTAAAAGAAATGTTGATGAATTGCAGTGTATGCCAGGAATAAAGATCAGGTACATAACAGAAGAAGCTTCTCAGAAAAATGGGAAGATAGAAGGGATTAAAAATATACCTCTTCTGGATCTGTGTAGATAAATGATGCTCTATAGAAGTGTATAATAGTAATAAAGCAGACATGAGAATAAATGGAATGTTTGGTGAATAGTGGAGTCCTTGGTGCTGAGTTTGTATTTATTATTTTTATTATACTTAATTAATAAAAATATTTTTTAAAATATTAATAGATGCAGAGTAGCAGATTAAAATGACAGAAGAGCACAATCCAACTGAAAATAAAACCTCTATATTACAAAAGACAATTTGACTATGCAACCAATTACACAGAATAGTGATTGCTTCCCTTTGGTTGGATGGGTTCAAAAGTTTCTATTCTTTTCAGATTAAAGGGTGCAGTCTCTGGGAAGGGAAATGAGAGAACATTCAAAATTCCATCAGATTATTGCATAAAATTAAGGTTGTTCTCAAAAGCATAATTTTGGATATTAAAAAATGCAAAATATAAACACATTTGGAACCTGATTTAAAGTGCATTAACTGGGCAGGAAACATTTGCATAAGTTAAACAATCTTTACCAACGTCTTGCATATTTTCTGGGCTAAGTTTAGTTGAATTTTGTTTGCTTTGGCCATAAGAATAAAACACTAGAACTATGTAACTAATTGAGCTGCAAATACATCCAAGTGATTATGGAGTAGAAACAGCTCTAAAACGTGGACAGCATTTCATTCATAACAACAAAAGTTGAATTCTGAGTCCAAGCCACAATATGCAAATGATTGCATATGGTACCGGAGAGGCATATAAACATATCAATAGGAACTATTGATTAATATTATTATTTTTATTAACTAGTATAAAATCTAATTGGGTTGTTTTGACTCAAGCCTTAGAAAAAGGCTATTCAAATATCTACAAGTCTTAAATATCCCACAGACATACACAACTCCATATTCTCATGCAGAATTCCAACAGGTATATGACTGTGGTTTATCATTTGCTTGAAGGGCTATGCAGATCCTCATTAAAATATACAGAGCCATAAGAGGAGAGAGGAAGGGTCTTGAAGTTGCTTGTTAATAATTGGCGCCTAGGCAGCAGACTGCATAGGCATATCCTTCAGTTGATGAAACACTTCTGTAAAAATCCAGTCATTGAAGAGTATTTAAAATTTCCCCAACACCATTAAAAAAATGTTCCATCTGAACAAAACTTAATGATGTGAAGGAGGCCATGGGAAAATGGGAATTAACCCTTTTGTTCTAGCAGCAGAGAGCACCCCTGCTGATGCACAGACACAGTTCTGCTGCATCAATTCATATAAATAAAACGAGATACAAAATCACTGTGCTCTTATTATCTTTTGTTGTTGTTGATGGAGGTGATAGTTCATTTCCTCTATTTTGGAGCTGTGCAAATGGTTTTTGTGGGAATTACTGACTTAATATATTGACAGAAGTGGAAATATGCACCTCATCCTAGACAGTCAATTGTTATTTGTACCTAAAGGTAAAGTTCCCCTGCACATACGTGCTAGTCATTCCCGACTTTAGGAGGCGGTGCTTATCTCTGTTTCAAAGCCAAAGAGCCAGCACTGTCCAAAGACATCTCCGTAGTCATGGGGCCAACATTTTCTACTTGCATTTTTACATGCTTTCGAACTGCTAGGTTGGCAGAAGCTGGGACAAGTAATGGGAGCTCACTCCGTTACGCGGCGCTAGGGATTTGAACCGCCAAACTGCTGACCTTTCTGATTGACAAGCTCAGTGCCTTAGCCACTGACAAACCTATTATTTGTACTTAGTTGCTTATTAATTATATGACATGAACTTATAAATATGTACCTAGCTGCTTGTAATTATATAACATGTACTTATGTGTGTGTTTTACATGAAGTGAACGTATAAATGTGTGTGTTTTATATGAAATGAATTTGGCATTCACCCAATTGGTTCTTAATCATAGGATATGCAGTACTTAAGAATCAAGTGAAGAGTTATTTTCAATTAAAGTAAAAAATACCTACTTCTCCTGCCAAAAAAAAAGATTACATTGAATCGAGAATGGGATGGAGTAATACGTTAAAGAGATTTATTTAACAATTTAATTTAACTTTCTGAGAAATTCCAAGGTTAGATCTGAAGAAATTGGATAACAGCTTCCAAAGCAATTATAGAGTCCTTTAGGAGACCAAATTTTCATTATTTTTAGCAGTCCTCTCTGCACTAGAGCCATATATCTTTCCAATCAAACGCTGAAGTCTCCAAGGAATTTAGGAGAGGAGAAATAGAAGTCTAGAAAAAAGCATTCAAATATGGATCATAAAGAAGCATTTCTAGTTGCAATTCACTATTATACTGTAGTAGTCCATGACTTACAACCACAATTGGAACTGAAATTTTCCTCATAAGTCATTGCAGACGTAAGTTGGGTCAGAAGATTCATTTTTATAAAAAAATAAATAAATTCAGTGGGTGTTAAGCAAATCACCAGGTCATTAAACAAATCCAGTTTCCCCTTGGGTATTCTTTGCCAGAAATTGGCAAAAAATGTTGCAAATCATGATCACATGACCACAGGGGTCTACAAAGAGTCATAAATATAAGCCAGTTGCCAAGCACCTGAATTGTGATCACATGACCTTGGGGGGATGCAATGGTTGAAAGTACAAATATGGAGCATGAGTTATTTTTTCTAAGACCATCATAGCTTTGAACCATAATTATGTGAATGTTCATAAGTCAAGGGCCATTTGTATCCTGTTATTTGGAAGTTCACAGCAGCAGTTCCAGACATGATATGGTCCATGATCTCTTCACTCTTCCAAACATCTCCTATATTTCTCTTCTAAGTTGGGGAGGAACATAAAACCCAAAAACTACTTTAAGAAACTCTTTTGGAGTCCCAGAGAACCCCCATAATGAAATTGCTTCTGAAAAATGGAAATTTATTTTTTTTATCAGAAGGAGAATGAAAATGGATCATTCGAAAACCTAATAAACCTTTATTGAATAAAAATCCCAACTTACCACAACCTAAGTAATTCCATCCTGGTTCATCTGCATAGCATCAAAAGATGCTGAGTTCAGTTCCCCAAAGTTCAACTTTTATAAGTTCAGTTTATTCACGTGTAAAACACAAACTTCAAATGGCATCTGAAGCTTGAATGAAAGGAGCTCGTATTGCCAAAAGACATAGAGTATAACTGACATAATGACAGTCTGCTTTTGTTTCTATAATAGCTGTTGAAGGGCAGAATTGATACCCATAGTTTCACCCATCACGGACGTATTACAATGAAACTGCAATTAAGAGACAATAAATGATCATGGTAAAGAGAAGGAAAATTACCTGCACAAATAAGGCAATAATGGCTATGCCATTCTTCTTTCCGACTGCTTCATCAATACTGTGATACATAGTAGTGTTCCAGTGAATCAGATGGAGCTGGAAAGAGACAGAAAAAGAGGGGGCGGGGGGAGAGACACAAAGATCACTTGTAGCAAAAAGACACTGCATGGATAAGACATTTTCCAGCAGTTGCTGATTAGATGCCCTTGCCAAGATCATTTTCACATAGTAACATTATAGGGGAGATGGTCAGCATAAAACAATTAATGAATAAATAAAATATAAACTGTTTTTGAAATGTTTCTATTTTGTCTTTCCACACAATAACCTAAAATCATTTAACATTTTAATGAAAACAATTAACAAAAATTGTAAAGCATTGCCAAACATCCTAAAATCAAGTGAACTACAATTAAAACAATAACTTAGTAGCTGTAGCACACTTAGCATAATAAAGGCATTTATTAATGTTTTCACAGAGTAGTTGAGAGAACCCTGTTGGGATACCAGGTAGATTTTTCAGAGGAACACATTCCAATTTGATGGGGCGCCAGACAGAAGCTTAACAGATTAACAGATAATCAGAGTTGGAAGGGACCTTATAGGTCATCTAGTCCAACCCCTCACCCAAGCGGGAGACCCTACACCATTTCTGACAAATGGCAGTCCAATCTCTTCTTGAAGGTCTCAACTGATGGCACTCCCACAACTTCCTAGAAAAAGCTGTTCCATTGGTTGATTGTTCTCAGGAAGTTTCTCCTTATTTCCAGAAATGATCTTTTCCAGGAGCCACTACCTGATTCTTCCAGTAAGATCGATATTTAGATAGGTTCAAATGCTGCTATTCAGAGTTCAAAATGACTATTTAAAATTAGACATTAAGAAATATTTTATTGATTACATTTATTCAATGTTGATGCAGCCTGACCCCAACTGAGTATGGGCAGCTCATACAAAATAAAAAGCAACAAAAACTGCTCAGGTAGAAATTACAGAAAAAAATTACAAAATAAGAAAGGAATTACAACAATAAACAAATAAACAAACTATGCAATTATGACAAGATAGCAATCCAGGCAACATATCAAAAGCATCAGACCCAGGAAAGTCCCATCTGTCCTACTCCAAGGCCTGAAAGAACATCCATCAGGATGGGAGTTTGATGGGGATATTCAGAGGGGATATCATTTCAAAATAGGTTAAGAAGAGAAATGAATAGCCCAGTCCTGCTGTTATGTCTAACATTCCCTCAGTTGATCCTCAGTTATCTGTAGTTTTAATATATGCATATACCCCTGAGAAATTTAAACCACTTAAAGTATGCTAACAGGTAAAAGGTAAAGGAGTGTCTGCAGATTTTATTCTACTAGTCATTACTAATTATAGGGAATTGTGCTCATCTCCATTTCAAGGCCATTGAGCCAGCACTGTGTGAAGATGTTTCTGCAGGTATGTGGCCAGCATGACATCATGGAGCACTGTTACCTTCTTACAGAAGTACTGCCTATTTATTTACTCGCATTTGCATGCTTTTGAATTGCTAGGTTGACAGGAACTCAAGAAAGAATGGGGGCTTGCCCCATCGCACAGCTCTCAGATCTCAAACCTGGGCTGCCAGCTTTCCAACTGATGAGCCTAGCATCTTAACTGCTAAGCCACCAAACTGCCCCATCTGCTAATGGATGTGTATAAAAACTCTTTTGATCATTTGAAAATCAAGTTAGCATAGGTAATAAAGTAATAATATTAAAATAATTTTAATCAAATGCATATTCTAAAAGCAAAAATGAACTGCACACCCTTTCAAAACTGGATGTTTAATTCAAAAATCTTCACTACTATCTAGCTCACAGGTGTCAAACCCGTGGTGTCACATGGGCATCACGTGATGTTTCACACTTTTTCTCTTTTGTGGAGCTGGGGTGGGCATAGCCTGTGTGTGGCGCACCCAGCTCGCAGGTGGCCAATTTGACACCCCTGAATTCTAGCTGGATATTGGACAATGAACATTAAGTCATATTCATTGTACAATTTCTTATAGTATCAATATATTTTAGAACAAAAAGAGAAATATTCATATTACACAATATACAATGTGACAGAAGGTGCTTATCACTCAGCTTGGCATTCAGGATATGTTAATGTGATTGATGAATTTAAATAATCAAAATATATTGTTTGATATTGTTCTTTTCAATTATTTGTCAGTTTTAAAACTATGGATATATTTCCTTCTCCCAATGCTAAATGATTCATTTAAATACCAAATCATGCATTGACATTTCAGTCTCCATTTCTTTATGCTAGCAAAACAAAACAAAACACAACCCTCCTGCAATAATCCTGTCTCTTTTAAGCATATTTTAAATTAGCATTTCTCATTGCCCCCACTAGAGGGCACTCGTGCTCTCTATCACATTAAATAAAAAGGAAAACAAAACAAAAAATTATTTTTCCCTTTTGATCTTACAGATAGATCTACAGAAGAAAATCCTTATATTAAAGAGTTAAGGGTCTAGACACAAATACTATTGTGAAAACAGTGTTCTTTGTGTGTCTCCAACTGTTATCTTTTTAATGTCAACATATAGAAGAAAGAAAGTTGTAACAATGCTATGAAAGACAATAGTCAAGTTTACATGGGCGATTTTATACATGTTAGTGGATAAATCCATGGAGAGAGCTAACATCAAATTCACAGAGGTAAATTGCTGCAAAGGATCTTTTTCTCTCTTTAATAAAAAAATACTGTTGTAAAGAATTTTAAAGGAAAGGTGAAATAAAAACTTCATTTTTAATAAAAGCGATATTTCGTGTATTTATTTTAAACAGCTATTTATGTCAAATTGAGACAAGAATTGCAATGTATTTTAAAACAACTTTCATAACTAATTTTTCAGGTTCAGTCTGTGACTCATGCTACCTGACCACTCCAAATATACTTTACTAGATTCATTGTCCTACAAAAAGCATGATGAAATTTGTTTTTCCATTAAATTTTGGGAAATTTACTGCCCAAAAAAAGACACTTTCAGGAAGAAAAATAAGTAACTTCTGATTGCAGTCAGTATTCTAACTGAAGTCACGGACTACAGTGGATTCATCTATGGCATTATATTAGTAAGAAAAGATTACATTTTGATTACTTCTTAGAGGAAAAAAATACAACCTGGTCAACTTACCTCCTAATCTTATAAAAACATTTCCTCCCTTAGTCTATTCAACCTTTTGACTTTTCTATTTTAAACCAGAATCATTTTGAGGAAGTGGCTTGGTTCACTTATCATAAAAAACCATAATGGGACCTGTTTTGTTGGTTATGTATGAACTTAGCCATTTTCACTTAATGCATAATGCTTTAGTCAACAAACCACTCTACTAAAATCCAACCAACAGAATATCAATAATTTGCTTAGGATATTTTCCTCAATTTTGTGCCCTCCCATTTAGTTGGAAACAGAATTCATAATTTATTTATTTGAATTCATTAGCTGCCCAACTTCAATGGATTAATCAGAAAACCTTTGAAGAAACTAGGTTTTTAGATGATAAACCAAACATTATCTAATCATGGATGGAAGGGTGTTTGGTTGGATTAGAATAGAATTCTTTATTGGCCAAGCGTGTTTGGATACACAAGGAATATGTCTTGGTGCATTAGTCAACTTATATAGGCATGCAATATAGTAAGGAGAATATATAATTAGCAATTTATTGTGAAATTACAGCAAATCACCTCACTATAGTCCCAACTAAAAAGAATGGCATATTATGCCTTAAAAATTTTCCTCAACCTTATAAGGAGAAAGGACAAAAAAGTCACTTGGTGCTTTTAAAATTTCTACTGATGTCAAAAAATCCCACACTCACATCATCAAAAGTGTTGTATGACGATTAGTTCAGTAGCCCACAGGCTGCAGAACTGAACCTTTCATACAATTATATACAGTTTTTAATCCTGAACAGGCATGAAATTGTGCTTTCTTCTTAATCTAGAATTACCTCCGCATATGTGATGAGTCCAGGAATCAACACAGTCCTATATATTTCCAACAGCTGTTGGTGCTAAGTTACATCCTGGAAAGGATTTGCAGTACCTGGCCAAGATTCAAGAAGTTGCTTCCCTAATTCTGGCAACTGCTTTCTTCTGCCTATGTGGCGTTTGAGCATTTACTATAGTTCTGGACCATAGGTGACCCAGCATCCTCTTTTCTCCCCCATCATGCCAATCTAGATTGTTCTCCCTTCACTGTTACAGCCACTGAAAGGGGCACTATGCAATGTCACATTATTTAGGGATAGATCTTACTGTCAAAGGAGTCGTGGCCTTCTCGGCTTATTCCTTCCTCTAAGTCATGGGTGTCAAACTCGCCACATCATGTTGCTGTAATGTGACATTTTGCAACATTTTTCCAAATCATGGAGCTGAGGTGGGTGGCTGCCAGTTTGACACCCCTGCTCTTAGTATACTTGTAAACCACAGAAGTACATAATACTGAGGGCCATTACTAAAATAACAATGGTTGCATTGTCAATTATGATTGTCAATTGGTTTGTATGTTAGACTGTGATCTGGAAGACTTAAGTTCAAATGCCCACTTATACAGTATATAAAACCTATTAGGTAACCTTTGCATTAGAATTTAGCCAAGCCTAACCTATAGAATTTCTGTGAAGTTATATTGTACCTTGAGCAACTCTGAAAAAAAAGTTTTATCTGTTCAAGATGTCCTTATTTATTTATTTTATTTATTTATTTTATTAAACTTATATACCGCCCTCTTTCCCTGACAGGACTCAGGGCGGTGTACAGCCAATTAAAAATATCACAACAATACAAAATTAAAAAACAATTAAAATCAAATATATAGTGGCTGGAATAAAAGTATATAAAGGGGAATTAAAAAGATTAAAAACCAGATAAAACCAGATTAAAATTCTAAGAGAACCCTAGGCCAGACCGGCTTGGCGAAATAGATGAGTCTTCACCGCCCATCGGAAGGTCAGGAGATCAGGGATGGTCCTCATCTCTGGGGGTAATTCATTCCAGAGGGAGGGTGCCCCCAATGAGAAGGCCTGCACCCTTGGGGTCGCCAGCCGTCCAGCCGGCGGCACCCCGAGGAGACCCACTCTATGGGAGCGTATTGGCCGGCGGGAGGCCGATGATGGCAGGAGGCGGTCCCGTAGATACCCCGACCCCAAGCCATGGAGAGCTTTAAAGATGGTAACCAATAACTTGAAGTGCACCCGGAGGACCACCGGGAGCCAATGCAGCTCGCACAAGAGCGGCATGACATGAGAGCCCTGAGGAGCTCCCAACACCACCCACACGGCTGCATTCTGCACCAGCTGGAGCCTCTGAGTGCTCTTCAAGGGAAGCCCCATGTAGAGAGCATTGGCATAGTCTAGGCGGGAGATTATGAAGGCGGAAGTGACCGTGCGAAGCACATCCTGATCCAGAAAAGGCCGCAACTGGTAGATCCTACGGACCTGACCAAAACCCCCTGGCGACGGCAGCCACATGGTCTTCCAACGACAGCTGTACATCCAGGAGGACACCCAGATTGCGCGCCCTCTCTGTGGGGGCAAGAATTTTCCCCCCCACAGCCAGTGATGGAACCAGCTGGCTGTATCGGGGTGCCGGGAAGCACAGCCACTCGGTCTTAGATGGGTTGAGCCGGAGCCTGTTCTGCCCCATCCAACACCGCACGGCCTCCAGGCACCGGGCCATCTTTTCGACGGCTTCATCGGGGTGGCCCGGGGTAGAAATGTACAGCTGGATGTCATCAGCGTACTGATGGAACTCTACCCCACAGCCACGGATGATCTCACCCAGCGGCTTCATATAAATGTTGAACAGAAGGGGCGAGAGCACCGACCCCTGAGGAACTCTACAGATCAGGGGTCTCGGGGCCAATCTCTGCCCCCCCGCCAACACAAATTGCGAATGTCCGGAAAGGAAGGAGAACCACTGCAAAACAGTGCCCCCCACCCCCAACTCCCCCAGCCACTGCAATAGGATACTGTGGTCGACAGTATCGAAAGCCGCCGAGAGATCTACTATGTCTCTCCTAAACCCCATACTGTATTAAAATATTGTGGCTTTGCTTCCAGAAAAAGTTCCCAGTTGCCCAAGTGATTCTTGTATCCTATAGGATTATTCTCTGTTTTACATCCAACTTAGTTCCAGTTTGAACTCTTACATAAACCTTCAGGAATCAACAGATGAACATCTACAGGTGAAACTCGAAAAATTAGAATATCATCAAAAGTTCATTTATTCCTTTACAAATTTATTTATTTATTTACAAAATGGTTCCGCCCCAGGTGCCTGATGGACCCGGATAGGTTTCTGATGGAGCTTCGGCCATTTCCCATGACTCGCACATACGATTCAGTGGGGGACTAGGTGGCCACCTGGGATAGGGTGGCAGCTGAGGCCCTTGATCGGGTCGTGCCCTTGCGGCCTCTGACCCGGTGCCCATCCCAATTGGCTCCTTGGTTCTCCGAGGAGCTGAGGGAGATGAAGCACCGGAAAAGATGCCTAGAGAATGGTTGGAGGACCAGCCATTCCAGATCTGACCAAACACTTTTACGGTCCCATATTAGGGCGTATTTAGTGGCAATAAGGATGGCAAAGTGATCTTACTTTTCCGCCCTTATTGCGTCTGCAGAAAATTGCCCGGCCGCCCTTTTTAGGGTAACCCGCTCCCTTTTGGATGTGGGAGCATGGAAGGATCCCTTGCAAGGACAGGCCGAGGATTTTTCTCGATATCTGCAGAATAAAATCATTCAGAACTGGGATGGGCTGCACTCTGACTGGGCATCTCTGGGCGGGGGGGGGCGGGGGCGGATGTCGGTGAGGTCATGTGGGTTGAGTTCGATCCTGTGACCCTGGAAGACGTGGACAGGATTCTGGGCAGGCTTAATGCCACGTTTATTGGATCCGTGTCCGTCCTGGCTGGTTTTGGCCACTCGGGAGGTGACACGAGGTTGGTTCCAGGGGATTATTAACGCTTCCTTGAGAGAGGGGCTTTTACCCACCGCCTTGAAAGAGGTGGTAGTGAGGCCCCTCCTCAAGAAACCGTCCCTGGATCCAACACTATTGTAAAATTATCGTCTGGTCTCCAACCTTCGCTTTGTGGCGAAGGTTGTTGAGAGTATGGTGGCACAACAGCTCTCTCAGCACCTGGATGAAGCGATATACCTAGATCTTCTCCAATCGGGTTTCAGGCCCGGGCACAGCACGGAGACGGCGTTGGTCGCGTTGGTGGATGATCTCTGGAAGGCCTGGGACAGGGGTTGTTCCTCTGTCCTGGTCCTGTTAGATCTCTCAGCAGCTTTTGATACTGTCGACCACAGTATCTTATTGAGGCGGTTGTGGGGGTTGGGAGTGGGAGGCACCGTGTTACAGTGGTTCTCCTCCTTCCTCTCTGACCACTCGCAATTTGTGTTGGCGGGGGGGGAGAGGTTGGCCTCGAGGCCCTTGTTTTGTGGGGTGCCTCAGGGGTCGGAGCTCTCACCCCTTCTGTTCAACATTTATGTGAAGCTGCTGGGCGAGAGCATCCATGGTTTTGGGGTAGAATTCCATCAGTATGCTGATGATACTCAGCTATACATCTCTACCCCAGCCCACCCCAATTAAGCTGTTGAAGTGATGACCCGGTGCCTGGAAGCCATGCGGAGTTGGATGGGTCTTAACAGGCTTCGTCTCAACCTGACCAAAACCGAGTGGCTGTGGTTTCCTGCGCCCAGATACAGCCAGCTCATTCCATCGCTGGCTGTGGGGGGAGAGATTTTGACCCCCACGGAGAGGGCGCGCAATCTGGGTGTCTTCCTGGATGTATGGCTATCATTAGAAGATCATATTGCGGCCGTCGCCAGGGGGGCCTTTTGTCAGGTCCGACGGATCTGCCAGTTGCGGCCCTTTCTGGATCGGGGTGCTCTTCGCACGGTCACTTCTGCCGTCATCTCCCGCCTAGATTACTGCAATGCTCTCTACATGGGGCTCCCCTTGAAGAGCATCCGGAGGCTTCAGCTGGTGCAGAGTGCGACCACAGGGTGATTTTGGGGGCTCCTTGGAGCTCCCATGTTACACCACTCCTGCGCGAGCTGCACTGGCTTCCGGTGGCCTTCCGGGTGCTATTCAAGGTGTTGGTAGTCACCATTAAAGTGCTTCATGGCTTGGGACCCGGATACTTACAGGATTGCCTGCTGCCACCATCGGCCCCCTGCTGGCCAGTGCATTCCCACAGCGTGGGCCTCCTTGGGGTGTCGTCGGCTGAACGCTGCTGGCTGGCGGCCCCGAGGGTGCGGGCCTTCTCTGCGGGGGCACCCTTCCTCTGGAACGAATTACCTCTGGAGGTGCAAGCCATTACTGACTTGCAAACCGTCCGGTGAGCACTAAAAACCCATCTCTTCCAACAGGCCGGTCTGGCCTAGTACCAATTATTAGGGTTTTAAAATTTTTAAAAAATCTTTTCTGGTAATTTTAACTTTTCTATCTTGTTTTTACTGTTTTTCTCAGCCATTAATTTAATTCTTTTAAACCTTTTTAAAATTCTATTTATTGTGGGGCTTTTTATCTTGGCTGTACACCGCCCCGAGTCCTATTGCGGGACAGGGGGAAGTATAAAAATTTAATAAAATAAATAAATATTTCATAATGCAACTCAAAAGGTGAAACTAATATACGAGACAGACTCATTACATGCAAGGCAAGATAGTTCAAGCCGTGATGTGTCATAATTGAGATGAGTATGGCTTACAGCTCATAAAAACCCCAAATCCACAATTTCAGAAAATTAGAATATTGTGAAAAGATTCAATATTCTAGGCTCAAAGTGTCCCACTCTAATCAGTTAATTAAGCCATAACACCTGCAAAGGGTCCCTGAGCCTTTAAATGGTCTCTCAGTCTGGTTCAGTAGGAATCCAATCATGGGAAAGACTGCTGACCTGACCGTTGTGCAAAAAACCATCACTGACATCCTCCATAAGGAGGGAAAGCCTCAAAAGGTAATTGCAAACAAAGTTGGATGTTCCCAAAGTGCTGTATTAAAGCACATTAATAGAAAGTTATGTGGAAGGGAAAAGTGTGTAAGAAAAAGGTGCACAAGCAGCAGGGATGACCACAGCCTGGAGAGGATTGTCAGGAAAAGGCCATTCAAAAGTGTTGGGGACTTTCACAAGGAGTGGACTGAGGCTGGAGTCAGTGCACCAAGAGCTACCACACACAGACGGATCCTGGACATGGACTTCAAATGTCGTATTACTCTTGTCAAGCCACTCCTGAACAACAAACAATGTCAGAAGTGTCTTATCTGGGCTAAAGAAAAACAGACCCTGGTCTGTTGCTCAGTGGTCCAAAGTCCTCTTTTCGGATGAGAGCAACTTTTGCATTTCATTTGGAAACCAAGGACCCAGAGTCTGGAGGAAGAATGGAGAGGCACACACTGCAAGATGCTTGAAGTCCAGTGTGAAGTTTCCATAGTCTGTGTTTATTTGGGGAGCCATGTCATCTGTTAGTGTTGGTCCACTGTGCTTCATTATGTCCAGGGTCAACACAATCCAGGGTCAACTTCATTAAGTCCAGGGTCTACCAGGAGATTTTGGAGCACTTCATGCTTTCTTCTGCAGATGAGCTTTATGGGGATGCTGACTTCATTTTCCAGCAGGACTTGGCACCGGCCACACTGCCAAAAGCACCAAAACCTGGTTCAATGATTGTGGGATTACTGTGTTTGACTGGCCAGCAAACTCACCTGACCTGAACCCCATAGAGAATCTATGGAGCATTACCAAGAGAAAGATGAGAGACATGAGACTGAACAATGCAGAAGAGCTGAAGGCCGCTATTGAAGCATCCTGGTCTTCCGTAATACCTCAGCAGTACCACAGGCTGATAGCTTCCATGCCACGCCGCACTGAGGCAGTAATTGCTGTAAAAGGGGCCCAAACCAAGTACTGAGTACATATGCATGCTTATACTTTTCAGAGATCCGATATTGTTTTATGTACAATCCTTGTTTTATTGATTGCATGTAATATTCTAATTTTCTGAAATTGTGGATTTGGGGTTTTCATGAGCTGTAAGCCATAATCATCATAATTATGCCAAATCATGGCTTGAACTATCTTGCTTTGCATGTAATGAGTCTATCTCATATATTAGATTCACCTTTTAAGTTGTATTACTGAAATAAATGAACTTTTGCACGATATTCTAATTTTTTGAGTTTCACCTGTATCTGAATTGCATAACCAGTGGGCCCTGGATGAAATGGATTACTGCAACCCCTTTCAGTCAGAACTCAGGCCTGGGCAAGGGATGGAAACTGAATTGGTCACTTTGAGATGATTTCTCAAAGTGTCTTTGCTCTCCTTGAGCTTTCAGTGATCTTTGATAGCATCAATCACAATATCCTTCTGGATCAGTTCTGTGGGATGGGAGTCAGTAGCACAGTATTGGGCTGGTTTTCTTCCTTCCTATAAAGCAGTCCAGTTGGTGTTGATTGGGAGTGAGGTCATACCTGCAATTCCTATTATGTGGGATGCTGCAAAGTTCAGTATTCTCTCTGTTCCTATTTATAATCTATATCAGGGGTGTCAAACTTGATTTCATTGAGGGCCTCATCAGGGTTATGTTTAACCTTGGGTGGTTGGATGGGCATGGCCAGAATGGATGTGGCCAGCTCAATGTCACTTGTGTCAAGGGTGCCTGTGGTGACCTGAGTGCTCTGTCAGTGAAAACGGACTTTATGTAGCCCTCCCGAGCTCCATTTTCACTGGTAGTGGGTTGCAGGAGGCCGTGTTAGCTGAAAAAGGAGCTGGGGAGCCTGTTTTCTCTGGCAAAAGCACCACACGCCAGTCCTTCGCTATGTCTAGGGCAGCCCCGTGGGCCGGATTCGGCCCTGGGCCTGAAATTTGACACCCCTGTCTACATGAAGTTAATGGGTAACATCATTTCTTGCCATGGATGAGTTATTACACTGATAATAACCAATTATACGTTTCCATCCCTGGCGAAATAAGCAATGACATTCATGTCTTGTCCAAATGCCTGGAGGCTGTGGGGATCTGAATGGAAAACAATAGGCTTTAAATGAACCCCAACAAGACTGAGTGGATCTGGATTTGGGGAGCTTTTTTATCTGATATTTTACCATCTTTGGCATGGATAGGGTTGCACTACTTCAGACAAAAAACATGTGCAATCTAAGGGCCTTCTAAACTCATAGCTCCTGCAAAAGGAGCAAGTGGCAATCTTGGCTAGGAGGGCCTTTGCATAGCTTTGTGTTGTATGCCAGTTGTGCCCCTTCCTGGCTCTGCTCATAGTCACTCATGCCCTGTGTTATGATATGTACAGAATAACCTTTGAGTAACAAGGATATACACATGGAAACGTTTATGAGAGTAGTTATGAATAATTATTCACAGATACACTAAATTGAGCTAAAGTTTACTTTAAGAAATAGCACAGTCCAATAAACGGTCCAGGTCATATACGTTTAACAGTCCAAAGAATATCCAATTACAAAGTCTTCTTACCAGTTGCCTTTGTCATTTACACTAAACAAAGATATCAAAGTATAAGCACAGCATAAATACAATAGATAGCAACAGAATCTTAGATAAACAGAATGTCAGAGAATGTCACAACACAACCAACCAATCGGAATATAGTACAAATCGACACAATGACTTTGTCTTAAAGTTACAAACATACATTGTTGGTTTATATATTGCCAAGCTAACTAATTGGTGGATGGATTTCTAACACCCTGGACACCTTCTGACTGTATTATTATAATGTGCTCTACATGAGACTGCCCTTGAAAAGCATCTGGAAGCATCAACTGGTAAAAGTGTGGCTGCATGGACAGTTATGTGCATCCTAGGGTGGTACACTAATAACTTTGTTCCACAAGATGCATTGGTTGCTGGTTTGTTTCTGCAAAAACTCAAGGTGCTGGTTTTGACCTTTAATCCCATATTATCTAAGGAATCACCCTTTCCCAATGACATCTACAGATCATATCAGGTTAAGTAGGCAAGGTATGCTCTGGGTCTCATCTACCAAGTAGCTCTATCTGGCATACCTTTTTGGCTCTGGCTCCTGCTCTTTGGAACATCATTCCCCCCACCCCCCCATGAGATTAGCCTTTCAGAAAGCTTTTGGAACATGGTTTATCCAGAAACCTTGGGGATCTTGTTGGCAGCCTATGAGTACGTTGCATTGTGCCTAAATAGTTTTTCTCCTGTAATCATGCTTTTTATTTATTTTTATGTATACTGTTTTAAGTATTTTAATGGTTGTGATCTTGTTTAAAGTGTTAGTTGTACACTGCCCAGAATCATATCTAGTGAAATGCGTGGCCATATAAATTTGCTAAATAAAAAAAGTAAGCCATATTAATACTGAAATGCATACCAATTTAGAGATATTTCAAGTAAATGCCTTGGGATAAACCAACATTACCTTCTTAATGCTTCTTATTAGAGATTAATACCAGCAATGTTTCATAGTTTAAATAGCATAACTCATTTGAACTATTTAATTCATATTTAACTTTATTCTGTATATTTAATGTTACTTAATAGAGAAAATGCTATAATTATCAGTTATTTACCCACCTAATATGAAAATAATTTTGTTTGAAATATATATTTATATAAAAGTCTGATTCAATGCAGAAATATAGATGAGTAGTAAGTCAATATGTATGTCTCACTGGTCTGAGGAGTACGTATTCTTTCAAAGAACAAACTCAAATTCCAAGAAAAAAGCACATATTATCATTATGTTTTATTCAGTCATGCATCATTCACACTATTAAAATAAACCAAAGACACCAGGAAAGCAACTAAAGGCTGTATACAAATTGTTTAATATTAAGACTTTGATGTATGATCATTATGAGGTTACGAGGAAAACACACACACATAGAAAACCCTGTAGTTATTATGCTCATTGATGATTATATTTTGATGAATACACAATCTTTATTTCACATCATAATCATATTTGAGAAAAACAGATATGTAGGCACTTGTGCTTGGATTCATCTTGAGCAACGTTAATTTGGAAGAAAATAAATGGTCCATCTCCCTACAAAAATTATTTTTTCAAGGAGGCCCTCTGTGGATCAACACAGAATAGATTAGCATGGAACCAGACTTTTTCAGCTTCTATAGACTTCAAATCTTATTTGAGCAAATTTTTTCTATGCAACTTGTCCAAATTAGTTCTGTGCAATGTAATCTGGCTCATGCTTATTTAGAAAATAAATGCCACTGTTTTTAAACTCCCAAATAGTTGAATATGCATTTGCAAAACATTTTGTTCTTCTGTTTCCTTCTATCGCTGATTTCTATTTTTCCAAATATAAATACGTAAGCATTAAACTTTTTTCCAACCTTAAAAAAACAAAACCCTAAGTGATGTCTCTTTTTAAAAAAAGAACACATCAAAATTACCTTTTATTTCTGGGATATTCTTGTGATACTTAAGTGATAAACAACAGAACACAAAAGATATTTTTTCCCCATTGCTAGAGAAAATGAATAACCTGTTCTAACTGGCACTGGGAACACAAAGGAGAATGAAGAGTGCACAGTTTTTAAAAGACCTCAAAAATTAAATATAAATTTAATTTATATATAAGCTTCAACTGGTGTTGAGGGATTTTTTAAAAGGAAGTGCTCTGGGTATGCATTTTTATACCTAAGATGGTCTATTATTCATATACAAGATGAAACAGATTTTTATTGGTTAGAATAAAATATATTTGTTTTTTCATGAATGTTCAAGACATGTAAAGATAAAAAATCAGGTGATCCAGCAGAAAACCTTACATACAGCAGAAAATGTATCCAAGTAATGCTTTGGATAATTTATATGGATTCCAGGCATCAAATACAATAGCTAGCAGAGAATGTGTTACCTGAAATAAATATTGTACAGATGCACATATGATGTTCAACAAACATGAGATTATGTACATTTGGAGGAAAATATTTAAATTTGTCTAGCAAGCAGATAGCAAATTATTATTATTTCAATGTGTCTTAAAAAGGGCTCAAAGAGTGCTGACAGTCTATGGCCACTGATATGCCTAAAATCCTAGAATAACTTCAGATGCTTTGTATTTTATTCAAGCAATATCTTTTACATCTAAATAAAATAGTTCAGTGGGTTACAGTCCTTTTTACAGATACTCAAAAATACAAATAGCTTTATTTGTCTTTGGAAGTTAGTTTTCTCATACAAACTAAAGAACAGTTAAAAAAAACTCTTTGTTTACAAAAACATTTTTTACCATTTACTGTTTTTCACCCATGTTTCCAAAGAAAGAGAATTCATCAAACAAAAGAATTATATTAAGTCCTGGAACCAGACTTTCTAACTTGTTACCAGCAGACACAGGGAGAAATTCAAGCAGGAAATGCTACATTGGGTCACATGCTTGAACCTAGACATCCAGTTATACAAAGTCAAGATTGCCATGTAACCTCTTCTTCCTCTAAAGATGCCTTACTGACCACACCTTCTAAAGAACAGGGACAGACACAACGCCTTTCTCATTTCCTTCTGTCACTCACAAAACAGCCTGTGCTGTGACAAATCTACATGCAGCAATGCACCAGTGACAAAAATCACAGCTTACTTCCTCTTGCAACACTTCTGAAAAGCGGCTTAAGATTGGGGGAGGGGGAGGGGGGAATCATCTGTACATGTGAGACAAAAAGAACACTCAGGGACATGAAATTTCTGCAGGTCTTTCAAATCTATAGACTTCTCGCGGTTCAGAGGGCTGTTATGACTAGAACTAATGGTGAAATCTGCTTCACAATTTTTCCAAAGTCTTCATCCCCTAAGGTGTTTTTCCCCCTTCAAATTCAATTCAAAGTGCTTAAGTATTTCTTACACATTTCTCTTGAGGTATTGCAATTTTATTTACCTGATTGCAAGTATATGGCATGATTTGAATGGAGACATCTAAGTGCAAAAAAGGGACAAATCTAACCCTTCCCTCCGGGCCAATTGTTTATTAGAAGCAAAAGCAAACAATAAATAATTATTCTTCCTGTATGATTAAAGAAAGAAAAAATATGGAAGGTAAAATAGAAATCACGTATATGAGCATAATGTTTAATATCCTCCTGAAAGTATAAAACTCTACTAAAACTAAAATGATTTGAAGAGTCTTTTCCTGTTGCTGAATAGACATTGCTATTTCATTTAATAAAAATTTGAATTGGCTTCAGTTATAATCAATTTAACAATTTATTCGAGTTTAAGTTGGAAGTAGTCCCTTTTCTCAAATAAAAGTGGCATCTCTTACCTACAGTCTGTGTAGTGAGCTGAGTATTTATTCTAAATTAGTTGAGTAAGTAGTGCTGAGCTAAGAACAGTGAATGATAATGAAACTACATGTCTACACATTGAGGAGTCACTTTATGGTGTGAAACTTGAATACTCAACCTCAATTAAGGTGATTTAAAATAATTTATGTCAGCTCTAAACCACTAAAAATGAAAAAGGCATAAAATAAACAACTGTAGAATTAGTATATGTGCTGCTTAAGAAAACAGTCTCCTGGTTTGTCTTAATATCTAATGCAAAGATACTTTGCGTTAAATAGCAAAGGAAAGGAAGAAAGACAGGCATTAGCCGTTCATTGGCCATCAAAGACAAAGCTTTAGAAATAAAATACAAAGTAAAATAAAACCAAATAAGCAAATGTAAACTTCTATTCCTTTTTTGCTTTAGAAATCTCCACAGGTTGCAGCACTGGCATAATTCTGCTGTACTAGACTGAAGTAGTGTTGAATCAAATAGATTTTTGTTACAGGTTGCTCCCAACAATCTGGGTCCTCATTTTACTGACCTAAGAAGGTTGGAAAGTTGAATCAACCTTGAACTGATGAGAGTCAAACTGCCAAACTTCTGCCAGTCAGCAGAAGTAGCCTGCACTACTGTATTCTAATCACTGTGCCACTGCAGCTCTTAAAAGATAAGACTATCAGACATATGAATATCACGGGTGGGCTTCAAAAATTTTAGCAATTCCTTCTCTGGCTGGTTGCTGGGTGGGCATGGCCATGGTGGGTGTGGCCTAATCGGCCTCCTGCACTATGGAGGGGGTTCATTTTTGCCCTCCCCAGGCTCTGGAGGCTTACCTAGAGCCTCCGGGAGAGTAAAAATGGCCGCCCTTGGGCTGCAGAGGCCCTCCAGAGGCCCATTTTTCACCCTCCCTGAGCCTCCACGCGGGCCCTGAACTTACCTGGCATCTAAACCAGGCCACGTGGGGACTCCTGGGAAGGGTGGGATGGGCGGGGCAGGGCCAGCCAGGGGTGGGATTTGCTGGTTCACCCTTAGCTAAAAATTAGCTAAGGGTTCATCCGAACCAGGGCAAACCAGTAGCAGACTATCCCTGATCATATACAGCTATGCTTAAATATGAACAAATCATCCAAAATCGATTGAAACCTAATACTTTTATTTTAAGCTAAGTCTCATTTGAGTTGAGCTCATTTTCCACTGACCTTATAGACTCCTAGATGTAATTTGCCCAGATGTGGAAGAGATTTGTCATTTCTTACTTCCCAAGCTAGTCTTCATTATCTAGCCCAAGCTAATACTTCCTGGTGGTCAGTAATCAAACTACTTATTAGGTCAAACCCTGCTAGGGTTTTTATTTTTAGATAAGCCAATATTAGCTAATGCCACCATGTGGGTGAGCAATAATCTTTCTGCAACTATCAAATATTAACAGAAATATGTGCAAACATTAAAATTGTCCTGAACTCCTCACCATCATGGGTTTAACAGAACACTTTTGGAAATAAATGAGAGCCAACAGGAGTTAAGGCATCAGGTGAGAAACTGAGAGACTGTGAATTCTACTCAATCTTTAGGCACAAAACCAGCTGGGTGACTTTCGGCCAGTTACTTTCACTCAGCCTAGGCAGGAAACAATTGCACACCACTTCTGAAACACCTTGTCAAGAAAAAGGCAGATTCTGAGAGTCAGAGAGTTCTGTCTGTGTAGCCAAAGGCTTTCCATGAAATGGACACTGAGATAAAGGACAGCTTCTGGATATAGTAGCCAATGGCATGAGACTAATCTGTATAACTCATAAGCTGTCTTGTCTTAATGCAACCTTCCAAATGTGTGAGCCTTCCAACTCCTGGAATTCTTAACAAAACCCATTCTTCCCTTTGTAAGCACTATCCTGACTGTAACGGGACAACATCAAGGACAGACACAACGTATAGTTCAACTATAGAATTCACTGCCACCAGACATAGTAATGATCATTTCCAAACATACGTACAAACGCAGCACCTCTCTGCAAGCTCTTAAAGCAACCACATCTTTTCCTGGGATCATGCGAGGACACGGCTGCTTTGAAATGAGAAGACAATGCTATATGATGGGTCCTTGGTTTTATCTGAGCTTGCTTGTTTTCTTGCCTACGTTTCATTACCCTAACAAGGTAACATCATTGGTGCTAGTGTACTGCACATCACTTACCATCGTAGCACTGATGATGTTACCTAGTTAGGGTAATGAAACATCTGTCAAAAAATAAGCAAAACAAATGTTCTCCTTTACTGATACAGTGCTAAATGTCTGTTTCTCACACTTCTCCACAAGTGCTTTTTGAGGATTAAAATGGCCAATCACTTCTATAGCTGAACAAAGATAATTAGCCTTCTGCAGGTGCCTTCTTTATTCTTGTAGGTGTGATACATAATTGTTGCATGGCAACTTTTGTGAACCTTACAAATCCAAGGACATAGCAGCACAGAATTTTTAAGCCAAAGTGAAAAAGAACTGCATGGCTATCTGCCCAACACATAAGATAGAATGCTAAATTGGCTGCCCTGGGACAAAGCACTTTTTGTACTGCTGCAGCTGACATGGCAGCATTAAATCAGACTGCCAGGCTGTGAAATCAATGAAACTTCCTTCCATGTTAAATGGATTTGGAGCTCTGTGTTAAGGGTCAATACTTAGAACTTATCTGAATGATTTTATCACTTAGGGAAAAAAGTTGTGAAAAAGAAGATTTATTCTAACATCATGTAATAACCTTATTATTGAATAAAATATATTATAAAGGGAGACGTTTCATGAGATCATATATATGTAACAAGTATCCTAGATTAGGCAGTTTGTTCATTAAGTTCTTATTGTCTGATCTAGTTGGCAACACTTTTCCACAGTAGAGGTTTTTCATGATATTTGTTATTTACTTCCTTTTAACTGGAGAATGAATTTGGGAACTTTTGAATGCAAAGTGTATACTATGCCCCTGAGCTATTTTCCCTTGTCCAATAACTAATTATTTGGTTCTATGCAAAGTGCAATTTGCATTCTTGCTAGATAATCCAGGAAAATTCAGAAAGACAGATCTCTCGCTAGCTATGCTTATTGTTTTCCAAAGTGGAGGATTATATTTATTTACATATAAGCAGAATAAAGGACTTTGCATCAGATTACAGCAAGCTTTAGCTTGCTTTTGATAGTATCTCCCTCCTTTTTTTTAGCAATAATGTTGAATACTTTTTTCCCTCCTATTAATTGTGTTTTATTCTCAGAGACTCCCTGGACAAATCCCTGCAGTTTTCTTAATAAAGTTTTTCAAAAGTGGTTTGCCATTGTCTCCTTCCTAGGGCTGAGAGGAAGCTCAAGGTCATTCAGCTGACTCTGTGCCTAAGGCAGGACTAAACTCACATTCTCCCAATTTCTAACATGATGCCTTAACTACTATGCCAAAACGGCATTCTAAATACTTTTTACAGAGCAATAAATACTGAATACTTTTAGTAATGCTTCCTATTATATACATTGGGTCTCTTCCTCAACAGCCTTTTTCAGAAAACAGATCAGTTTATTTGTATTGTGCTGAGGCAAAGAACAAAATGGCAGCTTCTCTCTAGTCCATCTACTCAACCTTATTTTAACAGTGGGAAAGGACAGCATTTTTTGCCACAATAGGAGAAGCAAAATAGTGCTAGCGCACTTAGCTCTCGACATAGTAAATCACAACTGAGATGCAGCACATCATATAAAGCAATTAAGGTTCTATAAACAGAATATTTGTGTAAAATAAATCAGACAAAGCAAACCTACTTCTCCCAACAATTTATCATTGGAAAATAATACCACAATTGTGAAGATTTGGTGTACCAGTATCTGTTGACTTTTTTCTTTTTATTCTGTGGCTTAAGGTTAATGGTAAACTTCAATTTTATAAAACAAAAAATCTTACTAATCTGTATAGTCTGCAAATATTATATTAGCATCAGCTATTTCAAACTGAAAAAATATCTGCTATATGGGACTTTCTCATTCAGCAACCACTATTGTTCAAAGGGTCAAGACATTAATTATGCTTCTAAATCTATGGGTCTGTTTTTGAATACATGCCTTGTTATAAACTGGAGGGAGAATATATGCCCTTTGCCCTTGTCATATTCCTCATCTAAATTGGAAAATCAATTTCTGCTGTTTCCTGAAGGACATGCAGTATGCAGAATTTCTCTACCTGCAGTCAGCCTCTTACACGTTTCAGTCAATAAGTATCACACTATTCAGAGCACAGATATGGTATTTTTCTATCATAATTCAGAATACATAAGATGTTTTCCCTCTCATAGGTGATGCTTGATGGGAAGAGAAATAAAGCCAGGACAATCTCCCAATCACTTTTTATTTATTTGATTTATATTGCCGTCTATTCGCCCATGGCAAAAAACTTTCCTTCAGTTTTGCTGATTGAGGCTGAAAGGATAGCATCTATCTTTTGATTTGTTCCTAAAATACAATAAGAGCTTGGCGGATGGAGTTGTGCAATTTATAGTCAATGGGGAACCCAGTGGGAAGTTGCAAGCAGCAGTCAGCTTGCAGACAGGTTGGCAGGTAGATAAGTGGCTACTGCTGGCTCGAGAAAGTGCCAGGGCATGACTGCTGCCAGGTGCCTCAGGATATACAGGTGGCTGCCATGGGCAGGGGGTGGTATAGGTAGCTGGGGTCCTCAGGAAAAAAAGCCACTGGAATGTAAACAACTTACCAGAGCAACATGCAACTTTCTCTGCCAGCTTCCCTTTTGACTTTGCTTGTCAGGAGTTGGCAGGAAAGTTGCAAATGGTGACAGTGTGACCATGGGACTCTGCAACCACTGTAAATGTGAGTCGGTTGTCAAGCGGGAGGTACTGTGATGACTGGAACTACAAGGTCCTGTCATCAGTACCACCATAACTTTGAATGGTTACTAAACTTATTAACTGAGAACTATCTGTAATTCTACTGTGTGTTCTTTTCAGATCCTAACCCTGAAATACTAAATCATAAATTTCAAGCAAAGATTTTCAGGATTTGCCAGTACATTCATTCATTGATCTTGTTTAAAAATATGGGAGGTTGTTTCTTCCTGTAACAAAAGGAATAAATATTCTATAAAACTACGCCTTTAAAAAACAGAACTTTAAAAAGTTTTTTTTAAAGTATCAAAAATCTGTTTTTAAAAATTTCTATACAGATAATACTGTAGATGTTTGCAAACATCTGAAAAACACAATAAAAAAAAAAGCAAGCTAAATGTGCCAACCAGATTGTCACAGATTGATTCTTGGTTTATTACTTTTAAAAAACCTTAAATATCTACTAACATTATCCATCAATTAAATTTGTAAATTATCATTTTAAGGCCATTCACAGACTACTTTAACCTCTTTTTTAAACACATAATCTTCTCCATGAAATTTGTTCACATTATTATTAAGCCTTTAAAACAAATTCTAGGTTCTAAGGAAAAATACATATTTTAGAAATATAACTATACTGTCATATTATACTGCTATACTGTTGACTCTACAACTAACTAGAGGTTTTAATAGCTTAGGTGTAGACTCTTTATTACACTAAATAAGATAAAGAGATTTATCTGAAGTCTGATTCTCCCATTATAAAAACAGTGACTATACAGTGGCATATACATTACTGGTGCTTTCGTAGAACAGCTTCTTTAATATTAATGTTATAGTATATATTTTTGTTATATGATTGACCAATGAGAAAGAAGGGCCTTAAGATTTAAAGGAATCTAATTGATGTTTCCCTGTTTCAGTTTTTCTTACCTGTCTATTGTTTATTTTTAAGGATAAAGTGGAACTAATTCTACAAGCCTGGACTTGATCCCAAATTATTTTAGCATAGAGCCATCCAAGACCGGTTCAAAAAGGCCAATACGGCCATGCAACTGAAGCCCTGTCCCCTTTCAATGCATACTGTCACAAATTTCAAAACAAGCAGATCTTTGATCGTTCAGTCATGGCCATCATTTTGATTATTTTTTGCTGCTCCTTGGGCACAGAAAGCTAAGAGAACCCGAAGAAAAAAATGTGAAGAGAAAGAGGAGAAGTGACTGACAGGAAACAGGAGAAAGGAAAAGTATAAGCATCCAGAAAAACAGGAAGTTTGAGATAAGAAATTCTGTAGATAAGCAGGGAGTTTTGCACCTTTAAACAGAAAACTCATATTCCATATTATTTATTCATGTATTGGTATTGTTAATAGTTTGATTGTTGGTAACAAACTAGGCCTACCCGGTCAGCATATGATACAACACTAAGCAATGCCAAGAAAAGAGCTAATACGATACAAAAAAACATCAGATTAAGAAATCTATATTTCTAATCTTAGGTGGGGGCAGGAAGATTTTAAACTATTTAGCCCCACTCCAATTTACAAATCATGCCATTTCTAAGTAGAAAAAAATGCTTTAGCAAAATAATATATCCCACACAAAAAGTAGATAAAAAAGAAAAAATGTGCTGTTTTTAAATTTATAAATGGATTAAGATAAAATAGCACGATATTTAAAGCCAAACAAAAATGTAGTGAAAGAATTTGGCTATATTAAAAAAACAACTTAAATGCATGAGGAAACATAAATATTGCAACTACCATCACAGGACAAGCACATATTTGAGATATACTCAGGCTAAGAATTGTGAATACTCGCTGCATCTTCTAGATCAGTGTTTCATCATATATGGTCATAGAACCCCTGGGGAATCTCCCAAAACCATCTCTCAGAGGTCTCCGTAATCAAAATTATTTGCCAGATATTGAAGATACTTACAAACTTTAAAATATCATTCTTCTCATTATTATTTTTCATTTGTTAAAAATAGCCTTTTATGAAAATATATTTTATGTTAATATTTAATGTGTTCTTATTGCTATTTGTGCATGATTCAATAAATAAATATTCTACGCATGCATCAATTTTAATTTTTAATATGGTGAATATCAATAAATATAACCTTTGCCCACAAAAGCTCTTTGGGATCCTCTGTAGTTTAAAAAATGGGAAGAAGTCCTGAAAACTTTTAAGAAACACTGTTCTAGATGTTGCATTTCATTAAAAACTGGAAATTATCTATGCATCAGATGCATACATTATTATTATTATTATTTTAATGTTACAAATCCCTCTCTGGTGACCCAATTAATGCAATGGCTGCCCTCTCACGATGCATGGAGCCTGTGCAGGGTCTGGATGGGGGGAAATAGGTTTCAGATAACCCTCGGTAACACAAGGTGGCTGTAGATAGGTGGAGCTTCAGGATCCAGAGGTTTATCATCTTTAATTCTGGTTAGGGTGACATTACCGCAGACACACCTGGTATGCAATTGAGGATTCTCCTATATTCATGACTCCTGCTCAAGGAGTAGATGGCATCATGACTATGAGGGCCTTTGTGTTGTGTGCCCCTTTCGGGATTGTGTGGTCCTGCGCTCAGTCACTTATCTTGTGCTTGGATTATTGCAATACACTCAAGTATTCAGAAAGTAGATACAATTAGTCCAGAATGCAGCAGCACAGACTGTTTTGGATGCCTCTAGGGTGGCACATGTAGCACCACTGTTATGTGAGCTGCACTGATTGCCAATCTGTGTCTGGGTCCAACTCAAAGTATTCCTTATCACTTTTAAAACTCTCTATGGCATGGGTTCAGGATATCTATGGAACCATCTTTTTGCAATGGGACTGACCCACCCACCCCAATTTGTGCTGGCAAAAGGTCTAGTGTGAACCCTATCAGCCAAGGAATTTCAGCTGGTGGGATCCAGAGGAAAAACCTTTTCTGACATGGCCCCCATCCTTTGAGACATCTTGCCAAAGGAGGTGAGATCTGCCTCCATCTTTTTTAAGGCTTCAGGAAAAGTTAAAACTTGGCTACACCGGCTGGGATAGGGCCCTGAAGGAGTTACTGGAAGGAGGTGGTTGGTGCAGTAACAGAGAAGGTATCAGCACTTCTCTACTCCAAACCTGTGATTATTTTAGTTTGTTTTAATGTTTTGTAGTTTAAATATGTTTTATATTTATAATTATGTTGATATCTGCATGTTTTATCACATTATAAGATGCTCAGAGTTTCCTTAAACCACAAGATGGGCGACAAGTGCAGCTTAAGAAGAGGAAGCAAAACAACTTGTTACTCAAGGTGACACAGAAATTGCTATTGTGGCATGTATTTTTTAGAATATTATTAATGTCAAAGTTTATAGTACTGTTTGTTAATTTTATGACCAATTAATCACACAGAAATAGTTCCACAGGCATAATCCTATGCATGTAAATTTAAATTCTCTGTGCCTACCTCAACTGACAGTCATTAATTGTTGCTATAAATCAATAAGATGCTGGGTTAAAATGAAACCAACTTGTATTGTGGTAATGATTTAACATTAAAGAATAAATTCTAAGGCTATGTAAGGTGAGACCACTCTTACCTCCATGGGAAATGCTTTAAAATTAACTGTGTGTTCTGAGCCACGCTGATTTTCTCTGCCCCAGTGAAATCGAACACTGTGAAGTTCAAATTCATGGCCCCGAGGTAATGGGCCTCCCACTAACACTGGAAAAGAGCACAATACAAATTACAGCAAGTGATATTCATGGCTAGCAATGTTCTAAAACCCCTCTCAACAAACAGTTGGAAAATTGTTTCTCTTTGGGCAAAGGTCAAATGTGAAAACTGCAGTGGAGTTCACACTTAACACAGTTGGTAGAGCAATATACTTCATGGTTAGACGATGCAAATATCATTCAGTTGCATTCTTTTATTTATATGTCACCATTTTTTTTAGTGAAATATATACATTGAATCGTCTTTATGAAAACAAACTATCCTGTACAAGAGGTCCATGTTTTACTATGTGAAGTTGCCTTGAGACTATATTTGGCCATTTGAATACAAGAGAGAAATAAGTAGTAACAAGCAGTGGCTGGATACACACATTATTGTAACCCACAATGTAATTTGTTTGGCTGTAGCTTCACATATTATCTGATTTCAACAACTGAGGCTCATTTAACCAATTGTAGATAAAACATCACACTTGAGCTCCATATGTAAGTCCTGCTAATATGTAACAATGAAGACTGATCAGCTGACCTCTCTATTTCATAGGAGGCAAGTAAATCTGATGCATACATTCTATAAAGTTGTACTGAGTAACCACTCAATTTAAATTACAGAAGCCACCAGCAAATGAGAAACCATTTTGGATGGTGTCTTTCTCCCTAGACAGTTCTATAAATATACTTGGGGGATATTTTGAAGTATTTTAAGCTGTGTGTTTCGCCTTTGTGTTAAAATTATACAGTAGTAAATACATGCAAATATTACAAAACATAAATTAGTCTTCAATTACTTCTTTCCAGTCAGACTCAGAAATAGCAATAGCACTTAGATTTATATACCACTTCACAGTGATTTATAAACCTCTTAGCAGTTTACAGAGTCAATATATTGCCCACACAAACTGGGTCCTCATTTTACCGACCTGGAATGATGGGAGGCTGAGTCAACCTTGAGCCTGGTGAGATTCGATCTGCCAAATTGCAAGCAGCCAATAGTCAGCAGACGTAGCCTGAAGTACTGCACTCTAACCACTGTACCACCATGGCTCTTATGTTGCTCAAGTTTCTCGTTGGGAGTTTGGAAAGTGATTTTTTAAAACCAATTTTTCATAAATATTGTGGATGAAAAATGAGACTGACATTATAACAGTAATATTTTGAGGTTTTCTGGGGAGATTATACACACACACACACACACAATTAGTAAGTATTTTTTTATTTTAAGGTTATGGAGTTTTGTTTATTACATTCTGCATAACAAAAAACAAAATAACTGTCTTAGAAGGAAAGATTGTTTGATAGATTTAGATAGTGTTGAACTTTGTAATCTTACTTCAGCCTGCAAAAGAGAAGTGCATGGACAAAGCAAAATATCAGTCAGCCTTGGATCTGGTACATAAAAACATTGCCTTTAGGGCAGACAGTTTTGACTCTTTTTACCAGACTGGTAAATTAAAAGGAAATCTGTTAATTTTGAGATCAACAAATTTACTGCATATTTACTTCATATATCATATTGTAATAAGGCCACTCTTTAAAAAATGGGGTAGGAGAAAAATGAAATCCTAAATTTCAAATGTTGCTTTCCTGCCAAACAAGCCACCCAAAGTATATGTCTATTTGAATTGCCTTCATCTCTATGCTTCAGTAGGCTTGACATTCCCCTCTTTTAACACAAATCCAGTATCCATACATATGCATGGATTTGTAATTGGATGAGGCATGGTGGACATAATTTTTCCCTGATTTCTGTTTGTAATTTTGAAAAGTATCTAAAGTGGACTTAAAAACTTTCCTGACTCAAAGCTACAAGTTACCAGGCAGTATTTCTTCTAATCGTGAGATTTCTTTTTGTCTAACCCCAGCTGCCTCATATTATTTAGAATATTGCCAAGAATATTATAAACACTAATTTTTTTTTATATAATCAACTATGAATGCTGGCAAAGGAATATTTGTTTAAAATGTATACTAGAGAGGATAATTTTCTGAGCTCTTTTCCGTTTGAAAGAGATATAAGAGTTGTATATTGATATCTCCTATTTGCACACACATTTTATGTATGTTTCCTGGTGGAGTGAGGTCTCATTCCTTTCACTCCCAGCAATCAGCCATCTGCTTTTCCAAGCTATCTTTGAGTTGCAACAATATATGGCTAATGTCTCCATGAGGCTCACAGGATGCCTTTCCCATACTGATCAGATATGGGTTATGTACGTGAAAGCAAAGAAATAGGAATTCAATATTCTCTAAGCAGGCATTCTATAGATATATTGAACTATTGTTCATAATGCTGAAAAGTATGTCAAAATGCTGAACTGATAAAAAAAATCAAAGGGCTTAAGTTCACATAGTTAGAGGCCATCAATTTGGTGAAGGGTAGTGAAGTACTGCCTTTCCTGTTTGAAAATTAAAATTAAAATGAAATAAATTAAGAATGAAATAATCAAGAATGAAAGCCTTGAGCCAATCAGTTATTTAATACATGGAACATCCTTTTCCTTCACTCTTATACTTTGTACCGCACAACCATAAAAATTCAGTTCTGATTCAGTTCAGTTCAGAGTTCAGATCACAGACCTAGGCTCAGTCTTTTCATAAATGTACTATTAATGATTGAATTAAGGTATGTGAAAGAAATGAGGATTCTGATAAACTGGAGCAAGTTCAGAGGACAATAAAGCTGAAGAAAATAAAGAAAAATTGAGAAAAATGCATACCGTACAGTAATATGAAAACAGAGGGAGAATTTTATGGCACTGTTCGTGTTCATAAATGGATTTTGTACAAATAAAGGTTCCAATCTCTCTGAAAGCAGATTATGAAATTCGTTTGTGTTAGAGAAAAACAGATACTGAGTGAATGTTAGGAAAAATTTCCTCTCAGTTAAAAATAATTTGACACTGAAACGAATTACCAGGAGTGTCCCCTACTTCCTAGAATGGATTCAAGGAAAGCCCAGATAGCGCTCTGACAGGAATTCATTATTTTAGATTATGAGCAGCAGATTGGACTTAATGCCTAAATTCAGTTCTCTGATTCAAATAGAATATTTCTCAATTTGTTGCTACTATTGATACTAATGATAAGTAACATAATTTTAAAATGAAACAATGGGTGCTGTATTAGTTTATCCTAAAGCAAACAAAGGAAATAAGTAGTGAAGAAAGCATACTTGATTTGGTCTTTAAGAGGATCTGAACTGAGTGCCCATCATTCAGGATCTCACAATCACGGCATACAACATAATTTGGTGATAAGCGTACTTCCAGTAACAATGGGTCATATTTGGCCTCTCTTGAATTCAAGTTAATAGGAGATTGATATTCCCCATTTGCATCTGGAAAAATTAGCCCCCACTCAACACCTGAAAAAGAGAATAACACATTTCATTGAAATGAACAACTATCTTCAATAACCGTTTTTCTATATGCTCTTAGAAAAAGGGACTATGACAAGATTTATCCTGTTCTGCTATACATTTTTCAAAGTCTGTTGAAGATAGTTGTCACAAGATCAGAAGTAAACAGTCTGACATTAGACTAGTCCAAACAAGAGGCAGGTGGAAATTGTCCCTCCCATCCAAATGAAAGTAGCTAAATTAGTTAGACCACAGAAGCAAAAGGGAGCAACACAAGAATTTAATCTTGATTTCATTATCAACAGGATTTGCATTTGAAGCATAGCAGTCACTGGATTTCTTTTATAATAACTTTACTTCTGCCTTTTCTAGATCACATTATCAAGAGAAGTAGGACAAAATCCCTTGGAAAATAAACCAAAATTATTTATATGTATCATATTTCAAGACCAAAACAGGTCAAAGTTTTTAACTATTCAATGAACATTTATCCAGAGGTCTGCTTCTTTAAATGCAAATAGCAGCTTCAAAGTTATGGTCTGCAAAAGAGCTACATTTAGAAAAATTGCATTTTCCACTTGCTCAATGCCAGCAATCAACAATGTATACAAATTCAAGAGGGTGCTTTTTCAAAAATGGTTCTCTAATGCAAAGATGCATTTCCATCCGTTCATGCCAATATTTCTTCTTAAGAATATTAAATGTATCATAATACAAAATAAAAATGTCAAAGATTTCTTTGGAAAATAAAAATATGTGACAAAAACAGGTCCTGTTCTCATTTTCAATTCCTATTATCACAATCATTGATCAGAAATAAAAAATGTAAATTCAGTTTGATTTAAATACAGGTCAAAAACTATTCTAGATTGACATGACCATCAATTTATGAAGCTGGAATTAACTAAAAAACTACAAAATAGTGTCATTTCTGACATTAAATAACCTGACAGGGATCTACAAGTAAAATTCCAGCAGGTAGGTTAAATAGGAGATAGCCAAAGAATCCCTAAAATAACGTTGTAATAACACATGTGCTACTAATTCCTATTATCTTTAAGCCATAAAAATGTAATTCAGATATAAAAACTGGAAATCAGGATTTTATAAGAGAAAGTTTGCTTTAACCAGAGTAAAAGGCATGAAACATCACAAAACAGGGAATACATTTAAGTTGATTAAAACTCTTTTTAGTTTAAAGGAAATAATTAAATTCCTGTTTAACATCTTCTCAAAGGTGTTTTTCAAAAGGCAGCTAGATTTCCTTAGGGGTTTTTTCTCTGTGAAAACATTTCACTTCTCATCCAAGAAGCTTCTTCAGTTTTTCAAGGAAAAAAAAAACCAAGGAAGTCTAATTGCCTTTTCAAAAAAAAACTTTGGGAAATCCATGACCTGGATGTGGAGAATTTTCATAGATGTTTAATATCTTGATTTCACCAAATAAACTTTTCTAATTTTGTATAATGCTTCCTTACAATCATCTCAGAAAATGTACACTTTTAATTTTTCACCACAACCACAAAAAAACAACATCCATTCAAAGGGAGAAGCAACCTGGAATTAAGGAGCAACTTCCTAATAGTGAGGACAATCAACCAGTGGAACAGCTTCCCTTCAGAAATCATGGGTGCTTCATCACTGGAGGTTTTTAAGAAGAGACTGAATAGTCATTTGTCTGAAATGGTATAGATTAGAATCTCCTGCTTGAGCAGGGGGCTGGACTAGAAGACCTCCAAGGTCCCTTCCAGCTCTATCCCATCCCATCCCATCCTAGCCTAGCCTAGCCTATTCCTGCACACACACACACAATTTTCCACTTAATCCAGCGTGGAAAAAAAAATCAGAATCCCAACAAATCCACATTATCTGCAATTTTGTTTTCTTAGTCCTGTATCACGAGATCACTGTGTACACAATATCCCATCTACAACGCTGGCTCCATGCTGCCTTGAAAAGAATGCTCTCACCTTTCAAAACGTACAGATGATTTAAAAAAAAAAAACCCGAGAGATTAAAAATCCCTTCCAGGGGCCACAGCAGTTGAAAATAGAGACTCGGTCATGCCAACGCCACACGGCAACGTGTTGTTAAAGCGGTTCGGAAGCTTTTTGTTTTACCTCCAAACAAACCCCTCACTTTTGGATGCAGCTGGCTTCACCTGGCAACCTTTCGTTTTCGTCAGAAGAAAATTGCTTTATCGAACACCCCAGACACGATAACGAAGGCAAAACCTGCACGTATTCATGGGGGACAAGAGCCAGCGTGGGCTTTACTTTACTTTCCGCCTTCTCCCACTCTCTCCCATTCCTCAGACTGGTGCGGATTATAAACTCAACCCAGTCCCCCCTCCCCCCCGGCCGCCTCCTGCTTACCTTCTTCGTAGCCCCAATCCACACTCTCCTCTCTCTCAGCGACTTGCCCCGATTCCTCCATAAAGCTGCCAGCTTTTTCCGCGCTTCGCAGGCGCTCTCAGCAAAACCCCCGCGCGGAAGCCGGCTCTCCGCCTGCTTGTGTGCCTGGATTAAAAGCACGAACCGGCGCTTTCTTTGCGAACTACTAGGTTGGGACTGTGTGAAGACAAGCAACTTGGCTGCAAAGAGACACGTGTTCAGAAGGCGGTGCCTGTCTTGAGACGGCACTGGTGGTGCTTGTGCGCAACTAGATATGTGTGCACGGTTGCTTAGGTTAAAGGCGTTAAGGAAAGAAATGTCCATGTCAGAAGGTCGAAAGGGTAAAGCGATGCAGCCTAGAAAATGTGGTGAAAAAGAAGCTGGAAAGTGTGGCCTGGATCAATAGTGAACTAACTATAGAGTTTTTAAAAAAATAAACCTTGGTCTTCCCTATTCCAGGAATGTTTATAGCTGACTCTTAAATTGTAACAGGAAAGTTGTTTTTTCAAGCCTAGAAATGTTACTAGTCTTTTAAACTATAAACTATCTTCAATCCTAATTTCAATGGTCAGGAATACTCATACCAAGGGTCTGTAATTATCTAATATTGCACTGTATTGTTTCAGACAACCAGCTTCTCTGTTTACATAATTTGGGCATAGAATTGTCCTTTTACCTGAGTCAAATCCCAGAGATCTTTCCCATTATCTGCGCTCATCAGACTATTTGGGATCATAGCCTTCTGAAGCAGTAGAAAGCAAAAGAAAGCTGAAATAAAATTGTAAGCACACAGTCATGTGATTTTTCACTTTGTGGGTACTTTGCTAATAATGATCAGGTGCCAGTTCTACTTGTGGTCATTAAACAAAGTCTACCTATAGTATATGCCAGAGAAGTGCTATTTGTTCATCCCTGAGTTGTCATAAAATAATAGCATGAAATAGCCGGCCTCCATTCCCTATCCTTTTTCTATTGCATCTATTCTCAGTCACTACTTGCTGGATTTTTCAGATGTTACTCATAAGATACAAAACAATTGTTTTAATCCCTGGCTTTGGGATTCTTTCTCTCTCCAACATGACTCCATCAAGTTAATGATGGTCCTATCCATTCTGTCTAGTTAATGATGCTCCTATCCATTCTATCAAGACACAAATTTGGTAAAAAGTTTTATTTTATTTTAAAAAAGGATTCTGGAGAAAGTATTTTTATTTAGGACTTTTCCCCAATCATTTCACTACAAGCATATTTTCAAACTTGCATAAAACCAAATTTATGTCATAAATTTAAAATGAGGTAACTCAATCTAGAGCAATTATGCTGATCTGATTGACCACTAACAACCTCAACTCCTATAGGTTGCAAACAGGAACAGTGTTTTCAAGTAATATTGGAACCTGATCAATCTCTTCCTGCCAAAGCTGATTTTTAAAGGAAGAAAGTGTAGCACTTGTTTATTTATTCATCACGTCATGCCCCTGGTTGAGAGTGACTGAGGGAGAGGAAGAACAGCCGACAGGGAGTGGAAGTGTGGCTCCAGAGGTTGTGGAGGAGGCTGGGGAAGGGCAGAGGCCGGCTGGGAAGTCAGAGGAGAACCCAGGCCCATCCCCTCTCCATTCTAGGGCACGCAGGGAAGAGAGGATAAGGGAGAGACATGTGGTCTACTTGGAAGGAGAGGGCCTTGATCCTTTTCATGGGTTGCAGCTGTGACAAATGAATAAGAGTATAGACCTGTGTATGGGCTAACAAAGCGTGGAAATATCTCTAGTTGATGGTTCCTCTCTGAGTTTGGTGTCCTTCCCAGCGTGTGTTATCTGTGGACTTCCTCCAGGCTTTATCTTGCCGGGTTTGTGTTGCTTTTTCCCTTCTTCTTGTAACTGTGTGGGAGTTTTTTGGCTTCCGTCAAGAATCTTTAGAGCTTGGAAGCAAAGTGAAGGAATAAAAGGGTCTTCACCTGTTTTTCAGTGACTGTGTTTGTTTTGTATCCCACCCTAGGTCATCACATATCCACATCACCCTCTCATCTAAGTGACTCTGGGCAGTTTACAATATAATGTAAAATAATAGATAAGAACAAAATTAAAAACTGAATTAAAATGGTTAGGTTAAAATATTAAAAGTTAAAGACTTTTAAAAGGAAGTTATATAGAGGGGAGGGGGAATCCCAAAGGCATCACTATGGCAAATTTATTTTGGCAAGAGATGTAGAGTGAGATAGGACTGTTTTTAAAAGAATGAAAAGACCAAAAGTGATAAGATTCTCATTATACTGAATCAATGATGTAAAGGATAATGAAAAATACGAAGTGACAGAATGTCTACAAAACAGTATTTTTATAGGAAAGAGAACAAATTATAGAGGAAGGAAGGTAAAATGGAAAAACATAAATAAAGCAAGATTTATCATAATGAAACTGTCATCATGAGACATTGGAAGATCATCTACCTAATTGAATTAATTCAAAGACCAGATGGGATTCCTGAAAGAATTAGGGAAACTCATTCACTCATTTAACTTTAATTGTTGTTACCTTTGAAAAACTGTACATATGTGAGAGAAACTGCAGAATCAAGAAAGACATGAAAATGCTGGAATAAGATTTATTATAGCTCAGTATATTCAGAAAGGAACAAAACAGAAAGTATGTGATTCAGTCTCATACTCAAGATGTGTGATTGGTATTGTGTGCATGCATATGATTGTGTACATACGTGCAAACATACCTTTGAGCATTTACATTTGAGATATATATAGATTGGCACATTTGAGATCTGTCTGTCTGTCTGTCTATCAATCTATCTTCTCCCACATATAAACTGTCAGGTGCAATTCCTATTCAGAAATATTGTTCAATAAATGTCATGCAAACTCACTTTATAATGTTTATTTAAATATTTGTGCTTAGAATTATTTGAGTACAAACGTCATGCGCACAGTTGACATTGAGACTTCTTTTTGTAGCAATATTACAAAAGAATCACTCATCCTTCACATCAGAAGACTGTAATGGGGCAGAGAAGGGAACTTGGCTGGGGCATAGCAAGTGCTAGAGACAAACAAATACAGGTCATGAATAGAAGGCATAAAGTCTCCTTATAAATTATGTCACTATAACCTGCGACATGTTGAGGAATGTGCAGAGGACCAATTAAAGGAGATGCGATTGCATAGGGCTACAATGGCCTCTAAAGGATAATGAACAAATAAAAATATCTGATCCTTCAGGAGAAAGATGAAAGGCCAATATCCAAGGATTGTGATTTCCTATCTCCATTTGATAGGAATGACTGTTTCACAATAACCCCAAAGCTGCATTACAGTTAGATCCTTATTTGAGGCATATCTTTAGGGTTAGGGTTATCTTTGAAAGAGTTTCTGTAAGACTATTCTTTGCACAGTCAAGGCAAAACTTGGATGAATAGCTTATATGCAGTGCTATTCTCCATCCAATATAAATAGTTCATATATGAATATAAAAAGGATTTCCTTGGATAGATATACAAAAAACTGTAACATAATTCTCATATACCTTATACTTCAGTATACCTTATCGACTGACTTGTTTTTGAATATACACACAAACACAATTGCAGTAGAAAAGCATTTTTGTACAGAATATGAGTCCAAGAAAAGAAACCCAATTATTTTTCTTTAAATAAGTGTTTGGTGAGTTAAAAGAAACAAAAACCTTTACACTAGTTGAAAGATAAGGAAGAAATTATAATGAAAAACATCCCAAACTCAACATAATTATGAGATAGTGAATATTATGGTCATCTTTGTAATGCTTTTATTTTCAAGTCTATCAGATTGGAACGGACAATAATAAATTAATAAATAAATAATAAGAAACAAGTGCTAATTGATGTCCTGTTCAAAAGCATTTAGCTCACTATAATACGATGAAAGAGTACACAGTCTGCATGCTGGTTCCACAATAAATATGTCTTGCATTTTACACTCAATAATAACTGGATTTCTTCTTTGCAGTTTTCCTTGTTTTGCAGTAAACTTAGCTTACCTAGAATTGTGTCTTTGAATGACTGCCTGCAGGGATTCTAATCCTAGTACCAGCTGGGAGAAGAATGAAAATTTAATTATGAACAAACGAAATGAAAGTTGTTCCAGCAACAGAACCAGTTTCAGCTCAGAACTATTATTTTTCTTTATACATTACAGCAGAATTTTACTGGTTCTTTTTTAACTATTTCTCATGAACTTCTGAGGAATTTATCTCTTAATTGTAGATGGTGAAGTTTGCAAGTGGTTGTTTATGTAACAGTTCTTTGAATCTTGTAAAGCTGGAAATTCATTCTTCAGTTATGCCTCAGTGAACAGTGATAATGGAATAATCATAAATTAGTAGTGGGAAAATTGTGCATGAATACAAATGAATAAGTTTTAGGAAAAAATTATATTAAGTAACATGAATGGATTGGCAGGACTGAGACAAGAGAGCACAAAAAAACAATTAGGCCATTTGGAGATGCAAAAATGAGTAAGAATGTGATTGGTGAAAATGAAATCAGCTTATAAAAAGGAATATGAATGATGTTTAAGTATAAGTGTATTTGTATGAACCTCTGACCTTGCAGGGGTGCTAGGCAGCATACAAATTTAATCAATAAAATAAATAAAGAATGAATGAATACAATATTTATTATAAAAAAATGAAAGAGAAGGATCAAGGGTAATGAGAGATTCTGAATGTTGGGCATGTTGTCTTTTAACTGTGCATTGATGGTTAATTTAGAATTTGCAGGACAAATGCCAAATAACAAGAACATTAAGGGATATGCCAATATGGAACTAAATCTTTAAAAAAGGTTAAGAAGTTTTCCCTGAACATACAGTACTTACTGCATTGGAAGAATACCACTCCCAACTGGTGGGGAAGGTTTCCAGTACACAACTCATGAGGAGCTGGGAAAAAGGAAAACAAAATAACCTTTTTTGCTGTTTCACCACCCTTTGGAATTCCACCTCGATTCTGGGATTATTGAGGAAGGGAAATTAGTGTTTGTATTTACATTCACTGGAGGGAAAGATTACAAGAGAGTAAGCAAGCACACAATAGGGAATCCATGTTGAGAGCGATCCCTTAGAGCTGCTTAGGAGGCTGCAGCTGTTGTAACTTTGAAACAGGGCTATATATTGTTTTGATGTATCAGTTGTAACTTCAAACCATTGTTAAGTGACCTGGTGTTTCTCAAGGACTACCTGTAATTTAAAACAACTCACTTCCTGGCCTTGTGTAAAAGCAGACATATTTGTTGCTACACAAATTTTCTGACTATCCAGCATCCAAGACTGCTGCATCCCCACAGTGGCTTTGGAAAACAATTTCCTTAGACTTTATTGGTAGTGTAGCACAGATCATAGGCATAGATACATTCTGATAAAGTTGACCTTTTTGGCTAATTTTCTCTCTTATCATGACCTTCCCTCCAGTGCGTAGACAGCCCATCTGTTTATCTGCCTGATCTTTTGAAACCATTGTTTTTCCTCAGATGTTATCTCAGACCAAATGACATAATTTGGAAAGCTCTATTTCAATTATTGTGTAAAATGAAATGTTTAAGTTCTGGGGCTAGATTGCTATATTCTCTAACAGCCTTCTTCATTGTTAAAATTTGTTGCATTAGCAAAAAGAACAAATTACCTAATTAAGCCATTTTTTACTCTTCTGGTACTACCTCCTGAGAGTGCATCTCACAAATACTGAGAATAATGTGTTTTGCTATAGCACTCTGATCTCAGTCAGGAGGACTTCAAATTGAAACCTGTGGAAGACAGAAATCCAAAAATTAACATTTCAGAGAGCCTTATGCATTTCAAAAAAGAATAAATTGAGTTGGACCCTATTAAACCACTCAAAAAAATTAGGAAGAACTATAGCCTTCGATGCTGAAAGTATCAGAGAGAAAGTCTCAATCTCAAACTATCAGAGAGAAAGGAATTAAGCCATAATCTTTTATAAGAAAGTGAGTTCATTGGTAAGGTGATTCTCACGACTGGAATAAAGCACTTTGATGAGATAACTTGTTCAAAAGACTACAAAATAATAGAAAGAGAAAAGGAATTGCACTGCATGTTAAAATATATCCAACCATACAGAAATACAAGTTAATCAAATTGGTGATGCTAAGAGAGATTAGTTTTAAAATGCAGAATAAAGTGTAAAAGTTGCACTAATATCAATATTCAGAACCTGCCAAACTAACAAGAAAACCGTACTGGGATGATTCTCAAAAACAAACTGTAGATCTTTTTTGTGTGATAATTTTATTCAACATTATAATTAAAAAATAAGAATACAAACTAAAAAAAAAACAATAAAAAGAAAGAATAGTGGAGAAAAGAAAAAAAGCAGAAAGGAAAATAGAAAAGAAAGAAAAAAATAATATAGTAAGAAAAAGAAAATAAATATATAAAAAATGACTTTCCTGTTCATCACATCTGCATAGGTAGTCCTCAACTTAAAAGCATAATGAAGCTTCCCCCATCATAGTCATAACGAATAATAGTTGTTACGCTACAATGGTTCACTATGGGCCGGTTTTGCTGAAAACTAGAAGTAAATGCAATTTTGGCAAAATATGGTTACATGACCACAGGGATCTGCAAATGACCATAAAAGCAGGCCAGTTGCCAAGTGGTTAAAATGTGACCATGGGAGGGTTGCCGTCAGCACCTCGGAACCAGTCATAAGTTCTTTCAGGGAGTCTGTCATAATTTCATAAGTAACTAATCATAAGTCAACCTGTAAACAATTTTAGTAACTTATCATCTTCTCTTGAAATACAACCCATATTGCATTTCTCATCTATCAAGAAATCGTAGCAGGTGGAGGAGCCTTTAAGTCCTGGTCAGCAAAAGTCCATTAAGGGAATCATAAGGTTGGAAGGAATGTGAGGTCTTCTAGTACAAACCCACCTAAGACAGGAGTCCTCATACCATAATGGGCCAATGAAGTTGTTCAGTCTTGAAAACTTCCAGTGACGGAACAATCACAACTCCAGGAGGCAAGCTGTTCCATTTAATAGTTCTGTCAGAAAATTATTCTTTATTTTCAGGTTTATTTTTAAGCTTACACTCGTTGCTTCTAGTCCTGAGTTGTTTTGGATAATAAATTGATGCCCTCTTCCCAATAACATTTCTTTAACTATTAGATGCTATTATCTCTCCCCTCCCTCTTCATTAAGCTAAATATATAGTTCTTTAGCAATTTTCATAGGATTTAGCCTCCAGAATCCTTATCACTGCTGTTGCTTTCCTCTGGTCTCTTTCTAAGGTCTCAACATCCTTTTTGTATTGTAAGGACAACTGGGTGTAATATATCCAAATGTGGCTTTTCCAATGTAGTATATAGCGGTAGTATCAATTAATTTGAATTTATTATCCCTCCATTGATGCAGCCCAGCACTGCATTGTTGTTGTTTTAGGCAACTGCAGCACACTGCTGACTCATATTTAAGCAGTGATTTACTAGGATATCTATATTATTCTGTGCCAGTGCATCTGTTTTGGTTTTTATTTGTTTGTATTTTCTGTAGGTATAGGAACTTACGTTTCTTGCCAAGAATTATATCTTGTCGGATAGGACCCAATATTCAAATCTGTCTATTTCTAAAACTTGAGTCTACCAAAGATTAGCAATCCCCCCCAGCTTTGTGTCATTTACAAATTTGATGAGTGTCCCTTCAACCCTCTGTTCTAAGTCACTTATGAATATGTTGAAGAACACTGCACCAAAGACAGGATCTTTAGGAAATCCACTTCCCTCCACCTAGATATAATTATATTAAGGACTGAATGTTGAGTGTGATTATTAGAGATAATTGCATATCTATTTTAACCTTGATCAAATAAACCAATTTTATATTCCTTCCTTTTACTTTTATCTCGTCAAATAATATTCTAGAATTTGATTTCTCAGAATTTGAAAGTTCGGAAGAGTAAAACTCTGGTCCCAGTGAATCACCCATATTTGACTTTGCATCATTATTCTGGACATTTATAGTTGTCTTCATTTTTTATTTGATTTCTTTTTATTTTTTCCTTGCCCTGTTCACAAAAGTTTTATTTGTAAATCCAATATAAGAAAGTTATCCAAGTCACTTTTTTGGTTATTTTATATTATTCCTTTTACTGTAAGTGTAGAATTTTTCCAAATCATTCTTATAACCTGTTATTTTTAAATCCACATTTAATTTAGTCTCAGTCTTGCCTGGTAAAACGTAGTCCTTTAAAAAAAAAAAAATCCTAGTAAACTAAAAATAAAATTTGTCAATTTTCTTCTCCTATTTCTCCAAGTGTTTCTGGATACAATTCTCAGAATTGTCAACCAATTAGCCAATTGTGAAAGTTGAAATTTCAACATGCAAGGTTTAAGAAAACTGATAAAAGCTTTCACCCAAGACCCAGTTAAAGATATATAGCTTATCTAAGATAGAGATCCTTATTAGCATAAATGTCATTCAAAGCGGCTTTTATCAAAAGATCAAAAATCTTTCTTGTTTCATTTTGCTTTATCATGTATAATGTTTACATGCTTTAGGTCTTTAGGGCATAATTCTGATATCTCCTGAGTTGCATGCTCATATCATTATGGGAAAATCCTGGGTGAGACATCAAAGGCTATCCCACTTCAGAAAAAAGCCTATGGTGTTGTCTTCTATAACTAATTGGTCTAAGCACAAGTGCGCTCAGATGATTCAGATTCTGAAATAGCCAAGAATGCTTCATAATTAGAATTCTGCTAATTGATTACCTACTAACAACTGATATGATCCAGTCAAAGCAAAGGATTTTGAAGTCCACTGATTACAATTTGAACGTTAAGTATAAGTTAAGCAGTTTCATTTAATATTTAAAAAGTTTTTATATTGACTGGATACTGCTTGCTTTTCCCAGTTAATAGTTATTTTTAATGTACAATATACTTTTCAGCAATTAAGTTTATTAAGTATCTGAATCTCACTACAACTCTGTGATACATAGATAAAAAACAGCATGAGAAAATTCATTTGTTATATAAACTACTTAGTATCATTATATTACATGTGTTGAATTTTCCTTAATGCAAGTTCTCCACCTAGTGGGCTAATTGCTAACTCTAAAAAAACAGAGAGATTTCTATTTTAATGTGTATTGTTAAAAAACATAGCTGTCATGTAAATGATACACTATAATTTACCAACTACATAAACCAATACTACATAAAAGTAATATTAGGAAACATAACTCCAAGTAGAATTGTATTTATTACACAAATAGTGATAAGACCAAATTCTGTATATTTACAGGTATTACAATATATAGGAGAATCTGATTATTAAAATGATTCCAATAAAATTAAATCCTGAACATTTACAGCATTTTAAAAAATAGCACCATTAAAATTTGAGATTTTTTTTAAAAGATACATTATGTCTGTCCTTGAACATTATTTAAAAATATAAGCTATTTAAAAATAAGCTTTCCAAAAACCATTAGAGGCAATGACAATATTAGGTCAATTCAAGTGCCTTGAATATGTGAAGGCTTTTTCAATATTTAATATACCATATTCAATACTCAAGTTTGTTTGTTTTGGTATATTTCCAGATGGAAAACTCTTACTAATGCATATTGTACTAGTCCATGTTAAATCAGAAATAGTAATTAGAAAACAAGGGAGTGTTATAAATATTTTATTTGGGTTCCCTACACAATTTTGTATATAAGACAGTGTAACTCTATCATAAAAACTTCATCTGAGAGAACACTATATTTAAGGAATTTCTTTTCAGCTCCATGAGGAAGAGTTAATGATTCCAGTCATACAAAAAAGAAAGATGGAGCCATCAAAACTAAAAAAATCCAAGAATTTGTTTAGAAAAAAAAGAAGAAAGGGAAGGAGAAGAAAGAGATGTGGTTGGAATGGTGATAGAAAATTGATTTTGAAACACAACTTCATTTTTCAGTGCTGATGACTGGTAATCCAGATGTTGCTAAATTACAGGGTTTAGCCTCTGTTAACATTTGGCACGCTGATGGATTCTGCTCAAATTTGTATTTCAGCAATACTTTGGGACCATGGTTCACCATATTTAGAACTGAAATGAAATTAAGAGTAATAATTCCTTAGCCTTCCTGTTTCCTCTGGCTAATGGTCACATCTGAGAAACAACTGCAATAAAGTGCCTGTTTATGTCTGTATATATACATACACACATGTATATAAACATACACACACACACACCAAATGTTGACCCCCCCCCCTCATTGAAAAATCCCAGTAATTATAGCTCAGCCAGCCTGATATAGATATCTGGGGTGACGTTAGAGCAGCAATAGAGCACGCTATCTTAAAAATAACCTGATTGCTAAGAGTCAACATGCCTTTGTCAAAAATAGAGCACATGAGGCAAATTTTGTCTCCTTCTGTGACAGAAAGCAAATACTGAAGCTAATTTACTTTGATATTAACCAAGTTTAACATGACAAGCAGTTAAAGTGTGGTTTGGATGGCATTATAATAAGATGGATCTACAACTGGCTGGTTAGCCACAAAATATAAAATATGCATATAGGAATAAAACTCCATGATTTGGAGACACACATTGAGGTGGCCTTGGATGTGGAAACTGACAACAAGCTGAACATGTATCATTAATTTCAGTCAGCTGCTTGTAGGGCTAATGCTGTTCTGGTCTTGATTAGAAGAAACCATATACCAAAGACACATGAAGTCATTCATAATTTCTTTTTATATGGCATTAGTGAGATCACATCTGAAGTACTATGTACAATTCTGGGCATCACATTTTCAAAATGTGATTGATATTTTGGCGAGGGTTCCAAGGAGGGCAGTACAGATAAATCGAAGAACTACAGCAAGGGTCCCCAACCCCTGGTCTGTGGACTGGTGCTGGTCTGCAGCCCATTGGGACTTGGCCCATGCAAGTGGCAGTCGAGTGCATGAAGCTCCATTTGCGCATGTGCGGGATTAAGTGGTGCACGTGCAAAACCATCCCCTCTTCTGCCAGTCTGTGGAGTGGGGAAGATTAGGGATTGCTGGACTAGAGGGCATATCCTATGAGGAATTTGGGATGTTCAGTCTGAGAAAATGAAAACTAAAGGGACATTATAGCTTTATTCTGATCCAATGAAGGAAACAATAAGGAAGATGAATTATGGCTACAGAAATTGGAGTCAGAAATAATGTGTATAATTTGCAACTGCTACATTTTGTTTAAATGTGAAGATTTTTTTTTCTGACAATAAGACCTATACAATAGGGGAATATTAGAGAGATTGTGGGTTTTCCATCTCCATAAGAGAGAATGCACAGCCATCCCTCATAGATGATTTAACTGATTCTCCTAAACACACTGCAGAAAGTTAGGTCAAATTATCTTCCAATTCTACAGTTCCATGATTCTGGATTAGCAGTACAGTATTTTCCAAGGGATCAGTTCTCTTATGTTGCCTGTACCTGATGGACCACTATTTTGGATTGTGGAAAATTGACTTTTTAATTTACAATGACCTTTGGTATCAAATTTTGAGTTTCATGAACTTCAAATGCTGATCACTAGAATTTAGATATTTTCTGTAATTAAAAATCTGGTTACATGTGACTCATTGTAAAATATTAGTACATGCACACTTGCTTACTGGGTTTGTTTTTCATAGAAAAAGAACCTAAGATAAATATTTCTAAATTAAAATGAGGTTTTGTTCAAGTAACCCCCATCTTAACAGTAGTTAAGTAAAGTGCAAAGGGAGTATGCATATTTTTCCATGATTTTGTTTATATTATTCATTGTTCTAAAATAAGACTCTTATATCTAACTCTTCTGTATTATATCAAGAACACTGCACTCCTTTGATTCTGGAAAATAACTTAATAACTTTGATAATTACTTCAGTATCTGTAAAAACTAATCCTGTTAAAGAACAATCCGTAATTTATTTCTGGTATCATTTGATTATGCATTAATACTTACTATGCATTTATTGCAGAAGTTCCCTCTACAAATGACCAAACAGCCCAATTATCTAGCTAAAAAGTAAAGAATTCTTTTTTTGAAGCAGATTTATAATTGTGGCATAGAATTTATCAAAAGGCCTTCTCTGTTCCTAGTTACATCATCTTCAGAAATACTATATAAAACATTTTGCTCTTTTTAATGACATAAAAAAACTTGCAGATGTCGTTGAAGCTCTCAAAGTTCTATTCTATAATTCAATGAGAGTTAGGTATTTGTAACTAAATGTATAAAAAGACCCTTTCAGTTCTTATTGCTAAATGTCACATTCTTGCCCTGTATAGAGTATTATACTAAGAAGAAAATTGCAAATGGCATTCAGAATTAATTGCTGTTATAAAAATACAGTTTATCTCAACTAGAGCTGCCTGAGTTCACCAATATGTGACCAACAATATAAAAACTATCCCCAATCCCTGTTCAAACCATCATCTCTAAAAAAAATGGAATCAAAGGAATACAAGGAACCAAACTATGACAGACAGACAACTTAAACAGCAACATTCATGAATATATGATACAATCATTGTGTCATAGGACTAAAATATTCTGAAATTCTGTCTTGTTGATATGCTTAGATGGATACATCTGCCAATAAGTATGGATTTCATTTATTCATATGCCAGAAATTCTCAAACTTGAAACAATACTGGGATTTCATAAAATAAGAAAATGAAATTATGAAATTCTTCTCCCACCAATAAAAGTAATGGTTTCATTGATGTTAGGGTCAATTCTTTTTCTTGGGAAAAATAACTATATTACATGCTAAATTGTTTTTAGTTAAATTTTAACCTCTACTAGTTAATTCTGTAAGCCGTTGGGTCCTTCTTTGAGATAAAGGTAGTGAAGTGTGATGTGATCAGAATAAATATTAAATTTTAGTCTGACAATATTTCTTTTACATCAATGCTATATTGTTCCATGATCATTTAAGAGAAATATATATCATAAAACAGAAAAATAATTGTATTGGCAAACAAACTGCAATATTTAGTCAACATTTAATTACCTAAACAGAAAAGCAGAATGATGTGGGAGTGGGAGCAACTTCCAACTTCCTGCTGGTTTTCCCATTGACTTGCTTGTGGGAAGCTAGCAGGGACATAGGAAACCACGATTACATGATTGTAGGGATGCTGCAGCAGCCACAACTTTGCAAATCAAACTGGTGTGAAGATCATAGAAATATCCATTTCACAGGAGTAATGAGTCCCAGATTTTTTTTTAAATTAGCATATAATGGACCATTGGAACTAATATGAGGATACAAACGGACAATGAGAAAATCAGTAGTATATATACATCAGATAAAAGTGATATAACCTTATGACTTCATAAAGTAAAACACAACTTTACAAAAACTAATTTAGTAAAAGCTAAATTAATTTTAAAAACATATTTTAATGGAAAAGATGACAAAGAAGGGGAAAGGTGCTTTTTAGTTAAAAACATATTTTCTTAAACTGGTTTTACAATGCTGCATCTTGCAAAACCCTGAAATATTGTGAATTGCTTTTGGAATTCTCTCTGGAAAAAACAGTTCAAAGAGTGCTCAGGAAGGCATTCTTTGACAACCTTGCAATTCAGATTTGGACAAATAGGGTAGTAGCACAGAATGTATTTATGCATAGCAACAACATGTATGATGCCCTTAAGGAGCCTTACTGGATTAGAGTTTGTTTATTGCAACACTTATTTCCATTGCTGAGAATCACAGGTTGTTAAGCAAATACCCAGCCCAGTCCAAGCCATTCCAGGCTTGGTCCCTACAACTCCAAACCAGAAGTGGTATTCAGCAGTTCTGACCAGTTCTGGAGAACCGGTAGTGGAAATTTAGAGCAGTTCGGAGAACCAGCAAATACCACCTCTGACTGGAGATTTTACAGTATCCTTCCTCTGCCATGCCTACAGAACCAGTAGTAAAAAATTTTGAATCCTACCACTGCGAGTCCAAACTCATTCCTTAACATGTACAAAGACTGCTGGTATTTGTCTCAGGAATTAAGTATTTTCATTTTTTATAAGTGGAAGAGAATTACAGCCATTTAATCCACTTATATTAACATGCAATGTTTTTGAATAAATATATGTTGGAAAATAGTTTTTCTACTCTAGATATATATATGTCTAAAGCTCAAGAAGATTTAAAGCTGTTCCCAAAGAGATGTATATGCCTAATCCACTTGATCAAGGGTCAAAAATATCATAATGCATCAGGCCAAAGTCTCAAATGACCATCCCAGGTAACTGAAATAGTGATATATACAGTATTGGAAAAACATTCCTGCATCTGAAAGGGCAAGGCTAAAATTGAGAGAATAATAGAAAGGCGTGGAATGGGCTATTGCTGAGCCTTGAAAGTATGAGCTGCATGACTGGAATAACAGTTCCAGAAAAGTTTAATAGAATAAAAATTGCTTTTGAAAAAGAAGTTTCACCCATTTTCAAGAGTTTACTCTTCAGTTACACACCAGGCCCATACGAACTTAGGAAGGTTTTACTAGTTCTTCGTCCGTTCTATGATCTTGACTGTCATTCCAGTCCCAGGAATGATGCCAGTTCCTCCTACTTATGGGCATAGCAATTCCAGTGCCTCATCTTTTTTGTCTTTAAGAGCCATCATTCTAGCCTTTAGGCTGACCCTTTTCCCCCAGGATCCATCATTCCTGCCATTAACCTCTCCTGACAGTACTTACAGGAGCTACTTATTCCAGTCTAGTACCACTGTTTTCTACTATTGGAAGTTAAAACCCACCCCTCTCCTAGGAAAATGAGATATTTTAGGATATACTAAAATCCCCTTTTTGCCCTTTTTTCACTCAGGAGCTCCAAGGCATGTGGTCCTATCCACCATTAAACCATCTTTCCAAGCAGTCATCATGTTTCCAGTGTCTTTCTTCTCCACTTGGAACTGAACCCAGAAGGCTATTTCTCCAACACTACATAAGTAGATTCCTATTCCTACTTCAGTGCCCTTGTAGTTTTTTTGCTTATTTATATCCTGCTTTTATTATTTTACAAATAACTCAAGGCAGCAAACATATCCAACACACCATCTTCCCATTTTCCTGTTGTTCTTGACCAATTCTCTTTAACGTAAAGCCTTTTATTGCATCCCTATTCCTGCCCTTCAATTCAAACCGTTAACAATTATCATTTTAAGTGTTTATAATTCACAAAGCAATACCATCTATCGCAAGGCAAGTCGATTGTTTCTATTATCCCATTCCATTTGTTTTCATAAGGCATTTATGAAACCTTCAGATCTGCACTCATTTCAACAGAGAGGGGTCTCGTCAACAGTCTTTTTTAGCTCCCTTCATTTCCTACGAAGATCCTGTTATTTCTTACGGCCATTCCATGACCTCCCTTGTCACGTGACTCAGATCAACCCTCAACACACACACACACACACACAAATCCCCGCCCCAAGCTCCTAAGCCTCCGCCTCCGTGTCACTTTCAAGGCTCCTCCCCCCACGCCCGGACGCCAAGAAGAGGAGGCTGCAGAGGGTTCGAACACTTCCGGGTCGGCGAAGAACGCTTCGTGACGTTGCCGAACCTTGTAGGAGCCGTGCTGCCTGTTATTGTTCCTGCCCCCCTCCCTCCCTCCTCCTCGGTCGCTCCCATCTCGCGCCTTGGGACGTTTACGAGCCTCTTCGGAGACGCGGCGAAAAAGAAGCGGAAAGGAAAGGGGGCGCGCGCGCCGGCACAGCCGAAGGGCTGACGTGAGAGGAAAGGGAAAAAAGGAGATCGTTGGAAGTCGTGCGGCGCGCGCGCGGGGGGGAGGGAAAGCAACGGCTTCAAATTTTACGTAGCGCGAGCTCTGACATAGAAGGGCGGAGGGGGCGTCACGTCACGCCGCGCCACGGCACAGAGGAGCGACAGTTCTACCGGAGAAGGCAGGAGGGTGAAGCGGCGGGGATCGGAAAGACATGGCCTACGCGTATCTCTTCAAGTATATCATAATCGGGGATACAGGTGAGAAAGCAAAAGAGGGTGAGGGAAAGAGGCGCTGCGGAATTGGGAAGCCCGGCCTGAGGGCCAAGCCGCCTGCGCAACGCCCGCCTCAGCTGCTCCATTTCCGCAGTGTTGGCTGCGCCGACGTGGTAGTGACTGCTCAGGAGGGGGAGGTGCTCGACTAAGGGACCGCCCGCAGCTTGACGCCGGCCTAGTAAGGCCTACACCGGCGCCCGTGGCTGAGCCGTGGTTCCCGTCAAGCCTCTGGATGTAACTACCTCCACCTCCCCCAGACTATTCCCAACCTAATAGTCGTGAAGCACAAGAAAAGCGGTTGGGATGGGTTAATGGTGGTTTTCTTTTAGGCCTGAAAGACCGCTGTTAGGCGAATGCTTCGGTGAGGTTAAAAAAAATGGTGACGGAGCGTGACAACGCCCCGATAGTTTCCCATACTAGACCTCAAACTTGCTACGCTTGTCTTAAATCTCCCATTACATAGTGAGGCTAAACACTTCTCTTGCGGAATTTTAGTTGAAGGTGCTTCAACAAAAGTGTCATTCCTTGGAGATTGGCGAGTTAATGGGCAAACACAAAGGTTTAAAATAGAGTTGTCCCTGTTAACATTCGTCTCTTGTTTGTTATCATTTCCTCTCGAAGTAACTTGTCATCTGATCTGTTTATACAGATATAGATAGCAATGTGGTAATTAAATCTTCTGGATTCCATGTATTTGCTTTTCCTACGAGGCAGTGGTTGCTTATTAAAGTGGCTGTACTTGAAAGTGTATGTATCCACAAACAAGGCATTATTCCTTTTGTTAATATCAGAAAGAAATATAATAAAGTCTGACATCAAGTTCGTACAAAGCTAAAGCCAAATAGTTCCTGCAAACTAAAAAAAAAATACCATGTGAAGGGGATAGCTAATTAGCAGATCTGTATTCTAGGTTCTTGTATTTTCCTGTTGAAGTGTAATTTTTGTAGTGATTTATGGAATTAGCCAACTTTCCTCAAGCAGACCAGATAGGTCCAGAGTATAAGGGACATTGTATGGGGTAGAAGGCTGGTTTTTAGGCCTGGTTCATGCATAATGAAGTATAACTTGCTTTTCAGTAGAAAGGATATAATCCAAATATAATCATGTTGCTTATATATAGCAGCTATTACGGTATTCACGAAATATGTATTAAACTAAATTTGGCAACTTAAATGGTGCAGTTATGTAATCCTGCCTTCACTAGTATTTGAGGAGCAGTGGTCCTTATTTTTCATTCTGAGATTATTAAAATGAATGCTTGGTTATATAAATCATTTTCCATACTGTTTAGAAAACCTCTCAGATTGGTTTATAAAAATAGATAAACCCAGGGGCTCTCTTGTCAATAATAAGTTGTAGCAAAATAAATTTAAGATTGGGGGAAAGGAAACAAAAAGCAAATAGGCACATATTTACCTAGCTACAAACTTTGATTTGGAAGAAATCCTTTGGATCTCATCTGAACACAGCACACACCCCTTTTCATTAAACAGCTGTTTCATTAACAATTCCATTAAAGGTTAAAAGTCAGCTCTTTCATGGAACAGCACACATGCACACACATATTGTTGAGGCTCAAACAATAGCCAAGCTTACTTAATACTAGAGCAGTGCTGTGCAGATCTTCTGTATAGTTTTTGAAGAATGCATAGAATATTTTTTATTTACAAACTTGAAATGAGCTAAAATAGAAGAAAACTATTGGTATTATATATGATAATTTTATGCGGGGTTCTTTTTTCTGGAATAGTAGGAAATTGACATTATACTGTACAATAGACAAAAAATACTGTATATAAGCAACAGCTATCCAAAACATTCAACCCTGATTAAAAGTATGATGAAATAATGTTTTAACAGTTTTATGAAATATTAGGAGGTGAACTGCTTGAACTTTGGAGGTGAAGAATTTCAAAATACATTCTTGAATAGAATTATTTATTGGCCAAGCATGCCTGGTTGCACAAGGAATCTGCCTGATCCATGTCCCCCTCGCTTTTTGTAAAGTGGGGACTCTAGTAGAAGTTCTTACTGAATAGGCAGATTCAAATTTCACAAGGTGGTACTTGATGTAACAATATAGTGCCTTATAAGTCATCACCAGCATTTTGAATTTGGTCCAGAAGTTTATTAGAAACCAGTACCCTGACTTCTGTGGTGACAGCTATGTCTTCCTATTCCATACATTTCTTTATGATCTTTCTCATGTTATGAAGTCATGTTAGGTTAAAATATGATGACAAAATCATATTATAATGTCAAATGTATTTATTCTCTTTGTATACCACCATTGTAAATCTGAGAGATTTCACATTATTTGCACCCATTTTTAGTATATGTGTGTTCATAGATTTCTTTGTGTGTGATTTGTATGCTAACAGCATATTTCAGGTATTAATCTGGGGAAGTAAAGCAAGTTCCCACAAGGGAAATCTGTTTTCTGAGATGTCATTAATTTCTTCCAACTATGAACAGATATATAATTGAATTATCTTACAGTCTCTTATATAGTGTGCCTCATATTGATTAATTAGTATATTGAAATATTCTTTTTATTGTAATTCTATTTCAGTGGTTAACTCATCTAAAACCATAATTAAAATATACAAAGTCTGAAAATGGCAAATCAGTAATGGAAGGGTGGGAAGAGGAAACTATCAAAAGCGTTAAGTAATTTTGAAAAGTATAAATCAAGAAAGGGGGGAAACTCCTTTTTTTTAAAGGTGTTGCAGAACCCACCATGTAGAACACTATCCCTATAAGATTCAGTTGGCTGCAACCCTGTTGCCATTTTAACAAGGATTTAAAATTTGGCTTTGGCCTGGGATGTTGGTGCATGCTATGATATATTATTTTAATGTTATGATTGTGGCTTTAATTTGGATATGGTGATATTTGGATTTGAATTTTTATTGTGGTTTTATTTGGCAGGGGCTGTAGGGATAGTTAACAGAGGGCACGCAGGGTACAAGCTAGTTGGCTGAGCCACCAAAGTGTAGGACTACCAAAGGGGCATAGATACAGGGAGATAAGCAGGGCTGGGGGGGGGAGGGGTATTGAACTGCTCCTGTGATTGCCAAGTACCTGATTTTGATCATGTGACAGGCACTGCAGCAACGGTAACTTTAAGAACTTGATGTAACTACCATTTGTTCAGCAACATCTTAACTTCATATGGTCACTGAACAAATAGTAACTTGAGGTCTACTTGTATAATTTATGAATGTACATTTCTGCTTGTTCTCACTGACTTAGAAAACATCCCTGGTTCATTTGAAACTCATTTTTAGAATACTTCCAGGTGGCAATAAGCAACGGTCATCTTCATAAGATTTTATTTTTTAGTTACTTTATCTGCTGTCTCAATCTTAGTGCATATAGGCAATTTACAAATAGCCATGAAAGTCAGCTAAGTGACCTTGGGCCTTCATTCTGTCTCAGTCCAACTCATCTAACAGGGTCATTGTGGGGAAAATAGGAGGGAAGGTGTATTGGATATGTTCACTGTCTTGAGTTATTTATAAAAATAATAAAAGCAAATATCAAATAAAATATTAGAACACTAGAAATTCTGTAATGTTTTTTAATGTATGAGAATGTGTGTGTGTTTTATAGTTGTACCATTTGATAGGAAGGAAGCAAAGGAAGAGAACTATAAGACATATTGACTAGAAACCATATTTAGTAAGTTATTAACTGGGTTTTCCTATCATTAAGTAATCCAAATTGCTTGGGTTCATGTAATTTACTAACTAAAATTGAACATCAAACACTATAGCTTATATAGCAGACAATTGCTTTACTGTGCATCCACATTTTTTTCAAGTAACAGTTTTTAAAAAACATAAATAAAAATATAAATGAACTTGGAATTTTCTGAGTTCTACCTTCATAGAAACTTGCAAGCTCTAACTTCAAGCTTCAGTATTCTGGGGATGGGGTGGGTGGGAAGAGGAAGATAAAGAAGAAAGCATTCCAGTAGTTTGTACTACTTGAAAAATATTAATAATAGCATGGAACTATTCAATCCTGTTAATATATGAGATTTGGATTAAACAATCTACAAAATAGTGTTGAATTTTGTGACTTTTTTGAACACACTGACATAACATTCCCTAATTTTGTTGGGGTAAAAATATGTGTAGCTTTTCATTTAGTAAATTGTGGAATCCATGATTTAGCATCCATGATTTCAACCAAACTTTTTCCTGTCCTTGTTGATTGTTTCGGCAAATGGCACATCACTCCTCATAGAACTACTTCAACTCATTATTTTTGGACTACTTTTGGATTTCTGTTGAGTTATGGTCAAGGGTTTGACTTGGCCATTTCCAAATGTGAATTCTTTTCTGCTTTAGCCATTCTGTTGTGGTTTTACGTGTGTTTAAGATCACTGTAGTATTGCATGACTCATATGCTTAAGCTTTATTTCACAGACAAATATGCTGACACTGTCTTGTAAAATTTGCTGACAGAATCTAAAATCAATTGCTCTCAGAATGGTAGCAAGCTATCAAGGCCCACTCCAACTCCCATCTTACTCATATTTTGATGAAATCCTTTTGTTGCAATGCAGTCTTTCTGGGATTTTTTTCAAACAATCCTCATTAATGCTAGAAAGTTGCAGTCTTGTATAATCCACTACAGAAATAGTTTAAATAATCTTTTAAATTGGGTGTCAGCTCTTGAAACAATTCTAGCTGAAGCCATATTTTCTTGCTCCCTTTCTTAGTTGCCATACTTATTGGGGAGTGGGGGGGAAGGACTTATGGAATGTAGGATGTTTTCCTCCAATGTGCCAGACATAATGATAAGGCAGAGAACCAAGGCCAAATCAGTGTGCCTTAGAAATCTCAGGGGGGAATGTGGAGAAGTTCATCACCTGCTTGGTTGGCTAACGTGATCTGTGACACAAGCGGGATGGACAGTATCTATTTTTTATTCTTTTAATTATACCAAACATGCAGGAATATTTAGTGTTGGCTTCACCTCTGACTGCCAATATGATGTACCTAATAAACAGGATTTTTGAAGAAGCCAAGACTTCAGAGTCTTGAATTGGCTGGGAACATTACTCAGAACCATGACATCAGGAGTGCCAAACTCGATTCCATCATGGGCTGTATCAGGATTTTGTTTGCCCTTCAGGGGCCAGGGAGGGCACAGCCTGGTCATGACGATCTGAAGGGCGGGGTGGGCCAATCTGGCACGGGCCAGTCCCTTGCCTCTCTTGGACAGCCCCACAAGACAACTCTGGGCATATTGTGGGCCAGATTTGGCCCATAGGCCATGTGTTTGACACCCCATTCTAAACAATTCAGGTGAATTTTAACAAATTTGAAATTTTCTTATCTGTTAAAAGGACTAAGGTATGAAGCTCTGATCAGAGTATCATAATGTAAAAGAGAGCGGAGCAGGACAGAACAGAATACTTTATTTGGCCAAGTGTAATTAACACACAAATTTGTCTCTGGTGCAGAAGTTCTAAATGCAGTGTTCACTCTCTTTCATAAATAAACCTTGATTCAAATTTTGGAATTGAGTTAGTTCCTCATGTTCCTTTTCCCCATAGTAATGTATCTTAGAAAGGTTGTGTTAGCAAATGCTATTAGTACCCACATTGCTCTAGCCTCTGATGCTACTATGTTCCAAGATAAATCTTCTTTAAGTAAGGCATTACTTAATAGCAGATATCGCATGGGTTAGATTCAAATGTTGTGCAAAGTCATAGCTTGTTTAATATGCATATGCTATATGTTCTGGTTTACACAGTATCAAGTCCCAAAACAGGTTTGGCTAATTTTTTCCTTAGCATGGGCAATATTCGTTTGAAGATATTTGTTTAGAGTTACATGTCAGATGAGGGCAGTGTAGATGCAATAATATAATAGGGCCATTGTTCACTTTCTGATACCTTTTTTATCTAATCTTTTTTGGTGGAAGGATTACCATGTAATCATTTGCAGACAAGGAACAAGGTTAGAAAAGAGTGAATACTCTCGATTAAAATTATTATAAAATTCTGCATAGGAAGGTGGCAAACCTCTTTCTTCAAGTGATCTTTCATATGTTTTTCCTATTGAGGTTCAAGGAACAGGAAGGGAAGTTCTGAAAATGAAAAACTAGATATAGAGATGATGTCAGAATTGTAGAAGGAATCCTTAGACAGAGAAAAACTAAGAGAAAAATGTTTGACAGAAGCTTTGAAAATCAGGGTAGCCTTGAATTAAGCCTCAAATAGAGAGTGAGACAAAATTATATTCAGAAAAATCTTAGATATTAGTATGTGATTGCACGTGGTGATGGGGGAATCCTAAAGCAGGAAAGAGTACTTTGTAGTAGGGACATCAATAAATAGTGATACCCTCAGGTCTCCAGTGTTTGTAATCAGTATGCACAATATGGGTATGAAGCAAAAAAGAAAAGAAAACTAGAAATCTTAAAACAAATATGACCTGAGATCAGAGAAATCTGGTGGGATATGATTAAAACTTAAATGATGTTTATTCAGGAGACAGACACAATAAAATAGTGGTGGAGTGATTTTGTAGAAGGCATGAGTCCAAAAATATGACTTAAAATATAGAACTTTTGTTGAAAGCTTCTGGATAAAATTAAAAATTCTAAAAAACCAAGTCATATCCACATGGGAATTTATTATAAGGCATTGAGTACTAAATTTAAAGGATTTAGATTTTTAAATTGAGTTGCAAATTTTCAAAGAGACAGTCTATAGTGATAATATCTGCTAAAAAATTAATAGAACTAGTAATGGGAGGCCCAGCAAATTTCTGATTTCTCTTCCTGACAATTTCATTTCTCAGAATTACAAGAAGAAACAAGGGTTTCAGCTATCCTGGATCTAATCCTGACCAACAGAGAGGAATTAGTCAATGGACTAGAGGTGTGTGGTACTCATGGGAAAGCAATCATGTCATATTGGAGTTCAAGATAACTAATGAAAAGCTGAGCAAAGTCAGTCATAAACCTTGGCCTTCAAGAAGGAAGATTTTAATGAACTCAGGCAAAAGGTGGGCATCATGCCATGGCTTGAAATCTTAAAAGATAAACAAGTCAAAAAAGTTGGGAAATCTTCCAAAACAAGGTACTGAAGGAATAGGCACAAATAGTTTCTAAAACAGTTTAAAATGGGGCAAATTTTAGCAGGCCTTCATGGATGAATAACAATACCTATTGGCTGAAGCAGAAAAAGAAATATATAGAAAATGGAAGAGGAGGCTAGTAAGGCGGAGTAAAAGTATTATCTGAAATTTGAATACATAGAATAAAAAAAATTAAGCTTACACTAAGATCAGGCTGCTGAGAAATTCCAATAATTACAGCATGTCTTAAATTTTAGAACAATTGGAAGCTGTTGATCTGTTGCATCAGAAAAGCAGGGACGTCATAAGTATGGGGGTAAAGAGAATGTGGGACTATTTAATATGTTCCTTCTGAGATGTCTCAGATGACAAAAAGAAATGTTCCTAATATAAGGACAGAGAAAAAAAAACTCAGGATAGATCAGTCTATCTTGCTATTTTAAATGAATTTAGATCTCTGGTGAGGCAAATCACATTCCAGGTTGTTAAAGTTTGGCAAGAGGGTGGTGTACAAATTTGATAATTAAATAAATAAAGGCTGAAATAATTTCAGAACCACAGACCAGTTAGTTTAAGATTTGTTCTAGAAAGGAAATTAAAAAGCATTGTCCAGTCTTGAAGTACTAACATTATCAAGAGGCAGCATGGTTCCTCCAGAATAGTCTTATCTATTTTTATGATGGAGTTTGTTAACCAAGAGAATGCTGTCTGTTAAGCCATTTAACAAGTCTTTCATAATAATCTTTAAAACAGCGTAACAAGGTTAGAGCAAGGTTTCCCAAACTGTGAGATATACCTCCTTGGGAAGACACAGACAGTGTCCAGGGGAAGTATGAGGAACTTTTTATTCTCCATAGTGCTGTTGTAAGAGTCCAGGCAAGAGTTAACTCCTTCTCCAAGCTTGACGGACTGAGTCTGTCAAAGCTGTTAAGACCTGCCTCTGTTGCTAGGAAACCCAGCTTCTACTCAGTCCATCTCTTGGACTAGACATGTCTGGCTTCAGCTCTCATAGCTTTTCAAACATAACGTTTTAATAGGACTTCATTTTTTTCTCAAATTCGGCAGGCAGGCTCCATAAACATCAGGTAGAGCTACCGCTGAAATGGGTGTGACAGGCTCCGGCCCCATTCCGCCCTCATCACCACACAGGACCTTTCCAGCTCAAGTACGTGGATAGCCACAAGGCTAGTGCCTGGCAACAAGGCGTAGGAACCATGCCTCGTCGCAGGACTGGCTGGAGTGGTTGCGAGCCCAGGCAGCCAAGGCTGCAGACCTGTAGCAGCACTGGCCGGCAGCGCAATCCGCCTCACCCATATAGAAGAATCAAGAGCCATTGAGCAGCGGTGAATGAGGACGGGTGGCGGGCCTCTATTTCAACATGGAGAAGGCCCAATTGAAAAGCGCCTTTTTTTTCCTGGACTTGGGCCCAGCAAACAGGCCTACTGGGTAAACCAGGGGAGGCTCCTCAGTGAATTAACTGAATATAGATTTTTTTAAAAAAAGAGGAATTACATATGGAAGAGGATAGGTCCAGTGGCAGTAAGGCCCAGACTAGCCCTGAAAGAAGGAGCCATTCTAGGGTAGTCTCAACCTTCCAGTCAGCAGCCAGAGGAGCAGCAAAAAAATTAAAGGTCAAAGCTGTTGCCTCTAAGAAGCCATCCAGAGCAGAAGAAAGGAGGCATAGAGCCCTGGAGAAGCTCATCTCCAAGAGCCAGAAGGAGAAGGAGAGACAGAAACCAGTTTTTTTCATTTTAGAAGTTCAGGAAATTTCCCTCCAAAATGTCTCCCCTCGGTTTCCAATTTCTCAAGGAGACCTAGTTGCCAGAATCTGTCTCCAGATGGCACAAGGGGGCAGGCCATTCTGCCTATTCGAGAAGGGAGCAAATCTGCCTCTGGGCCCATAGCAACAGCAATGGCAGCTGATGGTACTTGGCAACAATCTATCCCTAGAAAGAGGCCTGTTGCTGAGGCCTCATATACTCCTATTGCTGCAGGCCTTCACACAGAAGAGGAAGATATTTCCCCTGTCATCAGACAGTTTATCTCCCAAACCATCATCCAGGAATTTGCATAAGGTTTTCAACGCCTGAACAGAAACCCTTCCATTTATCTGATTACCATGAAGATGGCAGGTTATCAGAAGTCAGTTTCAACCTATAAGGCCTAGAGGGATAACATGCAAGGGGGTGATTGGAGCACAGTGGCTTCTCAGTTTCAGAAGAAGGTGAAATACAAGATCAGGACCTTTCTGAAGATGAAACCAGGCTTACCTGCCTTCACAGGCCTTTTCTGCCCCACATTATTCAAATCCCTGTTATTTAAGGCCAAGAATGCTGCCTGCATGGGGTCTTCTTCCAGCCCAGAAGCAGTTCAGGAGACTTCTGCTCCATGTGACCCTTTTTTTGAAGCAGCATCTATGCAGATGGACGTCGTCCCATCACCAAAATTGTTCCTGGAGGTCATACATAAATAGTGCGCCACTCCAACATCAGGTCCTTCCCTTAGTAACAACTATGAAAATTTTACAATGTAAGATACAGTGGATATATCCATATCCACCGATATGGATTCGGCTCTTCAGCTGCCTACTTATATGCACCTGTGGTTGTGCTGGCCTCTTCCACAATACCACTTAAGCCGGAGGAGGCACTTAAGACTGAAGACAAAAAGACCGAACAGATTCTTCAGTGTTCGCATCAGGCAGCTGCTTGGGCAGTGAAAATGTCCACAGCAGCCTAATTCTTCACCAGGGCATCTTTAAGGTGACTACATCAATTGCAGGAGAAGATTCCGTCCAGGGACATCCATGTCCATCAGGACATAAATGAAAACTCAGCAGCTGCCACTCTAAATGCGGCTCGCTTTGCTTCAAAGGTGTTTGCGTCCTCTGTAGTGGCCCGGTGCATGCTTTGGCTTCAACTTTGGCAGGCAGACCCTAAAAGAAAGTAAAGTTGGCCACTGCCCCTTTCCAAGGGGACAAATTTTTTGGGGAGGCCTTGAAGCCACTGCTTGTTGAAACCAGAGATAAGAGGAAAGTACTCCCTTCTCTCTCTAAGCACAGTGAATTTCATCCAGCTCCATTCTTCAGACATCCGTCATTTCGATCCAGAGACTATGGCCACCAGTTTCACTCTGCTCAAAAACCTTACAGGGCTCAACAGGACCAGCTGATGGGCTCTGTAGCGAACTCAGAGCCTGGCAGGCTGAGACCAGCAGTCTGAACGGGCCAGAGCAGACAACTTTTTCAAATAAACCGCCCTTTGGAGGTGGAGTGAGTCATCCATACCAACACTCTAAATGACTGCACAACTTCTCTTCCCATTGGGGGCCAGCTGACCCAATTCGCCGATCGATGGGAGGGGATCAACACGGATTCCTGGGTGCTACGGATAAGATCCGGACTTTCACTAGAGCTCCTATCCACGCCCCTGAGATTTTTTGTGCTCAGGACAAGACTCAACAGGCCCTAATGGAAGCTGCCATATGCCACTTCGTGGAATGGAATGGAATGGAATTTTTTATTGGCAAAGTGTAATTGGACACACAAGGAATATCTTAGTGCAAATACTCTCAGTATACATAAAAGATAAATACGTGCAATTGAGGTGGTTCCAGAGGGCCAGCGGGGATGGGGTTTTATTCCCGTCTCTTTGTCATACCCAAGGCCTGGGGGGGGGGGGCTGTAGAGCCATCTTGGATCTCAAACTTTCAATACCTTTGTGGCATACAGGAAGTTCAAGATGCAGTCACTGCATTCCATCCTTCAGAGTGTTCAGGAAGGTGGCTTCCTCACCTCTATCGATTTGATGGAAGCCTACGTTCATATCTCCATTTGGGCCCCTCACGGTCGGTTCCTCTGGTTTTATTACAAGGGTCAGCATTATCAATACAGAGCCCTTCCTTTTGATCTCTCATCAGCTCTGAGGATCTTCACCAAGATTTTGGCAGTCTTGGCAGCCTTCCTTCGATCTCTCCTGGTGAGAGTGCAATGTTATTTGGGTGAGATTAGTCCAGCCGTCATTGGAACCCCAGGCCAGGGAGGATCTGCAACTCACCATTCAGCTCCTGCAAGCCCACAGGTTCTCCATAAACATAAAAAAGCCAGTTTGTCCCATCCAATTAGCTGTTGCATCTGGGGGCAGTATTAGACACATTTTCTTGCAGGGTTTTCCTTTCCCAGGACTGCCTGATGAGCCTACAGGCGATGGCAAAACAGATAAGGAAGGAGAGAACAGTGACCTTGGCCCTCTTGTCAAGGCTCCTGGGGAAGATGATGTCGTGTCTTGACATAGTTCCCTGGGCTTGGTTCCATTCCAGGGATCTGCAGTGGTTCCTGCCATATCAGAAGACAGACAGGAGCCATTCCTTAGTCAGGGTCACACCGTTCCCCCCCACCAGGTGATCAAGTCTGATTTGGTGATAATCGCCGGCAATCAGCAGGCAATGTTTGTTCCAGGAGCCCCATCGCTTAACTGTAACAACAGATGCCAGCTTATTCGGTTGGGGTACTCACCTCCTTTTGGAAATGGCTCAAGGTCAGTGAACTCACACAGACAGAGGTCGGAACATCAACTGGCTAGAGTTGAGGACAGTGTTGGCACTTAGACAATTCCGGAACAGTGTGGAATTCCGGCTCGTGTCCTTATCCTCATGGACAACATTGCAGCCAAAACCCACATGAGAGAGGCCAAGAGCTTAGACCTCTGGGCAAAACTGCATCTGCTGTCCATAAAGGCAGATCACATCTTGGGAGTGGACAATGTTCAAGCCGACTGGTTGAGCAGGATAAAGATGAACTACTCGAAGTGGCAGCTCCATCTCTTTCAGAAGATAGTGGACCAGTTCAGCCTGCCGGTCACAGACTTATTCGCCACTCCGGAAAATGCTCAACTGCCAAGGTTCTACTCCCGGTTCCTCGCCCCAAGGGCAGAAGGAATCAACACTCTTAGGTGCCGGTGGCCTCGGGGCCTGTTGTATGCCTTCCCGCCCCTGCCACTTATTCACCAAGGTGTTAGGGAAATGGTTGAAGGAACGGGCTCAGATGTTGTTCGTAGCTCCTCATTGGCCGAGGAGGTCCTGGTTTGCAGATCTTGTGGGGTTGTCGGTAGCCGAGCCCTGGAGGATTCCTCCAGGCAGATCTCCCTCTCCTCCTCTCTTCTGGTCCACCCGGACCCCCAGTGGCTACAGTTGATCGTATGGAGATTGAATGGAGATCCTTGAGGGAAGTTCATCTCCGTGAACTGCATCTACGATGCCTCCTGGACTAATAATTAATTGCAATCTAGGACTGAAAAAAACAATTGCTTCTTTTTTGGTAAGGCTATTTTGATATTAGCCTATTTGAAGCCTGTTTTACTCGACACAATATCAAATAGACTTCAGTTATGTGCATGCCCATATCACTTGGTTTAGAATTGTCATTTAGCATATATAGCAGAAGGATAGGGATATCTTAAGATATTATAAATGTTACAAGAGTCTTAACTACAAAGACTACAAAAGTTTCTAATAAAATGGGGGAACTTCTCAAATTTTTGAATGAAAAAATCCTAGTAATTATGCAAAGTAGGTAATTTTTTTAAGTATTCTGTTCTCAACATACAGTTTATCTAAGTGTATTTATTTGGAAAATAAATTATTTAATGTGGGCCAGATCAACAACTCTCTGCTCCTACTTTGACCCAAATTTGAAATCTAGAGAAATGAACTTTGTTGTTAAATAAGGAATCCATATATACCATTATATGTTTTTGCTTTTTAACAGGGAATAACATTTTTAAATAAAGTAGGTTCTTCTAAGCAATTGCTGCCTGCCCAGAATTTTTTTTAAAGAAAAATATTTATTTGATGTATATAATTCAGTATTATTAAAAACTTGGGATCAAGACTGGTTAACAGGTGTAAAAGTTTAGGGATTTTTTTTTTTTTGCAAGAAGAGTCTTTAAAAATTGGAAGCAGCGGTTCTGTTTTATTTGTTTTTTGATTATTTGGCTTTATCACTCAAAAAATGGATGATAATCTTACCAGATACAGAGGGGGTAACTGGAGTTTCTAAATAGTTCTTTTTTAAAAAATATGCTAAATCCAAAGAAAAGTAAATGAAGAACACATTTTTCATCCTTACCAGTAAATAGAAAGTACATTTAGTAGTCCTGCTGCTAAGCCCCTCTCCTCTCCTCCCCCATCCCATCCCAAAGGGACACCTCAGGACTTGGGCTTGCTCCCATGCCTCACGAACACGCTCCAATTCCCTGCAAAAATGATGGCTGCTTTCAGAGCTTTCTGCCCCAATCAGCTGGCCATTGGGAAACCACAAGGCTCCTCTTGCTCTTGCTAGGCTTTGGAAAACCAGAACCTGCATGCTAAGGCAGTAGCTTCAGAATGATCTTTCTGAAATCTTTCCTTTGCTTTAAATCCCTTCCGTCCCCACAAAATTGACATTTCTTAAAGAAAACAAAAACAAAAAAGAAAACAAAAAAAGCTGGGAGAGGTAAACTTGTTCATCTTTTTCTTCCCCAATCCCCTTAAGTGTTGAAATTCCCCACCTCTGTCCTCTGATCTCTATCCACTTTAACAATTTAATTTACTAAACTTACTGCATGCCTGGAAAGAGGGTGACAAAATCTGTAAATTTCTTTCTTGACTCCAGGCTGAAGAGTAGAGAAAAGGAATGAAGCAAGCAAAGAAAAAAAATTTGCAACTTTTTTCCTTGAGGAGCCAGCTAGAACTCCCCTAAAAGCTTTTGCTGTTTGTCTAACTGCCTTTAGAACCTAGCTAGGACTCTAAAGCCAAGTCTAGCTGGATCCTAAAGGCAATCATACAAACATCAAAAATCTTTCCAAGGACCTACTTCTACCCAATTTGCTGCATAATGTTCTGCTCTGGCTGGCTAAATTTTTTCCTCACTTCCCTCAACAAACAGCTGCAGAAATATTTTCTTTACTTGCTTCCTTCCTTTCCTTTACTCTTCAGCCTGACAGTTGCTTTTGGGGCACAGCCATGCAATGTAGGGACACTGGGGCAACAGAGCAAGTGCTTTCATTCCTAATGTGACAAAGTTTGTAAATGGAGGTCTGTGGTAAAAAATGAGTGATTGGCAGTGGAGCTAGGGTCGCCTGAAACAGGTGGGCTTATGTCTGCACTAGGCCTTCCAGGATCTCCCCCATCCCTGAGGCACCGCATGCTCATTTTAATGACCTGCACATTCATTTAACAACTGCACAAGGGAGAGCAGGGATGGTTGGTTATAATGTGAGGCAGCTCATTTAATATTTGTTCTGACTTCCAACTGTAATGGACAGGCTCCTCCATTATGGTCATAATTTGAGGACTGCTTGCATATATGTGGATTCTAACTGTCACAGAATCATGGGAATAATGAGTTCTAAGTCACTTTTTTTGTTATGTGTGCACATTAAAATAATTTGCTGAGATTAGGATTTAGCAATAGCCTTTTTAAACTTCAGAAACAGATGTTTTAAATGCTTCCATCTCTGAAAATGTTGTATAACTGCAGATTATTGAAATTCCTGTTTTTCAGGTGTTGGAAAATCATGTTTATTGTTGCAGTTTACAGACAAAAGGTTTCAACCAGTTCATGACCTTACTATAGGTAAGTCCCTAGTAGGTAAATGATGAAAGATGAAATATTTGTACATAAATGGTTCCTAATCCATTTGATATGTAATTTAGGTATACATTGAACAATTATTATTTCCACTATTATAATTATGTTTGTATATAATTACTGTTTTTCATAGTTGTATGAAAAATCTCGGGAATTTTAGCTTATTGTGAGCAAACTGTTGATTCATGTGATTCATCTGCTTTAGGTGATTGTTGATTGGGCTAGGAAGCATGTGCTTAGCAAATAAACTGCAAATGCTAGCTTATCATTTCCTTTGAGAACCAAAACAATGATATGTGAGGAAATAACAAGTCAGGATAATCTTTCCAAGTGATGGTAAATCTGGGGACGTCGTGTTTATTCTTAATTAAAATGATCAGAAAAATGGGAAGGTGGAAATTGAATATGTTGCTAGTCCTTGATTTACAACACTTCATTTAGTGATCATTCAAAGTTACAACAGCATTGAAAAAAGTGATTTATGACCATTTTTCACAGTTACGGCCTTTGCAATATCCTCATGATCATGTGGTCAAAATTCAGTTGCTTAGCAACTGGTTCATATTTAGGACAGTTGCTGTGTCCCAAAGTCATGTGATCACCTTTGGCGACCTTCTGATAAGCAAAGTCAATGGAAAAGCTAGATTTACTTAACAACCAGGTTACTAACTAACCAACTACAATGATTCATTTAACAACGGTGGCAAGAAAGGTTGTAAAATTGGGCAAAACTTACTTAACAAATATCTCACTTAACATAAATTTTGGGCTCAAAATTTCTAGGACTAAGTCTAGGACTAACTGTAATCACTCATTCAGAGTCCTTTTCTCCAACACACACATATATATAAACACAAAAACATACATAACAGTTAAGCTTGTAAACAGTGAAAACTATTTTAAAGTCTTATTAAAATATAGATGATTTGGGGGAGAGATAATCATATTCTTCCTAGTGACAACCCTATATTGAAAATATTACAAAGTTATTCCTATAACTCTGTCAAGGAAGTCCCCTAAAATTTCCTCCAAACCAATCCTATCTTCCTGTCATATGGTTGGTTCTATGATAAAACATAGAACCCTTCAAAAATTACTTTTGACTCTGACCATCAGGTTTCCCACCTCTGGTTTTAGGAATATAAACAGAATATAAACCTCTTTGGAGACCTTTCCAGAAACATAAATTCTGTGTTCTTGTGATAAACAAGCATTTATCAGTGTGGTGATGATGGGTTTTATGCAATCATGTTAATAGAAAGGAACATACAATACCAGCATACTGCTTATTTTTTGATAAAATTACTGGATTGTAGCCCTATTATTTACTATATAGTAATCCAATTTAAATTATGTAGAATACATCCAGTTTCTAAAATATTTTCCAAAATAAAAGCCCAGTTTAAAATTGCATGAATTATATTTCTCTGAATGTGTAAATATAGTTCAATTAACATATATTTATTTTCTTGTGTACTTAATAGCAATTAACTTCCAGGAAATAACTTTGAAAGAAAAAAGAGGCATATTATAGTATACCATTTCTTAAAATATGATTTTTTTAAAAAAAAATCTATTTTCTGTTTGCCTATTTTAACAGAGAAAATTATACTTTGGGATGATTCTTATTTTTCCTACCACAGTTCAAATGCAGCAGGTTTTTTATTTTTGTTTTGTTTTCATTTCCTCATGGCTGTGATTAAATGTTTTCCTGTAGTCCTTAAACTGGCAGAAATATATGTAAACATTGATTGTATTGTCACAATGACTGAGTCCTGTACTGTCTCATTGTTGCTCACAATTAGTGAACTCTCCTGGCTGCTTTTTGCCTCTCAGAAGAGGAATGAAATGTGGCACTTACCCATGGAAATATAAATATAATAGGAACAATGGCCATGCATAAGATTTGACAAGAATTTCAGAATGACCTAGAGAGGCATTATGCAGAGAGAACATTCTCTGGAAGCCAGGTACCCTTTCTGTCCTGTAGTCCAATCCCAAAATGTCATAGTAGGCAGTGCTCATCCTCTGGAGGGAGAGGGCATACATGCTACAATTTCAAGCTGTAACTTAGAACTAGACAATTCCCAATCCATGTTATCACTAACATCATCAATGAGGTATCTCCATTCATTTGGATGTTAATCTAAATGCTAAAGTAATATAAGTTGCCTCTGCAGTAGCTTGCAAAGATAAAGGCAAAGTCATAATTATATGTCCTTTAGAATGATTAGTAAGGCATCTTCATGCTACAGTAGCGGGTTTGAGTATGAGCATCTAAATGCTAGAAACTATGCTACAATGTCGGGCACGATTGGAAATTTAGTAAATCTATCAAATACCACACCCATGCCCAGTTTAGCAAAGTGAGAAAAGTTGCGATACATCACATGACACAGTGACAATGCAAATTTGGCCTCCCTAGTGTAAAGGAATGGAATACTGAAGCAACTGGAGAACAGTATTGCAATGTATTTGAAAGACTGATGTAGATCTTATTTCATTTCCTTCTTTTACGATTTTGTGTATTTTTCTGATTGTTTTTATATAAATCAAAACTAAGAAGTGATGGGTTTCATTGATTTTGTTTCATTACTCAGGTGTAGAATTTGGTGCTCGAATGATAACCATTGATGGGAAACAGATAAAACTTCAGATATGGGATACGGTAAGTAAAATTCTTACTGCAAGAATTCAGATTGTCATTTTAAAAAAATAGAAGCTACCAAAAATAATATCATCCAGATCAGCAGAACTGTTCCTTCATCTTGCACTTGCTTAAGCTGGAAAGATTATGAATCAATAGTTTCTACCAGGATAGATAGACACTTCATTTTATACTTGGAGTGGTGATGATGATAATGACAATGATTGTGAAATTATTGTTAACTTGCTACTTCCAGACTTTGAAAAGAATAGGAAAATGATCGTTCAATATTTATCTTGTCTGCTCTGAATTAGTATGTTTTATTTTAGGGACTGTAGTAAGTTTAAACATGTTTACTGGAATGAAGAAGTTTTAAGCAGCTACATTATAGAATTAGTTTATTTAATAGTATTGCATCATTTACTTCAATTGAATTGGCAAAGAAGTCATCACTTTAAAACAATGCTTTAAAAATTGTTTTGAATTTTGTTCCATTCTGATCTTTTTTAAAATAAATACATAATGGTCAACTCACGGTTTTTAGCTATAAAAGCTAAGAAAGAAACAGAAAAAAGTATTTGTTGCTTTCTGCACCTAATAACAAGAAACTGGAAATTTACAGGAGAACATTGGGAAGAGCATGGAAGTCTTATTGCTTCCAGTTTCCATCAAATAACTCTGCTTAGAATTGCTGGAAGGGAAAACAGAACCAAGCTTTACATTCCCCTTCAGGTATTGAGCTTTGGGATTAGCAAGATGGGGATGTTATGAAAGTGAACAAGAGTCACGATTTCCAACAACATTGGAAGACTATTTCCAATCAGAATAAAATTGTAGTTTTTGCAATATAACCTGGATAGATATGAGAGATTCATAAAAAAAGATCAAGTACGTAAGTAAAGATTACAGATTGTCCATAGTGAAAAACTACTAAATTGCCCTCCCATCACATTTATTAATGTATCTTCTATATTAATATTAAAGGAATACTTCATGAATGAAGGCAAATATACATGTCCCAGGATAATGTTGCAGGATCCAATATGGGTTGGAAGCAGTAGAACACAGCTTTTGATATCTAAAAATGGGCATCGAATATCGCACATAAGGACAAATCACCATATGAGGATGAATCATGCTTTGCAAAGATCACTTGGAAATGGGAAATATTTTTAATGTAATCTATCAGATCCCCTGCTTGGATTGCTCCTGTGACTATGTAGGACAGATGGGGTGGAAGCTAACCACCAGATAAGAGAAGCAAGCATCAGATGAGGAGACCTGAACTCGTTGGTAGCCTGACATTGCAATGAACAGGGACATATATTCAATTTCTGAGCTACTAAGTTTATTGACCGAATAGATAAGAAGATAGCCAGGGAAATGATCGAAGCCTGAGAAACAGGCCCCTGATTTACCACCAGCTTATCTGATAACCTAGAAGGGCTTGATAGCACAAGGAAATAGCAGCCAATTGCTGGCCATCAAACACCAATCAACCAATAGGAAGCCATGCCCAACCAGGCACTGTATAAATACGATGCATAGAGTAGCCCAAAGACACATTCTGGTAGACAGAAGTTTCATGACAATGGGCTCCAGCATGAATCCAAAAGCTTGGAAGATTAAACCTCTAGTCCTGGTGACTGACCCATGTGGATCCTGCAGTAATAGTTCAGTTTCTGATAATTTCACAATATCAAGTAATACATAAGTAACTTCAAGTTTCTATTCATAAATGTATCAAATCCAATGGGGAATGAGAAAATGACAATTTTTAACAGGACTAACATTTTGCCTTAAGAAATATTAAATTAACAGATTCACTCTGGCTTATTCAGTTATTAAGCAATCCTATACCTGCAGCAGAGAGAGGATATATTTGATTTTATTTCTGGTTTCTTTAGATGTTCCCTTTATCTTTCAAGTTTTCAAAATTGTATTTTATTTGATATACAGATAGCCCTACCCTACAACCATTCATTTAGTGACTGTTCAGAGTTACAACGGCACTGAAAAACTGACTTATATCCTCCCACTTATGGCCTTTGCAGGACCCGTGCAGTCATGTGATCACAATCTAGGCACTTGCTAACATATCATTGCTACCTTGTAGAAAGCTTAGTGAGGAAGCTGACAGGAGGTTTCAAGTTATGGTCATGTGATGCCCTAATAATTGCAGGTGATTTATTTAACAACAGTGGCAAAAAGGTAGTAAAATCACATGCCTCACCTAATGACTGCACTGTATAATGATGAATTTTCTGAGCCCTACTGCTGTCATAAGTCAAGGCTTACCTATATCTAGGTTCTTCTATTTACCTAAAAGGTCTCTTTAAAATGTAGAGATTACTATTTTTAGGAATAAGGATATTCATAATATTTTGTTTTTAGCTATTTCGTGTACAAAGTTCCAAGACTACAGTGTTATGCCTTAAGTCTTATAATATACAACTAGAAATCTTAACAATATTAAATTTAGGTTTAAAATAGCAATAAATTGCAACATAGAGTTGATCTGGATATAAATCATAAAGTATGGTTTATACATGATCATTGGCTTTTGACATTGCATATTTTATGTAAACATCTTCATGTTGTATCAGAGCTATATGCACACCTAATACAAGTTTCTATAATACGGATCAATTGCTAATCTATAACAGAGTTTATGAAGTAGCTGCCCTGCTCTGATTAGCCTGAGACTTCACAAGCTACATAAACTTGGCGTATTTAATATTGATTGCTAAATGTTCTTAATTTATTTTCATTATAATTTATCTAGACATGATAGCAAAGCTGTCATATCTTTTCTGCAGATCATGTTAAAAATATATTTTCTTCTATATGTTGTTTGCATCACCACATGATTTAGTATTGCTAACAGACACCAAGTAGTTTCTGTTAGCTGCTTATTAAAAACTATTGATAATGATGTGGATTCTGTTCATTTCTCTATATTTACAGTTTATAAATTACATATTTTGCATTGCTGTGCCACACTGTACTGATAATTAGTTTATGTAAAGACCTCTGGATCAATTATTTGAAAGACCAACTTACACACAAGATATTTTGTATGTTTGTGCTTGCCATTTTACCGTGTGTATGTGTGTGTGTCTTTCATTCTTTGCATAAGCTTTGTGTCAGAAGTACAGGATGTTATTTAAATAATCAGACATATATAAAACCAAATTCAAAACTTGCTTTTTATAATAAAATGGTGGAGAAAAAAATCCATCTAAAGATTGTTGAAATCTGGCTGCAGTTTATGATATAATGGATAAAATCTGCATCCTTGGCCTTCATACAACTTTTACTTCAGCAGATGGTGGGCGTAAAGATGTCATACATCATTTATTTACAATGGGCTTTATTTATTCTAGTGTCAACAGCTGCCCCTGGGAGGGAGTTATTGAATTCAAATGTGAAGCATTGGACTATTTGCTTCCTTTCAAATTTGTCTTCAGAGCTTAGTTGCTAGGAGTCCATTCTGTACTCTAATAATGATTCATGTATTGTGAAGCCATTCAGTAAATTGGGTTGTCAGGGATTGCCAAAAAAGGTTTAGAGATCTTGTTCTTGATTTTTCTCCCTAATGGTGCTGTAGATTTTTTTAATATGTAAGTCTTATTTTGAAGAAATAGTGGCTGTTTTGTTCTCAATTTCAGTAAAATAAATGTCATAATATAGCTAAGTAAACTGATATTTCTCATATGTGAGGAATAAGAAACTGTTGCTCTTGTTTTACTACAGGCTGGGCAGGAGTCCTTCCGTTCTATCACAAGGTCATACTACAGAGGAGCAGCAGGTGCTTTACTAGTGTATGACATTACAAGGTGAGAATCCTGCAGTTTGGTGTGATTTAGACTTTTGTAGTCTTGTAAAATATATTGAGTTGGTCTCCTACTAGTTCATGCTTTATTTAAATTTTATTGCTATCAGTGGACCAATTTTAACCTTTATTAAGATGGTTTATATCTATTGTCAAATACACTCAAGTATGTAAGACTGAATGTGTCTATTCATGTTGAATTTTAGAGATAATATTTAATGTAGCTAATGTGAATAGTTAATTCTGAAGTGGATCCTTCTGTGTAGCTGATAAAGCTTTTATTTGAGACAAGATTTCACAGTGTTCTTGCTGCTACATTCCTAAGCATTTATACTTTTCTGTAAAGGAACTCAAAATTTCCAACCAGATGAATGCTAGGTATTTTTTAGTTAAAGATTGAGGGGGGGAGGTATGCATATGTGTGTGTGTGTGTGTATTATTGCATAGTAGATTACTTTCCTGTCTGGATTAGGTTATATTTTAATATAATATTGTGCTGAGAGTTTTTATGTTATTCAGATTATAAAGCGTCAGAATGAAAAGAATTTTAAATATTGATCCTTGTTCCTTTACCACATCGGTCAAATCAAGAATGCTTTCTAAATAGTTTGTGCTGATTCTAGTTGTGTTATTTGGTTGCATCTTGTATAAATTCAAAATATAAGGCCTTTTAAAGAAGGGTGAAGAATGTTTGGTTTTTCCCCATGGTATTAATAAGTTTTGATTTGTAAGTCATTTAGAATTGGTATCAATTATGTGGAATATAAACTGTAAACATTAAAATGTAATCTTTTGACATATTTTATTAGGTCTTTTTTGCGTTCATTTACATTTTAGTTTCTTTTCAGGAGGGATACTTTCAACCATTTGACAACATGGTTAGAAGATGCCCGCCAGCATTCTAATTCCAATATGGTTATTATGCTAATTGGAAATAAAAGGTATTTTGTTTTCTGAAATGGCATACATTAGGATAATTGTAATTTTATAATTAGATATATAAATTTAGAGTTTAGATTTTTTTTATTCCACTCTTATTTTTATAAATAACTCAAGGCTCTGAACATACCTAATACTCCTTCCCCATCCTATTTTCCCCACCACAACAACCCTCTGAGGTAAGTTGCCCAAAGTGAGCCAGCTGGGTTTTGTGTCTAAGATGGAACCAGAACTCCCAGTCTCCAGGTTTCTAACTGGGTGGATTAACATCAGTTACAGAAAGTATGGAACAAATGCAAATGATGAAATTAAAAACCCTAACTCTTATCTTGAGGCTATTAAAAGTGGTTTAATTTTAAATATTTTACATTTTCTCTGCAAAATAATAAATGTTGTTTATTGTATAGTTAGCTAGCTAGCTTCTTGTCTCAATAGCTCGTGCAACTAAATAAAATAATAAAATATTCCTGATCTTGTTTATGCCAGTTAATTTGCTATTTGGAACATTAACATGTTTTTTTTTTCTTCTGGCAGTTCAGTAGGCTAGATTTGTTTGCATAACTTTCTATGGCTTCTGCCATCATACATCATTGTTTTTGTGTTAAAAAGTTGTTTTATAACTTTAGCAATTGACAAAATCTGGCTGTTTTAAATTTATTAAATTTTATTTGCAGTGTTACTGTCCTTAGGGAACAAGTTAATAATAAACACTGAAAAATAATACCTGAGCTAAGATAATTTGACATAAATTGTAATCTTACCTAAATATTATAAACAGATACAACTAAGCAATCCGGATTTTTCTCAATATTTTCTTTCTTAGCGATTTAGAGTCTAGAAGAGAAGTGAAAAAAGAAGAAGGTGAAGCATTTGCAAGAGAGCATGGCCTTATCTTTATGGAGACATCTGCCAAAACTGCTTCAAATGTAGAAGAGGTAATTTTGAGTATTTTTATATGTTAAATAAGAATTCTAAGTATAGAAAAATATTGAAAAATATCTTTGAAATAAAGATAAAAAAAAAATTCTGAACTACTGAACCATACCAGGATCCTATTAAAGCCATAGGATGGCTTTAATAGCCATCAGATTGTAAGGTTGTGTAGCTATTGGCCACATATCTCAATCCTTTCATTGATATCTTAATGCCTACTTATCCCAAATGTGTATTTTTCTGAGACCAAATAGCTAGTTTGTGGAAAAAACTCTTGTTTTTTTTTCCAAAGGAACCATTGACAGATGTAATGAACATGATCATGCCAAATTTAAAGCACCTTTCCTACTTTGGACCTGAATAGCTATATATTCCTAACTGAATGATATCTTCTATACTACTTCAGCCTTTATGCTATCAAGTGCTCTAGGGTTAGAGAGAGGGTTTGAACGCTGGCTGAAAAGCCCTGCTGTACCTTACAAAATTTGCCAATTGACAAGCAAGAGTTACTTTTTTTTTTACATTTAGTGTGTCATGGATCACCATCTCACAGAGCCATAGGTTTCTCAGTACAGTTTGGAAAATTCTTTGGGTTCTTTACTCAGAAGAAGTAGAATAAATGCTGGTGATTAAAAATAAAACCTAAAGAGAGATATTCGAAGGAATAGAAAGGCCAGCAATTAAACTACAAAACCTATTCTTTTCTTAATTAGATGGCATATTAAATCAAAATTTACTGAGTTGTATTTCATCAAGGAGTGGAGGAATGATTTTCAATAGAACCTTCAATGTAAACACAGGTTGCATTAAGAGTCCATTGATCTGTTGTTTACAAAAGACTTTAATCAAAATTGGGTAACTGAGACAGGAAGCAGATATTGAGATTTGTATAGTGTTCAGGTCAACAGCAAATAATCATTTGTAAATAAACTACTTTGTATCATTTAACCTTATTTTAAGTACCCAAAGAAGGGAGGAATATGGATAGTATTTTGCATTCTTATGTGCAATTCCTTATTTTTCTCCTATAAAATATACTAAAACAGTCTTGGCTAAAACATTTTTGTGGGGAGCGAGAGAAAGGATTTTGCTAGGATGATGCATTAGCTGACTGGCAAAATATGCCACACTGAGAATTAACAATGTTAAGGAAAAGAGTTGCTCTACTTATCTCTCTGGATTTTATTTCATTGAATCAGGAATTACCAAAAATTTCAACAATAAGGTTCATCTGAGAGGTGACTGATTCAAAATAATATGGCATACCCCAAACAAAATGGTTGTTCTGGCTTTGAAATGAGACATTTTTCCTGTTTGACCCATATCCCTATAATCGCCTGTTACAACAGAAACCTTAAACTAGACAAGTTTTCCACCGTTGTAAAATCATCTCAGTTTTAAGTTCTCTTATTTATCATTATTATAGGCATTTAGTCCTTGTGAAATTGATTTTTCATTCAAAGAGACTTCAGTTAATCCAAAAGTTTTAATCTGATGAACATATATTTTAAATACTTCAAAATAGATGATGATATGAAATATGTATTTGTACTTCAAAAATATTTTGAACTATTCATTCAAGACCAGCAATCCAGGAGTAGTGATTTTTTAAATATAAAAAATTCTATATGTGTCTAAAATGTTTGTTTTAGAGAATTAAAAATTGCTGTCTTAATCTGATAATATCTGATCCAATCTATTTTGCTTTGTATCCAGGAAAACCTGTCTAGTTTAATTTAAAATGTTGGGTAAAATTTTGGAGTTTTGATGCAAACTAGTTTTTGAAAACTGAAACTTTTTTCTTTCAAAAATATACTATTAAGTTTTATGTTACTTTATTATTGATTTTGTACTATAAATCTCATCAACAATGTATTGCCACCAGATGGCAGCATGTTACATAAAATGCTTAAGGAATCTGATTTTTTCAGTATCATACAGATGGATTTTTAAAAATTTAATAGCATCCTAAATTATATCTTTATTTTCCCAAGTTTGCAAGTTTATTGTTTTATTGGTTGTAAGCTGCTCAGAGTTGTTTTTAAAATGGACAACTATGCAAATGTTTTAAATAAATAAACAGCAGGTATTATCTTTTAAAAATTAGACAAATATTATTCCCACATTAGAATTTGTAAAATTCACCTATTTTGAATTATTTTTCAAGTATTGCATTTTCAAAGTAATTTAATACACTGATATATGAGTCACCACATGAAAATAGATGGCAATATAAATTTTCTACATAAAAAGTAATAAAATAATAAATAATCTTGAATATACAATTCTCTCTTGTGTTAAAAGGGTTCTTTAGTCACATTGATTTGTATATAATCCTGTCAAAAGATTGATGTCTTTTGCAGACTATGTACAGGAAGTCCTTGATTTACAACAATTTGTTTACTGACTGTTTGAAGTTACAATATGATCAAAATTTTGGTCACATAAAAATTTGTTTGCTTGCCAACTGGTTCATATTTAAGACGATTGCAGGGTCCTGAGGTCATGTGATCACCTTTTGTGACCTTCGGACAAGCCAAGTCAATGGGGAAACCAGATTCACTTATCAATTGTGTTGCTAACTTAACGACTGCATTGATTTACTAAACTGGTAAGAAATGTTATAACAACTGTTTTGCTTAGCAATAGAAATTTTGTTGTTGTGAATCGAAGACTACCTGTACTAAGGCTTTTACAACTGGAGGATGCTGAAACTGAATGCATGTAAACCACTTTGAACGTATAATTTGTTTATTGTGGACCCAATTGGCAAAAGAAAGCTTAGGACTGTATTGGTTGGAAACATGTGGAAGAGGCCTTCGTCCTGCAGTGGATACAAAATGACTAAAACAATGGTGATTAATTTGTTTATAGGATTCATGCAATATTTTTTGTTAAAGTATTTTGAGATTCAAAATAGTACTGGAATTTGTTTGTGTCTCACCTTTATTATTTTTACATATAATTCAAGGCATCAAACATGTCTAACACACCTTCCTCTTCCTATTTTCCCCACAATAACAACCCTGTGAGTTGGGTTGAGCTAAGAGAGAATGCCTGGACCAAAGTCACACAACTGGCTTTCGCAGCTAAGGCAGACATGAACTTGCAATCTTTATAGCCTTTTACCTTAACCACCAGTTCATTAACCAATTAATCCTGAAATACATAAAATCTTCATATTAAAAAGCAGTTAAATATCAATAGCCATGTTGATCCTGGATAATAAAATAAAAACTGTATTCCTTGTTTGAGCACTTGCAATTATATCTTGCTTCATAAAGTTCATAACAATTTGTATCCTACAGTTCTTGCTAGGGTAGCTCATGAAAGCTAATAGTACCTTTACCATGCATGTTAATTATGACTTGCATGATAAACCAATTTAAAGGAAAATAGATTGGAAGGAACTTAAGTTTTTAATAGGACTATTTCTCAGTACAAAATCTAGACTTACTGAAATAAAATAAGCATATACTATATTCTAGTGTCTTGATTCAGAGTTTTGAGAATTCAAGTATCTCAAAGTTGATTCTCTGCAAACAAAAAGGATCAGTATTTAATACACACACCCCTGTTGTGTAGGCCAATTTATTATTCTCTATACAATTTACATTTTGCTTATTCTAGAAGTATTCAGAACAGAATGGAAAGGAGAATTTCAGGACCATCCAGTTCATAGATATAAATCCAACCAAATATTTATGCAGATTATTTTCCTGCTACAGAAAAATATAAGAAATTCTCATATTAGCAGAAGGACAAAATATACCACATTAGATAGTGAGCTGCTGATTATTTGTCACCAGTGTATTTTTAAATAAACAACAGATTGATGATATGTGCATGCGTGAGCTTGAATATAAAGTTGTTCTGTTCTATTTTAGAAAACAGAAAATCCCTTAAGAGATTGTAGTTGTGAGAAAATATAAAGTTTGGACTGTAGTTTTTAATTATTTGAACATTTATGCCCTCATAATAGTTAATTTAATTATTGCAACCCCCCTTTTAATATTGAAAACAATTATTTCTGTAGACTACAGATCAGTTCAGAGTTGGCAGATAACTCATTTCCAAGTTCTAGTGCATGTCTGAAAACTGTCTTGCTTCCTACATGTCCTGTGAAGCTGTAGTGATTAATTCTTCTCATTATGTTGCTGCAAATTTTCATGACCCTCTGTGAGGATTCAATCATCCACTTACAGTTTATGCATATTCATATCTTTCTACTCATGGTTGCAATTATTTGAGTCTCCTTCACTGGCTGTAGTATGCACTTGGTGCAGTAATTGAGCTGCAGTAGATTGATTACTCTAGGGAGCTGTAAGGCCTTTAAAGGTGAAAACATATCAGTCCTGTTAATTAGGAAACAAAGCTCTGGTGGCAAGTTTAGCAGTCAAATGCTTCTAGAGTAGAAATTAGGAAAGGTATGATTTGTTCTCCACCATGAACCCTGTTTATTTTTTAGTATTTAAATTAGATTTGCAATCAGGGTATAGCACACCTGAATATGATACCAGAATTTAGTGACTATAAAAAGTTGGTAGGACAGGGTTTAATTTACTTTTTTGGCTATCTCTGTTACTGTCAGCACAGTACATCATGTTAAATTCTTACAGTGATAGGAACTGAATTATGTGTCAAGTACTAACTGGGTTGTGTGTGATATAAGTTGATATATTTTTGTATAAAATATTGATACGTTTTATGTACACTTTACAATGCTCTTGCCATTTGGAACATCTTAAACACACACACACGGGTGAGATTTGTTCCTACCCTTCTGACCTTTCATAAGGGCCTGAAACCTGGCTTTGCCAGTTGGCTTGGGCACCATTGTGAAGGATATGTGTTTGTGTTTTATTTTTATAGTTACAATGTACACTGAAGATGGAATTTAATTTCATTGTACGAGGTGCAATGACAATAAAGTAAACAAAACAATGGAAGAGTGTACGCTGGAAGTGGTTGATGGAGATCCCACCTTATCCCCTGCACATTTTGATCCTTCCTCCCCAACTTTACATACATAAATACATACACACACACACACACACACACACACACATTGTTTATCACTTTTAATTTTGTAAGCCACCTAGAATTGCCTTGTTGTGACATGAGTGCAAATAAATGTAATAAATAAACAATATATGAAAGATGATTATTTTATTTTTATGCCACCCATCTGCATGATAAGGTAACTCTGGGCTAATTTATATTTGAATAATCTTATTAAAGAGTGAAGAATAGTTTACTATATATGGTGATGTGAATATAGTGCTCTAAAGAAATAAATGTAAGCAAAATGTCCCAATGAATTTCATATGAACTTATTTCCTCTCTCTGTTTCTCTCCATAAAGAGATAGACAGAGAAACATTATTTTTAATACATCCATTTGTTTGTGTGATAATGGATTTCCAGGCGAAGCATCAAAATATTGGATCTACAACAAAGATCATGTTGTTATTTATATTTTGGAAATGTATTAAGGCAAGAAGGCAAAAATTGTTCCCTACTCCCCTTTTGCACAACTAATTTGTCTTTCCCTGCTGTGCTACAAAAGAATAGATAGTTGGTGACATGAAAGATCTCTTCTTGAGTCCTGTAGAGCTGCTGCCAAGTCATATCATAATAGGTTAGATCAGGGGCATCATACACAAGGCCCAGGGGCCAGATCCGGCCCATGAGTTGCTTAGATCTGGCCCACGGGCCCACCCTGGGAACAGTGAAGAACCGGTCCGTGGTACCTCTGCCAGTAAATATGGAGTCAGTATGGCTGTGCAAAGCCTTCCCAGGCTACATTTTTGGCTGCTGCAGTCCTCTGCCAGTTCTGTTTCGGCTGTCAGAAGGCTGCAGGAGGCCGTTGCAACTGAAAACAGAGCCTGGGAGGGCTTCTCATGGCCTTGCCAAGGTCTGTTTTCGCTGGCAGAGAGCTGCAAGAGACCATTGTGGCTGAAAACAGAGCCTCGATGAGTGATGTCAAGCTGGCCATACCCCCTGGCCATGCCTCCCCCGGCCCCCCAAAGTCAAACATAACCCTGATGTTATGAAATTGAGTTTGACACTCCTAGGCTAGATGGTCAAAGGATATCATCTGGAATAAGGTAGAACAGCATTTTTAACTTCACATTGTTCTAATTATCCATCAAATTCTTCTCATATATGTATATTTATATTGCAGAATTTTTCCTCTTCCTCTCAACTGGGATGCCAATATTATGCATTCTAGAAACCTACTATTCCTTTATTTGTAAATAAGTAGCATGGTTCATAGGAAACTTTATTTGAAAGTAGTGCTTGATTCTCTTCTAGTTGGACAGATAATTCATTTTGTCTGCTGATGATACATTGTACATTAAACAGTTAAACATCTGAAAAGATTTTAAGACTATCACTAGATTTCATTAGTAACCTGGGAATTACTATCAAACTAGTCCATCGGAACTAGCAGTGTTGAAATTTCTCTGGATTCAGAGAACCTCCAAATGAAGAATTCCACTTTAATCAAAAAACCAGAAGACATACAGTGACCAGGTGAAAGGTTATCGCAGTCTAACAGAACAGGTAATCCTTGTTTAGAGGCAGATTGGTTGTTAAGCAAAAAGATTTCTAAAGTTGACAAACACATAATAAGCCATTGAAGAAGTAAATGAAATATATTTTGTATTTATTTCAAATGTTTCTGTTTTCTTTTAGGCATTTATTAACACAGCAAAGGAAATCTATGAAAAAATACAGGAAGGAGTTTTTGACATTAATAATGAGGTAGGTTTCCAATTATTAGTATATAGCCTGTGAGTATAAAATACATCTAGGAAGAATTAGAGGTGCAAGAGAAAAAAATTATATGCATTTCTTAGATTAAGAGACATCTTACTTTGGGATGACTACAACTATGGAAAATATACTGAGATCCCTAGTTTTTGAAGCTTGATTTTATATAGCTGTCATGCCTACTGGAGTTTGTTCTCTGGAAAACAAAAAAAATCAAGACCAGAAAGCACCTGTAGTTTTCGAGTTTCAATGAAACATAGTGTCAAGCAAAGCTGTTTTGAAAAGAATAACTGATCTTGATGGACAGAATGAATTCCCCCACATTTCATCTCTTCAGATGAAAGCCTGTAGATTTATTTATTATTTATTTATTTATAAAATTTCTATACCGCCCTTCTCCCTAGGGACTCAGGGCGGTGTACAGCCAATCTAGACCCCAACAGTAATACAAAAGTTAAAAGGAATTAAATTAAATATTGGCCGAATAAGAAAAACCCACCCCACACCCTTAAAACCCCAATTTAAAATTACAGAACAAATGGAGACAAATTTAAAACCACCTCAGCCCAGGCCGGCCTGCTCAAAAAGCCAGGTCTTCAGCGCGTGCCTGAAGGCCTTCAGGTCCGTGCCGGTACGCAGTTCCGGCGGCAGAGTATTCCAGAGGGCAGGGGCCGCCACAGAGAAGGCCCTACCCCTCGGGGCCGCCAGGCGACACATGGCGGCCGACGGGACCCGGAGAAAGCCCTCCCTGTGTGAACGCACCGGCCTGCTGGAAATCACCGGTAGGATGCGGTCCTGCAGGTAACCTGGCCCAGTGCCATGGATCGCCCTAAAGGTCAAAACTAGAACCTTGAAGCGAACCCGGAGAGCCACCGGCAACCAATGCAGCTCGCGCAGGAGAGGCGTCACGTGGGCGCTACGCAACGCCCCCATGATCACCCGCGCGGCCGCATTTTGCACCAGTTGGAGTCTCCGGGTGCTCCCCGCAGGGAGCCCCATGTAGAGGGCATTACAATAGTCCAGGCGAGAGGTGACAAGGGCCTGAGTGACCGTGCGCAGGGCGTCCCGATCCAGAAAGGGCCGCAACCGGTAGATCCGACGGATCTGATGAAATGCCCCCCTGGAGACGGCCGCGACATGATGTTCAAGCGATAGCCGTACATCCAGGAGGACTCCCAGATTGCGAGCCCTCTCTGTGGGGGGCAAAATTTCCCCCCCAATAGCCAGCGAAGGAATCAGCTGGCTATATCGGGGCGCCGGGAACCACAGCCACTCGGTCTTGGATGGGTTGAGCCGAAGCCTGTTCCCGCCCATCCAGTCCCGCACGGCCTCCAGGCACCTAGACATAGCCCCCACAGCATCGTTGGGATGGTCCGGGGTGGAGATGTACAACTGAGTGTCATCTGCATATAGATGACACTTCACCCCAAGACCACGGATGATCTCGCCCAGCGGCTTCATATAAATGTTGACCAAGAGAGGGGAGAGGACCGACCCGAGGCACCCCACAAGCCAGGGGCCTAGAGGTGGACCTCTCCCCTCCCGTCAACACAAATTGCGAACGGTCGGAGAGGAAGGAGGAGAACCATCGAAAGACGGTTCCCCCAATTCCCAACCCCTCCAACCGTCGCAACAAGATACTATGGTCGATAGTATCGAAAGCCGCCGAGAGATCTAATAGGACCAGGACAGAGGAGAACCCTCTGAACATTACAAATTTGTATACAAAAGGTTTCTATCACTTGAAACAGGCTTTATGATGGAAATCATAAATGCCATGGACTGTGGTTTTCATGTCTAGCTCTGTGGGCTCAGCTGATTAATTATTGCCAGAATTCGAAGAGCCACACAATTTGTCTCATATATCTAAGGTTTTGAACATATATGTTTTGAGAACATCACATCTTGTCCCAAACTGAAACGTTTTTGTATAGCTTGGAAAGTTGCTACTTAAAGCAATGAGGGAGGGAGGGAGGGAAGGAGGAAGGAAGGAAGGAAGGAAGGAAAATCTGCATTTGCCTAATGTATTTCTTTAGTAGGTTTAAGTGCTTTAAAAAATAAACCCGTAGTTTTTAAAATCCTTTTTGTATATCCAGAAATACTAGGGATTTTATCTTTAGTGTGGAGAGTATGTCCTATTAGATTTAGACATTAAATGAAATAATAAGAAGGTATGTTTTCCTGTTTTTCCTTTTATTGGATAAATATTGTGAGATAGAATGTGATGGTTATTAAGGCAAAAACTTTAATAAGATGTAACTTTTACCTAGTCTGTAATTTTTTTATTATTTTCATTATTTGTAATTATACTATTTTTGGTTCAGGAATTCAGTGTGGCATACATAGTGGTCCTTCCTTCTGTTTTTCTCCATATCACCTTTATACTGCAGATGGGTATGAGAGAAATGTTGGACCAAATTCATTGAGAGCTTTTGGGGTAGATATTTGACAGGAATCTGGATTTACCCTGTACAGATAGTCTTCAACTTACAACCACAATTGAATCAAAAATTTATGTTGTTAAGTAAGACATCAGTTAAATGAGTTTTGCCTCATTTTACGACCTTTCTTACCACAGCTGTTAAGTGAATCTGGCTTCCCCAGTGACTTTGTATCATGTTCCTATCGGAGTCTGAATCCATGGAACAAGACGAACAGTTGACAGGAAGTGGGAGTGTGGCTCCGTTGGCTGTGGAGGAAACTGAGGAAGGGCAAAGTCTGGCTGGGCAGAGCAAGGGGGAGGTAGAGCAAGGGAGAGGGAGTTCAGAGGAAGACCCAGGCCCACCCCCTCCTTATCCTAGGTCACGCAGGGAGGAACGGAGAAGAGAGCAACTTGAGTGGCATGGCTTACGGGGGAGGAAAGGGCCTTCATTCCCTTCATTAGCCACACCTGGGAAGAGAATTTAAAAGAGATGCATGCTGAGTGAGAAGTCTGCTGGGAACAAACGTGAGTTTATCTTGTGTTGACTTTGGTTATCTGCATTCCTGACATCCTTCCAGCTGGGTTGAATTACTGCCGTTCCTTCATGTCTGGAATTTCTTCTCTTGCCCTGCCAGACTAATTACCTCATCTTGCCTTGATTGGACTTATAGTTACAGTTTTTGTTAACTACGTTTTGGACTTAATTCTCTCCAGTCAAAGGCTGTTCCTGGGAGTTTTTCTAAAGCCCAGAAGGTAACCAGGCCATTGGGGGCAAAGTTGGAGCTAATAAAGGGACTCCTACTGATTATCTGACTGTGTTACCTTTGTGCCATGCCCCTGGTCATCACACTTTGCTTCTCAGAAGGTCAGAAAAAGTGATCACATGACTTTAGGACACAGCAATGGTCATAAGTATGAACTAGTTGGCAAGCATCTGAATTTTGTTCACATGATCATGCCGCAAAGATTGTAAAAATGATCATGTTCCTTTCTTCAGTGCTGTTGTAACTAAATGAACTGTTGTAAGTTGAGGATTACCTGTGGAAGATGGTGTGCAACCCATTTTGCACTTCCTCATAACAGTCAATCACTGACCATTATAACACATTCAAACGAATGAATAAAATAAAAGAGCTATGCCTATTTATGAAAGCTTGAATGTATGTTAATTCCGGGGCCAAATACAGTATATTATTAGTTATGCCATTGTTCCCAGTAAAATTTAGGCTTCTGTGAGCACTCACTGGAATTGTGAGTATAGCTTAAATTGAATGAACAAATTAAAATGGGAAGGGAAATTTATAATATATCGTCTCATTTTATTTGCTTATTCATTCCCAAGATTTCTCTTAATAACTTTATATCAGGTGTTCTTTATCTTATACAGTAACTGATACCATATATATTGGACAGCAATCATGGTTCTTGAAAAAGAATGCTTGTATCTGTCAAGTTTCATACAGTATCTGACTGCTTTACGATGTCTTATGAAGATTTGATTACAATATGCTGTCAGGAGCCAACGGTGCATGCTATTTACTTGGCTCAGTGCCAGCTCTGGCTACTTGATTCCTCAAAAAGTTGCTACCACCCAGAGGGGGCAAAACCAATGAGCCATAGGGCATGTTTTTTATTAAAGAGGAGTCAAAGAGCAAAAAGAAATCACATCAGCTGCTGTCAATACTAAACTAGTGCCAGAAACCCCAAGGCTACTACTGTTGCAGAACAACTGCCAAGCACTATAAATCTGAGATTTACTGTGACGCAAAGTTTCCTTAAGAGCTTAATTTCTGAAGCTACTGTATTACTTTTCTTAAAGTGCTGTATTTTAGGTACAATCCACTTGAGGGAGTGAGGGTTAAGATATAAGTGTGAGTTTGATGAATGAAAGAACTACTCTCTGTGTGTTTCTTGGCAAGTTGCCACGTCTTTGGGGATCACAGAAATTATTGATGACACAGAACACTTGTATGCCCTTAGCCTGTACAGCTGACTCAACATAGAAAGAAATGCATTCAGAAGAAGAAAGTATTTGTGTGAGAGCAATGGAATTAGGAGCTTTCTTTTGATGTGAATAAGAGTTTATTAGAAATGTTGAGGAGTTCTAGGTATGAAGCAGTTTGAAACTATTTTATATGTAAATGCTTGTATACGTTAATGAATTTATAATAGCAAGATTGTTGTGTTTTGGTATTGAATTTATTAAAATTCAGTTAAAATTATTTAAAAAATAGAAGTAATGTAATAAGTCTATATATCATTTCCTTTATTACAATTTATGATAATTACAGCTTGTTTAACATGAAAAAAGAGAAACTTGTTCATAAATCACAAATACAGTGTTTTCAAACTCCATGTCAATGTTTCAAATCAGTAATGTGTATTCATTCCACTTTTATTTCAGGCAAATGGCATTAAAATCGGCCCTCAGCATGCTGCTACTAATGCAACACTTGCAGGCAATCAAGGAGGACAACAAGCTGGTGGAGGCTGCTGTTGAACCTATTTTTACTTCCTAGCTGCCTGATGAGACCTACTAACTTTCATCCTCCCCTCTCTCCACTCAGTTTCAACTATGACACGAAATTATTGTAAGATGGCATCATGTTGCGGAAGACTTTATTCTTCAAATCTTGTACAACTTTGAATAAATAGTTAACGTTCACTTAAAATACAGGTTTTGGAGATTGTATTCATATCTATATTTCCATTTAATTTTGAAGTCCATTGTTGTGATTATTTTTGTCAAATATTGTCTTGTGCCCTTGACTACGAACTGTATTAAACACTACAAAGTCATCTGAGTACTTTATTCAGTTTATGTAGTTAGGTGGCCCAACTACTGTGGTTACCTAATGTTTACTATTGTAGAACTGTCCTCAATTTTGTCCATTTTCAGCTCTAAAAAAAAAAAAGAGGGATTCTTAATCCTGTATTTACTTTCTGTATATATAGTTTAACAACCTGCTTGGATGTATTTGCCAAGCTATGATTCTTTAATGCATTTGCATAAATTCAATACATTTAGAGCTTGGAAATGCAAAGCATTATTAAAAATTGCTTAGATATTGAATTTTAAACATTATTGATATGTTAGCATGTTTGTTGTCTTGTCACTCTAGAGTCCCCACCTCCCCAAAAATGCTTTATGTATATTATTAGAAGCTACATATGTGTTACCTATTTTAATGCCAAATGTTTGCTATTTGCTCACAACTTCCATAACACCTCTTCAGAAATGGATTAGCTGTTTGCCTTAATTGTGTAGGTTAAACATATTATGAATGAAAATAGAGAAAACATTGAAACTCCAAATGGTACATTATGAAGAGTTTGATCTTAAATTTATTTCCATCTTCATTTATAGGTAAATGTTTTTCATCAAGGACAGTTTTTCAGCTTAGATGTACAGTAACTGTAAAGTTGGTTTTCTTTTGGTTTGGGCTTTTTTAATTTTTTGGTGACAACATGTAATCTTAATATGGTAAACATCTTGTCTATTGTGAAGGAGGTGTGACAATAAAATTGCCAGATTGCAAATACTTGATTGAAGACAAAATTGAAAATGCTTTAGTGCTATACTCCACATGGTGATTTTATTTTCATTTTCTCCATAGTTTTCATTTATTTTCCCCTGTGCAAAATAAGTTCATGGTAATCATATATTAAACAAGGGAAGATGGATAGGTCTTTTGTATTAAGTGAGAATGCCTTTTCTTGAACCAACAATGTTGCTAAATGTTTTTTTAAAGATCACCCAACTAACATTTCCAATTTGGAAACCAGAGAGAGAATATGATATGATCGATATATTCCAATGGAAGTGGAAATAATTTAATTTCTAATTTAATCTTACAACTTCTTGATAGACATTCAGTTAACTGAACAATATATTTCATTATTACATTTTTATCATATCACAAAGATATAGCAAATAGTATTTGTGTCCAAAGGTTGCACATTTTTGATAGTCACAAGTGTAGGAATTAGGACAGTAACAGTGTAACTGGATGGGCCACAGTCCAGGCTATGTGAAGGTGAGTGTTTGTGTATGTGTGTATGCTAATAGGGAGGGTTTTTCTAAAAAGCTTTTCTACACAAGCCTTAATTTACCTCTTTTTCTTGGATTTTGATGTTTCCTTTAACCAGTAATGGGAAGTGCAGCACCTTACCATCAAATTTTAGTGATATGATCTGAGGGATTTTAGAAGCTGCAATAAAAATACTGAATTGGCTTTATGCTGCCCACAGGATGCCCACCTGTTCTAAGGTGCCCAGAGAAGCCTTTTAGCTTCATGACAATCATGAAACAGCTTTCTTGGAGATATGATTAAATGCTTTTATTTATTAGGGAATGCTCCATTCTCCTTAACATTGGTCTATAAAGGGCTGGGTATGGCAATGATAGAAATATATAACATATATACATTTAGCTCAACTGCAAATCCCTTGATTTGTTATGCTGGGTTAGGGATAATAGGGAATTCACCAGTATGTGTGGAATTGACCCAAGACCTAAAATCAGCATGCAGAATACAAGGATTTTATAGGTTGAACATGCATGCATGATTTTAGGCTGTTGTTCATGATAGAAATATTAGTAAGTGCTGTTTTTTTCTTTGATGCTGTTTTCTGTCATGATCTCAACTGTACTATTCAATGTACATTTTCTATAATTATAATAACAAACTCATACTTTAAAAGATCTGAGTTTGTAGGCCATGAAAATTGAGTTTCTTGATCTGTATATGATGAATAGGCTGTTCCATACTGAAATAGTTTATGTGATGTTTTTCTTACCTCTCTTTAAGGTACAGTGTTCCTTTCTTGAAAAAGGTGAGCAGTTCTGAAGATGAATAATTTGAAATAGAGAATTTGTACCTTTTAAATCCTGTTCTTTTCATCAAACATTTTAAGCAACTGTATATGGTAGGTTGAGTTTGTGAGCCCTACTACCCACATTGTCTTGTGACATTTTCATTGGATATGGCATTTTAGTATTGTGCACCACATCTAATAATGCTCTCTCTGTGTATGTATAATATATACAGTACACATATATTTGAAATAGAAATCTCTGAATTTTCTATTATAGTACAATATATGTGTATTAGTTGTTTATAACCACTGGATTTGTATGGTACAAATTCTACATGCAACAGATCTAACTGCTTAACGCAGTGTTTCACAAAAGTGAGAGAAATGACCAATACATATTATACCATTATCAACATTTGGAAGCTATTAAGCTATTAAAACATGAAGTATTGTTTATATGTTCAAAATTTATATTTGCTTCATCTCTGTCATTCTCATTTTGCCTTTGTTACAAGCAAACGTTTTCCCCTTTTCCCTCCCCTTCTCCTTGTCCCATTTAAAAAATAATAATATAATTTATATTGGAAATGATGCTTTAGCAGCCATAGTGTTACAGGTGTTGAAAATACCTTTACATTAAAGAGAAACTTTGATAAGGCATTGGAAATACCCTATCTGCTTACTGTTGGTCATTGCTAGAATAAGGTATTTCAGTATATACTTAGCAATCTGCTCCATTTTAATTGTATGGAACTTTTATAAAGTTTAAAAAATTTAAGAAATTGGTACAACAATTTGGATTATCATAGGAAAACTGGGTAAAATGTTGAAAAAAATTATTTTGACAGTATTTTTTTCCATTTACTTGTAAATACTATAGAAATATCCCTTAAGGATGATGCCTGGCATATTTACATAGTAGAACATGGTATCAAGTTTAAACCTCATCAGTTACTTGTTTTATGTTTTTATTTTTGAAAATGAGGCACTCAGAAAAGTTCAAAAATTGCCAAATATGAAAGCTAAATTACATTTATGGAAATAAGTTTTCATTTCAAGTGGAAATGATTGATACTTTACTCAGACAATACAGTAAAGTTTTTTCTAAGATGTAGAATTTCCTTGCAGCCTTATTAATATATTTTGTTTTATTGTGATATTGAAGTTTAGTTTGTAAATAACCCACGTTGATACTGTACTATGCAAGCAGCTGATGAACTGTCTACAGTACTAGGTTTGCTTTGCATGAAAGAAGCCAAATTGTTGCTAATAAAAACTACTAAAATACTCTTAACAAAACCAAGACCATGACAAAAAATAGTATGTAATGGATCTATTGCTTCTATTCTTGGGACTGATTTTTGGACTTGCTACAAACGCTGTTAAATATTGTGGATAAGGAGGAACAGATTTTTGGCCAATGCAAGAAACACTATATTATCCTACTTAAACTACAGTGGGAGTGCCCAAGTTAGGTTTATTTTCTACATCCTCTAACAGCTGATATTTTTTAAAAAAATAAGATTGTCTTGAGTCAAAACATAATAATGTTCTTGCTATCACTTGAACATAGACAATAAAATAATTAGGTGGGGAAGTGGTTCTGTTAAGCAATTAATTATTTCTAAAAACATTTCAGATAAAAGATTTCAAGAGAAAAATTCATTAAGATCGGATTGGAAGGTTCAATTACATTTTAGTTTTTTCAATGTAATAATTGAAAATGGACCTTAAGCAGATTTTTAAAGCCTTTAAATCACAGGTGTCAAACTTGCAGCAGCATATTGCCATCACATGACATATTGCGACATTTTCCGCAGAGCTGGGATGGATATGTGTGAAGCATCTGGCCCGCTGGCCGCCTGTTTAACATCCCTGCTTTAAATACTGGAAATAGATATTTTGTCCTAGCAGACAAAACATGAATTTCTGTAAGCAACTTTCACACATTCTCATATATTACTGTCAGTTGCATAATAAATGTAAATAAAAATAGTAAAAGTATTTTTGAATTACGGACAGGTTGGTTCCTCCTTCCATTAAACCATTTTGCTATTTTAGCCTGTGATTTTCCCAAGAAAATACACCAGGAGGCAGTGAAACTGAAATATAACTAGCATGCATTTTTAGTGTATTAGGCAAAGCAATATAAATTCTGTTTTAGGTGTCTCAGATCTGTTATTTTCACAGTTCAATATAAGTACTCTGGCCTGATAAGAATCAATACTTCAAGACAATTGAAATGCATTTTTGTGTTTTCTGTATCTGGCATCATTCTTCCTTTGCACAAAGAAGGGAAGGCTTGCACTGAAGGTGTCATCAGATACGTTACAATCTTCATGGACTGTCAGAATGAATAGACTTTTGAGATGGGAATGTCTGGGATTCTTCTCCAGTTCAACTAATACTTATCATTTTCATTGTGTTATATTTACAAAATAGAAGATTCACATCAGGTTATAGTCCTACAATTACTAGTGTTATATTTCCATGAAAGTAACATTAGTATAGAATGGGCACTTTTTTTAAAAGGAAGGTGAGTGCATCAATGTTTAAGAGGGTAAAAGAGACTTATGATTTAAGAAGTGGGTTTGTTTATAGGGACACACCTGCAATATGCTTTTGTTAAAATAGGTTAAAGGAATAAGTTTGTGATCTCAGATTTGATTTCTAATTTCAGTTTCTGAGGAATTTAGATTCATCTTTGTATAAAGTGTGTGCTTTGTTGTGTTCTGAATTAGCTTGTTCTTTACAGTTTCTGAAATTTCTCAATTTGATCATCTGAATTTAGATTTTGGATCACGTTCACAAATTCTGTAATGATTCTGCAAACTTCTCTTGGTATAAGCCATGGGAAATGATAAACCATTTTCAGATCAGTGATCAGATACAAATTAGAGCAGTAATGCTACATACTAATCTATTCCCATCCCCACTGTATTGGTAAGTGTATAAAGCACGGTATTGTTTTTCTTTCGTTCAGCAAAAAGCACAAGTGTGTAAAACAGTCAATAAACTATTTCATGAACGAACTTTTTTTCCGTGGTGTAAAACTGGTCCCCAACCCCAGGCCAATACTGGTTCATGGGCTGTTAGGAACCAGGCCGCACGGTTGGTAGTGAACAATGAGCAAAATTGCACATGTAAGGATCTAGGTTACAAGCTTCTCTGCCGGCACCCCCACTCCCCAGTCCGTGGAAAAATGGTCTTCCATGAAACTGAATTCCTGGTGTCAAAAAGGTTGGGTATTGCTGGTGTATACGTAGTTACCAGAACCTCTCAAATAAATCCACCACTTCTATTTGTGAATGTGCTGCTATGTTCACATAGCATGTAACTTGTGTAACAATTATTTCTTCAACCCAATATTCTGGATATTAATGGTACATTGAATTACATACTAACACATACTAAGTTCATATAACAAAGCTAAAATGTAGTTGGCCAGCTTTCTATTGTCTGTCAGGCAACCATCTAAATTGAGAGAAAAGTCAGTTCTTTGTTGTTGCTAAATGACATCTGTCAGCTATCAGTATCAGGGATGGGATGAGACTGAGGATTCTAGAAAATCACAGATCCCTCAAGACTGAAGAAATATAGAATCAGCAATGTAAACCAGATTTATGTTGACATCACATGGAGACATATAAACCATAATGGGTTTTTTTGTAGAGGTATGTTAAATCAAAAGAATTGTGCCATATGGTATCATGTGTATGTAAATGTTTCATGCTATGCTTCAATCAAACGCTGCCAAATTAGTTTACATGTACAATATCATCAAACTCTACTGTAGGTGGCAAAATCAGAATGGCCATTTCCACTAGATGGAAGCCGAGAGATAAAAAAGCTCTTTGCTGTGTCTGGCAGTCGTGGGAATGTTTGCAGTCAATTTAGGGTAGCCCTACAAAAGCATTTCTCCTTGTTCTGGGAATTTACTCCATTTTAGACATGAAACAAACCTCATTTAAACCCGCAAGAATACTCGATATTAATGAGAAACTCATCTTGTAGTGCAAATAGTTCACTTTAGGGGAGCAGTGTTTCTCTGGAATTTAATTCAATAATTGAATTTGAAAGAGGGAAAGGGAAAAAATTTTGCAGTTAACGCCACTTTGGGGAGGGGGGGTTGAGATAATTCTTCAAACGCTTCCCAGCTCAACTCCTTCGTTGCAAAACGGAGCAGAAACGATCCTTTTCACGGTTGCTGGCCATCTGAAGGCAATGCAGACTCGCTGTAAATTCCTTTTCTGCTTAGCTGTGGTAATTCTTTGGTTCCCGCTTACAAATAAAGGCGGCTCCGGGCGAGCAGCGCAAGCAAGTAAAATGATTTTAACAGCCCTGTGAGCAGTTAACGCTGAGCTCTTTTGTGAGAGACTTCGAGTTTCCTGTGGGAAACGCTGACGGCCAACATGAAGGGTTTTCTCACTTCCTGTGGGCGAACTACTTAGGGCACCGACGGCTGCCTTGCGGGGGCGACTCCCTGCCCTCGCCTGTGATATTGATGGAGAAAGGGGGTCTCCATTTCCGAACGGGCTTCTGATGAGGTTTCCTGTGTGGATCATCAAAGAAGTGGGAGAAGACCGAGGGTTTTTGCGCCTGCATTAGGCGGCGTAAGCTTCGCCCGAGTGGCGGAACAGCAGATCATAAACGCCGAGCATTTGCTGCTTCCTGCAGGGGATCCCCAAGCGGAGGTGGAGAGGTCGGAAGCAACTTGAGCGCGTTCTGGGGTGGGAAGCCCGCCGTCGGGGCGCTTGTGCCCACTTGTTTTCGCGGTGATACTGCAGTTTGCCGTTGCGCGCCTGAAAAATTAACGTGGAAATTCAGTAGTCCTAGAGGCGGCCCTGGAGCTTGGCTCATTGTTCTCCACGAATATCAGCCGTCTCTCCACAAAGCCCTTCAAGCCGCGCCTGCCCTACCCTTTTAAATCCGCCCAGCTCCTCACGGATTCACAGGACAAGCCCAGAGCCACCTGGGGCGTTGAGAGTTTCCCTCCCCCGCCCGTCCCTTGCCACGCCCCCTTTTGAACTGACGCCCAATCCCCAGGGACTGAGGAAATCTGTCCCTGCCGCGCCTGACCGGACCGGCACAGTCAGTTAAAGAAGGTAGGGGGAGGGGTTTATCTCCTTCTATTGGCTCAGGGTCACAACCAATGGCACGGTGAGGGAAAAGTGCCGTCAGGGAAAAGGAAAACCCTGAGACTGTGACGTAAAGAAACGGAGAGGAACAACGGGGCCAGGGAAATGGAATCCCGGGAGAAGAAAGACTAGCGCTCAGCAATAGGTGTGTGTCATGAACGGAAACGGGGCGGGCAGACAGGATGCCCTTCGGCTGTTGGAGGCTCGAGAGTTTCCAGAAAAGAAAAGACGCGCGGCAGCGATGCCGGTTGTGTGTCTCTGTCTGTATGTGCGTGAGGGGAAGTATAGAGGGAAAGGGTCCAAGCAGGTGGGAAGGTAGCTGTGGATGGGTCAAAGGAACCTGGGACAGCGGAAGTTAGGAGGGGCCGTTTTGGTTAGGGATGGGCTGGGAGAAGACGAAGGGCGGGGGGCATTTGCGAGCCACCCGACCCGGAGGTTTCAAGCGATTTGGGAGGGGGGGTGGCATCGGAGACTGCGGCCTCCGTGCACTTGGGAGAGTTCTAGGTGTGGAACAAGCTTTTCAAGCTAAATGGGAGAAGGAAGGAACGACTTGTTCTCATTTCAACCTGTTTTTTTGCAGATTATAAAGTTCGTTCTCGTTTAAAGCAAAGACTCTGTTATCTGTCATCGGGAAGTCTTTACTTACGTTTCCAGAAAATCTTCCCAAAGAGAACCTGTTTTTCAAGAACGAGCCATTTTATTTAGCTAGCTTCGGATAATTTTGTTTTGTTCCTCCTACGTCCTTGTATTAGTCACTGTGGTATAAATGAAATCTGAAGCTGAAGTTGAGGCGGCTATTACAATTCCATACTTGTATTCAATATGGGCAAGCAAACTCTACAAAACTTGTACTCAGGACTACTGGCAAGTTGCACAAGCATTTGCATTGTTTAAGATTTTGCAATGAGCTCCAGTGATTCACTGAAGATCTTTTCAACTTGGTAAAGCCTCCATTTTCAGGAAGTTTGTGTGTCACAACCCTAAGCTAGTTTTCAGACTAGTTCCAGCAAAGTACTTCTTACTCATGGTTATGCTTCCTGAAACATTCTATTCCATTATCTATAAAAGAATCTTAAATATGCATAGCCTAAATATGCATGAAGCATAAGGATATTGCTTAATATTCCGCATAAAGGGGTTCTGAAATAGTGAAATCCTTTTTTCAGAACTATTTAGCAGTGAAAAATTCACATTGAATTATGTATGCTGGTTTCCTAAACACAAGGAAATGCAGAACTGACAGGTTTCTATCACAAGCTTGTGTGCTGCCCTGACTCATGTTAGTGACATTACAAAAACACTGAAGACATTTTCTTATCCTGTTTCATAAGTATCTTATATGTTTAATCATCTGGGAAGTGATTAAACCAAACTGCCCATGAACAAACTTATCTTGTTTCTGTTTTTTTTTTAATAAAGTGGATCTATTGTTTTTAGGGTTATAAATGCTGTATTTTTGGAATTGAGATTGTTGTATGTTTGATTTCTATTCTTAATAAAGATCTGTCACTAAAACTCAAATAATGAATGTTATTGTCAGAAGTCCATCTTAGTAAAATATTGTTCAATTAAAATCCCTTTTCCTGATACATATTTTAACTGTAACATGATGCTTTTTGTGACCTCTCACTCTTCCCACGTGCCTTCCTTTCTTTTTTTGACATGGGAATGTATTTGTCTTGGTAAAAGTCTCTCCAAATATCTCATCAGGAATCATGCCTCGATTCTGGTTGTATTTAGCTTATCTCTTCTGTTTCCAAAATAATATTAATAATTTAAGAACTTACCTTGAATGAAAAAGGAGGCTTCTCTTCCCCCCCCCCCAAGAAAATACTTTGAAGTCAAGATGGTCAACTATCAAGCATTCAGTTCTGAATAACCTGCTGTAATATATGAAAATATAGACTATGCTAAAAAATTTCCAAATTAATTAAAATTAAAAAAATGATCAGTATCAAAAGAATATAGGATTTTGTTACTAAATATTAGTGTTTGTCTTCCCTCTCCCCATATCTGCTTAATTAACAAATTTATGCATTTAATGGGCAAATATTTTTTTCTAGTATAAATCTCAGAAGTATGTAGGCTCATACCTAAAATCTCACATAGTTAAGCACTTTATCTACTGATAAACATTTAAATTCAGTTGGCATTTAGTGATGCTATCAATATATTGCCAGTTGGGCAAGATAATATTTCCCCTGGTCTTAAATAATCTTATACCCTTTCTCTTGAGCAATAAGCTCTTGGATTGCATTATATTTGATATCTTGGTTTGAACCCTTAAAGCAAGTCTCAGTGAACTCATATGTTTATATTGTGTTCTGTTACATTGAAACAAATTAATTACTCATTACTAAGGTCATGGTTGAAAAATATTTTTGAGATTTGTACGATGTTAGAGAACAACTCTTGAATGGTTTACGATACAAGAGGCTTTTAATCAATCTTTAATACATTTATTGCTGTTATATGATTTATCACACTGAAATTTCAGAGTTCTGAATTCAGGTGAAATATAAGAGAGGTTGAAAAATGTTGAGTTAAGAGGAAATATTATCTAACAGATCCTAACTGATAATGTAGCAGACAATGAAATGATACATTTTCAGTTTAATGATGACATTCTCTAATATAATTTTATATTCATGCAGTAATTTCATATAATTCTCAGAACATACAGTATGTTATTAGATGTTATAGGAAAATTGGTATTGTTGCATCCTTTCCATGGATAATATTGTGGGTAGTATAGGTTTATAGCCAATCCATTCTTTTATATTTATGAATTGACAAAAATTGTTGTGTTACTGTGGAAACATTCTTTCCTTCTTTCCTTCAGATCCAAATTATAGTTTGCAGAGGGCTCTAATTGATAAAATGACTAATACAATAATATATATACAGTACAGATTTAACCTTTTGAAAATCATTTTTTAATTTTCTAATATGTAATCCACTGCAGTATCTGTGGCTATTAAGAAATTGTGTTTCATGAAGTGTTTTATTCCATAATAACAGATCCATCTGGCAGCTTCTTACTACTTCATCCCTAAAGAAGTTTCTGCTATACATTCAAAAGAGTCTGTTTTATTAAGTGCTGGTTACCAGTGAATTCTGGAATTCCTGAACAGCATGCATCTGAAGACTAAACCAAAATATCAGTATCTTTGTATACTTGCCACAAGAGAAGAGAAATGTGGATTCATGCCCATTTCTGGTCATCCATATGTATAGCATTATGTTAGAAATTAGAAGCCATTTAGGGGTAGGGAGAGGTTATATATTAACTCTCTGAATATATGTGGACATGTGTCATGACCTGCTGTAAGGCATATCCAATGCCTCCTCTGAGAAGATCTAAAATGCATGGATCGTAATAATGACTTGTGCTAAGGAATTTCTGATGGCAGTGCAGAATGGCAAAAAATTGAAAATACTTATTTGAAAAGGACACTATAAACTGCAAGAAATGAAAAAAAAAGAGGTGAGTGGAATAGTACAAATTGAATTGTGACATGTACTTAAAAGACACACATGTTAGTGTGAACTGGGAAAATAGAGGTAGAATTCACAGCATAGAAATATGTGGAATACCCATGTTTAGCAAAAACTGTAGCCAATATACTCAGACATAATAAGCCAAAAGCTAGTTTGTGTGACCATTGAAAGAAGCACATATTAAAATATGTATTCATGGATTCTTGATATATGAGGTATACATATTAGTTAAACTTCTTAATCTACTGGAAATCAATGAATTTAGGCACTTATCTGAAAAATAATTGCTGGACATATTTATCTTATTAATTGCTGGTGTGTCTTAATAGGAAATGTAACTAAATAAAAGTGTAACTAATGCTTAAAACACTCATTGCACTACAGAATATATATTTTTATATGTGCGTTATCTTATTCCCAGATTGAGGGATCCTACGGTGGTCACTTATTCTCATGTGATCTCCTGATTGGACTATTGCAATGCACTCTATGTGGAGCTGCCTTTAAAGAGTATTTGGAAACTTCAGCTAGTGCAGTGCAGTGGTGCAAGCAATTAAAATATAAAATAAAAATAAATAAAATATGTTACACTTCTGCTCTGTGAGCTTCATTGGTTATCAGTTTGTTTCAGAATCCAATTCAAGGTGCTGGTGTTCGCCTTTATATCCCTAAATAGCATGGGACTGGATTGTTTGAGGGACTGTATTTTGTTATCTTCTGTAGTTCTTTCTCTTCTATTCTGCGGTCTTCTGCAGTTTTTTCTCTTCTGCAGTTCTTTCTCTTCTATTCTGCGGTCACCACATCTACAATCCACTTTTCTATCTTATTGACAGTTGACAAAACTTGTTGGTGCCTATTATGTGGCAGATGCTTTTTGTTTGAATTCTAAAGTCCCAGAGCGCTTTACCTCCTTCATTTTCTATTTCTTTCTCTATTTTATGTTCCCATCCGTTCTTGCTTGAAGATAAATAGCATTTCTTGAGGATCTTCCAATGCACCACTGTTGCTACTTTGTCATGGAGTTGTTTGTATCAGTCTATGCAATCTTCTTACAGCAGCTAACCAAGTAATCCACTGTTTCTTTAGATTCTTTGCAGAAGTAGCACTTGCCATGTTGCTGTTTTCTCAATAATTTTGTCTCTGGCTTTGTATGCTCTGTCTTCCTGTGCATCTTTTCTGTTCTTCATTTGGTCTTTTTTTTTTGTAGGCCAGTTTGCTCTCTCCAGTACTCAGTAGGCTTTCCTGGTGTTCTAGCTTCAGTGCATCTTCACTGTTGTTCAGGTATTCTCCCAAAGATCTTTTTTCTTCTTTAACCATCTGATGTACTTGCAACATTACACTCCCACTTATTTTCCTTGATAGTAGAGTCTGACAACATTGCTGCATGGATGAAGGGCATGACTCATTATTATTATTTTCCTAGTCTTCCTATCCAGGGCTTTTAGTTATGCATTTCACTATTCCAGATGTGTATAATGACTGGAATTGCCAGGTGTTAATTGTCTTGATGGTATTGGTTCCATTAGTTTGGACTTTAAGATCTTTCTCACTCTCTTGATGTATTCATTTCTAACTTAGTTTTGATTTCAGTATGCTTGATGTCACCTTGAAGGATGCTCAAGTATTTGTAGTGATTTTCATAAAGACTCTTAATGTTATTTCCAAAGAACATCTTGATGTCTTGTTATCTCCATAGGGCATCTTGACATCACTATTTTTCCCCATTTGATGGTAAGCATGCAGTCCAAACTCCATTGAAATATCTTGGCTGTATATATGGACAGGGTTGAACAGCAATCCTGTTTCAGATGGTGTTTATGGTTTGATGCACAATCAGCCAAATACTCAGACTGAAATTGGCATTATTATCCATCTATCGAGGCCTTTTCAAGGATCTGGGATAGGCAAATGTTCATGTTTGATAGTGTTAGTGGTATTGTTGCAGGATATCAGTTATTCCAAGTAAAGCTGCCTTTTGCAATTATTATTAACTATTTTTAGATTGTTGTACATTTCCCAAAATAATTTGTTTTATAAAATGGGCAGTCATGTACATTTGAAAAATAAATAAAAATTATGCAGTACTGTATCGCACTGCAGTACAGTATATGCAGGTAGTCCTAGATTTACAGCCATTCATTTAGTGACTGTTCAAGGTTATAATGGCATTGAAAAAGGTGATTGATGACTGTTTTCACACAACTGTTGCAGCATTCCCATGGTCATGTGATCAAAATTTGGCTACTTGGCAACTGCTATGTATTTATGACAGTTGTCATGTCCTGTGGTCATGTGATCACCTTTTGCAACCCTCTGTCAAACAAAGTCAATGGGTAGCCAGGTTCACTTAATAACCATGTTACTAACTTAATAACTGCATTGAATCACTTAACTGTAGCAAGCAAGTTCATAAAATGGGACAAAATTCACTTATAACTGTCTTGCTTAGCAATGGAAATTTTGGGTTCTGTTGTGATCATAAGTTGAGGAATATCTATTGCATTGAGATTCCTAATTCATTGTTTATTACATTTGTCTTGCTTTTCTATCAGGAAGAAAATAGTGTGCTGTTCCTCCCACTATTTACTAGTGGCCTAATGCCTTAGCGCAAGACCCAGTTTGGTTAGTGGTTAAGGCATCAGGCTAGAAGCCAGATATTGTGAGTTCTCAACCTGCCTTAGGCATGAAGAGAGTTGAGTAACCTTGGGCCAGTAATTTTCTTTTAGTCCTATGAAAAAGGCAATGGCAAACCACTTCTGAAAAACCTTGTCAAGAAAACTGCAGGGATTTGCACAGGCAGTCTTTGAGACTCAGGTATGATTGAATGAAAGAAAAAACATGGCTGTCCTTTCACACTCAAGGTAATCAACTGTAGCTTAAAAAAAATAAAGAAATTGGTCTTCAGGGGTTCTGTGTTCACCATTGTTTGTTACACTTGCTGTGTGATTGAATGTTTGTACTTGAACACTATTTTGCCAACTATTTTTGCCTATTTATAGCTTCCAGCCATCTTAGGTTTCAGTATCCAATGAAGAGTCATCAGACATTAATCTGAAATCCATATCCATGACAAATTGCCTATACAGGTAGTCCTTATTTAACAACCATTTTTAATCACCATTTGAAGTTACAGTAGTGATGAAAAATGAACTTTATGACTAATCATTTATGGCCTTTTTGCAGGCCTGTAAAGCAAAGGAAAACTGAAGTAAGACCATAAGTACAGTCACGGTTTCACTTAGTAACTGCTTCAATTAACAATCAATTTGCAGGTCCCAATTGTGGTTGTTAAATGACGACTATAGTTTAGTTGACTTTATCTTACATATGTACTGGTCTCAGCTCACAATCTTCTGACAGGCCATAACACAAAATTAAGTCCTGCTTCCTACACAAAATATTTAGATAGTGTAATGGAGAAAACCAGTTTGGGGAAAGGTTATTTGAATAAATCTTTGAATATTTTTGGTGGGGGGGTTACACTGTGTCCAAATTCTTTTCCATTAATGAATTTGAATAACATCTTTTGTAAATGAGATTTCAATTGCATGTATATCAATTATTCACCAATACTTGCCCAATGGAACCTAAATGTTCTAATAATTTCAAATTGATTTAATTTTTCCCTAGTATGGTAAATACATTTTTTTCAATTCTTATTGGAGACTTTTGTCTCTAACTTACAAGAAATTCTATAAGATTGAAGTGAGTCTTTTATCTGCAGATATAAAATATATGTTTTTACTGTATACCATTTAGACAAAATAAAAGGACTTGATTGTTTTAAGATAAATATGTTTCCAACTTTGTATTAGGTTTCTTGAAAAGTACAAAAAATTACCAGATGCCTCCTTAAACTGGAATCTATGTTTGCTGCAAGATAGGCAGAAAATAAATTCATTCAATCAATAAAAATGTACAGAGCTTTTTTTCCCTAATTCTTCCAAAGTATGCTTGTGTTAAGATTTTAATTTGAATTGTGATTGTTTGAATTCATTTACTGTTCAAATGTATATGAATGCCTACCTAAGGTTCATGAATCTGGGCAGCTAACAGTTAAAAACATTATAAAAAGATAGCAATACAAACATATCAAAGTAAATTCCAGAGTGTTCTAAATATAGAATCATAGAAATATTTAGGCCATTTACCCATTTCCCTTCTCAATCTAAATTAAAGCATTTCCAGCAGACTGACCATTAACTTCTCTGCTTTTGCTCAGTCGGTGAAGAAGAGCTTACCATCTTCCTAGTCAAATTGTCTATTTCACCTAAACTTCATATGACATTTGCCTATTATTCTATGACAAATTCTGAAATTATTGAGAACAGGGTTTTTGTGTGTGTAATATTTCATATATTTGAAGAATGTTATCACAACTCTTTTCAGTTATCCTTTCTCAAAGCTAAACATCCAACTTCTTCAACTTCTCTTTATAGGTTTTAGTTTCTAATCGCTGATCATTTTTGTTGCACTTCTCTGATTATGTTCTAGTTTGTCTAAATGTTTAAGTGCAATACTCAGAAATTGACTTAGTAGTCATGGGATCTGATGATTAGTGCAGAATAAAGTGGATCTGTGTAATAGATATGTTTCTTATGAAGGTTATTTCTGTCTTCTAGAGTATTAGCTGTACCAAAAAAGGACAATATTTGTAGCTCAGGATTGAAATGAAGGGTCTTTGATACTCTCTGAGCTTGGTTATTTTCTTGCAGACATTTCATTACCCAAATTACATTACATCATCAGTGCTCTGCAAAAAAACAACCAAGCTCAGAAAGCCCCAAGGACCCCTCAGTATCAGTTGCTCCATCCAATTTTGTGTTATCTAAAATGTGATAAGGATTCCCCCATTTCTTAGTCCAACTCATAATAAAAATATTTAAATAAGTTATTTGAACGTTATTGTACTTCTCTAATTTGATGAACAACCACTGATGAACATTCTTTGAATATTTTATAAGTTTTGTTTTTCCTTTCATCATGCATCTTGTCTACACCTAACTAACTTATTGCTCAGAATTCAATGGAGACTTTTTAAATGCTTTGCTGAAATATATATATATATATATATATATATATATATATATATATATATATATATATATATATATATGCATATTGTTTCCACAATGATCATTTTCACAAAGCTTCCACAAAGCTTGTTTTTAGGAAATATATAATATTCTGGTAATTACATTGTTTTTAAGATGGTACTGCTTTATAATTTGTATGAAAACACCTGAAGTATTGATGTCAAATTGGTTAGTAATTCCATGTAATCTCCTTTTTTCCAATTTTGAAAATAGGAATAATGTAAATACATTTATAATGATCTAGCACTTTCACCTATTGTCTAATTTTCTCAAAGATAATAGACAAACAATTAGTCAATATCTTCAATACTCATATGGTCTGGACATCTAGCAAAGTCAAGAGATAGTTCCAGACCAAGTTTCTATGAGTCTCATACTTTAATCCTGTCTCTTTCCTCATCCTACTTTTCACAAATTCCTGATGATTTACATACTTTTTTTGGTTAGACTGAAGCAAATAGAACAGTTGGGTATGTTAAACTGCTTTATTGTTTATTAGCATTTTGCAATTTTACTGAGCATTTTTATTCTGAATGTATCTTAAAACCCTAAAGTTACATGTGGACCATGCAATAGCTAAACTGGTAAACTTCTAACATTCAAAGCCTCAGCCGCATAGTCAACCTGTGTTATCAATTTATACACTATTAAAAAAGAAGTTTCTTGTATTTTCATGCATAGGTAGAATTGGAAAATGTATAGAAATCTTGCAGGCCAGCTCAGCTTGAGTTAGATGGACCAATGTTCTAATTTGATAACAGACACCATCTTCAGTGCATTACTCACAGAGCAGGTGCTTCTAATAATTGAGAAAGATATTTTAAATGTGCACCTGTTACTCTGCCATTTTCACATACAAAAATTGTGAACTAAATCATGAACTAAACTCTTATGAGAAAAATAACAGTAGATGGTAGGAATTACAGCTAGCAAACATGGATTTTGGTAATTCAGACATAGTGAACTTGGAAGAAAATGGCCAGTAACCTAACCACAATATTCATCTGGATTCCATGTCTGTTAACTTGGGTATCTCATTTCACTCTAACTTCTGAAGGCATACTCTAATATCTTCCAAATAAACTTCTTTAAAAATGTTAAGTTTTGACCTGTATAATTATAACCACATTCAGACATCTCATAAATATATTAAAAGGATTCCCTTTCAGTATTTTTAATTTGGAAATAGTGGGTACCCAGGAAATGCTTGTGCTTTTCTACTTCAATCCACATACTAATAGAGTTTAACATTTCATAGTCTTTACAATTCAAGGGATGTATAGAATTTCTCCCCCTGTTCTCTTGGGAGCCATAATGGAAAAAGATGACCTTCAGCATGTGGCCATTTGTCTTATGGAATTCACTGAGGGTATTTGGGCAAGACTCCCATGATAATTTTTGACAGATTCACATCACCCTGCATCCTGTCTTCTACTATTTATTGGAGATGCTGTACCAATGTAACCTGGAAAGAGTACATCCAAGACCTCGTGTTTCTTGAAAAAAAATCACTAGATTTGATAGACTACAATCTCTATAAACTTGTCACGATGACCCATATATCGCACAGAGATCAGACGGGATCAGCCCCGAGGATCCGCTCACGGGAGAAATCGCCCTCCCGGACTGAGGGATCCTGTGACTCCGCTATTAACAGACGGAATCCCAGAAACCGGCTCCTCGCTGAAGCGGAAAATTCAAGATTTGCGAGAGGCTCTTATTTGCAGGTGCCTTTCTTTATTCTTTCCCAAACTTGATCATCGCCAAACAAGTTTTCCTGCTCGTGAAGGTCGGAAAACTTTTCCAAGCCAAGAAGAGTAGTCGCAGCAGGAGCAAACAGCCGGTCGAAGCTGGTTCTGTGTGGACAGCTTAACGTTGCGTCTGCGGGAGGCCACGAGGACTCCGGCAAATGTCGCTTTTCCCTTCGGGGTTCTCGGGCAATCGCCCGCGGGGCAAGTAGATAAGGAAGGGCGCCGCTGCCGCTTTTGTAGCGGCACGTTAAAAATCGACCTCCTCTTTCCTCTCCTCGATGGGCGGGAGGGAGCGATGGGAGAGCCGGGTGTTGACTTGTCTGAGCGCTTGTGTCCCCAGCGCCCTGTCAACATTTGACGTCCCTTCCCCCACTACACATCTTTCCTGAGTCCTCCTTTCCCGGGAGAGGATGGGAGGAGCTTCCTCTCGGACTGAAAAGGCCACCGCGAGGGGGGAGGAGGTTAGTGACCTGACCCCTTCCCCCTCCGCTTTTTAGGAGGTCTGGATTCTTGCATAAATTATGCCAGCAGTTGATGACGTTAGTGGGCGGGGCCTGGGGAGTGCGCGCTCTTTCCTCCCTCCCGCTCGCCCACGGGAAGGAGGGTGGATAGTGGCGTCGGGGGCGCGCCTCGTGGCGGGCGGAGGGAGCCAGCGAGCGGACAGGCAGGGGGCGGTAGCAGCGGCAGCCGCCTGGCTGGCTGGTGTGTTGCTCGGCTTCTGCGGACGCGCTCGGGAACTATCGGATTAAACTTGAATCGAGTGAAATTACACAAAGGAGGGAAGCGGATCCGGGACCCGGTGGAAACCTCGAGGACCCACAGTGACCCCCCTGGCCAGCCCGGATCAGGGGTATCCGCCCGCCTCGCTTTGATTGCCCGGCCGAAACCAACTCCCGGTGCGTGCGCGCCTGTGTGGGTCTCTTCTCTCCGCGCTTGCTTGTTTGTTTGTTTGTTTGTTTGCGGGGAAGAGGTGCTCCCGGGCGCCCCGGATCTCCTCACCCCCTGCTCCGCTTCCGAAGACGGTGCCGAGCCTATCCCGACCCGGTAAGTGACCTCGCCTTGAGAATCGGGGCGAGCCGGAGGGCAACGGCGCACCGGCTCTGGAGCTGCTGCCCGGCTGGCCGGGCCCCACAGCAGGTCGGGGGAGGGGTAAGGAGAGCAATGGAGCCAGTGTGTGCGTGCGCGGATCCTCGCTCGGTTTCCGCCGGTGCTGCTTTCTGGTCCATGTGCATCCCCGGCCGAGGAGCTTTCCAGGATGTGGGGGGGTAGAGGGGGTGGGGAAGGCGAAAGAAAGGAAGGAGGAGGAAGCGAGCTCACCGGAGAGCGGGAGTCGGAGCGACTCCGGCGGCGCAGCTTTTTCTGACCTCTTCTTCCCTTCCCCCCCCCACTCCCCGGTTCTTTCCCCGAGCGCAAGTTTGGAAGGCGATTAAAATAAGAGGAAAAGTTGGATGAAAGTCTCTTTGAAGGCAGCGGGAGAAGCGGGGTTGGTTGTGGAATCGAAGGGGGCGCGGGGGACGGCGGCGGAGGACCGAGAGACTCCCGGGAACGCTCTCCCTCCGCCCTGCTGGCCATGCCGAGCGCTCCTGGTCCTGGCAGCACAACAAGCGCTAACAAAGTGCGGGGGCCGGCCCTCCCCGCCTCTCGCTAGCCTGATCCGGGGGCTCCTCGCGCGGACACATGGAGCCGTTGGAGGCGGAGGGGAGAAGTGAAGGAGAGAAAGAGGAGAGGGAGCGCGAGGGAGCTGAAGGAAATGGAGGTGATGGTGGCGCGGGGGGGGGGTGAGTGGGTGGGTGGGGGAGAGGCACGAGGTTGCGCCGGGGTTATTTGTCTTCTCTGAAGAGGAGCGGGGAGGTTGGCGGTGGGAGTGAAACGGGAGTCACACGCGGGGGACGGTGCGGGGAGGGGTTCCCTACTGTTTCCTAACAACCCAAGAAGAAAACTGAGGGGGGGGAGAGGGAGGGACAGAAGAAGGGGGAGAGAGAGAGAGAGAGACGCTGTCTAAGCGGGCTGGTGGCAGCAGCAGCAGCAGCAACAACAACATAATAGAGACTTAACCCCGCGGACCAAGTCTGCTTCCCTTTCTCTCTCTCCGTGTATGTCTTTCTCTCCTCCCCCCGCCAAACATCGCCACCTTTCGCCTGCGTGCTTCTGTCTCTTCTTCCCTGGTCAGAAGCGGGTCGCCGAGAAGCTTTCTCCGGTGTCCATAGTTTCCCCCTCCCTTCCCGAAACCAAGGCCATTTTGAGGGTGAGCGGAAAAGGTGGTTTGAGGCCAGGCGGCCAGGGAGTGTGTCTGTTTAGGTTTGATTGAGCCCAGGACGCGGGGCTTGGTTTCTGTCGGGCTGGGGTGAGTGGGTGCGTTGGTGCGAGGCGCTGGGCTGGTGGAAGTGAGAAGCGGACGCTGGAGGGGTGGATGTTGGCGGGGGGAGTTGATGAGGGGGGTGAGGAGAGTGTTGTGAGTGGGTCTCGGGGAGAAGGAGCAGCCATCATTATACTGCATTCATTTTTTTCCTTGATGGTATTGCATAAGGGGCACTCTCTCCTGGAGCGTTTTGACACCCTCTTAAACTGAGAATGGGAGCAGTCCTGGGGAGACATCAGACTTATGGGACGGTCTGGGTAGGCAATAAATTGGAGAGTTTCTCCAAAGCACTTTTGAACATTGCTCACGCTTTGCTTGAAAGTAGTTTCTTTAAGGAGACAATAGACAAAAGAAAAGTAGTAGGACACGGGGAGTTTCCTTTTAAATATTAAGGGAATGTTAGGTGCAACAGTCTACTCTTTCTAGTTTGCCTTTGTTTTTGTTTGGTGAGGTATTCAGTGTGCTTTTTAGTAAGGCTCAGTTAGGTTTAAAAAAAGTAATTTCCCCTCCCCACTACTTGGTCCTTGTATATTTCAGTTTGGAAAGTTAAAATCTCAAACAAGTAATTTCCCTTGTCCTGCAAAAGAAACAAGTTCCTTAATTTTATTTCCTGAGCTGTAACTCATATTTTTAATTGAAGAATATCTATTTTATGTATCATAATATGCACCATAAATACAAGAATAAAAGTTGAATGAAATATTTCTCTATTTTTCTCACAGATCATCCAGTGTAACGGAGACAAAAAACTCATAGTGATTATGACTCTAGCAGCATGGGTAGCTGATTTATCCCCATTATAAAGCCAGTTGGTTTGCAGTAATGTGTGAGTATTGTTAATTTTAAAAATCAAAGTTGTTAATTATTTTTTATAAAAGCCATGATTCATAATTTTCCAGTTAGAATACTACATCTGTTGCTTGAAGTGTTCTTGTTTTACTGCTGAACAGCAGAGGCTCTCAGTCTTTAACCTAAAATGGCAGCTTAATTTGACTAGGGCCCCATTCATTGACAATGATAATAAAAAGGCTGAAAGCTAAATGTAGCTGAATACATTGTTTAGAATACAACTGAGAATTCTGCCTTTCTTTATAAGATATACAGAGACCACAATTTACATCAAGACTATGAAAGTTCCCCCCAAAAAACTATGGTAAATGTGGGGTTGATTTATGAAGAACACATGGTTAATAATTGTCAAGATAATGTAGTGATCATGAAATAACTAGTTCTGAATTGAGAAAAGGAGAAAAGTTATCTCTTTCAAATCCTTTTTTACTGGGTTTGAAGATGTAAGATATATTTATATATTTGTATATGTGAAGTATAAAACTGATGAACTGTCACTCATATTTAAAAACAAAATTGCTTTCTTGGCTATCATTTTAATAATAATTCAGAATATAACTTATTTTTGACAAATAAACATAAGAAAACAAATTGGAAATTGACCGTAATTCTTACTGCAAGTGTCTAGTTTTTTTTAAAAAAATTTTTTTTACTCTGTCTGAATTCAACATTTTTAGGACATCTGTATACTTAAAGATACATAAATAACATATTTTACTATTACATTTTACTATGTTACTACTTCTAGGATCTAGGGGAACCCATTTTGTAAAAGTTATCAATTTCCTAAGTTAGAAATATTATGTCAGTGTTAGAACTCTTGTTACCTTTTCCATGCAATTCTTTAAACAGGTTATTGTTGGGAATGTTTTTATTGATTTTTCAAATAAATGGTTGTTGAAATAAGATACATATTTATGATCTGCAAATAAATGTCTTCAAACTCAATGCATCACATCTGAAAACTGTATTCTATTAGTGAAGAGATCTTTTAATCAACTCTATTGTAGCAAATAACTTGAGAATTTTATTACATTATTATTCTAAAACTTCCAAGGCAAGGAGATTGTATTGATTGCTGATTACTGTTTTGCAGATTGAAGGAAAAATTCTAGAAGATTCAGATTGCACTGTTATAACATAAAACATTTATTTGTTAATTTTGTCTGAATCTGGAAGTTGAATAGAAACTCTTTCAGCTTATGTAGGAAAAGAACCCTGCCGTTTCCCACATTTCGCATTGCAGATTTGGGAAAGTTGAAAAGTCTTCAGCTTCTAAATGGGAAATATTCTTTCACATATAAAACAATAATCATTGCAAAAAAAATCCCATGATATTAGATATATGTTACATGGTCGAAGATGCACAGATGTAAAGCTAAATGCATCTTTCAGCTGTTGAAAGTTCAGGTGGAGGTAGATTCTTGAGAGGCATTTTAAGATTTTCTGCAGCACAGGATGGGGAAGTACCCTTCTCCATTTTGAAACTGTCTGCCTTATCTTTACAGTTATGCTTAGTCTTTGAACTTAGCATAATATTTGAAAGAAAACAATATCTTTCTCTCTAAGAGACAGTGATAGATATAAATTTTGGCTAATTTCTAAAGCTATTAGAATTTGAAGCTCTGTGGCATTAATTGCTGGGGAGAGCTTTGGTAATTATTTTTGGGGATATGTGAAAAATGGAGATCAACAAAGCATTTTGTAGCGCTTTATCTTCAAGTTTTGATCTATGAATGTAATCATTTCAGTGATGTTGGGTTGTAGAAACCTCATACTTACCTAAATAGGGTTATAGATTTTATGTGGGCATTCTATTTGCCACATCTTGAGCAACCGTGCAAATTATGCACAATCTTAAAACATCTGTACATAGCTCTAGAAACCATAGTTCAATAGGAGATTCCAGTTGTATGTGGGTGTTTTGAAATTATGTATCAGATTTCATGTTCTATTGAGGAAACACAGTTGTACCCACAACAAGCATGATTATAGTGCAGAACTATCCTGGCTGTGGAGCATACCAGATACTGTCAACTTAGGAACTTGTTCAATGATATGTCTGGCGGAAATTTTAATGTTTTGAGGTGATGAGAAGAAGTACTGATCCCATGCATTACCATCAACCATAACTGAATGGTCTGTTTGCTTTTAGTTTATTTCAGAGAGATAGCAAACATTTTTGAAACAACCATTATGTTTTATACAGTGATTTGGAGGGCAAAAGAAGTATTGTATCAAAGAAATTTTCTTTTGGTTAATCATACTGTATTAAGTAATGATGCTTTATCATATTTGTCTATTATTATAAGATTCAATTACAGACTATACGCTCAGTAATAACTGAGATAACAAATGCAAAATATATGTAATATACAGAAACCTATCACTGGAACTCATGCTTACCTCTTAATTTTTTTTCTTTCTACACTGTTTAATGAAAATGTATATATGCTTGTTTCAGTACTTATTGCTGGGTAAGTATTTTTAGGATTACAGCCTGAAATATTTAGGTATTTGATTGGAAAGATTATGTAGTTTTTCTCATCAGCACATCTTGTAGCATATCCTTATCATCTTATGTTCAAAGCAGATTAGTTGTTAACTATGTATTATGGTTTCTTAAATAAGCTACAACTGTCGATTCATCCAACTGCAAACCCAAACTAATTAGATCATATTATAGAATATAATAAATTATGAGTCCATCCATTGTTTTCACTTTAAGATAAAATATATTCTTTTATCCCACTGATCAATGATTTGTATAATTGTATTGTGTAATATCTACAAATCAGACTTCTAAATGATATATCTAAAGTTTGAAATACATTCCAAAAATCTTAAGCAGTTATGAAGTAATTAGTTTCTAGATTTTCAGTACCATCTTTTTGATTCTGTAAATGTAATTTTAGGCAAATTTTAGACTGTTAAAAAGCATAATTTTGATCTTTTAAAATACTAAATTAAGAATAAAGACTATATAGTATCTACCATATATTAAAATGGAATTAGTTTGGTTATTTTCTGTAGGCTGTATGCTATATGATCAGATTTATTTGTGCATTTGGGACTTTTTAATTCATATTTAATATTTATAGTTTTCGTAACAACCATATGAATCAGAATTTCTGATATTGTGGTAAATCAATTTGAAATTAGATTGAATCAGTTGAATTATGAAGTTGATTCTACCAATATAGTACAGATAGACCTCAACTTACATACACAGTTGAGCACAAAATTTCTGTCAAGGATCCACATTTTGGTCACATGACTGTTCTGACCATGACTGTCCTGAGACCATAATTAAGTACACGCTTAGTCCAAACAACTCTTGTTTTATTTCAACGCTGGGAATTATGTTCATTCCCAGCCCGTAATGAGTCCCAAACAGTCTCTCGAGATAAGTACCCACCTTTATCTCCTTTGAATTGCTGCCAACAACTAAAGTGCCAAATTAACTGTAAAAAGCCAAACAAAGTACAAAGTTCACACAGAGCTTCAAGGTTTAATCCGAACAGAGTGAAGAATGTTGCTTCCTGCAAAGGTTCCTGTCCCTTTGCACTTCCTTTATATCTTATGGGAGGGGCAATCACTTCCAAGCCTTACTCACGAGTTGCCCCTTTTGTCTTAACTGCTCTTGCCTTCTGGCAGCTCTGTGCACTGGAAACAGGCTCCCCTTGTTCCTCTGCCTCACTGCTGTCAGATTCTGGAGGTTCCGGAGTCAGCACATAAGTACCCGATGGCCCTGGTCCGATCTCTGTATTGGATGCAGTCCGAGTACTCCCCAGACTCCCAGACTGGCCCATGTTCTTCCCCACTGTCTGATTCTGCTGCTGTCTCCCCAGGCTGCCAGCGGACCACAATAATGATTATAAAGATGCTACAATGGTCATAAGTGTAAAAAACAGTTATAAGTCACCTTTTTCAGTGTTGTAACTTCAAGCGGTCACTAAATGAATGGTTGTAAATCAAGCGCTACCTGTATTTTGTTGTTCGCTCAGCCAAAATATAGTGTTTGGCCTCATGAGAGCCTTGAATTTAAACCTAATTGCCAGTATTTCAGTTTGTCTAATTGTTGGCAAAATTTCCCTTTTTGGGCTTCCAGTATTACAAGGTAGAGTGTATGGTAGAATAATGTGTACATAGAAGGAACAACATCTATCCATAATTCCCAAGCAGGTGAATCTGGCTGATATGTATCCCAAAAACTATGATATATGTTCAGATAAAAGATGCAGTGCTGAATAAGAAAACGGGTTTAAAACGAACACATTAGTGTTCAGCAGGAAATTGAAAAAAAGTAGTGGCAAAAATAGTCAGTAATTATCCTAGAGATTCCCATGGTCCAAAACCAAGTCCAAAGTTAAGAGGACTGAATTTCAAATTAGAAGAATAGGAATATGATAGATTGAACAGTGAAAGCATATTTGAATATTCTATGAAACTTTTATCTATTCTATCTGAGACATATAATGAATTTTCAGAGTGAGTAAACCTGTAAGAGTATTTGATGAGATCTTTCTGCAGACATGGGAGAATTTTCAATGTAGATATTAACTTGATCAAGCTTGTAAAAAATTGATCTTAGTGCTTAGGTCTGAAAATCAGTGGAAAGTGGTATACTTGTACAGAAATTTTGGAATTTGACTTTCTGTTTTACATAGTTCAGTATAATTTACTTTGGACAATTTATTGAAACTGTACTGACACTGTGATTATCTTTTTGACAGTGCATTTTGTGAATGCATGGATTATGAATACTGTTCATCATTATGTATATTCCTACATACTTGTGCAGAAATCAAGAAACAAATCCTTCAACATGTTAAAGAAAGTTAAAATTGTTTTAGAAAATAACATGACTATGAACTCTCCTATTAGGTGATATTAGAAGTAACGGACAATGATGATTTCTAGAGTTTTAAAGGATGGCATTCTCAATTCTTATTACTAGAGTTTATAAATTTAGAAAGCTATGAATATTTTGTTCTTGGAATTAATAAAATGCTATTGCTATTTTTCAAACCTAATTTCTGATTTGCAGTTAATTTCATGGACTTTTAAGTTTATGCTTCTTCTTGATCTTAGAATCATAAACTTGAAAGTGGTTATTTCGTTGTAGATCCAGCTCTTTTCTCACTGTAGGAGTTCAAACTATCATATCTATGAAAGAAATCTATTTACCCTCTTTTTGAATACATCCACTGAAGGAAAAGTTGCTACCTTGATTAAATGATTGCTCCTAAATTTCACCTAAAATTTGCTTTCATGTAACAAGACGTTGTTCTCGAATACTCTTCATTCTAGAATGATTTAATAATAGGTCTTCATCTCCCTGCTGCCTTTTGTCTTAGTTTATTCTCATATGAAATTTCCAGTACTTTTATTATTGTTGTTCATCTCTGCAGCTTTTTGGGGTTCTCTGATTTTTTAAAAAGATTCAGTTCCTGTTATTGACAACAGAACTTGAGCTGTGTTAAGCAATAAAATATATAATAAAGCTTATGATTTGAAAAAATACTTTTGTTGATGCAGCTTAACATTTCTTCATGTAATTGTTATTTCAGACCATTTTAATCATCAAGAATATTTTCAGTTATTTCTTCCCGCTAGATAGAATCTATCTTGTCCAGCTTTATGCACTGCAAATTTAATTTACTTCACTTTTTAATTCAATTCATTAATAAAAAAATAGGAAGAATATATTGCCCTGATTGAGAGACTGTGACACACCACGTAATACTTCAGTTTATGAAGAACAACTGATTAGCAATATTTGATTGTTACATTCAAGTCAGTTGTGCTTCTACCTACTGGACATGATATCTAGCTCATATGTAAGTAGAATGCTAATCAGAATATCCAAGTATTTTGTCAGATACTTTACTCAGTTAAGATTCAGCTGAGCATTCCCACAATCTGGTAAGGAAATCAAAGTTAGATTATGATGATGATATATATTCTTACAAATTCATGCTAGTGTGGTAATTTCTGGCTCCAAATTTTAGGATCTCTACAATCTTCAGCTATTTATTTATTTCTCTACCTTTATTATTTTTATAAATGTTTACAAATAACTCAAGGCAGCACACATCCAGCATACCTTCCTTTTTCTATTTTCCCCATAACAACCCTTTGAGATTCTTTGGGCTGAATGAATGACTGGTCCAAAGTTACCCAGCTGGCTTTAATGTCTAAAGCAGGACTTGAACTTATGGTCTCCTACTTTCAAGCCTGGTGCCTTAACCACTACACCAAATATCGATGTCAGACTGACTAGTCTGTAGTGTTCTTTCTTTTCTTTCTTTTTGTAGATAAGACCATACTTGTTATCTTCCAATATTCTGCAGGAGAGACAATTGATCATTCCTCTCTTCCTTATTTATAGTAGTAATATTTGTGTACCAAAGGTTATTAGTGACTGAATAATCAGAACCATCTTAGAAACTCTTAATACAAATAAATAAGCTCACCAAGGGTAATAAAAATTATAACAGCGTCATCAGAGATTAAAAAAACCCCAAAGTCATATGTTAACTAGTATATAACAATATTAAAAGCATGCTTTCTCTTGGACTACAGTATAAAGGCAGCTCTTCTGAAACTTGGGACAAAAGAATAGACTCTGTTTCAAAAGGGAAGAATTTTAGAGCATGTGGTCAGCAATTGCAAATGCTCGTTTTCTAGGACCTGAATGGAGTTGACCCTGTCCAATCTGTTTGAATGGGCAGATGAATATGGGAAAAAACAGTCACTCATATAACCCAGTCAGGAGCCATCTTGAACTTTAAAGGTGACAACCAGCAACCTTGAATTGCACCTGGAATCTAACTTGAAATCCATTATGCTACCCTGGATTTATTTGATCCATAGTCTCAAAACCATTGTTTTGGAGAGATTTAATTCCAGTCTGTACTGATAGAATACCCTCTTTTCAGAAAAGATGTTTTGATAGTGCTTTTCTAGCCTTTCTAAGAACAAAAACAAAACAAAAAGACTGGAACGTAACAGATCTTTTTTATTATTTTGGTTGAACAAAACATTTGATGTTAAAGTATGATAGAAACAAGTATATGAAGTCACATGCAGAATCCTAAGCATGTTTTCACACACTTATCTATTATAAGAGTTTAGAACATCTGCTAAATGAACAATGATGTTTTCAGGACTACTAATTATATGTATATATATGGAAACTTAATTGACTGCAATTTAATAGTTTTTAAAATTATGTAGGGTTCTCATTGGTACATTTTTTATATTTTTCTTCAAATGTCCTCCCTAGTATACTTAGATCAAGTTTTCCCTTTTTGCTGCTGAGCCTCATTAATATGCAACTAATTTTAATTGGCAATCTGTAGGGAATTGTTCTGCTCATAATACATAGGCATGAATCATCACGTAACAGTGATAGTATTCATCACTGAGTAGCAGTGCATTCCTAAAACTCAAGTCTGTGGTCAGGTCTACATATCATAAGAGAAAATTACCTTGAAGTAGACCCCACTGACCACATCCATTGGGTTAGGTCATGTTTAATGTATTTTTTAAAATGTTAGAAAATTTCATAGACACAAATAGAAAATGGAAAACAGATAAAAAATACAAACAATAAAGCATTAATAAGTAAACAAGGGAACTAAAAAATCAATGAAGTAGTGGCTTTCTAGTATATCATTACTGTAGTAAATTATGAAAATTGAATGTATTGCTGTAAATAGCTTAAAACATGGTTGAGGTATAAGCAAAGGTAAATAGAACTATAGTCAACACAATATACATCATCCCCCCCCCCACACAAGCTACAATACGAAGTCAAAAGTGAAAGTATATTTGGATTTAAATATCCCATAAAAGAGAATAGCATGAACTCTATATAATCCTTTCTCCCTTCCAAAAAATTGGTTGAGGTAAATATCAATATATCAGATTATTGTCCAGTAATGATTTCTATTGTGATGTGAGATTTAAAGTGCAAAAGAGCATATTCCCACAACTTAGTGGGTGAATCAAATGATCTTTCCAATAAGAAACAAAATAACCATATGACCATTAATGTGTACAAAGGTAATTCATTAAACCAAGATTGAATATGTGGTTTAGCAAAATTTAATAAGAGTATCAGTTTGGAATGGGATTTCTATTTCTATAATTAGTTTGATTCTGAAATGAATAACGGTTGACAACCAGTATTGTTTCAAAAGTTTTGCTATTTGAAAAACACTTGATGATTATGATAGACTGCCTTCAAGCGGAACACAAATATAATTTCAGAATGATTCTTTTATGTATGAATATTGAGAAATAATGAAATAAAATTTTAATAACTATAATAGATTTAACAACATAATGTTTTCAATGCTGCATGAGTTCAACAGGGCTAAAAGTATATTTTTGTTGATTTTATTTGAATTTGGTGCAGTGTCCAATAATAGTCAGCCATCAGTGATGGATTTCAGTTGTCATGGTGCTGTTTTTCCATTGTGACAGTGTGCTGGTGAAACCTTTCACCATTTTCATCACTGACTGCACTTAGATTATTGGGAAAGAAGTTCAAGTGTGAATGCAGAAAATGGATCTTCAGTGATATTTCATAGTCTCGTATGCTGTAAGAAATTTTTCAACCAGTGGATTGTAATTTGGTGTTCTGTAATTGCTAAGAAAATTTTCAACTACATCCTTGAATGTTTTCCAGGAAATTGTCTCTGATCCTACTAGCTAACTGCTAGACATTGATGATGTATGTGATTTGTGGACCAATACAAATTAGTCTTCGAAATTTCAGTCTAAAATAATTTAAATTTCACTTTCCTTGTTGATTGCTTTCACAGTTTTTTTCATCATTCCATGCGGATGCAGAATATCTTTGTCAGGTCAACAAGTGGTTCATAAGCCACATATTTCTGCCCTAGAACCAAATTGTTTCAGAATGGCCATTTTATTTAATGTAACACGATTCTCTTGCATGACTTTCACATTTGCACATGTAACAACAGTATTTGGTATATCTGAGATGCATTCTAAGCAGTAGAGCCACGACTTTTAGATCGCCACAGATATTACAATTGTATTTTGTGTACTGAATATACTTTAAGAACAGTCGAAGTTTTTATATGTTTCTTTCATGTGTGCCAATAGGTATTGAAGGATGTACATTGCCATGGTATAAAGATAGAAGATTTCTATAAAACAGTATTTGATAGGCTAAATTACAAGTTATTTTCACTTATTAGCAACCAAAAATCTGTAAGATATAAAATCTTTGTTATCCAGTGAATTTACATTGTAATTGTTGAGCTTTGGAACATTGCCATCAGATATGGAAAAAACTATCTGACTTGCTCAATATATTTCCAACAATTTTTAGAGAATAAATTATCCAATTTTGCAATTTATTCAGAATAAATTTAATAATCTTGTTACCCTGAAATTATCATTTTTGCATTTCTGTTACTACATTCAGATTCTGCATTCATTTGATCATGCAAGTTTTGCCTTGTTCAGATTCTGAGTTTATAGTTCACCAATATACAATAAAGCAGGATAATTTAATTTTTAAATTAAATCTTTTATTCTTATTTCTGCAATTTTAGTACTGTGTTCTGCAATTCTAGTGCTGTGCTATAGTGCTTTGCTACTTCTTTGAAGATAAAATGTCAGGTAAACTAGACTGTTTTGAAACAAGAGTAGCAAAAGGTTGTATCTTGTTGGTAATGAAATCTTGCAATCTAAATGAGTTATTAAGCTTCTACTGAATAAATTTATTTTTTAAAAGTAAATGTTATTGAAAGTTTTAAACATAATACAACAGCTAACGTGAAATAGAACAAAGAAAGAAAAGGAGAAGGTAAAACCAGTGGAATGGGAAAGAATAAAATAAATAAAAATAAAAAAACTTTTGATTTCTTCTTCAGCAAATACCTATATGATTACAAAATTAATTACAAAAAATGTTCACTTTTTTCAAATATCCAGTTTTTTTCTGTCATAAATGCATTTTTTCCCGTTTCATGCAAATCGTCTATAAGGGGTTTCCAGGCAGCTCTAAATGCAGATACTGTCTTTTCTCTGATCAAGGAAGTTAAATTACCTATCTTTGCAAGCTACTCCATCATATTCACCAATCAATCCTCCATTGTGGGTGGTGTTGAACCTTTCCACTTTTGAGATATAATAGTCTCACTGCAGTTGTCATATATAAATACTGAGTTCCAATGACTGTCTGTAACTATTGAATTTCTTAACACTTTTTTTTAATAAACTGGACATTTAATAAGATGTGAGAAGGGAGAAATCTGGACTTATTATTTTCCTATGTTCATGTCATACATAAATATATTATTTATTATTGCATGAATTTCATAAGTTGTTTATTTCTGTTTGTATCAACCAGAGATATTTATGCAGACCATCTGGAAATCTTGTGCTGTCCATAGAATTAGCTGAGCCATAAGGAGATATAATCCACTCTGAGATCTCATGTTAAACAATTAGCATGGTAATACAATTTAAAGTTCAAAACTACTAATCCACCCTTTATTTTGAATAATTTTGGATTTCCAGTAGGTTGTATAGAAATGAAGACTTCATTTGGTTGGCTGCTCTGAAGTTTACAAATTCCATTATAAAATGTAGTATTCCCAGCATAAAGAATTTATATTATTTATGTTCTCCATAAAGAGTTCAGAAATCATCCCTCTAACTAACAAACAATGAAATTTTAGAACATAGTAAGTAGACTAGTTATTTTATTTTAGCTATGTTTGCTTTACACCACATTTATTCTCTCCTTGCAATTAATTTGGTTGATAGAACTCCATCTTATTTACCACAAAATATCTGGTAAGCGAAAAACTGTTTTATCATTCTCTTTTCTATAACTATGCTATATGATTTATGTGTTAGTAGAATAATAAAATTTCATAGTGTTGTACCAATATTGTGTGTGAAGTTTATTTTAACTCAAACTGAAGGAGTAAGTTTCTAAAATAAATTAGAAAACAATTTTTGCATGGAGTTTTGCTGAATATTTTAAAATTAGTTTTGAATGAACTAACAGAACTTAATGGAACTATAATGAATTATAGAATGTTTCTGTAGCTTTGACTTAGTTCATTTATCAATTGTATGACTTTAAAACTGGTTATGTATCTAATTGTAACATGACTTATACTAATGAAAAATATCTGAAAAAGTATTCTGTAGTTGAAAAAAATAATCTGAATAACCTACCTCTGAGGCACTGCCAATTTTAACTAAAAATTTAGGATGCTTGAACAATTATATACAACTGTCATGTTCTTATTTATAGTGGATAAGTACATTTTTGCATATAAAAAGTTTTAACTTTCAATGGATAGAATCTGAAATTGGATAAGGACATTTTTCAGAAATATTTGGAGAGCACTGCATTTTAAGTTGAGACAGCATTAAGCTATATGAATGAATAGTTAAATATATAAGACAGCTTCTTAAAAGTACTTTTGCCTACTCTATTTGTATGCAGGTTAACTTGATATAGGTACTAAATATAGCTAGGACCAATTTATAAAACCTTTTTCTCACAGGAAAGGACTGTGTATGGTTATAATGTGCACAGTATTCAGATTGCTTGTTGACAAGTATGCACATGGAAGGATGAGGTTAATTATACACTGAAGTTACTATCAGATGAAATGTTAACTGGTTCCTAAATTATAGTAGGGTTTCTTTTAACAGTACTTCTTCAGATATAATCTGAAAGATTCCAAGGTTTCTTTAAAAGTAGTCACTTGAAAATTTTGTGTGTGAATCTTGGTGTTCAGACCCAGTGGGAAACCATTATTTCCCATAGTCTTTTCTATTTCTTCTACAGCAAATGGTAGCTATAAAATACCTTTCCTCACATATAATTTGCAAGGCATCTTACTGAATGCAAAGTTTAGAGATCGAGCAGAGTCACTCTTTGAAAGAGATGGGCAGTTCAGAAGCGTAAAAAATAAATATGTATTTCTCAGTGGAATATTTTATATCTCCAAGTAAAGTTTGAAAGACTGTGTTTCAGCTTGTCAATCAGAGTGGACAACATTAAAAATAATAGTTCGATTTGCTTTAAGAGGTTTCTTGTGTTAATAAGTAGTGGCTACTACAACCAAACTTTAGCCTAGATGTGTAAATCATGCAATGATTTGCATGCAATCAGAAAGATGTAATAAAATAATTTTATGTAAGTAATCCTCAAGTTACAACCACAGCTGGCACCAGAATTTACTTTGCAATAAGCCTCTGAGATGCAGTGCAATGCCACAGCTGTCTCTCAAAGTGTCTGTTGCTCCAGTTTAACCCAGCAGTCTGGCACAAAGCCGCAGCTTCCTGGGAAGCTCCAGTAGCATAGCACAAAGCTGCAATGCCCCAGGAATCCCCATGGCCACCCTTATTACGCTGTGCTTATCCTGCACACTCCCACCCCAGCTGACTTTCACCATCTTCCCCCTGCTGATAAGGTGTGCCTGACCTGCCTTTTACAAAGCAGCTGCTGGCCACAGGAGGCCTCTTCTCTAAACTGCTGTACATGACTTTGGGAAAAAAAGCCTCATATGGCCAGTAACTGAGGGCGTTGAAGTACCCCTGCAGTCTTAAGTATGGGTAGGTTGCCAAATGCCTGAATTTTTATCACAGGGATGCTGCAATAGCTGTAACTTCAGGGATTGGTCGCTGAAAAAATAGTAGCAAGTTGAGGACTAGCTATATAACTTGGCCTTTTAAAAATAGGCTATTTTTAGTTGGCTCACTACAGATACTTGTATCACATGATTTATGCACTAATGGATATATCAAATATTTTGAAAGAAGTGTCATTCTAGCTTTATTAACATTTATTTTATTTTTATAAATTTTCATTCATAAACATTTTTGAATAACAGTGCATTGGCAGAGCATTATTTACAAATAAAACACGACCAACATCTCAGCATACAAACTAATAGCAATAGTAATAGTATAATAACAGTAGTAATAGTATAACCAAAATAATTGATCTAGGTTTCTTCTTACATTAAGTTTTTTACATTTTATCAATTAGTTTTATTAACATTTCTATAATAAGTTATATAAAATATGAAACTTCATTGGGTTTGCTTGCATTCTTTTTAATCTGATAAGTTTCCTTTTCTGTATGGTTACCTAAAAGAAGAGTGATTTGGTAAACTGAACATATCAGAGAGAATAACTAAAATAATTTTTGATGGTTGCATTTGTAGCCTCTTCTTGAATTTTGCCAGCTTTGTAAGCTTAATGGCCAACAGATGGAGCTGGGTTAGCATCTTACTGCTACTTATGGATGCAGGAATAGAAGACTTAGGAGAGAGGATAGTCAAATGAGAGAAGGAAATATGTTGATGAGCAGCAAGGTTTGCAAATGCTGCAAAACTTGCAAGCCAGGTAGAAGTGAGCAATTTGTTAACCTTGGCATATTTTCATAGTAAAATTTATAAATGTAGCTGTCCAACAAATTGTAGAGTATAGAAAATGTAATACAGAAATGTATATCTGTCAAGTTATATGTAAGTGATAGAACAAAGCAACTTAACTCAGTGAGTTACAGGTAGCCCTTGATTTACGTCACAATTTTAGGTCAAAGGTTTAGTTGCTAAGCAAGAGCGCTGTCAACTGAATTTTGCCCCATTTTACAACCTTTCTTGCTACAGTTGTTAAGTGAATCACTGCAGCTGTTAATTAGTAACTTGCTTATTAAGTGAATCTGGCTTCCCCATTGACTTTGCTTGTCAGAAGGTCACAAACATGACAAACAGATCCTCATAAACATGATCCCGTTGCCAAACATCTGAATTTTGATCATGTGACAAAAGGGACGCAGCAACAGTCATAAGTGTGAAAAATGTTCATAAGTCAACTTTTTTCAGTACCATTGTAACTTTGAACGGTTACTAAACGAATAGTAAGTTGAGACTACCTGTACTTTTTCCCATTTTTACCAGAGCAACTGTTAGTAATCTTTCAGAAAACTGAGAAGTTTAGTTTGCCACTAAATTTTGGATTTCTGATTTTTGGAGGCTTTGTTTTTAAAGAAAAAGTGTAATTCTATTCCAGGATCCTCTTTTATGATCCTGTAGTCCATAGTAGAATAAAAATATATGGCCAGTTGTTTGTTAGAAGTATTAAAATATGTTGCTTTACGATTAAGGCCTATACAGATGCAATGCTATTTTTTAAAAGAAACTTCCTTTTTGATCCAAGATTAATCACGAAGCTAAAGCATGGTTATCATGACAATAGCAAACACACTGTATCTCTTAAATATAATTATATGTATATGGGTCTGGTATGTTTTAAAGAAAATCAGGAATAAGGGAAAATGTATCACTACTAAAATTTTCATGTATGAAATGTCTGCTGAAATAGTATCCAAAGACTGTAGTTTAGATTTTTATAGGGATTTGTATTATCATATAAAATACTATTCAGCATAATTTTGATTGGAGATAGTTTCTCAGATTCTTATTTGGAGATATTCACTGGGATTTTAAAAAGGCTTTATGAGTCATTCCCCGAGCCCCCCAGAAAATGGGTCTTGCAAAAAGCACCAGCTGCATCATTCAGTAAAAAAGATAATTGGAAAGGAAATGGAAATAATCTTGACCATGAGTTACACAATTTTAGTAGTATGTAAACAAAATGGCAGTGGAGAAGAGAGGGCTTGCACCTCTTCCCACTAGATTTTTGAATTTCACAGGAGGTTTCAGTGAGACCTAGATTTTATCTCCTGGAAAATTTAAGTTCCTTATTGTTTGAAAGGGAAAAGAAATCCTATCCAATGTGTTAGGTTATTGAAAAAGTGCAGTAGCCCATCTTATCCCACTGCTACCCTCCCCAGAAAGAAGCAAAGGAATCAGTTCTCTTCAGAAAGTAAAAAGAAGCATAGCTGCTCATCCCTTAAAGATGTCATCAATTCAGTTCTAATGCATTGTCAGAATATTTTGAGAATGAAAAGAAGTTTTTTGCAAGTAGGATTTCTTGGAGTATAGGGAGCAAGTCAGTTGTCTATAGCAAGGAAACAAATGAATGTATTAAATTTGCACTTGCTATTTGGCCATATTAATACTTCCTGTATTAGAAATAAACAACATGGTATCTTTCAAATTATACTGAACTACAAACTCCAGTAAGTCAATTTGGCTAGTAGTATGGATGATAGGAACTAACTTTGTTAATAAGGCAGGCCTAGAAATCTCCCCATTTGTATCCTCATTCTTTACCATTACACCAAACTGGGTTCTCACTGTGTATTTTACTACAATACAAAATCTTGTCTTTTAGTACGTATCTTTTGTCTCCCAGTTGTTAAATATATAGGAACCAAGTTCAGACCTTGGATTACGCAATCAACCTGGGAAATACTTTGAAACCCTTCAAAACCCACTATTAGATATAGAAATATAGTTTAACTTGCTTTATCAAGATACTTTTCTGATAAGCATTATAAGGTAAAATATTATTTATGAAGATTGTCGAGAAGAAGTAATTATGATCTTCATTATGCTTTTTTTGTTTCTCTCCACTGTACCTCTTAGATCATTACATCCCAGCATTAGCATGTTCTTCTTGTACATTTAGGTGGGGTCTTAATATTCTTCAGTATACTTGCTATGTGAAATTACTACTATAGCAGTGATAGCCTTATAGATACAGTATTTTAATGGATATATGTTTGTGAATATTTAAGAGGTTAACTGAGAGGCTCTGATATGAGTACTGACATTGTGGCCTTATACTTTTGTTATACCTTTGTAGTGTTTTGTGGTTGTGTCTCTTTAATGCAGTCTGTGTTCATGTTCAGTGAGGGAGTTTTGAAATAGAATTGTTCTTAATTCTAGTAGAAGAGAATATATGTAGCTGAGATTTGAACTGTGGAGTCCTTGGTGCTCTCTTGAGCTTGGTTGTTCATAGATATTTCATTACCCAACTAGCTAACATCATCAGTGACTAATTATATAACAATATCTCATCTAAGTATTGTACTGCAACTATACTGCAATCAATATTTGGTTATTTAATGTATTTATTAATTTTTTTGCCACCTATCTCACCAAAGTCCTCGACAGTAGACTATTCATTCAGTGACCATTTGAAATTCCAACAATGCTGAATGAATGGTGGTTAGAACTGGTCTTCAGAGTTTTGGCACCCACTGCAATCATAGGATCACTATTTGCAAACTTTTTTGCTGGCTTCCCCAGAAAGTCAATGGTGAAAGTGGCAGGGAATGTTGCAAATCATTAAGAGTAAGTCTCCCCTCCCTGCACACCCTCTCCCAGTCTACCCGCGCCTCATATTGTGTTGGCCACTGCACACTGCCAAGCTTCACCACACTTCTCTTGCATTGTTGTGCATCCTTCCTAACCCACACTGCGCCTACTTTAAATACCCCTGTGGTTCTTTCATGCACTCTTCCAGAACCTTGTTATCTTTTCTTGCATCCCCATATACCAGACATCTTCATTGACCCTTGCTGTGCCTCCCTCTCACCCTCACACACTTCTTTGTGCCTTCCCCCACTTGGCAACAGCCAGTTACCTGCCTGCTGGCCTGCTTGCAATCCACCTGCAACTTTCAACTTCCTGCAGTCTTATTCACTGGCTTGCTTGTGGAAAACTGGGAGGAAGTTGCTTCATCTTAAAGCTGTGATATTCAGTTAATGATAACTGAGTCTGCACTAGGAATGCGGTCATGCTTTATGATCACATCTCTTAACAATGGAAATTACAGTCCCAATTGCTGGTATAAGTTGTACAGCAATAATAAATATTATTGCCTTTGTCAAGTATATCACCAATTCACTTTACTACTGATGATGGCATTCTTTATTTGAAAGCAATATTAGTCCCCATGGACAGCATACCAGTTAGAGAACTCCCATGTACCAAAAGATGAACTCGTGAGTTACATTTCCAGGTTATTTTTCCTGATGCGTAATGCTATGATACTGTTCACCACACCAACTTACTTTTTGGGGGTTTTTTTGATATGTGGACACACTTTTAAAAAACCATTGGTTTGTAGTCCATATCATTACTTTGAAATCTATATGAAATAAATGTGATGTTGGTGGCTGGTAACACACACCTTTCCTTGCAGACCATTTCTGCCATGTTTCTTTGTAGAACAGATCTGTAAAATATGAAAAGACGAAGCAGAGTATCCCACCTGGAAGCTGTGCATATAAGATTAATCAACACATTCAGGATAGATACCATAAACCACAGAACGGAAAATCTGATGGAACCACCTTTTAAAATGCCAAGTTGTACAAGTTGTACAAACCTCAAGATGGAATTCGAAGTCATAAGATCACAACAGAAACTCCGCCCCTATCCTTTAATCCAGCTTGCCTTAACTTCACGTGGAGGGGGAAATTCTCAGGGCCTTTAGATGTTTTTAACTATATAGACAGATTTGAATTTGGTAAAGTGATATCTGATTTATTTTCAGTGCTACACTATAAAGCTTTACATTCATGACAATGCTTTGTATTTGGTCCAGAAGCTTCTTGATAGCTAGAGCAGTGCTTTCCTAAGCAATGATACCCTCAGTAGCAGGTTTAACCTGCCACCTACCTAGACACTTTGGATTTGCTGTCGATTCCTTGTCATCTCCAGAGACTTCCCATATAGTGTACATTATGAAAATCTAAAATAGTTTTGATCAAAATGAATTATCATCTGCAAGGCAACTTAGTTTAGGTATGCTCATAACTAATGCATCAGCCAAAGCTGAGCAAAAGCCAGCATTATTGTAGCTTCCATCTACTCTTTTAAGCAATAGACATTGACCAAGACCATCAACAGGTGATAAACCAACTTCTTCAGAACAAACATAACCAGAATGATTACCAAAACAGATGTTTCTAGATATTTAATAATATACAGCAATTCAGTTTTGAAGGATTAAATTTGACCTTATTTCACCCTTTCCACACCACTATAGATACAGGCTTAACCTTAGACAGATCTTTGGCTTAACATGAGGTGATGATGTGCAGCTGAATATCTTCAGCATGTGCAGCTGAATATCTTCAGCATACTATTGAATTGTCACCTAAACATCTGGAAGACTTCTTTCTACTGCTTCATATAGAAGTTAAATAATAGGGAAGAATATTGAACCTTATGGCATACTAGAACAATCACATCTTTGAGCACCCATGACTAAAAAGTTACACTGGACCCCTTTCTCAGGGCATGGAAATATCTTATGGAACTTCGATCTTGTGAGTTCTATCACAAGCAGAAGCTCCAAGATACTGTTATGTCCAGGAGCTGATGAGGGCCATTGCTGGGCAGCTAGCATTCAGTACACTAGAAGTGAGTTTAATCTATCCGAACAGTGCAGTTCTCTTAAATATACTCAGATGCAAATCGGGGCATTCTCCCTATCACTGCACTACTACCATCATAGTTAACCTTCCTCCCTAGCAGAGGAATTGCAGCTGCTACATAACTTGAAATACAGCTGGGGAGATTTCTGACAGTACTACATCCCCATTGTTGCCCAGCCAGATTTCAGTAATTTCCTCAAGCACATTTGTCTACCAACATGTCCTGGATGGATATGGTTTTGTTCTGTGCTAATGTTTGAGATAGATTTCTGGAGAATCATTAAATGCTGATTAGTTGTAGGAATTTTAATTACTATATTCTGAGGCTGTATGCTTTTGAATAACAGATTTTAGAGAGATAGTACTGTTGTTTTTCTACTTTGTTAAGAGTTCCTGGACAGATGTTGTCATGATTGGGAATTATCTCATTCATAAATAATGTAATAATTTTATATAAAAATGATTTCTACTTACTGTAACAAAAAGTTGTATACTATCAGAAAATTTTATTTGTGAAAAAGTTTCAGCAGAATGGTTGTTTTTACTTTGAAGCAATACTCTATTCACACTTGTTTATCCTAGAAGTGATAATACTGTAATATCCCTTTCCATTTATTTATGTTCTTTCAGTAGGACCTGCTAAAATATACTTAGAAACACTGATTATTAAAATTTTAATCATTAGAACAGCAATATAGGGAGAATATTTGTAGCTCAGGGTTGACATCGAGAAGTCCTTTGATGTTGTTTGAGTTTGACTGCTAAGCTTGAAGAGCATCAAGGACCTCAATATACACATAAGTACTTGATGCAAACAAATGAACTGCAGGTTGAAATTAAAAATCTCAGAGTAATAACAGTTCCTGATCCCATCTATGGGCAAAGATTGGGACCAATCTGATCTCCAGTGGTGAGGTACTTCACAGAGCAAGCTCCATGACTGTGCTATGATTCATACTGCTCACTTTTGTCCTTGGACTTGGGAAAAATATTAGGCAGGAAGGCATTATTCTTACTACAGGAGAATGCTTTTGAGTCTGCTTCTGAAAATAATACGATATTATCAGATTCCTATCCTTTCTTCCTATCATCATTTCATAAAAGAAGACATTACATCAAATCCTAGAAGTATACGAAAAGAATAATTTGAAATAGGCTTGTATTTTGTAAGAGGAAAGGCTTACAAAAGGAAGCCCACTTCCTAATGAGAATCATAGTAATATGACTCAAATATATTTAGTAATGGTGTGTAGTTCTTCAAATGTAAGTGATGCTGTTAGTTTTTCAATAAAAATAGCATAACATTATTATCCATACATAGGCTTGCATGATCGTTTGAATTTTTCCTCCTGAAAGAAAGCATAGAATTAGTCCTGCAGCCTCTACATAGTGACATTATTTCAACTGCATATGAAAACCAAGTGGAAAAATTCGGTAGAGTTATTTCATATAAACATTGACTTCGGGTCTTTATTTTTGAGATAACTTATTATTAAATACTTAAACTTCATTAATTCCATTTAATCCACCCGGACTATAAATCCTCTTAATTCTTTTCAAGTTTTCTTGTCTTAACATCATAGGTTATATAAAACAATTATTGTATCATGGAGACAAGCTGTAGAGTCTGCAATTAGGCTGATATTAGTCAATGGACATCAAGCTGCAGTTGGATTGTTGTCAACTGAGTTCCTTTTTGAGATATTTTTAAGCTTATGTTTCTTGAATTAGATTAAATATCTGGGCTTGGAAAATATTATAGTTTTATAATGTTGTAATCTACATTCAGAGGTTTTATAAAAAATATATTTTGTTCCACTTTATTATACATTATAAAGTATGCCTTTTTCTGGCTTCCTGGAAATGATGGCTTAAGACAATAAATTGACAAAGCACAAAAACATCTTTTCTAACATTGCTAGCATACACCCATGATACCCACCTATCCCTTTGTTCTGTCTGATTTTTAAAATTATTAGGAAGCAATAAACGAAACTTTAGTTAGTTTAGTAAGTAACTTTTGTGCTTGAGCATGATTCATTTTTAAATAAGATTCTTTGCCCAGATAATAGCTGTTTTGTGAGACAGTCTTCTGACTGATCTGAAATTGTAAATTTGCCATTGGTCCAAAAATTATTTTTAAATCCTGGATGATAGAATCTTCAATTTAAATTGAAGTTACTTGGCAACTATTCTGCAAAAACCAGAATAGCAGCAAGAACTGTAAACTCATGCAAGTTTTAAGTTATTTACTTAAGTTGCTCAGTTTCAAATCTTTGTGATCCATTGGACCATAGTCTGTTAGAACTATTGTATTTATGAATATTTTAGTTTTGATCAAATTGATCTGTCAAATATTTTGAGCAAGACATTTTTCCTATACCAGACAAAGGTACGGAATCAATATATTGCTTTAGGTCCATTTTTTGGTCTTAGAAGGCAAAAAGAGACTGTGGTGAGTGACCATGTCTTTAAGTGGAACTGCCAGCTAGTATGAACTATATGAGCTGAGCCTAGTGTTTATCTATGTAAAAATACTACTTCTTGGCTCCTTAAAGAATATTGGGAATTGATCACTGTCTAGTTGGTAACAAGTATGAATACAGTAATTCTCCACTGAGCCAAGGGAGAATCCAGGTTGGGTTGTCTCAAGCCTCATAGCTCTACAGATCGAGTTGAAAAACTGAGGACACCCCTGGCCCCCTGGTAATGTCCCCAGTTTTTCACTCGGTCTCAGCTCATTCAGATCACCCTTCCAGGGCTCTGAATTGTTGGAATTGTTGAAGAAATTGTTTGAATTATTGAAGAATATTTCTACTCCTTGGATTCTAGGTTTTTTTGTTGGCATTAGGAGAAAGGTTTGACATTTTTTGTTTTTTGCGCCTTTTAATTTTTCTCTTAAATTTGGCTTTTTTTTTGCTGGTTACTGTTTTTTGTTTGGCTTCTGGTCAGATTGAGGATGGAGAGTGCTCCTGAGAGTCCGTGTGGCCCAGGCTGGGGCTGGAGTCAGTACCAATAATTTGGTCTGTCTCCAAAGCCGTTATCCTTTGATTCTGATAGTTGCGGCAGCCGCGAAGCTTCAGACTGCCTTTTTGCGTGGGCGGCTGTTTCCGACCTTCGGGATAATCCTGCAGTTTGCTCTAGGATTGTTGTGGTTTGGGAGTTTCTCCTACGAGCTGCTCGGAGCATCCAAATGAGTGGGTTGGTTCAGTCTTCCTTCTGATAGGCTGAGCTTGAAACTTCGGAACTCTCCTCCTCCTCCATGGGACTCCTCCCTAGCGTTCCCCAGTTTTAGCTCAGCCTCGTCTGAATAGGTTGTGTTTGTGTTACTCAGGTCGAAGCAGGTGAATTCTTTAATTTCACCAATTCTCATTTATCTCCTTTCTTATTCCTTCAGTGCCTTTTTATTTAACCTTTGGGGTTTTTTCTCTTCTTCCGTTTTGGATTTCGGTTTGCTTTCATTAATATTATTTTTTTCTTTTTATTGGGCATAGAGAGCACAGATCCCTCAATTCTCCCTTAGGGAGATTCGGGATTCTTCCTTGCTGGGGAAGTGCTTGCTGCGCATCCCCTCTTTAAGCAGAGTCCCTGGGAATGTCGTTTTTCCAGCCCCCTCCCCCGCCGCTTCCCCCCTGCCGTTCGATAACAGACTCAGCTATCCGACCTGCCAGCCTCTAGGCGGCCTCCTGAAGCCACCTTCATTCCGACTGCGGCGGGTCTCCGCCAGGAGTCTTCTTTACCTGAGGAGATCTCTGCTCAAATGCAAACATGGATAGAGGTGGCGATCAGGCAGGGGATCGCTGCCGGCTTACAGCATGTGGTCATGACCCGGCATCAACCTGCTCCTGTTGACCCTGAGACCTAGTCGCTTCAGTCTCTAGTCAGGTCGGAACACCACGCTGATCAGGTAATCCCTTCTGAGGATATTCCTATGCAGGATCCACAGGGGGGGATCTAGACATGGAGGCTGAGGAACTGTTTCAAATGCAACACTTAGACCAAAGTGATCTAGAATCCCTTCACAATTCCGAACATTCGTTATGTGAACCGGATCTTTCAGAGGGAGGGATGTCTGAAGATGAGGAGCTCTCCCCTGATCAATCTGTTTTTACTGGGCAGTTTCAACCACAACTATTTAAATCTCTCCTGTTTAAAACAAAAAACACAGGCAGGCATTGACACAGCAGTTCCCCCCGTGTCTTCTGCAGAGGAGGGCCCTCAAGATCTCTTATTTAATCAGCCCACAGTTCAAGCTGAGGTGATACCAGTCCCTCACATGTTTATGGACCTAGTTCAGAAACAGTTCCGTTCCCCTGCAACATGCCCAGCTCCTACGGGTTATGATAGGAGATTCTTTAACATGGCTCCAGAGTACCTCAAATTGTTAGATACCCCGGAGATCGATGATCCCATAGTTGGGCTCGCCTCTTCTTAGATTCCCAGTGAGTCACTTGAGGCCTTAAGGCCTGAGGATAAAAGGGCTGAAATAGCACTACGCAAAGCCCGTCACTCAGATGCCTGGGCCATCAGAGCAGCTATGGCTGCTTCCTTTTTTAACCAGGCTTCACTTAGATGGCTAAAGCAGCTTCGACAACACGTCCCCAGCTCTAATATTAGGGCCCACCAGGACATAGCTAAGCTTACAGCGGCTGCAGAATTCTCGGCCAATGCGACCTTTCATTCGGTCAATTTCTCCACCAGGGCCATAGCATCCCATCTCTCTGCAAGACGCCTTCTTTGGCTCAAGCTTTGGCAGGTGGACATCAAACACAAATCCAAACTCGCTTCAGCTCCTCTCCTGAGTGATAGACTTTTTGGTCCCTCCTTAGATCCGCTTCTCATTGAAACCCAGAATAAGAAAAAGATTTCTCCGACCAGATCCTACGTTTATTCCAAAGATTAATTCTGCTTTTCATAGGGCACAGGAGTTAGTGTTATCAAATTTCTGTCCTCACCCTTCCCAGGGGTTGGAACACCAGTGGCATAAGCTGGATGTCCGACGTGCTTTAAAAGTCTACATCCATCACACGGCTTCCTTTAGAAGGACCGAAGCCTTGTTTGTTGTTTTTCTGCCTCACAATCAGGTTACTAAAGCATCTTCACCCACCATTGGTCATTGGTTGCGAGCGACCATTGCGAAAGCTTATCAAGCCCAGGCCCTAGCAGTACCCAGGGGCATCACAGCTCACTCACACGCAGTGCAGCAACCACAATGGCTTGGGCCACTCAAGCTCCCATCACGGACATTTGTCGGGCTGCTACATGGGCGTCTCCCTCTCCCTTTATCAGGCATTATAAGATTGATGCCTTTGCATCATGGTAGGAGGGTGCTACAAGGAGTTGTACAGGACTGGGACAGACTCCAGGTCCAGACAGCATCCCACCCATAGTACAGGCCAAGCTTTGGTATGTCCCACTCATTTGGATGCTCCGAGCAGCTCATAGGAGAATAGGCGTTGGTTCTTACCTGATATGCCAGTTCTCTTCGAGCTGCAAGGAACATCCAACCCCACCCTACTTTGTTATTGCTGTCTGTTTTCTTTTTCCTTCCATCTGGGGGAGTCCTGTTTTCGACCAAGATGACATAGTAGTTCTTAGGAAGTGTCACCTGCTTTCTACTGCGATCTTTGCCAAAACTGGGGAATGCTAGGGAGGAGTCCCGTGGAGGAGGAGGAGCGTTCCGAAGTTTTAAGCTCAGCCTATCAGAAGGAAGACTGAACCAACCCACTCATTTGGTTGCTCCTTGCAGCTCGAAGAGAACCGGCGTATCAGGTAAGAACCAACGCCTAGTCTGTCACCTGGATATTAGATCCAGACCCCCTTTACCAGTAACCAGAGCACCGTGGCAGCTTGCGAGACGCTTAAGCCTGCCTGGAGCTAATGGAGGTACAGCCAGCACTTTGGCTCACAAGTCGCTGATCTGTCTGGGCATAACATTATCTAGTTTTAAAAGGTCCATTTTTCCCCCTTTGACTTTTAAACTGCCTAACTTGTGGAACTGTGCTGAGCTAATTACCACTTCTTGGTCACCTTTGCCTCCTGAAGTGGTGGACAGCTGCTTTAGCCAGAACAGTTAGCCTTGAGCTAAATAATTTTCAATTTATTTTTAAAATATTTAAACTGTCACTGACAGTTGCTTTTAGTAGGCTCAAAATGGTGGCTAGGGGAGCTGATCATGAATTGTCAGCTCCTCAGCAGAGTAGAGAGAGAGCTACCAGAGGATCAGGTAAACCCAGGCCTGCTGGTTTAGAGGCAGCAGCCAGAATTAGAACCAGGGCCTAGCTCCTGAAAGACCTTCTAGGACAGAGGAGGGACAGGCCAGGCTCAGACAGAAGTCCTTGGATAAAGAATTCGGCAAGACTCTGAGGGCTGACAGATTCCCCATGAAAGGATGCAGCAAGACCAATTGGCAAATAATAGACATCACCCAGTGGCTCAGTTAATCAAGATTCGCAGGGAAACCTCCAAATTATGGCAGAAGTTGCTCATTCTGTTTCTGAGCAGTCTGAAGGGTTTATGGCAGCTGGACTGGGAGGACAACTCTCCAGCAGAGCAAGATTTGTGCCTGAAGCCACTTTTATGCCTACAGCTGTAGGACTTCACCCTGAGGAGACCCAGACTCAAGAGATGCCAGCCTTCATGAGAGCCTGGATCTCACAAGCCATTAGGCAAGAAATTCAAGCAGAATTGAACCAGCAGCGCCAGTTGTCATCTTTGAACGCTGACAGAGGCATTCCTCAGGTTCATTGGCAACACTCGGGGGAGCAGCTGACCTACCACAGAGCGTTCTCCATTGGGGAGGAGCCAATCGTATGTTTCCGATATAGATCTCCCACCAGAAAGGGACTTTTCAGAAGATGAGATAGAGGCAGCAGGCACCCCCTCATTTAGGGGCCTTTTCCAGCCGGCTCTATTTAAGACTCTGCTGGTTAAGGCTAAGAGCATGGCCCATCTAAAGAAGGACACGGTCACCCAAGATCTTCCCCCTGAGGGAGAGGAGCAGGAGAATTATATCTTCACTGAGAAAATATCAGTGGTAGACACTGTTCCTGTGCCCCAGATGTTTTTTGATGTGATCAAGAGGAAGTGGGCCTCCCCGGGTGTACACTCTCCCTAGTGGGTTGGAGATGACTCTGTTTAATGTAGACCACGATCTTTTGGACATCATTGAGGTGCCAAAGGTAGATGGCCCAGTAATGGCTTTAGCATCCTCATCGGTCATACCACTAGATGAGGAGGACGCATTGAGGGCAGAAGACCAGAAGGAGGAGATATCTCTCTGCAGGGCTCAACAGACTGATGCCTTGGCCATTAGAGCATCCACAACTGCATCCTTTTTCACACTGGCCTCTCTGCAGTGGCTGAGGCAGTTGCAGGGCAGAATTCCACCTGAGGACCTTAGGATGCATCTGGATCTAATAAGATAATAGCCGCAGCACAATTGACAGCAGATGCCATGCTCACTGCAGCAAAATTTTTTGTTGAGGGCTATTTTCTCTTCTGTAACAGCATGTAGGCTTCTTTGGCTACAAAATTGGCAAATGGACTCTAGGAACAAATGGAAGCTGGTGTCAGCCCCCTTTAAAGGGGAAAGGCTTTTTGGGGAGTCTCTGGATCCCTTTTTAATGGAGACCAGAGACAAGCGAAAGATCATCCCTTCTCAGGGGAGGCATTTTGATTGCCTCCCTTTGCCCTATTTCAGGAGGGCCTCCTTTAAACGGAGAGGCTGGGGCAAGCTTTCCCCGTCAAAATAGGCCCTTCTCTTCCTCTCAAACCAATAGACCGGCCTTTGCGGCCAGAGACCATCAGAGGCCAGAGGGCAAGAGGTCCTTCTGGGGATCTGATAGGCCATTTAGATGCAATAAGTGACGTCAGAGACATCTATCCCATAGGTGGCTGTCTTGGTCCCTTCTGGCAGAAGGGGGAAGAGACCACGATGGACACTTGGGTCCTGGCAACTATAAAATCAGGGCTCTCCCTGGAATTTCTTTCCTCCCACCAAAAAAGCTTTTGTGTGCTGCCACATCTCCAAGGACCCGACAAAGAGGGCACTGATGGAATTGGCGATCCAGCATTTGCTGGATATCCATGCCATACATCTGGTTCCAGGGAACCAGAGGGGACAGGGTTTTTATTCACTTTTGTTTGTCATCCCAAAGGCCTCGGGGGGTAGGGGTGGCAGCAAGCAGTTTTCAACTTGAAAGGGCTCAGCAGGCATCTTGATATACTGAAGATTCAAGATGCACTCCCTTCACTCAATCCTTGAGGGGATTTGGAAAGGAGACTTCTTGGCTTTGGTAGACCTGACGGAGGCCTATCTCCATGTGCCCATCCATTCAGACCATTGCCAGGTCTTGAAGTTTTGCTATGGTGGCCACTACTTTCAATACAGAGCTCTTCCGTTCGGCCTGGCATCAGTCCCGTGGACATTTACCAAGCTCCTGGTGGCTGTAGCAGCATACCTCAGGTCCATATCCATAAGGATCCAGTGTTATCTGGAAGACATCCTGATAGAATCCTCTTCCCGATCCCAGACTGAGGAGGATTTAATAACAACAATCAGGATACTTCGGGAGCACGAGTTCTCGATAAACCTGGACAAATGCCATCTGGTCCCATCGACTCATCTCTTCCATTTGGGGACAATCATAGACCTGCTGGCGGGACAGATCTTCCTCTCCCAAGAGCATTGGGACAGCATAAAGGCTGTAACAACACAGATCTTGTCTTCCAGAGAAGCACCTATCATCTTGCTCTCTCAACTTCTGGGCAAGATGATCTCCTGCATCAGCATTGTTCCCTGGGCCTGCTTCCATGCTTGGAGTCTGCAGTGGTTCCTGTTCTCCTATCAGAAGGCAGACAGGCAACTCAGTAACGAGAGTTCAAGTGCCACTGGCGGTACTCCGCTCATTCCATTGGTGGCAATCCTGGGTCATGGATCGGGGTGCTTGTATAGGGAACCCCATAGGACTTCCATCACCACTGATGCCAGTCTGTATGGTTGGGGAGCTCACCTAGGAACCCAGGCGGTAGTCAGGGAAGAGCTCGCCACAACATAAACTGTCTAGAGCTCAGGACTGCCTGCTTAGGTCTCAAGGGTCTAAGGCAGGAGGTGGCGGGAAGACACATCCTCTTCATGGACAATGTGGCCATCAAGGCCCACATAAATCGCCAGGGGGGCACTCGCTCCAGATCCCTGATGCAGGAGGCGATTCAATTGTGCCAGTGGGAGGAGAGACACCTGTTATCGATATGAGCAGAACATATCTCGGGGGTTTCCAATGTATAGGCAGACTGGTTGAGCAGGGCCACGGTTGACAGTCAGAGTGGCAACTTGCATCCCAGTCTGTTCCAGAAGATGTTGGAACGGTTCAGCTGACCGATTCTGGATCTCCTTGCCTCTCCAGAGAACTTGTAACTCCCAAGGTTTTTTGCAAGGTTTCCAGCACCAGGGCAGAAGGGGTCAATGCTCTCCGGTGCAGGTGGCCCCAGGGGCTATTCTATGCCTCCCCCTTTTCCTGATCCCAGGGACAATCAGAAAGGTACTGATGGAGAGGGCGGAGGTTTTGTTGGTATCCCCTTACTGGCCCAGGGGACCTTGGTTTGCCGATCTGGTAGGCCTGTCGGTCGCCAGACCTTGGAGAATTCCCCTGGACAGAGTCTTACTCAGCCAGAGTCCAATCGAACATCCAGAGCCAGAATGGTTCCAGTTGACTGTCTGGCGCTTGAGCGGAGGCTCCTGAAATGGGAGAAGTTTTCCAAAAAGGTCATTTAGACAATCCAGGCGGCCAGACGACCTTCCACGATCAGAATATACGATGCCACATGGAAGATTTTCTGCGTTTGGTGTGCCGGCCACTGATTGGAGCCCACGTCGATGTTGATGGCAGATGTGTTGGAGTTTCTGCAAGACGGTTTGGACAGAGGTCTCTCCCCCAATACCTTAAAGAGACAGGTGGCTGTTTTGGCTTTGGTGCTTTCATTTGAGGACTCAAACACTCTTGCCCAACACCCCAGGGTGAGAGCCTTCCTTTGGGGAGTCACAGATTTGAAGCCACCGGTGGTTCACCATTACCCCACCTGGGACTTGCCGAAGGTCTTGCAGGCTCTAACTTCTTCTCCATTTGAACCTTTGTATGAAGCCAGCCTGCGTCTACTCATGTGCAAGGTGTCATTCCTAGTGGCCATCAGTTGGCGGTTGGCGGCCATATCAGTTAGAAAGGACCTTTGTGTTTTTCATGTGGATAGGGTGGTTCTGCGGTTGGATCCTACCTTTCTGTCCAAGGTGAATTCCTTATTCCATCATTCACTGGAGTTGATTTTTCTGACTTTTGCCCAGAACCTAAACATGCTTTGGAGAGGAAATGGCACACCTTGGACATCAAGAGGGCCCTCCACATTTACATCAACCAAACCTCTTCCTTCAGGAAGACCGAGTCCCTTTTCGTCTCCTTTCAGCCATCAACTTTGGGCCGCAGGGTGACACCTTCCACTGTGGGTCGCTGGTTCAGAGCCTGTATTGCTAAAGCCTATGAGTTGCTGGCTCTTCTTGTGCCCAGGAGAATCACCATGCACTCTACCAGAAGTGCGGCGACTACTGTGGTCTGGGCAATGCAGGCATAGGTTCTAGACATTTGTCGAGCGGCAACATGGTTGTCTTTGACCCCATTCATCAGACATTATCGGATTGACTCTTTTGCCTCAGTGGAGGCAGCCTTTGGCAGGCGAGTCCTGCAGGATATACGTGTAGAGACGGGGACCTCAGACCAGACCAATTGCCGCCTGTAGGACAGCCAACTGCCAATTTCGTTATGTCCCAGCCTGGATTCTCCCTTTGGCTCAGTGGAGAAGCGGCACTGGTCCTATCTGATACACCTCTTCTCAGGGAGTCCAAGGGAGAATCCAGTCCCACCCTCAAGTCTGGTTAGAGTCAGGAGAGGGATTTTCATCAAGAGAACTATCAGAGGAGGAGGGACAGCGGAATTCGCTTCAACTTTGTTCAGAACTGGGGACCATTACCGGGAGGGGTTGTCCTCAATTTTTTAACTCGGTCTGTAGAACTACGAGGCTTGAGACAACCCAGCCTAGATTCTCCCTTCGACTCCCTGAGAAGAGGCATATCAGGTAGGACCAATGCCCCTTTCATGTTATTTCATAGCCTAATCATTACTTTTTAAAATTCTTTCAATCCCACAGTAATAAACAGTTTCTATTTCTGCTGAACATATTTTTTGAAGTAACATTTTTGTACCCTCATAAAACAAACTCAGTGCAAGAGTATTTATGGATTATTTATGGATTTATGGAGTAGCAGGTTATGATGAAGCGCCGGAAAAGACGCCTAGAGAGCAGTTGGAGGGCTAGCCGCTCTGGGTCTGACCGAACACTATTACGATCTTATATCAAGACGTATTTAGTGGCGATAAGGATGGCGAGGAGGTCTTACCTCTCCACCCTTATTGCGTCCGCGGAAAACCGCCCAGCCGCCCTGTTTAGGGTGACCCGCTCCCTCCTGGAGGTGGGAGCGCGGGAGGACCCCTTGTAGGGACGGGCTGAGGAGTTTTCTAGGTTTCTGCAGGACAAAATCGCTCAGATCCGGGACGAACTGGACTCCGACTGGGCATCTCCGGGCGGGGGGGCGGGGGTGGATATCGGTGGGGTCAATTGGGTTGAGTTCGATCCTGTTACTGTGGAGGACGTGGACAGGATACTGGGGGGACTGAATGCCACCACCTGTTTACTGGACCCGTGCCCCTCCTGGCTGGTCTTGGCCACTCAGGAGGTGACACGAGGCTGGTTCCAGGGTATTATAAACGCTTCCTTGAGAGAGGGGCTGTTACCCGCCGCCTTGAAAGAGGCGGTGGTGCGGCCCCTCCTCAAGAAACCGTCCCTGGACCCAGCATTGTTATCTAACTATCGTCCTGTCTCCAACCTTTGTTTCGTTGCGAAGGTTGTTGAGAGTGTGGTGGCATGTCAGCTCCCGCAGTACCTGGAGGAAACGAGTTATCTTGACCCCCTCCAATCGGGCTTCAGGCCCGGGCACAGCACGGAGACGGCGTTGGTCGTGTTGGTGGATGACCTCTGGAGGGCCCGGGACAGGGGTTGTTCCTCTGTCCTGGTCCTGTTAGATCTCTCAGTGGCTTTTGATACTGTCGACCACAGTATCCTATTGCGACGGTTGGAGGGGTTGGGGGTGGGAGGCACCGTGCTGCGGTGGTTCGCCTCCTTCCTCTCCGACCATTCGCAATTTGTGTTGACAGGAGGGCAGAGATCGGCCCCGAGGCCCCTACTATGTGGGGTCCCTCAGGGGTCGGTGCTCTCGCCCCTGCTGTTCAACATTTATGTAAAGCCGCTGGGCGAGGTCATCCGTGGCTTCGGGGTGGAGTTCCATCAGCACGCTGATGATACTCAGCTGTACATCTCCACCCCGGGCCACCCCAGCGAAGCCGTCGAAGTGATGTCCCGGTGCCTGGAGGCCGTGCGGAATTGGATGGGTCGTAACAGGCTTCGTCTCAACCCGACCAAAACCGAGTGGCTGTGGTTTCCTGCGCCCAGATACAGCCAGCTGGTTCCTTCGCTGGCCGTGGGGGGAGAGGTTCTGACCCCCGTGGAAAGGGCGCGCAACTTGGGTGTCCTCCTGGACGTACGGCTGTCTTTAGAAGAACACATTGCAGCCGTCGCCAGGGGGGCTTTTTATCAGATTCGTCTGATTCACCAGTTGCGGCCCTTTCTGGATCTGGGCGCACTTCGCACAGTCACTTCCGCCCTCGTTATCTCCCGCCTGGATTATTGCAATGCTCTCTACATGGGGCTCCCCTTGAAGAGTCTCCGGAGGCTACAGTTAGTCCAGAATGCAGCCGCGCGGGTGATCGTGGGTGCCCCTCGGAGCTCCCACGTTACACCGCTTCTCTGCAGGCTGCACTGGCTTCCTGCGGCCTTCCGGATACGATTCAAGGTGGTACTGATGGTATTTAAAGTGCTCCATGGCTCGGGACCTGGGTATCTACGGGACCGCCTACTGCCATCGTCTACCTCCCGCCGCCCAGTATGCTCCCACAGGGTTGCCCTACTTGGGGTACCGCCACCTGATCGTTGTCGGCTGGCGGCCCCGAGGGTGCGGGCCTTCTCTGTGGGAGCCCCCTCCCTGTGGAATGATCTCCCCCGAGAGACGAGCCATGACCGGACATCCTGACCTTCCGGCTCGCAGTTAAGACCCTATTTTTTTAAACAGGCTGGCCTTCCAGTTAGGGTTTTTGGGGTTTATACCTATTGGGTTTAGTTTTTAATCTTCTTTTAAATGTGTTATTAAATCCCGGATTTTTAAATGTGTAATTGTAGTTAGACCGGGATGCAGCCGGTTTATTCTAATTTAATTCAGTTTTAAATTTATTTTAAATTATATTTACTCTATGTATTTTTATGAGGGGCTAAAGTAACAAATAAAACGCACGCAACGTAATGTAAGCCAGCTATTAGCTCCTATTGAATCACATATTGAGATGTGCAGCAGTCATAAATGGATACAGGTGTTATCCTTTTTAGATTGCAGTTTTTTAGCCAATTAAATTGTAAAGACGAGAATAATTTAGTATACTTCAATTCCCACAAACTATTTTTTTTTGTAATTTTAGTATTATATAATAAATAAATAAACTTGGATAATACACCCCCGAATCCTTTTTGGAGAGGAGCGGATAAATAAAAAATAAAATAAATAAATAAATAAATGTTTATGGAATTACTTGGTACACTGTAAATGTAGTACTATTACCCACTACTATCTTGGAAATATGTGTGAGGTGGCATAGGAGTTAGTGCTCTCTCCATTTCTACAACAGATTTCAGCTAAACCTTGGTAAGACTGAGTGTCTTTGGATATTGGGGTCCTCTGGTTTTAGTATTATGCCATCTTTGATGCTGGATAGAGTTGCACTGCCCCAAAGAGATCCCGTGCTTAATCCTAAATTCATGACTCCTACTTCAGCAGCAGGTGGCAGTCATGGTTAGGAGGGTCTTTGCTCAGCTTAGTGTTATGTGCCAGTTGCACTCCTTCCTAGATTGAGGAACCCTATTCAGTCACTTGATATCCTAGTCACCTCTTGGTTGGACTACTATAATGTGCTGTACCCAGGGATGCCCTTAAGTATCTGCAAGCTTCAGCCAAGGCAGAATTCAGCAGCGTGAGCAATTATATGTTACCAGAAGAAAACAAGTTAACATCTGTGTTCCACAAGATGCATTGGTTACCAGTCTGTTTCCAGGTCCAATTTAAAATACTGCTCTTGACCTTAAAATCCCTAAATAGCGTGGGGCTGGGTTATTTGAGTAACTATCTTTCCCTGATTAAATCTGCCCATTACCAGATTTCAGTGAAAAGGGCATGTTGCAAGTCCTGGTGAAAAGGGAGTTTCATTTAGTGGGTCCTAGGGAATGGGTCCTTTCTGCTGTTGACCCCAATTTATGGAACATATTTCCCCGAATTGAAGCTGGCCTCATCCCCCAAAGCTGGTTGTGTCACAAGCATAGGTACTGATGAAATATTGAGATGGCTCTTGGGTAGTTAACACCTCCTTTGCTCCTAATCTCTTTTTATGCTGTTTTTGTGACATAATTTTAAAGTTAACTTTGTTTTTAACCTTCTTGTACACTGCCCAGAGTTACTTGATTGTATGATAAGAAGTTACATGTATATGACTTATAAATAAACAACTAAAAATAAACCTAACCAGATAGGTTTTCTCTCTCTTATTTTTGCATTTATTGATATTTCTTAATGGAAGACTTTCCTTTCATTCCCTTCCCAATATAAATACAATTGGTATGCATTTAACAAAAACAATTATTAAATGCATACAAAATATTCAGAAGGATTTTTCTTCTTCTGATCGCTCTTATTCATGCTCTATAATTGTCTCTGACATAACTAACAGGGAATGTCTTTACTTCTCTTTTATTGTGTTGGTGAGCTGCCAGCCAATAACCTTGTTCAGGGTAGCCAAATTCCCTGTTGGAAAAAGGCTATCAATTAAATGGCCTGTCTAACCACTGGGACCAATTTGCATTGCATAAAATTGCTCAGATTTGCCAGTTTCTTGGCATTTCTTGACATTTCATGAATGAAATCCTAGGACAACTGGAACAACATTGTGTTATCTGGAATTCATTCTGCAGTGGATAGGATGTTCTCCAATTTCTCTTCAACTACCCGTGTTTTAGATTTATTCCTCTCTCTGTTTCTTCACGCATTAAGGGGAGCTATGTAGAGTTGGTTCTCTGTGTATTAAGTTAATCCCTTGCTTTAGGAGGTGATAGTTCTAGAGTCTGAAAGGTGATGTACTTCCTGCCTAAAAGGCCACCTTAACTTGGTCATCTTTGATTATTAGTCCCATCTCAAACTCTTCTTGTGGAAAACTATTGGTCATTGGATACCTCCAAAGCACCCTAATCGATTATTGAATCTTATATAGTCTGGATTTTGATTGGAGTATGGGAGGAGACAACATTGGAGGGATTTCAGTGGAGGTTAAGTTCTCCTCCTAATCCTTTTAGATTCTTTGATAATCATCAAACAAAGATCCAGATATCTTTGTGGATCATGTGAAAGGGGTGGGAACGGAAAGAACTGTTTTATACAGTAGTAGTCTCATTCCTTCCACAGGGAACATTTGCAGGCTATTGTTTCTGAAACACAGTAATCATGCAGGCTATTTCTATACTATTTCATGGAGAACTACATGTCCTCTCTGTTTTGTTTTGTTTTGTTTTCGTTCAATATTAAATACAAATGTTGCTCAACTCCAAAATCACCCCTGAATTTCCACACTTAAAGGAGTAAGTATGGGCTAAACATCAGTTATCAGAGTAGGAAGCCACACAACAGTCATCTGAGTCTTGTCTGATTTTTTCAGTTTATTGCCCCTCATTAGTCCATTACCATGCTCTGATATTGATTCAAGTAATTCACTGCTTCACCCAGATTGAGTAAATTAGATAATATTCTTTAATATGAAAAATTCAGAGAAGCCACAGGGAGGGTCATGATTCAACTTCCTCAGAATAGAGCTGTAGTCTCCCATTCATACTTCACTCAAAGCAGCCAGTCAAGTAGGAGCCAAACCACCCTAAAACAGTGAACTGAACTCAGAAGATTTTCATGATGTAGGGTATAAAAAGGTTGACAAGTGAACTGTTAAATGCTATATATTTGAGCCTGTCTTCCCCTCGCATCATTAATTTTATTTCTGAGATCTCTAGATGTTTTTAAGCCTCTATAAGCTGCCCAGAGATGCTTGGCAAGTGGTATCTTGGAAACTGAATAAACAGAGAAATGAAGAATTGGATTGCATGTTGTTTTACACATAGATAAGGTGTTGCTATCCCAGAGGGGTCTTTGAGAGTTTATCCTCTTTTTGAAACATTTCTTATGAGCAATATTTTTATAGACATTTTATTAGGCCAATTGAAATGATGTGCAAACATTTGAGCTTCTGTAAATACATCCAGGCAAGATAATTTAAAATCCCACACTCAGGCTAAAGGAAAAAATAGTTAGTAGCACACCTTCATCAGATTCAAATATGGTAATGGCTTTGAGTTGCACCAAGGACTCTACCATGCTATTTGGAAAGTTAAATATTATATACAAGTTTCAATGAAACAAAATTGGATATGATTATTTTTTACTGGAAGGGCATACATGTTATTATCTCACCCATAAGTAGTCTTTCAAAGTTATTTTAGGGATGTGCATTGAATTTGGCCAAACCTTAGACTTCAGATGGAACAGACTATTCTCCATTGAGCTGCTCCGAGCATCCAGAGATTAGGAAGTGCCTAATCTCTGGTATGATAGGCTGAGCTTAATTAACAGGATGCTGTGGCTCCTCCCCGTCTGCTGCCCAGTGTCCCCAGTTTTTGCTCAGCCTTGGAGACAGTAGGCAGCATTTCCTTGCTTGGAGCAGGACAACTTGAGGTGATCAGTTTGGTCATTTTAAATTGAATTTCTTAAAATTGTTCATTTAAAACTGGTTTCTAACTGACTGCAATTGGGCTGAAGCAGTCAGGGCGATTGCGGATCATTAAAAATGTTCCGATCGTGATCGCGCTTATTTGGAATTTGAGTTCTATCATAGAGGAACACATTTTGGGGATGACAAACACGACAGCAGACTGGCTGAGCAGGGCCACAGTCGATCAATCAGAGTGGCGCCTGCATCTGAATCTATTTCAGGAGATGGTTCGGAGGTTTGATCTTCCACTTGTAGATCTGTTCGCCTCTCCCCAAAACATGCAACTCCCCAGGTTCATTTCGAGGTACCCATCTCAGGGGGTGGAGAACTTCAATGGCCTCCGTTGTCAGTGGCCCCCGGGTCTCCTCTACGCTTTTCCACCTATTCCTCTGATACCCAAGGTGATCCGGAAGTTGTTAGAGGAGAGAGCGGAATTGATCCTGTTGGCTCCACATTGGCCCAGGAGGACATGGTTTGTGGACCTCAAGAGGCTGTCTGTAGCCGATCCTTGGAAAATCCCACCTCAGAAGGTTCTCCTTACACAAGGACCAATCCAGCACCCTGAGCCTCAATGGCTACAACTAACCGCCTGGAGGTTGAGCGGAAACATCTAACTCAAGAGAAGTTTTCTGACAGGATGATCGCTACCATTCAGGTGCCCTGACGCTCTTCCACGAACCGCATATACAATGCTACGTGGGCCACTTTTTACAAATGGTGCACTAAATCTAGGATAGATCCGTGTTCAGCATCACCAGCACAAGTTTTGGAATTCCTGCAGGATGGTCTAGAAAGGGGACTTTCCCAAAACACATTATGGAGACAAGCGGCAGCTATTGCCTCGGTGGTGAGATGGGAAGGTTTACCATCTATTTCTCATCACCCAAGAATAAAGAGTTTCCTAAAGGGCGCCATGAATCTATGCCCTCCGACGATCCACCGTTATCCCACCTGGGATCTCAATAAGGTACTTTCAGCTCTCACTGGGAGCCCATTTGAGCCGCTGAGAATGACCAGCCTCCATTATCTTACTTACAAGGTGGTATTCCTTGTAGCAGTCACATCAGCTAGACGCATTTTGAAAATAGCAGCCTTGTTGGTCCGCAAGGACCTCTGTATCTTCCATGCGGACAGAGTAGTGCTTCGATCTGATCCCATATTCACTCCTAAAGTAAACTCGGCTTTTCACAGAGCACAGGAACTAATTCTCCCGAATTTCTGTCCCAACCCTTCTCGGGGCCTGGAGCAGCAATGGCACCGACTGGACGTCTGCAGGGCCATCCGCTTATACATTCACCAGATGGCTTCTTTTAGAAAGACAGAGGCTCTGTTTGTGTCCTTTCAACCGGCTACTCAGGGACAACAGGTGTCACCATCGACTATTGGCAGATGGTTGAAGGCAAGGATAGCCAAGGTGTATGAATCTCATTCATTACAGGTGCCCAGAGGTATCACTGTACATTCAACAAGGAGTGCGGCAACTTTGGCAGCCTGGGCCTCCCAGGCTCCTATCACTGAAATCTATAGAGCGGCTACATGGGCTTCTCCATCGCCTTTTATTAGGCATTACAAAATTGATACTTTTGCTTCCGCTGAGGCCTCCTTTGGTAGGAGGGTGTTACAACAGGTCCGTTCCGACAGGGAGAGAATTCCAAATCAGACGGGGACCCTCCCGTAGGACAGCCAAGCTTTGGTATGTCCCAATATCTGGATGCTCGGAGCAGCTCAATGGAGAAAGGGCAGTTGGTACTTACCTGATACGCCCATTCTCAGTGAGCTGCGACGAGCATCCAGCCCCACCCAATGTCCATCTGTTTGTTCTGCTCCGACCAACGATATTATTGTTATTGATATCTAATCTCAATTAGTTGTTATTAGTACGGGCAGGGATGCATCTCCTCGTCTTCGTCAAAAACTGGGGACGCTGGGCAGCAGACGGGGAGGAGCCACAGCATCCTGTTAATTAAGCTCAGCCTATCGTACCAGAGGTTAGGCACTTCCCAATCTCTGGATGCTCATCGCAGCTCACTGAGAACGGGCGTATCAGGTAAGTACCAACGCCCTGTCTAAACCTGCTCCATTCCAGTTCCAGACTCAGCTTCTGATCTGTATCTGCAGTTTAGAAATATTGTAGGATTAGATTGATGACTGCCTTTTATATTTTTGCTTCAGCTCCACTGAACTCTGGAAAAATACCACCATTTTCAAATGAACAACTTTTCATTGTATACTCATCCCTCAGTCAGACATTTGGCATGGGACTATAACTGCAATACATTTTTTCACTGTCTGTCTCAAAGGCATAGAGACATGCATTTAAAAAAGTGATTTTTTTTCAGAGAGAGAATAGGTCAAAACTCATGCTCCAATTTCTATACAATTTGGCATGCTTCATTGTTTCATAAACTTCTAGCCAATCTGCATACTTCCTGCTATTTTGCTGAAAAAACAAAAGTGACCATTCAAGTTTTTCTATTTTAGATTATGGATAGTGAACTCTTATTTTCCCTGTATTGTGCTCTGGAGCCAGACAGTGAGTCAGATAAAACTATTCTGGATTGTCCTGAACTGGGCTGCTTTCATAGCTTTGAATTAAGTGGTAATTTTCCAGGCATAATTTATTCATATAGCTAAATTTGCTAATAGTTCAGTAGATTGATTTAATAAAGCTCTTTCTGGTTTTATAAGTTGGAAATCATATTCATATGCACTTATTAGTAAATGGTTAGCACTTGATCTTAAATATTCCCTCAGAGTTACTATTTCCAAATTTAGATTCTAGTTTGGGCTATCTCATTTTCATTTAGTAATTGGGATATATTTACTTTGTGTTTTACTTTTCCACATCATTGTGCATATGCATTATAGTGCCAAGATCTACTGGTTTATACGTGATTTGCAGTATTGTTGCTGTATATATCCTTTTGTTGAAATAACTATTGTATAAATAGGCATTTGTGAAACACTGCACTGTACTGTACTTTTCTATTATCTTGGATAAAGCAGAGCATCAAAATGAAATAGCATATATTTTGTATTCAGGAACCATGAGGAGCCACTTGTTTGGGCACCTACAGAAATTGAATGAATGAATGAATTTATTTTGGAATTTAAAGCTTTGGCTGAGGAGAAATACTTCAATGTTCCATAAATACTTTCATGTAATATTGTAGCTGATCAGTTTGTTCCTTGCATAGTCAGTATATGTTTTACTAGCCCCCTACTGCACTTTCTATTTTAGATATATAGGCATTGTGTTCAGGAAGGGGCAGGTTGATAAAATGACAAGCTATCTCAATTTCTTTAAAAATAATCAGAGAAATATTTAACAGTTATACTTTATGACATAGTGCTTCTGGATTGATGAATATTATATTAATGTGGTTCTCCATTGCAAGAAAAAGATTTTATATAAAAATATAGGTTGGAATCCTGAAGCCTTGCTGTTGATCTTCAAAGACAACTTTAATTTTCCAGTGATTAAAGAATACTAGGTAATAAGACTCTGACTATAACTGCCCTAGCCCTTCTTAATATCTTGGTGTTCAGATTTTTACCTGATGAAGAATGAAATAGAAATAAAGTTCATAAAACAAAATTTTGCAACTGATCTTGTTACATGTAGTATACATATGCAGAAAAAACAACATCTTACCATGTTTCTCCAACAATATGCCCTCCCCAAATAGGAAGACCCAGTATGTTTTCTAGGCATAAGGTTAAATTAAGCCCCTCCCCCCCAAATTTAGGCCTAGTTTAAAATGTGCAAAATGGGGGGAAAGGGCGGGGGGAACTTGCCATTAGGAGTGCCCCACAGGCCGCCATTCCTCGCCACCAGCTGCTCCTAACAGCCGATCATGGCGGAGCGTGGAGAGCTTCCCTACTCAGGCCAAGTACCTTTGCTGCCAGGGGCTCTTGCACAGGAAAGATGGGCCACACCAAGAGGCGGATGCTTCTGCTTTCCCATCTTTGCAAAGGGCACTGGCTCCCCCCTCCCCTGCCACAGCCCCGGCAAGGGCGCGGGAGCTGACTTTAAAACAGACTCCATCCACGTCCCCTCAGGCAGCCAGAGCAGGGCTCGGCAGAGATGCCTCCAGCAGGACCCCAGAAGAGTGAGCCGCCCAGCCTGCTGTCCAACCAACGCTTCACTCTGGGCATGAGCAGGTGCAGCGGCAACCCAGACCAGCCCACATGTCCCACTCCTCTCAGGAACCGCAAGCTCACTTGCCCCGCTCAGCCTGGCTTTCAGCGCTACCGCCAGCTGCTCTTACCTTACACAGCAGCGGCGCCTCTTGCTGGCCACACCTTGCAGGCTGAAAGTGCAGCCCGGCGGCACTCAAGCAGGGGCTGCACGCTTTTGCCCCTGTACCCTGCAGAGCCGGAATCTGCCGACCGCCATGCAAACCCCAATGAGCAGACTCGCCTGCGCTCAAGGGAAGAGAAGCTGCACTGTGCCAGCTCCTTTTCCCCCAATCACAGGCGAGGCTGCTCATTGGGGTTCGCACGGCAGGCAGCAGATTCCAGGTTTGCTGGGCCCCAGGGCGACAATGAGCAGCCCCCACTTGGGCTGCACTTTCAGCATTCCGAATGCCTGCAGGCACCATTGTGCGGCAGCTCTGTAAGCAGAGAGTCTGTATCCTGTGCATCTCTGGGAGCGCCTGAAGCTTGACGGGGCTGCCTGGGCCCTTGGTGGTCTCATGCCGTGTTGCGAGCTTGGAGTCCATGGGTTGGAAAACAACCCCCGGACTTCAGAAGATAACTTGTTGAGGGAAGAAGTTGGGGCAGGTTGGTTGTGGCCACCGCACCTGAATGGCGCAACTACATTCTTTTGGAAAGGTCTGGCTGAGAGACTTGGGAAAATCCCAGGAGGCAGAGCAAGGAGGTTAGGGAGCGTAGAACAAAATTGGCGTGTGAGAGCGGTCAGCTGGTGTTCGCATTGGGGGAAGAAGAGCGGGCGGAACACCATCCGCAGTGGGAGTGCCAGAAAGGCAGCTCACTTGCCTTTGTCTCTCATGCAGTGGCAGGAAGTCAGGCATTGCCAGGGCCGGGGGCTCTAAGTGATCCAGAAGTCTCCCCCCCGCTCTTCTTAAGCAGGACAGGTTAAGAAAGCAGCCTCCTGAGTAACAGTTCCAAGTGCTGCAGCTTGATCCGAGCCCGAGCATATCCACATGGCATGCCGAATTTGGCGCTTAATGGAGCTCTGCAGGTTTGCAAATGCACTGGATGGAAAGTGGTTGGCTGCGTGGGTGTCATGGGAATACAGCCATTCACTGATAAGGGTGTAAATACACATGCACACACACTACCACCAGGCTGCGTGGGGGGGGGGATTAATTAACCCCCGAAAAGACGTCCTAACCATTTTTTCAGGGCTCAAAAAAAAAAAAAGACTCGGCCTTATTATATGAGAAACACGGTAGTTCACCCTGTGATTTATCTTAGGAAAACTAGTTTGATTCGTAAGTAATTTTTTTTTTGCTTCTGTGACCATATCTCTCTCTCCTTTCCCAAACAGCCTAGACATATACTTTGTCCTTTCCCCCATTGCAGAGGTGGTATTCAGCAGGTTCTGGCAAACCGGTAGCAGAAATTTTGAGTAGTTCAAAGAACTGGCAAATACCACTTCTGACTGGAGATTTTACAGTATCCTTCCCCTGCCACGCCCACCAAGCTATGCCCACAGAACCGGTAGTAAAAATTTTGAATCCCACCGCTGCCCCATTGCTTATCATAAGGAAGCTGCTGGTAATTGGTTGATGAATTAATGTGGGGCACCTTTCCCAGAAAAAGAAAGGTCATTGCTTCTTCTTTACTTCCAGTAAAGCAGCTGAAGAAAGACATATATTCTCTGGCAATGACAATTAAAACTGATGTTTTGTATGTAGGTATGAGGATTGTGCAGTTAGATGTATTTCAGAACGTGTGGGTGTGCCTGTTGTTAGCAGCTGTGTGTTCCCAGGTAATAGATACTTAAGATTTTCCCATGTCAAAATGCTACATAGACTTAATATGTATGAATGGAGGGAGAGAGGGCGGGGGAAAAAGAAAGAAAGAGAGAGGAAGAGAGAGAGGTATGAGTGTATGAAGGCTATGGTTTCCATGTGACAGAGGATACCTGGCCTGCCTTGGCGCCTGATGCATGTTTGATCTGCAAATGTTGTTCATCCTTAATCTAGAGGCTGTCCATTGGGATAAAGCAAATACAGGAGAATATAAAAATGCTGTAGTAAAAATACTTTAAATACAGTAATTTTATAAATATGCTTTCAACATCAATTTAAGCAAAAAGTTGTACTTAGTGTCTTTCTTCTGAGCTATATAAAATAACTGAATATATTAGTCTGTACTAAACTTTCTATTTGTAAAAGTTTGCTTCTCATAATTCTTGATTTTGTTCATTTTAAGAGACCCTTCATAAAGTATTATCTTAATTATTGGTTATTATCAGTGGGACACTGCTTTTTGTAATTATAGTATTTTTCAATAGTATCTCATTGCTGGAAAATTATGAAATAAATTATACATTTTTATTATGGATGTCAGTGTTCCAAATAATGCACCCATAGAAAGCAGAACTCCAAGGCAGGTAGATTCCTCAAAGAATAATTCCTCAGCCAGGTTCGCTTCTGGGTTGACAATAGTTATATAGTGTACTGACCAATTGCTGTTCGTGGTATATAAAGAGATAAACATTAATTCTGAATCTGAAATACATACACACACACACACACACACACACACACACACATATCCTGTTTTCCTGAAAATAAGACCTAGCATGTTTTTATGTGTGTGCCTAATATAAGTTCTACCCCCAAAATAAGTTCTACTTAAGAGCCTGCCCATTCCTCCTGGTTGCTCGTAGTGGCATGGCCAAGAGGCAGGGTGGTGGAGCCGCCACATGCGTCCTGCCCCAGCTTATCTCGGGGCCTCGCAGCCAGGCTATCCACATCCTAACAATTGCCTCGCAGCAGCAGTATCACCAACCATGTGCAGCAGGAGCCCACATGGCCACTGGCCTACTTCTGCTTATGGCTGCAGTGGAGCAGGATGCCGAGGCAAGGCAGGTGTTCGGGCATAGATGGCCTGGCTGCGGGGGGCCTGAAGTAAGCCAGTGCAAAACTCATTTGGCAGCTGTAGCGCTCTTCTTCTGGCAGAGGCACTAGCACGCCACGTGGCCTCCTGCCCCACCATGAGCAAGCAGAAGAAGTTGGCCTCTCGTATATGGAAAAAAAGACTAGTGCTTATTTTGGTGCCCAAAAGAAAATAAGACCTGGTCTTATTTTCAGGAAAACACTGGTAGTTGCTTATACCTATATAAGGATGTTCTATAATTATATCTGTAATAAATATTAGACCTGTTCATATGTACAATTATCAACAAGTTACATTACTTAAGAAGAAGTTTCCAAGGTTATTTAGTTAAATTCTTACATTTCTAATATTTAGGGGTCTTAGTGTGTGTTACATAGCAGATTATAAATGGGTTAAGTAATGTTTTGTTACTTCTAAAACAATTAAAATAAGTAACATTAAGCAAGAATTTAAATATTTGGTTTTACATGCCAGAAAATAGATTGCATTAACAACCACTGCTCAGTACAAAATCTCCAGCTCACTATTGTGACCTTTATCCTTTTGTGTCCTGTGACTCTCATTTTGTCTTTGTGCTCCAGTTTATTCATGATGGTTATGTTTTCCTCCCAATCACATATGTGATGTTGTTATAGAGACAATAGATAAATTATTTTCAGCAGTAGCCCTGCCAAGGTTAACAGAAAGAATGTTAATAGTGTGTACAAGAAAATCTTGTTTAAGCTGGGACTTTTCTGTAGCATGCTGAAGGACAAGAAGCAATCCTCTACAAAATTAAAGAAGTTGGTTGTACAAGTAGGTAGTAAATCAAATGACTTAGTTAATGAAGATAATGCAGTAAGCTAGCTTCTGTGCTTTGGATAATAATTTTGCTTAGTATCTTACATTTTAATAATTGTATTCTCATTGTTTAGAATTCTTAGTAAAGTTTTTGAAAAGAATTCTTAAAGCAATTTTTAATATCTCCTTTGGTCTTTCATCTTGTGTTATTCAACAAAACATTCTAATTATAGTTCTAAATTTGTTTTTTTCTCTAGAAGCATGCCCACTTTTCTAAATCCTCATATCCACTGAAATATAAGAATATAAGAAATATAAAACTATATAAGATCATTGGTGTTTTTTACCTTTTCAACTTTATTTAACAAATTTATTTAGGGACCTTAAAGATGATTGAAATGGCTTTTTCTTGTATTTTGATATATTCAGTTTCGCTTCCTATTTTCTGTAGGTAGACAAATTTTGTTTTTTTCAAGTTATTGCCTTTATATAGCTCAAAAGAGGAATTATTGAATGGGTTATTTTCCAGTACGACTATTGGAAAATCCATGGATGCATGCATGGATGGATTGACACATGCCTTTCTGCCCGGAGACTGAATCCAACTGTTTTTGCCACAACCTTTATCAACTGTCACTCTCGCCTTAGAAGGTTGTGGCAAAAGATTGGCTTGTAGTTCTCCGGATAGAAAGAGTTTGTAGTTAAATCTGACTTCTTGTAGTTCAGGTTAGTTTCGTAGCGTTTTAAAGTGCTATAGAGGCTTTTTTTTTCTTTTTCCTTTTTCTTCTCTGCTTCCTGGTCTTCATTGTTATTTCCCTTAGCCACTGCTTGCTGCCAGCCTCTCATAATGCCAAAGGGAACAGTTTTCCTGCGCGAGGGCAGCTGTCGCATGTCTGGGGCACCCTGAGCCCAGCCGTGGTTTTTTCCTTTTAAAAATCAAGCTGCTTATCAGCTGTTTTTATGGACTTTTACTTTCGCAGTGACAGCGCGGCTTAGCGGTTCCTTGCAAGCCGCTTATTTAGCTTGCTGACTTGATTGACAAGCCTCCTTGGAGTCTCTAGTCTGTTTTGCCTTTTGTGATTCCATTGTTTTTTGACTGAGCCCTGAGGGAAGTGTGGCTATAAGGGTTTGCGTGCTGGCTTGTCGCCACTTTGCCCATTGCATCTTAACCCTAGTTTTGAAGGGAGGCAGCACTGCCATTTTTTTCTGCAGCCCTTTTAACTGGCTGCAGGCAGAACAGCTACTCCTTTCTGGGCTAAGGGAGCTGTCAAGATGGCTGATCAGATTCTGACGGCTAACAGCATGGCTGGGTAGGAAGATTCTTCAGCTGCTCCCAGAAAGATCAGATCCAGGAAAGGCAGATCAGCCAGTCAAGATGAAGCTGACAAGATTAGAGTCAATCTACTCTAGGAAGCCAACTAGAGCTGAGGAGAAAGATGCAGACAGGAGAATGAAGGCTCTGGAAAAACAAATGTCCAAAATTCGAAAAAAGACTCAACAGGAACAGGAAAGTATTCCAGCTTCTGTCTTAATTGAAACTATGGCTCCTTCTACCCCTCAGCCAGCCTTCCAACCTACTGTTGCAGTTCCTTTGAAGTGGTTCCCAGAGGGCAATAGGGAATTCTTTTCTGGGTTTCCAACTGAAAGTTTGCAACCTACAGAGCAGTTTTCTTTTAACTGCCTAGCAACAGGGGTTGAGTCTCAGGATAGGGGGAGGGCCCTTACCCCTGAGCCGACCTTTACTCCCACCACTGCTGGGCTTCACCCGGTAGAGAGGCGGGAGCAAGGTCTATCTGAGGAACTCAAGTTCCTCATTTCTCAGGCTATTTCCCAAGGTGTAGCCAATACTCTTCACCTTGGAAGCTGTGCTGCTTCTGTTACATCTAAGTTCTCTGCTCAGATGTCACATCATTACATGTATCCCAGGGAAGTTGAGCAGGTTCATAGGGCCACCTCTCCCACCCATTCCCTCAGAAGCAGACCTTCTGTAATAGAGGAACCTGACCAAGTGAAACAGGGCTTCTCTGATGATGACTTGGACTTGGTACCAGATTCCCCCCCTTCACTGGGCTTTTTCGCCCACCGTTGTTTAAGTGCCTTCTTCATAAGGCCAGAGCCATGGTCAAAATTGGGACTAGTCTGCCCATAGTGTCAGGTCCTTCGTTGCCTCTGGTATCTGATAAGGCTGTATTTTCTGAACCTGTGGTTATGCAGGAGGACATCCCCTGCCCTAGACTTTTTGCTGAGGTAATTCATAAGCAGTGGTGCCAGCCTGCCATCTTCCCCAAGGAGGTAATGACAGGAGGCATTTTAATATTGCTGCTTCTTTGTCTAACTCCTTGGAGTTGCCTTCAGTGGATGATCCATTAGTCTTCCTGGTTTCTCCTTCAGCTGTCTCTGGGGGCATTGCTGAGGTCAGGAAGGCCAAGGACAGGAAGGCAGAATTAAATTTCCGTCCGCGCTCACCTTGCTAATGCCTGGGCAATTAAGGCAGCCACTGCCAGCTCCTTTTTTGTTAGCACCTCCTTGCTTTGGCTTAAGGAGTTGCAGGCGAGGGTTCCCCAGAGGAGACATGCATACACCAAGATATTAACAAGCTGGTGACAGCAGCCGAGTTTTCGGCAGATTCCTCCCTTCATGCTGCTCGTTTCTCCTGTAGGGCCCTCGCCTCTAACATTGTTTCTCACTGCCTTTTATGGCTCCACCAATGGCAGGTGGATGCCAAGACAAAATGGAGGTTGGCTTCTGCACCTTATGAGGGGTCCCAGCTCTTTGGAGAGGCCTTAAACCCATTTCTTACCGAAAACAAAGACAAGCATCAGGTCTTCTCCGCTATCACGAAAAGAGCAGATAGGAGAGCTTCTCCCTATGGTCGTTGGTTTCCCTTTTATCCACAAGACATGGGCGCTGACCACTCCCAATTTCATCGTAACTTTCCTCCCAGATCCGACCGTCAGCATAGGTCTTCCTTCAGGGAGAGATTCAGGCAACAACAACCACCTCAGGCCAAGCGACCCTTTTGTGGGATTGTGGGGTACCTCTTTTATCGCTTCAAGTGACTGCCAGAGCTCTCCCCCTATTGGCAGGTGTCTAACCTTGTTTGCCCACCAGTGGGAGAAGGTGATCAGACTTGTGGGTTCTGAATACTCTAAGATTCGGCCTAACTCTGGAATTTTTCTCCTTTCCTCCGAAGCACTTTCTCTGTTGCCCCACCTCCAGGAACACCACCAAGAGAGATCTCATGGACAAGGCGATCCAACATCTACTGGAGATCCAGGCCATCAAGCCAGTGCTGGAAGATCAATGGGGGCACGGATTCTACTCGATTGTTTTCCTCGTCCCAAAGGCCTTGGGGAGATGGAGACCAATTCTGGACCTCAAAAAGTTAAACGTCCATTTGACGTACAAGAGGTTCAAAATGCACTCTCTGCAGTCAATCTTGGATGGCATCAGAGAGGGCGACCTCCTGTCATCAATCAATTTGACGGAAGTTTATCTTCACATCCCCATCCATCTCCAGCACCGATGGTACTTCAGGTTCTGTAACTCGGATCTTCACTTCCAGTACAGAACTCTACCGTTCGGTTTAGCCTCAGCTCCCAGGTCATTCACAAAGATCCTGGCAGCACTGATGGCACATCTCAGATCCATCCTGGTATGTCTCCAGTGGTACCTGGATGATATTCTCATCTAGTCGTCCTCGCCCAGCTTGCTCAGCAGGATCTGGAGACTACAACACGGATTCTCCATAAATTTTCAGAAAAGTCATCTGATACTTACCACTCGAGTGCTCCATCTAGGAGCAGTGATAGACACCAGGCTGTGCGAGTTCTATCTTTCCCAGGAGCAACAGGACAGTATCAAGTCCTTGGTCACTCAAATCAGGACAGAACGTTTGGTTCCATTGGCAGTTCTGTCTCAATTTCTCAGAAAGATGGTCTCATGTATAGCCATTGTTCCTTGGGTCCAATCGCACCTAGGAACTCTGCAATGGTTCCTTCTACCATTCCAGAGGAAAGGGAGCAGCAATTCCAACATCAAGGTCAGGGTTCCATTAGAGACTGCTCAGATCCCTCAGGTGGTCCCAATAGCCAGGGGGACACTGTTCAAGGAGCCCAGCCATCTGACCTTAACCTCAGATGCCAGCCTCTTTGGATGGGGAGCCCATCTCCAGCAGCAGCTGGCTCAAGGACAATGGTCTCAGGCAGACCTGAAGAACTACATCAACTGGCTGGAGCTCCATGCCATCCACCTTGCCCTTCATCATTTCGAAGCCATGGCAGAGGGATAACAACTATTGATCTTGACAGACAATGTGGCCGCAAAAGTGCATATCAACTGCCGGGGGGCACCCACTCGAGGTCTCTCATGTGCGAGGCGGACCACCTATTTCTCTGGGCAGAGACTCACCTGAGTTCCATCAAGGTGGAACACATCTCAGGGTTGGCAAACGTGCAGGCAGACTTTCTCAGCCGGAGCACGGTGGACTACTCCAAGTGGCGACTGCACCCGGACATCTTCCAGGAACTGTGCAGGAGGTTCAGCCAGCCAGTATTGGACTTATTTGCCACTCTGACAAATTTGCAACTGCCCAGATACTTCATGAGGTTTCCATCCACGGGAGCAGAGGGAATCAATGCCCTCCGCTGTACATGGCCCAGAGGCCTGTTGTATACATTCCCTGGTTCCTGGTTCCACTGGGCCCAGGAGATAGTGTTGCCAAATTTCTGTCCAGTTCCTTCCCCTCCGCTGGAACAGATATGGCATACTCTGGATGTAAGGAGGTCCTTATGCAGGTACATAAAACGGACTTTGCCTCACCGAAAATCCAAATCACTGTTTGTCTCATTTCAACCTTCCTCTGTGGGTTCAAAGATCACTTCATCGACCATAGGCCGCTGGATTAGGGTGTGTATTGCGAAGATCTATGAGACCCAAATGATTAACCGCCCACTCTATGCGAAGCATCATGACCACAGCTGCATGGGTGACGCAGGCTTCAATAAAGAAGCTCTTCAGGGCGGCGACATGGTCCTCATCATCACCCTTTGTGCGCTACTGTAAGTTGGACACCTTTGCCTCAGCTGATGCTGCCTTTGGGAGGAGGGTGCTTCAGAGAGTGCATGTAGCTAGAGGAACTCAGGACCACAATCCCCGCCTATAGGGACACCAGGCTTTGGTATGTCCCATCCATGGATTCTCCAATCATGCTGAAGAAAGAGCGTTGTCTTACCTGAATGCTTCTTCCCATCACGACAATGGAGAATCCATTCTTTCCTTGGGAGGTAGTCAGGTCCTTCGTCTAGCACAGGATGACTGGAGGAGCCAATGCCACAGAAGAGTCCTACAGAGTGCCCCGCCTTTGTTGTGAATCTATGTCAACCCATCCATGCATGCATCCATGGATTCTCCATCGTCGTGATGAGAAGAAGCGTTCAGATAAGACAGAGCTCTTTCTCCAGTGTGCTGAGCAGAGAATCCAAAGAATGAGTTAACTCCAGTTTTCTGCACAGAGACCTAGTCCTTTTAAAGATTGTAGCCACACCTCTCTTGACTGTGCCCCAGTTTTGACTCAATCTTAGCCCAAGAGACACACAATTAGTGAGAACTCCAGAGCAAAAATGGAGAGTTAATTTCTTTAAATTCTCTTTGAAGTTCCCTTGGGTTTTTCTTGGATTTTATCTCTTCCTTTGGATTTACGATCCTACCGGTAGCCAACACAACAGCAAATCAGCTATTTTTGGGGGCAAATGGCACAGCAGCCATAATGGAGTCTTGGTCTCCATAAGAGCAGAACAAATCTCTGGCTTGGCAAACACCCAAGCGGACTGGTTGAACAGGGCCACAGTCGATCAATCAGTGGTGCCTGCACCCGATTTGTTTCAGGAAGTGGTACAGAAATTCGGGCAACCAGTCATAGATTTGTTTGCTTCTCCACTGAACTCACAGTTTCTAGGTTCATCTCGAGGTACCCAGCCCAAGGAGCGGAGAACATCAACGTTCTTCATTGTCAGTGGGCCCAAGGACTTCTGTATGCCTTTCCCCCTCTCCCAGTGATTCCCAGGGTGATCCAAAAACTGTTGAACAAAAAAGCAGAAATGCTGTTGGTGGCACTATACTGGCCCAGGAGGCTGTGGTTCGTGGACCTCAGAGATCTGTCAACACAAGATCCTTGGAGGATTCCCCTTTAAAGGGTCTCGCTCAGCCAGGGTCCGATTCTGCAACCAGACCCTCAGTGGCTCCACTTAGCTGTATGGTGGTTGAGCTGAGACTTCTGAGGAGCGAAAATCTCTCACACAGTGATCAAAACAATTCAAGCAGCCCGACGCCCCTCAACAAATCGCGTCTATCCCTTAATACCTTATGACGGCAGGTGGCATCCCTATCTTCAGTTGTGTCATTCGGGGACCTGAGCTCTCTCGCCCAGCACCCTAGGATTTCCTAGGGGTGCCACTAACTTGAGACCTCTGGTGGTGCACCAGTATCCCACCTGGGATCTATCAAAGGTGTTGCAGGATCGCTCTTCTGCACCATTTGAGCCTTGAGCGAGGCCAGCCTACGCTTCCTCATGTGCAAGGTGGCTTTCCTTGTGGCCATTACAACTGCCAGACAAATATCAGAATTGGTGGCCTTATCTGTGAGAAAGAACCTCTGTGGTTTTTTTTATCCAAACAGGGTGGTTCTGCAGTTGGACCTGCCTTTCTGCCCATGGTGAACTCCTTGTTTCACTGACCACAAGAGTTGATCTTGCCTGATTTCTGTCCAGGGCCTAAACATGTCCTGGAAAAGAAATGGCACACCTTGGATGTTAGGAGGGTTCTCCGCATTTACATCAAAAGAACCGTTTCCATCAGGAAGACAGAGTTGCTGTTCGTTTCTTTTCAGGCGTCAATTCTGGGCCACAAGGTTATGCCTTCCACTGTGGGTCGTTGGCTACCGGCATGTATTGCCAAAGCCTATAAACTTCAGGCTCTCCCAATGCCTAGAAGGGTTACGGCACATTCCACAAGAAGCGCGACAATGATGGCAGCATGGGCAATACAGGCTTCTGTTGAAGAGATTTGTCAGGTGGTGACATGGTCATCACTGTTGATGTTCATCAGACACTTATCAGCTGGACACCTTCACTTCTGCTTCCGTGCATGTGGAAGCAGGGACTCCGGACCAGACAGATTCCCGCCTGTAGGACATCCAGCATTGGTATGTCCTAATCTTGTATTTCCTCATGGAAAAGGGGCTTTGAACACCCATTTTCAGGAGGTCGATGAGAGAATCCAGCCTCACCCTACACCCTAAGGACCGTCTGGTCCAGAATTCTGGGAGTGCATGTGGACAGAGAAAGACCATAGGATTAGCTTCGTCTTCATTTCAACTGGGGACCGTTAGCAGGGTGGTATGTCCTCAGAATTTCGACTCTGTCTGAAGAATGAGACAGGAGTGTACCCAATCTTGGATTCTCTCATCGACCCCTGAGAATGGGTGTATCAGGTAAATACAACGCCCCTTTTGATGGATAATGTAGCCACCAAGGCCTATATCAATTGTCCAGGGGGCACTTACTCCAGGACTCTCAAGTGAGAGTTGGAGAAATTAGGTCTCTGGGCAGAGAAGCATCTTCTTTCCATCAGAGCGAAACACATCTCAGGGACAACGAATGTACAGGTAGGTTGGCTCAACAAGACCACAGTCAAGCATTCGGAGTGGCGCCTGCATCCAGAACTGTTAAGGAAACTGTGAGAACAGTTCGGGACTTCATTCCTGGACCTGTTCACTACCCCATCAAACAGCCAGCTGCCAAGGTTTTACTCCAGATTTGTAACACCGAGGGCAGAGGGGACCAATGCACTTGGCACTCCATAGCCTTGAGGCTCTTATACGCCTTTCACCCTCTTCTCTTGATTCCAGGGGTAATTGGGAAGGTGCTGACAGAGAAGACAGAGGTATTAATACTAGCTCCCCACTGGCCCAGACAACTGTGATTTGCAGATCTGGTCAATCTGTCCGTAACCAGGCCCTGGAGGATCCCACAGGACAGGATATCCCTCATTCAGGGGGCACTAGTCCACCCAGAGCCTCAGTGTATCTAACTGACCATATGGCATTTAAGCGGAGAATTCTGAGACAGAACAAGCTCTCTATCAGGGTAATCCAGATGATCCAGGCCTACAGGAGGCTATCGGCTAACAGAATCTATGACTTGACTTGGAAGATCTTCTGTAACTGGTGCTCTAACTGCAACATTGATCCCACTTCCATTTCCATAGCCCAGATCCTGGAATTCCTTCAGGACAGGCTGGACAAGGGCCTCTCCCCTAACACTATATCCAGGTAAGTGGCAGCTCTGTCGTTGGTGTTATCATGTAGGGATCTGGAGTCCCTGGTGCAGCATCCTATCGTGCGCAACTTCATCAAAGGAGCAACCAACTTAAAACCTCCAGTGGTTCACAGGTTCCCAACCTGGGACTTACCCAAGGTCCTGCAGGCACTCTCCTTGCGGATGGCCAGCCTGTGCTTCCTTACTTGCATGGTAGCCTTTCTAGTGGCTATTACCTTGGCCAGATGAATTTTGGAACTGGTGGCCCTCTCCATAAGGGAGGACCTCTGTGCATTCCATTCAAACAGGGTGGTCCTGCGACTGATCTCTCCTTTCTTCCCAAGGTCAATTCTTTGTTCCACAGGGCACAGGAAATCATTTTACCAGACTTCTGCCTGGGCCTGACCCATGCCCTGAAAAAGAAGCGGCACACCTTCGATGTCAGGAGGGCCTTACGCATTTACATCAAAAGAATAGCTCCTTTTAGGAAAACAGAATCCCTATTCATGTCCTTCCAGCCATCTACGCTGGGCAACAAGGTTACGGCATCATCCGTGGGTCAGTGGATACAGGCATGCATCGACAAACCATATGCGTTTCATACTCTTCCATTGCCCTGGCGAGTGACGGCCCACTCAATCAGGAGCATTGCCATGATGACTGCATGGGTGACACAGGCCTCTCTCTCGAAGAAATCTGTAGGGCAGCAACTTGGTCTTCACCTTCCCTGTTCATCAGGCACTACAAGCTGGACACTTTTGCTTTGGCTGAAGCAGTCTTCGGCAGACGGGTCCTTCAAAAGGTGCACATGGTCCTGGAGTGTCAGGATCAGACCACTGCCCATCCTTAGGACAAATCAGCTTTGGTATGTCCCATTCTTTGGATTCTCTGCTCAGCACACTGGAGAGGGGGCATTAGTCTTATCTGATACGCTCCTTCTAGATGTGCTGAGAGAGAATCCAACCCCACCCTGGTGACTATCTGGTCCAGAGTCCAGGAGTGAACAAAAAGATTAGTAATGCATTAAGCCAACATCAAAACTGGGGCACAGTCAAAGCCTTCATCAAAACTGGGGCACAGTCAAGAGAGGCATGGCTACAAACTTTAAAAGGACTCAGTCTCTGGGCAGAAAGGTGAAGTTAACCCATTCTTTGGATTCTCTCTCAGCACACAGTTTCCTTTTAAAATCATCCTATATACAGACTATAGTCTAAACCTCAGTTTAGAGTATGAACAACCACGGCAAAACAGAATAATTACAATGGCTGAAAATGTAAAAGGTACTTATAAACTTCAGCTGCTACCATAATGATAAACAAGCATTGCAGCAAGGTATAATAACTTCAAACTGTTATTCTCATTTTTTTTTGAGAAATGGGTAACCACAGGTCCTGTTACATAGTTTAAAGTCTTAAAATATGATTGATTAGGTAAAAGTTTTTCTAAATAGGATTGATTAAAACATAAACAAAGCCCACAATTCTGCTTCTACATTGTATATGGTCTGTGCAGTTTGTAGACCCCATTAATTCCTCTAAAGTAGGGGTGTAAAACTTGCGGCATCATGGCGTCATGTGGCATATTGCAGTTTTCCCCCCCTTGACTAAACTGGGTGTGGGTATGGCCAGCGTATGATGCATCCAGCCCATGGCCATGAGTTTGACAACCCTGCTCTAAAGTGTTAATTGTGGTATTTGGCAACATATGTATAATCAAAATAAAAATTTACCCACCTGTCTTTTTAGAAGTAAATATCATTCCCAGATAACTGTGGCAGATAGTTCACCCTGCAACATTATTTCTGTCTTCCTTTTATTAAGTTCACCTTATTTTAATTCTATCAAATACCTCACAATTTCATCTAACTTCTAGTATTAACCTAAATCTTTGAGTCAAAATGAAGTTTCTAGATCAGGGCAATTAATTTTCCCAAGGAGACATATGAGAAACTAGGATTGTTGTGGAGGGCTGTCCCTGCTGCTGTCCTGACACCGTTCTCCACCGTCGCCACTCTGCTCCCCACTGTCGCTGCCATGGGCCAGACAGGGCTAAATTTGGCCTCTGGGTCCTAAAATGTCTGTTGTCTGTTCTAGACAAGATGGCATAAGAATCATATTTCCAGTCTGCAAGTGTTCTTTTTTCTTTTCTGTTGGTGAGATACAAATAAACTGCTATAGAGTATGAAGTGGGATTTGTGTGCAGCTCCTACCCAGATGGAATAAGATAAAATAACTACAGATCCTTTATGCTATTATCTATCCTATTATTGCAGGAAATATCCTTTGAGAATGTTCCAAAACTTTAGCTAGTGCAAAGACTGGGCAGGCTGTTTTCTAATACAAACTTCATTGACCATAGAACATCTGTCTTGCATTATCTAGGTAGTTCCTATTTTGTTTCCAGTTAGGCAGAATTACACATGTGGTTTATTTCCTATAATTCCTCAAATTGCTTGAACATAACATTAAAATGCTGTTTGCTTCTATACAGTCATCTCTTAATTAAAGATGAGCATATCTACTCATCACAAGAAGTATCTGAACTAGATGGCAAAGTCCACCATAGATAAAAGCAGCAAATTGATTTCCCTCATTCAGCCAGAAATGAAAGGCATGAGGTTTCATAAAAGCATAGAAGCAGCCTGACTCTTCCACAAGCATGAAATTTCATGGACTGAATATAAAAGAATAAGGGGTTGGGGGACAGAACCCACATCAAATAACGTTCCCTGGGCAGCAAACCTTAAATATCCATGTCATACTTAGTGAGAAGTAAAGAAATTGAGTATAGTCATTTTGATCCTTCAAAAATTGTTTACCATATACCATGCCCAGAGAGAGGATTCTGTGTGCCACCTCTGGCACACGTGCCATAGGTTCGCCATCACGGCTATATACTGTGATGCTTATGAAATGGTGAATTAGAGAGTTGGGAAAGAAAAGTTCCCATTTTTTTTAATGAGTTTAAGATCTTTATTTTCTTCCTAAAAGCTCTGCAAGTTATCAACACATTATTAGGAGTGTGCAAAGATGATACATAGGAGCCTTTTCTTAATTTGTTTACATAGGAACCTGTATTTTTACTTTTAGTTTTCTGCTATTTATAATTCTGAAGTTTTTAATATTAATATCTGGCCTCCAGCTGCTATTTAGTGCCACATCAATTTGCAATAAGAGCTATCCTATGACAGGACTACCTAACTTGTATTACTAAAATCAGGCTGGGTCTGGCAAAGTGGTAGCCATTTTGAAAATATGTATAGTGGGGTTTGGGGTATGGCAGGGGTGTGAGTAAGGCCTTTGTTATCCAGGAATCCTTTACTCTTTCAGGGGCACTGTATTGCAGGTCATTAAGTTGGGCTATAGGGATTAGTTGAGACTATTGGCATTGAACCAGCCCCCCCACATTCATAGCCACCTTCCTGCCAGAGCTTTTTGACACCATTTTGGGGTTGGCAATAAAATTTCCCAAACTTATGGTTTAGAAGACTTTCTATGCCTTCTCAAATCTAAGATGATTTGGGAGTTTATGACCACCATGATGACCTTGTGCCTACCGCAGTTCTTCCAGAGCCTGAGACAGGACAGGCATCACATTCCGGTTATGTGATCTGAAATTGGGAAGTTGTTGGCGTTTCCCTTGCCATGGTCTCCATGGGATTCTCTTTGCCTCTTAGTCACTGCAGGGAGGCTAAACCTATTTGATCCATGCACTGGTGATTGATGGACCTGGATAGATGTCAGAGTAGGCTGGGGGTTGTCCCTGTTGATTTGTTGCATGATCCATTGGAAGCCTTGATTGCCTATAATAGAATAATGGGGTGGCTTAAAGTTATTGGATCATGCTTTCGTACTTATGAAAAAATAGAAATAATCATGGGGTGTGGGAGTTGTAATTCAAACAGTATTGTATGTCATTAGATTAAGCATTGCTAGTACTAGTATAAATAGTGCTGCAAAGTTTCCCTGCTTGGACACAAAACCACTAGTTATCAGAAAGTACTGTGATCGCTCCCTGGTGATTGTGTACAAAAGTTACTTTTTGGAACAGTTACTTTTTATTTTAGAAGATGATGATTTGGCCATTTCAGGAATGGTCTGGTGACTTTCTGGAAGTAAATCTACAACAGGAAGTACTTTGTGTTCCAGACACAATTTGTGTTGCTAATTCTTTACTTATGTAATAGTCTTCAAAAGTTTTAATTGATGATATACAGGCAGTCTTTAATGTAAGACTGGTTCTTAAGTTAAATTGCCACATATCCATTTGGATTGCATTTGGTTGCTTGGCATTTATGGTTGCAGCAATTCACAGTCACAAAATAAATTTGTGGTGTTTTTTGCCATTTTCCAACATCCACTGGATAAAATGGATTTGGACTTGACCATATGATTCTTTTAAGGGCCACATGATTACTTAACAACTGTTGTAAAAACTAAACTTAAGACCTTAATAATTTATGCCTCAAATTCCAGGCTCAATTGTGATTGTAAATTAAGGACTACCTGTAGTGTTCTATGTAGAGAAAGGTTTGGCAGTACTACAATACCAGAAGAAAAATACTGCCTTTTTCCTTGCGTCCTCCTCCTGATAGCATAACATTGAATGTTTTGTCTGTCATTCTTTTTTTAAATCTATCTCAGCAGGTGGCAGCACCTGGCCCTACCTTATACATAACTTATTTAGAATTTAGTTGTAAAAATTCCTCGAAATGTTCTATCTATGAAGTTGAAAAGAACATTTGAAAGATGACAATATATTGTAGACCAGACAAGAAACGCAACCAATTGGTCTAATTCAGTTACTTTATTGTAAGGCTAAATCAAGAGACTCTTGCAAATCTGGTAGTACAAATCTCCCACTACCTTTTTTCAGCCTGAGAATTTGGGGAATCATATGCCTATTATACAGCAGGTCATTCCCACATACCATTAACAGTTGTCAATATAACTGCATGTAATTATCTGGAGATAGATCTGAATTAAAGACATCTGTCCCTTTGAACACAAATAAAATTATTCAATTAGTTTTCAAGAGTTGTTCTTTTGCATAAGAGCAATTCAGGCTCCCGCTCTGTCTGTCTGTCTGTCTGATTGACTGACTGACTGACTGACACTCTCTTTCTCTCTCTCTCTCTCCCTCCCTCCCCCCCCCCCTCTCTCTGTTGTTTGACACCTAAAGACTTTCACTCACAATGAAAATAAGACAAGTACAATAATAATTCACAAAAAATAAGATAGTGAGAATGATAAACTAGATAGGAATAAATTAAAGTTTTTACTCTCCCTTATCAAAGGCCTGGGCTAAGGTTCCAGCTTTATGCACTAAATTAATAGATATAATTAAATTTTTGTTTTGGCTTTTTTGTTTAAATTATGCATATATTGTATAAAACATAGGGATATAAAATTATTTGCACCAACAAATTTCTCAGATACTTGAATGTTTGCATAATATATTATTTTAACAGATTTTGTGTTTGCTAGCAGAAACAAATAATGTTATTACATATAAAAGAATGTTGTTTGTCAGTTAAAGTGTCCCTACTATAAGTAGCTACAAAAACAAATAAAAAAATAATATACATATATCCAATATTTTAAATAAGTTGTAATATCAAAACAAAAAGAAAATAAAAATAAGATAAGATAATGCATAGAAAAAAACTTAAAATGAGCATCTAAATTGAAATAAATTACCTAAATTTATATTTATTTAATAATTTATAATCATAAATTAAATTATTCATTAAATATGGATAATATTGACTTATAAAATCTATGCCAAAAGAAATCATGTTATGACATTCTTTGATTAGTAGAAAAATACTATATTCAGAAATTATTAAACAAATCTGTAACGATTATATTATACATTTCTTGCATCTGTTTAATATTTGGAAAATAATACTTTTCTGGTCTCTTAATATAATCGATGGTCTCTTCTTCATTTTCTTTATAACCAATATTTCTAAGAAAGAGTCATATTCCATAATTTTGGCATATAATTCAAGATGCCATTAACTTGGACAGCATTTACCCATACATCTCTTACATGTTACAGGCATTCTTCCAAAAGAAGAAACCAGTACCATGCATGACTAAATGAGTTTATGGACCTTCACATTTCTTATGTCACCACAAACAAAACTTACAGTCCATATTTTTTGAACGATTAATTTGGATATATTGATGTTCAATTATTTGATATGCCTTGTTCAATTATTTGGCCAATTATAAATCATGTGTCAATCATTTTGACATTAATGCTTTCCAATTTCTAATATAATTTTTGTCAGTTATTTTCAAACATAAAACATAGACTACACTAAAAATGATAGCTTTTCATACTCTTGAGGCTGCTGACACATCTAGTTTAATTCTAATTGAGAAATCAAAAGTTATTTATATTGCCAGCAATTAGTGTATTATACAAGGCAAAGAAAAATCTAATTGCAGTAGTTGATTTCAAATTAATTTATTTAAAATAGTTATTCCAGATTCTGCCTCTAGTTTCCAATAAAACATTACACCACTTACGTTTAAAATATTTTTTTCATAATGTTCAGTGTTCATTAGGCCAAGGGCAGAGGTTGTTGCCGGCGGGTTGTGGCGACCTGGCGGGCCGGACTCAACTTGCTGGGTCTCTCCGCCCTCAACCCCGGACACCGGAGGCACGGTCGGCCGGATGTCGTGAGACTGGGCCGATCAGGTATTCATCGGCGGACTTGTGGGCCCTGGGAAATGTCCCCCTTTCCCTGAGATGGCCCCCCCAGACTCTCAATGGCCTATCTTAAGGACGGATCCTGGGATCCCGAGAGGTGGCACAGCCAAAAGAAGCGTGTTAGGGATAGTACCCAGTTGTTTTTGTTTATTTTTAAATTTTTATTGGGGTTAGGGAGGGTGACCAGGTTGGGTTTGGGGGACAACTCACCTGAGATGGGGGCCAGACAAGGGGTCGTGTGCGACTGGGAGGTTTCGGGGTCAGGGGGGATTAGATCAAGGATGGGGGGTTATTTCTGGGAGGGAGAGCTGATGTCTATTTGCACAGTCAGCGGGAGAGGCAGATTTGGCGATGACAGGGGCCATATCATGTTTTGGGAGCACGCCCCCGCTGTTTGTGTGCGGTGGCGCACTCCAACCCCCAGGTCATTTCCCGTTCCCCGGGTTGTCCGAATCATCGGGCCCCAGGCCTTCGGTTGATGTTATGTAACGCCAGGTCCGTAGTTAACAAAGCCCTCCTCATCCATGATTTGATTTTGGAGGGGGGAGCGGACCTGGCAGGTGTTACTGAAACCTGGTTGGGCCAGGAGGGGGGTGTTCCCCTGGTGGAGATGTGCCCACCCAGGTTTCGGGTTTTTCATTGGCCGAGAGCCCAGGGGAGGGGTGGGGGGGTTGTGGTGGCTATTAAGGAGGATCTGTGTCCTAGGGAACCCACTGTTCCTCAGATGACCGGATGTGAATCCCTCTTTGTGAAATGTGGTTCTGGGATTTAGATGGGCCTATTGATCACACACCTGGTTCCCTGCTATGTGACATCGGCCCTGCCTGAGCTCCTAGAGGTTATAGCCGGCTTGGCGGTTGGGACCCCCAGGCTTATGGTCATGGGGGATTTCAACCTACCCTCGGCCGGTGGGACCTCGGGGATTGCTCAGGAGTTCATGGCTTCCATGACAGCCTTGGGCCCGACTCAATTAATTCGGGACCCCACACACGTTGGGGGTCACATCTTGGATCTGTTTTTTGTCTCTGGACAGTGGCAGGATGATCTAGGTATAGGGGATTTTGCTGTAGAGCCCATCATGGTCTGATCATTCGCTCCTTAGGCTGGACTTCCATGCCGCACCCCCTCGCCTACTGCGGTCCCATATTAGGGCCTATTTATTGGCGATAAGGGCGGCAAAGCATTCTTATTTTTTCGCCCTTATTGCATCCGCAGAAAATCACCCGGCCGCCCTTTTTAGGGTGACCCGCTCCCTCTTGGATGTGGGAGTGCGGGAGGATCCTTTGCAAGGATGGGCTGAGGATTTTTCGAATTTTCTGCAGGATAAAATCGTTCAGTTTCGGGATGGGTTGGACTCTGACTGGGCAACTCTGGATGAGAGGGCGGGGGTGGATTTCGGGGAGGTCATTTGGGGTGAGTTCGATCCTGTGACCCTCGAGGACGTGGACAGGATATTGGGTGGGCTTAATGCCACCATATGTTTACTGGATCCGTGTCCCTCCTGGTTGGTTTTGGCTACCCGGAAGGTGACACAAGGTTGGTTCCAAGGTATTATTAACGCTTCCTTGAGTGAGGGGCTTTTGCCTGCTGCCTTGAAAGAGGTGGTGGTGAGGCCCCTCCTCAAAAAACCATCCCTGGACCCAACATTATTATCAAATTATCGTCCGGTCTCCAACCTTTGCTTTGTGGCGAAGGCTGTTGAGAGTGTGGTGACACGACAGCTCCCTCAGCACCTGGATGAAGCTGTCTATTTAGATCCGTGCCAATCGGGTTTTAGGCCCGGGCACAGCACGGAGACGGCGTTGGTCGTGTTGGTGGATGGTCACTGGAGGGCCCGTGACGGGTTGTTCCTCTGTCTTGGTCCTGTTAGATCTCTTGGCGGCTTTTGATACTGTCGACCACAGTATCTTATTGCAACGGCTGGGGGGGTTGGGAATGGGAGGCACCGTGTTACAGTGGTTCTCCTCCTTCCTCTCCGACCGTTCGCAATTTGTGTTGGCAGGGGGGCAAATGTCGGCCCCGAGGCCCCTGATCTGCGGGGTACCTCAGGGGTCTGTGCTCTCGCCCCTGCTGTTCAACATTTATGTGAAGCCGCTGGGTGAGATCATCCGTGGCTTTGGGGTAGAGTTCCATCAATATACTGATGACACTCAGTTATACATTTCTACCCCAGGACACCCCAACGAAGCCATTGAAGTGATGACCCAGTGCCTGGAAGCCGTGCGGAGCTGGATGGGGTGAAACAGGCTTCGATTCAACCCGGCCAAAACCCGGCCAAAACCGAGTGGCTGTGGTTTCTGGCACCCAGATACAGCCAGCTAGTTCCATCACTGGCCGTGGAGAAATTTTGACCCCCAGGGAGAGGGTGCGCAATCTTGATGTCCTCCTGGACATACGGATGTCATTAGAAGATCATATAGCGGCCGTCGCCAGGGTGGCTTTTTGTCAGGTTCGTCGGATCTACCAGTTGTGGCCCTTTCTGGATCGGGATGCACTCCGCACAGTCACTTCTGCCCTCGTCATCTCCTGCCTAGACGATTGCAATGCTCTCTACATGGGGCTCCTCTTGAAGAGCATCCGGAGGCTTTAGCTGGTGCAGAGTGCAGCCGCGCGGGTGATTTTGGGGGCTTCTCGGAGCTCCCATGTTACACTACTCCTGTGCGAGCTGCATTGGTTTCCGGTGGCCTTCTGGGTGGGATTCAAAGTGTTAGTGGTCACCTTTAAAGCGCTCCATGGCTTGGGACCTGGGTACTTACGGGACTGCCTGCTGCCACCATCGGCCTCCCGGTGGCCAGTGCGCTCCCACAGGGTGGGCCTCCTCGGGATGCCACCAGCTGGGCGATGCCGGCTGGCGGCCCCGAGGGTGTGTGCCTTCTCTGTGGGAGCACTCTCCCTCTGAAATGAATTACCCCCGGAGATGCGAGCTATCCCTGACCTACAAACCTTCCGGTGCGCACTGAAGACCCACCTTTTCCAACAAGTCGGTCTGGCCTAGTTTTACTGGTAGGGTTTTTAAATTGGTTTTAATGGTTTTAGCTTTTTAAACTTTTACCTTGTTAGTTTTATCATCACTGTACCTCAGCCACTAATTTAATCTACTTTTAATTCTATTTTAAATTGGTATTTGTAAGTGTGTATTTTTATTTGGCTGTACACTGCCCCGAGTCCCGATGGGAGAGGGGGCGGTATATAAAATCAAATAAATAAACAAACAAACAAATAAATAAATAAATAAATGTGATCTGTTCTTGTTGAAATTTTGTTTTCTTAAATTGTGTTTGGACTAAATAATTTATTTAAATTGACATTCCTTTCATAAAAATCATTTTAATTATTTTGATATTTTAACACATATTTACTAACTGAAATTCTGGAATTTATTATCTTTAAAATAAATCATTTTAACTAAGTGGAATGAATTTCTGCATACTAGGATGCTAAAGTTTTGAAAAGATGATTTGAAGGAAATTAGATCATATCAGTCCTTTGAATTGAATCTTCAATATAAAGGATCAAATCACATGTTGCAAATCACTTTAGAGAGATTTGAAAGAGATTCATTGATTCAGTTTTCCAATTTCGTGGTCATTATTAAAATTTCTTTCCATATGTGAATAAAGGGAGAGGGAATGTCATGGCCTCTTTGATGCTGATATACAAAATGAGCTAACTCTCATTATGCACCTCAGCCTCATGTAAACAATGTCATGCAAGCAAGCCTGTCTGTTCAGGAAACAAAATGGTCAAGAGTAGTTTCTCCTTGAAGTTTTGGATATAAATATGAACTTTACACATTTTTATTTTTAAAATAAAGAACTTCCTGCATTGGATCACAGTTTCTGTATAGGGTCTTTGCCTCATAATTTGGAAGGTTCCGCCCCCCCCCCCCCCCCCAAAAAAAAAAAAAAAGAATCTCTGGTGTCTTAGAGATACATGGGGAATATTTCACAAATTCGTGGTGGAAAAACCCAAAGGTTCTTTAGCTGAATTTTTGCAGGGTTAGTGCCCTTTAAAAAGTCCAATATTTTTCTACTTTGTATCCTATTCTGCCAAAAACTGAAATACTTGAAGGCATTTTGATAGACTACGAGTGAATATTTTAAAATAATCTTGAAATTGAATATTGTTACCATCATGTTTCAAATTTGAATATTGCTATAGCAGATCTCAAAATTGAACTGTATTTTGACCAGTTCATAGATACCTATTATATATGGTTTTCACATGTTTTCACATGTTTTCAAATGATTGACAGAGCAGTCAGATGTTAGTCCCAAACAGTTAATTTTTACCAGGTGCCTTATAACTAGCATTTTAGTGGCAGATTTTAAAGGCATTGGAGAGGCACCTTAGGTAATGTATGTAATATTTTAGTTTTAGAAACATTTTAACATTTAAATATTGTAATGTATAGCTATAGAATCATAAAATCGTTAGCAGACATTTAGATCATCAGATCCATCCAACTCTCAGTGCAGAAATACAGATTAAAGTACCCTATACCAGGAGTGTCAGACTCACGGCATCACAGTGTTACGTGACATATTGGGACTTTCCCCCCCTTTGCTAAACTGGGCATAGCCAGCGTGTGACATATCCAGCCTGCAGGCTGGAAATTTGACAATCCTGCCCTACACAGAAATTTGTCTAGCTATCACTTGAACATTTAATGGATTGATTATTTCCTACGATTTGGAAATTAAATTTCTGTTGTTTCATCCCATTGGTATCAGGTGCCTGCGTATGCACACAAATCAACTATTATCAGCACCTGGTTAGATTTGTATAAGGATTAACAACAAGGTGGGTTTAGTTCATTTGTTGCTACCTAGGGGTTCTAGGCTGGTTCCTCTTTTCTTTCACCCCTAGATTCTGTCATTGCTTCTCCTACAATTGGCGTGCTTTGCAACCATATCTGACATAGTTATTTTGCAAACAACAACTATTCCAAGATTTTTTCACAAGTAACACTATCAAATTAAGAGTCCTCAATCCAATACTGTTAGCTCTCCTAGGTAAACTGCACAGGAAAAACAACTAGATAAGATAATTCTACGTTATTGTAAGACTACATTAACAGTCTCTTGCAAGTCTGAAGATACAAACTTCCTGCCGTAATTTTTAATCTCCTGATCAATTAGGACAGGTTCTTCCTGAAGTTTCTGCCTCTGATCATTAATCCATTGAAGACTCTTGTTGGATGGCATCTCTTCCCCATGTCCCTCAAGATCATTCACACAATCCATTACATATACTGTTGCATTTGGTTTCTATAATGAAGTGAAAAGATCTTTGTAGATGTCTGTTATATTTTATCCTCTAATTTATCAAGTTTATTCAACATTTTACTACAGTATTAATCATTCCATCCAGTTTTGGAGTTGAATGTATGGTTTTGTAACATTTGCAAATCTGGTAAATGCCTCCACCCTTTTTTCCCCAAATCACTAACAAAAAACATTGAACAGCAGAGTATCCACAACTGATCCTTGGAACATCCCACTCAACAGTTCTCTCCAATGTTGAAAAACCATTTGATGAATAGTTTTTGATTATGATTTTTCAGCAACATATGTATCCACTATTGTTAACTAGTCCTCGTCTAGCTATTTTGCTAGTCTTCATTTAATGTGGTACTTTGTCAAATGATTACTGAAATGAAGATGGATTATTTCTAAATAATTCCCATAGTCTAATTTATCTGAAGTGACATCATTTTATATATTTCATAGATTTATTTCATAGATTTATATAGTTACCCATCTCAAATAAATTACTCTGAGTAGTTACAACATTAAACACAAATAAAAAAATATTTTAAATCATAACAGGTTATGTAAACCATAAACAGCAATCAATATAACCAGGAGATAGGCTTCTCTCATGCATCTGGGTCCCAGACTTGATTACAGAACCACATCTTCAGAACCTTCAGGAAGTCCAACAGAGATAGATCCAATCTGATTTTGAAAGGGTTGATATTTCAAAGTACGAGCACCATGACAGAAAAAGCTTTCTTCCTAGGCCCCATCATCAGCATTCCTTGTGGACAGGATCAGAAACCTATCTGCCTGACCAGATACAATGGGTAATAACAATTGGGGAGAAATGATCCTGCCCCAGTAACCTGCCCCAAACATAACTTTAAAAGTGACCATCAGCACCTCAAATTGTACTCTGAAGCATACTGGTAGCCTGTGCAGCTCACTGAGCAATGGTTTCATGTATTCTTGGAAAAAAATGACACCATTAAACTACCTGTGCCACACATTCTGCACCAATTACAACTTCCCAATGCTCCTCAAGGGCATTGTTGTATAGAGTGTGTTACAATAGTCCAATCTAGAGGTCATTAGGATATTGATAATGAGTAGGGCCTCCCAATTCAGGAAGAAGTACAAATGGCACACAAACCATGGCACCCCCTTGCTCCTTGAACAGGAGTTGTTCATCCAGGAGGATCCCCAAATAACTCACTGATTCTGCCTGAAGCACTGGATCCTCATCCAGGACCAAACATGGCAAGAACCAGGAGGTCCAAAAACTAAAAGCTACTTGGTCTTGCTAGAGTTATGCTAAAGCGTGTTGCACCCAATCCAGACCCCCACAGCCTCCAGACCAAGACAGAACTTCTGTAACAATATTTAAGCCTCCTGGGGTGACTGATTATCATTAGCATATTGATGACATCTCACTCCAAACTACTGGCAGTTTTTTATGTAGATGTTAACAGGAGACAAGAAAGCACTGATGCTGTGGCATCCCACAATGTGGACTGAACTTGTTCCCCCATCAACATTGGCTAAGCTCAATCCCGGGGAGAATGAGGAGGATCAGCACAGTGCTACTTGTCTGCAATTCTCACAGCCAGTTCAGAATGATACTATGATTCATGGTATGGAAAGCTGCTGAGAGGTGAAGAAGAGCCAGAATGGATACATCATCCCATCCTGCCATAGACCATAAAAGACTGTGATGAATGCTATCTTGTTCCCAAGATAACCTGAGCCCTGACTGAAAGGGATGTAGGTAATCTGATTACTCCAGAGTCCTCTACAGTTGCAGCACAACCACCTTCTCCATAACCTTCATTAAAAAGGGAAGATTAGAAAGTGGATAAAAATTGTCCTGGATAGTTGGGTCTAGCAATGGCCTCTTGAGAAGCAGACAAATGACTCCTTCCTTAAAGAGATAGTGGAAACACCCCCTTCCTCAAAGAGGACTTATCCACTGCCAGAAGCCAACTACATGTCTTTTCCAGGCAGCCTTGACAATCAGGACAGATATGGATCTTACACAGAAAAGGCCGAACTAACAGTTACAAGTTTCCTATCCGCTCTCTCATGCCCAAAGGGTTCTAACTCTCTGTGATGACTCAGAGTGTAACACAAACCTAATAAAATCCAAAACATAAATACATAAATCCAACTTGGCTCGACTGTTCAATAATTCTCAGTTGGAGATAAAACGTACTCAAAAATAGTCTTCAAAAGAAAGCAATAAAGTCCGAACTTAATGAGCAGATAGAAGTGAAATAAAAAACCAAACAAACTATAATGACGAAATTTCCACAACGGACCAGGATAAGTAATTACCAAATTCAAGGAGATAACAAGGAACAGTCTGTTGGAAGGACGCCAACCAAGATAACTTCAGCCCAAAATAACACAGCCTTTGTTTCTGGCAATACAGTGTTGTAATCTTCTCTCTTATATACTAGTCTCCCCAGCTGCAACCAATGAGGAGGATCATGGCCACTTCCTCTCTCGTAAGCCAAGTTGTTGCCTTCTCCATTTCTTTCTGCATGTTCTAGGATGCAAAGGGGATGGGATTGGCTCTTCCTCTGCCCAGCCGGCCTCTGCCCTTCCCCAGTTTCCTCCACAACTTCCAGAACCTCCCTGTCAGCTGTTCCTCCTCTCCCTCAGAGCCTCCCTGTCGGCTGTTCCTCCTCTCCCTCAGAGTCTGACTCTACCAAGGGCATGACACTCTCTTCACATTACTGAGAAAGACCTGCATCAAGACCGAAGTCCAACTTGGAGTGAATCTGATCTTTATCTATTCTATACGTTGCATATTATTCATAGTAGCCCTGTAAGTGAAGCCCCAAACCAGGGCTCGCCAACCTTTTGGACCTCAGGGACCACCAAACTCATATTTTTAAATCCCACAGACCACTAATATGAATTTTGACTCAAGGTGGCTTGCTGACGTTTGTGGAAGAGAGAGAGATCCGATCTAACCTTGGAGGGCTGCGGTGATGTTTCCTCCCTCCTCTCTCCCACACTCTCTCCCTCTCCCTCCCTCCCTCTCTCTCTCTCACACACACACACGTCCCTCACACACTCCACCCCCTCCAAGACAGCCACATTCCTAACCTGCTTTTCAGCTGCATTCTCGGGGGGGGGGGGGGGAGACGGTATTCTGTGATCCAAATAAAGAATGATCAATTGGTAGGAAAATGGGATGGGGGATTTTCTTGTAGAATTTTTTGGAGGGCTTTTCCCAGGGTCTCTATCTGCAGATACCCTGGGAAAATCCCCCCAAAAAACTGCAAGAAAATCCCCTACCCCGTTTTCCTACTGATCGATCATTCTTTACTGTCTCCAGCTCTGTTCTCGGGGGGTGGGGGGAGAGAGGGAGAGGGAGAGATGCAGACTGACTTTTGGCTTCATGCAAGGAAAGCAGCCGAAGCAGCAGAAGTCTTTCTTCTCTCCCCCAAACTCTGCCAGAAATGAGTCTTTGCTGGCACAGCCTCTTGGAGCAGGATGCCTTGCAGGGTCCCAAAGATTCATTTGCTGCTTTCCTTGCGTGCAGCCAAAAGCAGAAGAAAGAAGTGGAAAGAAGCCCAGTGGCCAGGTAAGGTGAGTGGGGCAAGTTGCCTCTCTGCCCTTTCCCCCCTCCCCTTACTACCTCATAATGTTTGCAATGCAAGCAATGCACGCCCTGTATTCCTGTGGGCCATGTGGGCGGCGCAGCCTTGTGTTCCCATGCAGCCTGGGCTAATTGCTTTGGGGGGTGCTTTGCAGGGGTGAGATTCAAAATTTTTAACAATTGGTTCTGTGGGCGTGGCTTAGGTGGTGGGAGTGGCTTGGTGGTCATGTGACTGGGTGGATATGGCTTGATGGTCATGTTATTGGCTGGGTGTGGCCAACTCAATATCACTCACATCAAGGCACGCATCTTCTTGCCTGGCCTCTCATGACTGTTGGGATGCTGCAACAGTCGTAAGTGTGAAAAATGGTCATACATCACTTTTTTCAGTGCCATTGTAACTTTAAATGGTCACTCCACACAAGCAAAGTACCAGCAAAAGAGGGAGGGGGGAAATTCCAGAGACATTCCTGAGACAGGAAGTGTACTCCTGCCAAGAATGTAATAAGGGTTAATGAGAGGCAGTTTCTGTAAGCAACACCAGAATGTTTCCTTCCTGCCTTCCTTACAGGATTAGGCCAGTAATTTCTTCTAACAACCGGTTCTCCGAACTGCTTAGAATGTTAACAACCGGTTCTAGCAAATAGGTGCAAACTGGTAGAATCCCAGCCCTGGTGCTTTGGGAGTAACATTTCTCTGCAAATCACCAACTATTTTCTCACGGACCACTAGTGGACTGTGGCCCGCTGGTTGGCGACCACTGACCCAAACCACTTCCAAATAGGAAGGAGTTCATTTGAAACTGGGCCGCTGGGTAGCTGTCTGTGGATAGTGCCACAAAGTAGGCCTTAATAGTGGCTTTATTCCATGTAATCTCTGTAGACCAGGAGCAGTTTTGAAAACCCTGCAAAATCAAGTCCTATCAGCTCCCTCATCCTAGTGACCAGGGATGATATTCAGCAGGTTCTGACCAGTTCTGGAGAACTGTTAGCGGAAATTTTGAGTAGTTTGGAGATACCACCTCTGACTGGAGATTTTACAGTATCCTTCCCCTGCCACGCCCACCAAGTCACACCCACAGAACCTGTAATAAAAAGATTTGAATCCCACCACTGCTAGTGACTATACCAGTCTTGTTTAAACCATACAGCAGACCCTCTGGAATAACCCCCAAGTTCCTTCTAGAACCTAATCAGACACACTAGTCACCTAATTAACTAAGTAATTAACTAATTATTTGACTAACATTTATGTAGCAAGATTTATCTTTGATAAATTCAATTCTGATGATTAGCCCATTGTTTTCAAGATATTTAACAGACTGTTCTTTGCTCGACAGCAGCATCAAGGTAGGTACTCTATAGTTTTTAAAAATTAGAATCATCTTCTATCTTCAAATCATTTATCACTTCTGTAGGATTTGCAACATTATATCAACTTATTCAATGTTCTAATATATTCATGTGATCAAGGAGTTTAAAACATTCTAAGTTGTGTTTCCTGAACATGTTTATATCAGTTTCAAACATTGATCCTGCCCCCTGATTCTGTTTTCATTTTTCTTATTATAGCTGAAAATTGAACCAAGAAGTAGGCATGCCTTTTCTTTGTTACCTATTAGCCATTTCTATAGAGCAGTTGGTATTTTTTCTTTTTTTGTTGTTCTTAGTATCCTTTGCTACTCTTGCCTCATTTTGAGCTTTAGTTTTTATTGAATTATCACCCAGCAACGTATCATGAAACTGCAACATATTGGTAATAATACAGAAATTAACAGTATCTGCAGCAGGTTATACCAATAGGAACAACAACAACCCACCTGAATTTAATAATAGTAATCCTGTTAAAGCACAATCTTAATTTCTCCCAACCTGTAATTCCCAACAACCCTTCTTGTGGCAACTAATCTTAATTTGTCTTGCAATACCCAGCAGCGCCCCTTTGAATGTTCAATCATCCATTTGGAAAACTTCAGTTTTTTGGGGGGTCACAGAATGACAAGCACTCTCAGCATAGCCACAGGGGATGGCACTATTGATAATTCATTGTTGAGTGTTTCCTCTGTACTTCTTTGGAACTGGTTGTGCAGATGACATGGGGCTGCTTAAAGTAACAGGAGCAGATTGGCAGACTGCCTGCACAGCTGTTCCACATGTCACTTTTAAGCCTGCCCATCTGCCAACTGTTCTGGAACCCCACTATAGTAAATGGAATCCATTGTGATAAGCATGCACAAAGTTCAGTGGATGAAACAAGCATAACTTCAGTGATTCAGTTCAAGAATTGCTGAAATCTTTCAGGAAGTGAATTGTGAATCTGACTTCTTTGCAATTATGCTTTTAATATTTTCTTTAGAAGTGCCACAAATTTTACCCTCTTTTGCTATTACTCTTCTACTGTGGGATCCTACTTATCCAAAGTTTTATTTATTTATATATAAATACTATAAGATACAGAAATACAAAAAAAAAAAATAGTAGGAAAGATGTGGGAAATGAAGGATAGAACATACATACACATTCAATTCTCAGTCCTTATGACAATTTAATGCTGGCTAAAAATTACTGCAAATCTAGAAAAAGTGACTAACAACCTGTATTCTCATTTATGACTGTCATGTCACATCCTCAATATGTGATTCAATTAGGATGCTTAATAGCTGGCTTACATTTACGATTAGTTGCAGTGTCCTTTTTATTTTTATTTATTTATATTTATATTTCTATACCGCTCCCTCTCCCAAAAAAGGGACTCGGGGAGGTGTACAGCCTAATAAAAATACATAGAGTAAATATAATTTAAATAAATTTAAAACTGAATTAAATAGATAAACCGGCTGCATCCCGGTTTTACACATTTAAAAATCCGGGATTAATAAAAATTTAAAATGGAAGATTAAAAACTAAAACCCAAAATTAGGTATAAAACCCCAAAAACCCTTACTGGGCCAGGCCAGCCTGTTTAAAAAATAGGGTCTTAACCGCGCGCCGGAAGGTCAGGGTGTCCGTCATGGCTCGTATCTCCGGGGGGAGATCATTCCACAGGGAGGGGGCTCCCACAGAGAAGGCCCGCACCCTCGGGGCCGCCAGCCGACAACGATCAGGCGGCGGTACCCCAAGTAGGGCAACCCTGTGGGAGCGTACTGGGCGGCGGGAGGTAGACGATGGCAGTAGGCGGTCCCGTAGATACCCAGGTCCCGAGCCATGGAGCACTTTAAATACCATCAGTACCACCTTGAATTGAATCCGGAAGGCCACAGGAAGCCAGTGCAGCCTGCGGAGAAGCGGTGTAACGTGGGAGCTCCGAGGGGCACCCACGATCACCCGCGCGGCTGCATTCTGGACTAACTGTAGCCTCCGGAGACTCTTCAAGGGGAGCCCCATGTAGAGAGCATTGCAATAATCCAGGCGGGAGATAACGAGGGCGGAAGTGACTGTGCGAAGTGCGCCCAGATCCAGAAAGGGCCGCAACTGGTGAATCAGACGAATCTGATAAAAAGCCCCCCTGGCGACGGCTGCAATGTGTTCTTCTAAAGACAGCTGTACGTCCAGGAGGACACCCAAGTTGCGCGCCCTTTCCACGGGGGTCAGAACCTCTCCCCCCACGGCCAGCGAAGGAACCAGCTGGCTGTATCTGGGCGCAGGAAACCACAGCCACTCGGTTTTGGTCGGGTTGAGACGAAGCCTGTTACGACCCATCCAATTCCGCATGGCCTCCAGGCACCGGGACATCACTTCGACGGCTTCGCTGGGGTGGCCCGGGGTGGAGATGTACAGCTGAGTATCATCAGCGTACTGATGGAACTCCACCCCGAAGCCACGGATGACCTCACCCAGCGGCTTTACATAAATGTTGAACAGCAGGGCGAGAGCACCGACCCCTGAGGGACCCCACATAGTAGGGGCCTCGGGGCCGATCTCTGCGCCCCTGTCAACACAAATTGCGAACGGTCGGAGAGGAAGGAGGCGAACCACCGCAGCACGGTGCCTCCCACCCCCAACCCCTCCAACCGTCGCAATAGGATACTGTGGTCGACAGTATCAAAAGCCGCTGAGAGATCTAACAGGACCAGGACAGAGGAACAACCCCTGTCCCGGGCCTTCCAGAGGTCATCCACCAACGCGACCAACGCCGTCTCCGTGCTGTGCCCGGGCCTGAAGCCCGATTGGAGGGGGTCAAGATAACTCGTTTCCTCCAGGTACTGCGGGAGCTGACGTGCCACCACACTCTCAACAACCTTCGCAACGAAACGAAGGTTGGAGACAGGACGATAGTTAGATAACAATGCTGGGTCCAGGGACGGTTTCTTGAGGAGGGGCCGCACCACCGCCTCTTTCAAGGCGGCGGGTAACAGCCCCTCTCTCAAGGAAGCGTTTATAATACCCTGGAACCAGCCTCGTGTCACCTCCTGAGTGGCCAAGACCAGCCAGGAGGGGCACGGGTCCAGTAAACAGGTGGTGGCATTCAGTCCCCCCAGTATCCTGTCCACGTCCTCCACAGTAACAGGATCGAACTCAACCCAATTGACCTCACCGATATCCACCCCCGCCCCCCCGCCCGGAGATGCCCAGTCGGAGTCCAGTTCGTCCCGGATCTGAGCGATTTTGTCCTGCAGAAACCTAGAAAACTCCTCAGCCCGTCCCTGCAAGGGGTCCTCCCGTGCTCCCACCTCCAGGAGGGAGCGGGTCACCCTAAACAGGGCGGCTGGGCGGTTTTCCGCGGACGCAATAAGGGTGGAGAGGTAAGACCTCCTCGCCATCCTTATCGCCACTAAATACGTCTTGATATAAGATCGTAATAGTGTTCGGTCAGACCCAGAGCGGCTAGCCCTCCAACTGCTCTCTAGGTGTCTTTTCCGGCGCTTCATCTCCCTCAGCTCCTCAGAAAACCAGGGAGCCGCATGGGATCGGCACCGGGTCAGAGGCCGCAAGGGCACAACTCGGTCAAGGGCCCCGGCAGCCACCCTATCCCAGGTGGCGACCAAGCCCTCAACCGAGTCGTGTGTGTGAGCTTCGGGGAATGGCCCAAGCTCCGTCAGGAACCTATCAGGGTCCATCAGGCGCCTGGGGCGGTACCATTTTAGTGGCCCCGCCTCCCTGCGGTGAGGGGGTGTGGAACAGAAGTCGAGCTTCAGGAGCGAGTGATCTGTCCATGACAGGGGTTCCACAACTATATCCGCTATACCCAGATCACTCTGCCACTGATCAGAGACAAAAACCAGATCCAAGGTGTGACCCCCCAAGTGAGTAGGGTCCCGAATTAACTGGGTCAGGCCCATGGCCGTCATGGAAGCCATGAACTCTTGAGCAGACCCCGAGGCACCGCCGGCAGAAGGCAAGTTGAAATCCCCCATGACCATAAGCCTGGGGGTCCCAACTGCCACGCCAGCTATGACCTCAAGGAGCTCAAGCAGGGCCGCTGCTGCATATCAGGGAGCCAGGTATGCGACCAGCAAGCCCACCTGAACCTTGGGACCGAACTTCACGAAAAGGAGCTCACACCCGGTCGTCTGAGACACAGTGGCCTCCCTCGGACACAGATCCTCCTTAATAACCATCGCAACCCCCCCTCCCCTCCCCTGGGCCCTCGGCCGATGAAAAACCCGAAACCCGGCTGGGCACATCTCCACCTGAGGGACTCCCCCCTCTTGGCCCAGCCAGGTCTCGGTGACACCCACCAGGTCCGCACCCCCCTCACAAACCAAATCGTAAATGAGAGGGGCTTTATTAACAGCGGACCTGGCATTGCATAACATCAGCCGAAGGCCCAGGGCCCGATTGCTCAGACCCCCTGGGGAACGGGAGATGACAAGGGGGTCGGAGCGCGCCACAGCAGACAAATAGCGGGGACGCGCTCCCGAAACAGAGTGTGGCCCCCTATAACCGCCAAATCTGCCTCTCACGCTCACCGTACTAATAGCTTTAATATCACCCTCCCTGGGACAACCCCCCATCCTCAATAGAGCCCCATCCGACCCCAAACCCTCCCGGCAACGCTCAACCAGCGACCCGGTCCCAGCCCCAGGCGGGTTGTCCCCCAACCCCCACCCGGCCAACCCTAACCCCTTTAAAAATCTAATTAAAAATTTGTTTAAATAACCCTCCCTCCCACGCTTCCGGCGACCCCACCATCTCTCCGGATCCCAAGATCCGTCCTTGAGATAAGTCTTGGAGAGGTAAGAGGGCCAACTCTGAGACAGGGGGACATATCTCAGGGTCCACAGGTCTTCCGAAGAATATGTTAACGTCTGTGTCTTCGGCTGGATCTTCCCTGACTGCCGTCGAGCAGGCAAAGGCCAAAGCAAGCGGGACCCAAGTCCAGGCTGGAACAATCGCACCCCACTGGCAGCTGACATCCGGCCTCGCGGGGGATGGAGACCACCAGGCACCGCATCCGATGCCTGGCCACATAGTGCCCCCGCCGCCCGAGAGGCCCGCAAGGCCCTCGGCGGCAGCAGCTCCGGTCCTGAGTCCAGTCCCGTCCCCGGCCTCCACCTCAGCGGCTGTATGGCATAGATGGCACGGCTGGGGGAAGCAAATCTGAGGAGCCGAGGTACAACCGTGGCTCCAACTTCGCCCCCAGCCCCCACCACCGCCCGAGAACCATCCACGGCGGTGGCAGCTGCCCCGGCACCCGCAGCGACCCTCGCAGCAGTCCTCCAGCCGCCCCATGGCCCCCCCCCGCACCAACAGCGGTCTCAGCGGGGGCTCCGGTGCCGGCAGCGGCCTCCACGGCGGGGCCGGCAACAGCCACGACCTCGGCGGCCTCAGCGGTCCAAACGACGGTGGCGGCGGTCCCAGCTGCGGCGGCGGCCGCGGCAGCGGTAACAGCGGCAGCGACGGCCTCTGCGGCACCGGCGGCCGCGGCCCCAGCAGCGGCGGCGGCAGCGACGGCCTCACCGACTCCAGCGACGGCGGCAGTGGCAGCGGCGGCAGCGACGGCCTCAGCGGTGGCTCCGGCGCCGGCAACGGCCTCCACGGCGGGGCCGGCAGCAGCCACGGCCTCGGCGGCCTCAACAGCCCCCGCGGCGGCGGCGGCGGCCCCAACGACGGTGGCAGCGGCAGCCCCGGCGGCGGCAGCGGCAGCCCCGGCGGCGGCGGCGGCCCCAGCAGCGGTTCCAGCAATGGCGGCGGCATCTCCGGTCCCAGCAGCCGTCCGGCGGCCTCATGGCCTCCTCTGCGCCTCCACGACCTCCTTGGGGTTGCCCACCCCCCCCGGGTCCTTACACCGCCTCTGCCACGGGCAGGGACTCGGGGGGGAGGGGGACTCACCCCGAATTTCGGCCGTCGAAGCGGGGCTCTTCAGCCCGACATCCTCCGGCCGCCATCTTGGAAGCTCCTGTGATCAGATGATAAAAATCTGACCTTTTTTTTGCAGATTTCTGGCAAAAACCATTGGGAAAACTCGATTTGCTTGAGGACTGTGTGATTTGCGTAACATGGTGTTTTGCTTAATAACTGCCTTAAAAATTGTCATAAAATTGAGTCTGACTCAACTTGTAATCACAACAATGATGGAAATTCTGATTCCAATTTTGATTGTAACTTGAGGACTATTTTTACATACATTTTGATATGCAATAAAATGTAGTTATGTTTATTAGCTGAATTCTGAACAAAGCAATACTTTTAATTTAATGGGAAGAAAAAAAACAACATAAATTTTCCAGGTCTTTCCCTGCTTTTGCAGCAGTATAGGACTTTAGCTTGGGACTGCTGTCAAGCCTGTACCTGATAATTCAATTCTGATAATCCTTTGTTTAAATATAATTTTTATTAAAATAAATGTTTACGTAAGATTTAAAAACTATGGAAAGGAAGAGAAGAAAACATACTACAGAATAAAAGAAAAGTGAATAGTAACAAAAGAAAAAAAGATATATAAAGAAGTTACTTTTGACTTTCTTCAGAGCAGCTACAAACATAGTAAATTTAGACTTTTGGTAAAGGAAAAGGACTAGCACCCTATAATATATTTCTTGTCTCCTTTATTTTCAAACTATAAGCTTTTGTTTCTTTTGGACTTCCTATGCCAGTAGTTTTCTTTTAATCAAATGAATTATTTGATCACACTTAGATAAATTTTTCCTAGTTATATAGATGTGGAGTTGCAAATCAGAAGATTATAGTTTAAAGGTTTTCTTTGCTGAAAATGTTAAACAATCTTGAATCCTCGGATGTGAACTTTGATAGATGACCAAAGACAAAGTGCAGTTTCTCAGCCTCAGTTTTCTGTATCTATAATATGGGAGTAATAATTCTTGATTTATTTTTAATTGGTAGGATTATGCATGGTAATACTTGAAAGTACTAAACTAGTAGTATTAAACTTTAGTACTATATTACTAAAGCCAGTATTTGTTTGCAATTTAGTTATTTATCAGATCGGATTTACATGTTAGTCAAATGACCAATAAATTGAGGGAAATATATATTGGGGGAACCTAACCATAAGCACTTGCCAGATCAGTTTTTAGTTTATCGTAACATTTACTTAGGCTTTCTCTTTTACCAGATTACATAGCTCAGGAATATATGGTAAAGACATGTTGTTAGTAACTAGAGCATTTTCAGGATTTTGTTGAGCAGATGGGCTGTTTGCTTATATTCATGTATTATACTGCCTGCTGTGCAGCTGCTTCAGCTGTTTGTTGTGTTCTTTTGTTCTGTCCAGGAATGGAAGATAAGAAAGTATAGGTAGTGGATTAATGTAAGATTACTGTTTCCTGCCTTTCAAATTTTTATATAATAAATTTACCTACTTGGGTAAACAAAAATATTAAAAGCTTCCATGTGGCATAAATATAAAGGTCTGCTATCTATAATTATGACTTGGCTTTTTATTTTCAACCTATTTTTGTATTTTTTTTTAGGATTGGTAACAAGCTGCCTGACACTCCATGGTCCACAAAATTAAGGAAATATGGAATGACATTAAGGCATTTGGTTGAGGACTAAGGCTCTGAAGACAAACATCTTGGTGAGGTGAATACAAACTAGTATTCTAGTTATAAGGCACTGCATGCTGAAACAAAGATGGCAGATCCAGGAATGATGAGTCTTTTTGGAGAAGATGGGAATATTTTCAGTGAAGGACTGGAAAGCCTAGGTGATTGCGGATATCCTGAAAATTCAGTAAACTCTATGGGGCAACAAATGCCTATTGATCAAGGATTTCCCTCACTACAGTCATCCCTTCATCATCCTACAACCAGTCAAAATCAAGCAAAGCTGACCCACTTCGATCACTATAATCAGTATGAGCAACAGAAAATGCATTTAATGGATCAGCCCAACAGAATGATGAGCAGTGCGCCTGGCAATGGCATAGCATCTCCTCATTCACAATATCACAATCCTCCAGTTCCTCATGGTGGAGGCACTGGTAGTCAGATGGGAGTCTATCCTGGTATGCAGAATGAAAGACATGGACAACCCTTTGTAGATGGCAGCTCTATGTGGGGGCCAAGGGCAGTACATGTGCCAGACCAGATACGAGCACCATACCAGCAGCAGCAACCACCACCTGCCCAGCCACCATCAACACCATCGGGACCACAGGGACAGGGACATCCTCAGCATATGCAGCAGTTGGGAAATTACATGGCTCGTGGTGACTTTTCAATACAGCAGCACGGTCAATCCCAGCAACAGAGGATAAATCAGTTTTCTCAAAGCCAGGAAGGTCTTAATCAGGGAAATCCTTTTATTACCACCTCAGGACCTGGCCACATGTCTCATGTGCCCCAACAGAATCCAAGCATTGGGCCTTCTTTACGACATTCAGTGCAACAATTTCATCATCATCCCCCCACAGCTCTCCATGGAGAATCAGTAGCCCACAAGTCCCAGATTCTCTCCCAATCCTCCTCAACAGGGTGCCGTTAGGCCACAAACACTTAATTTTAGTTCTCGGGGCCAGACAGTACCTTCACCTACTATAAACAGCTCAGGGCAGTATTCTCGTTATCCTTACAGCAACCTAAATCAGGGATTAGTAAACAATACAGGGATGAATCAAAATTTAGGCCTTACAAATAACACTCCAATGAATCAGTCTGTACCAAGGTACCCAAATGCCGTAGGGTTTCCATCTAACAGTAGTCAAGGACTAATACACCAGCAGCCCCTTCACCCTAGTGGCTCACTTAACCAAATTAACACTCAAGCTATGCACCCATCACAGCCTCAGGGAACTTATGCTTCTCCACCTCCCATGTCACCTATGAAAGCAATGAGTAACCCAGCAGGTACTCCTCCACCACAGGTCAGACCTGGTAGTGCTGGAATACCAATGGAAGTTGGCAGTTATCCAAATATATCCCATCCTCAGCCGTCTCACCAGCCATCTAGTGCCATGGGAATTGGACAGAGGAGTATGGGCCCTCGGAATATACAACAGAATCGTCCATTCATGGGTATGTCTTCAGCACCACGGGAAATGGGTGGTCACATGAGACCAAACGGTTGTCCAGGTGTTAGCCTGGCTGATCCACAAGCAATACAAGAACGATTAATATCTGGTCAACAGCATCCCAGTCAGTCATCTTTTCAACAGCAAATGCCAACATGTCCTCCCATGCAGCCTCATACAGGAATTCATCATCAGTCTTCACCGCCGCCACCACATTCTCACCATCAGCCTTGGGCACAGCTTCACCAATCACCACAGAACACACCGCAAAAAGTGCCTGTCCTTCAGGTAGGGAATGTATTGAATAAAATTTAACTTAGTGGACCATTTTCAAAATAATCCAATTAATTTGTCATGATATTTTGTTTGTCTTTTATGGGGAATTGCATATACATTAGTGAATTCAATAATTTATTTTGCTTGTGAACAAAATTAAGTTATAATCATATGTATTTAACAATAACATATTTTTACCCAAATTATTTTTTGCATATTGTTTCTAAATATTTTACTTTTCAAGCCTAAGTGAAAAAACTGTCTACTATGTGTTTTTTTTTTAAAGTTATTATTTTGGCTGAAGATGGTTCAGTCATATTTCATATACATCTTAGGGTGAAGGGGTAACATGATAAATTATAAGGGTAAATATCAGATATGAGGGGAAAGAGAATAATACATTGAATAGGGAAGGAATGATGACAAACCAGATTAAGGAATCAATTCCCTGCATCAAGGGATGCAAGATTTCTAACGTCTAATATTTGGGATATGATATATAATGCATAACTTTAGAGAATGTAAGCCTTGCTCAAGACCTGTTTAAAAAAAACGGAAAGTTCCACACCTTCTGAGTTTAACTGAAAAAACTACTCAGACTCAAACCTCCTTTTATTCTGAGATTATAATATAATTTAATGTCACTAAGGATTGATACTAATTTGACTATTTGTTTGAAACATTTATGTTTTGCCTTCAACCTGGAAGATCTATAAATATTTTGTCATATAATAATAGTAAGTCAGATTACCATCATCAGGTTTACAAACTAAAAATAAATACATATTTCCCTGATAATAAAACCAGGTCTTATTTTGGGAGGCTGTCTTACTTGCTTACCTTAGAACCACTGTAGTGACACTTCCCACCCAATACCTGTCATGCCACTGCCTGACTACTTTCGTGGTTGCTTGCAGCCAGATGCCACGTAGCTATTCTGCAGCTTGTGCAACCTGTCTCCAAGCTGTAAAACTATCTCCGAGCTGTTTGTCAGCTGATTAAAACAGTTTTAACTCTGGAGGATTTTTTTTTTTTTTAGGAAATAATGTTTTAAAAAGCTACCATCAGTTATCCTTTTCCTTTTGGCTAAACTCCTTTAAGTAACTCCTAACCATTTCCATTTGACTGCACTTTTTTTCACTCTTGCTTCCCTTCTGAAAAGACAGAAAAGAATGTCAGCCAAGTATGTGTATGGTATGCTGCAGCTTGTGGCAGGAGGCTGTATGGCACGTTGAACTAATGCCACCACTCATGGCAGGAGGCTGCATGGTGCATTGTACTGCCACAAGGCTCATCGCGTCAGTGCCAGTGCTCACATCAGGATGCAGCATGGCATGTGCCGTTGCACGCATGAGTGGCGGCACTGGCGCGCATGAGCATTGTGGTATCCTCTCGCAAGTGGCAGCACTGGCACAATATGCCATATAACCTCCTGCCATGAGCGGTAGCATACCATATGCATACTTGGCTCACATTCTTTTCTGACCTCTCAGAAGGGAAGCAAGAGTGAAAGAATGTACAGTCAAGTGGAAATGGTTGGAGTGGGAACCTAGCTGTGGCAGTCCTAAGGTAAGAGGGTGTAGGGTGCATGGCGAGCTGCATCCCACCATCCCACCCTAGCTCAAGGTTTTTTTTTTCAAAAACGTTTTTTATTTTTTTATTTTTACACATCTCTTTACATGGGCAACGTGGTTCCAGATTATAACACTTGTACATAATCATAGTTTCATTTCCACCAATCTTATGTAATATCATCTCATATCATTATCCATTTCACTTATCTTTAAATAAATTTCCATTTCATATTTCAATTCATTAATTCAATATCAATATCAAGTCATCCAGATACAGATTCCCAGTTCTTTATCTCCTATTTCCGTTTATAGCTTACCACCTATTTCATTTAACATTACCCATCATTCTTATCCTTAATTTTCCCTAAACCAATTATATAATAAACAATCTAAAAAAACCAAAAACAAAACCAATACATTTAGGATCCACATGGTATATCCCTTCAATCTGTCTAATTTAATATTTCATTCCCCAACTTTAGACATATTAACATTAAATAATCAACTGTATATTTTAAAACATATATATTTTAAGATATTTCCCCCCTAAAATCACTAGAATTACTTCCTAATACATTTCATTTCATCTTCACTTTTCTTTTAATCATTAATAATCATATTTTTCCTTTCTACTTAGCCAAAATTTATATATTTTAATACATTTCACTTTTCTTATAATCATTAATAATCATATTTTTTCTTCCTTACCACATATCCAAAATTTATCTATATCTTTTAATACATTTCCATTCCTCTGTTTTGATCCTCCAATATAAGGGTTCATAATATAATTCATATACAGTTTTATATATATATAGTTACATAATCCCTGAAATAATTTCCAGCAAGTTTTAAACTAAATGCCAATATACATTCCCATGTGGTAACCCCCTTGTACAATCCCTCTACCCTTATCTCTAAATCTCGTAACTTCATCATTCCTTTTAATTTTGGCTAGGTTTCCCTTTTCTAAATTTCCCCAATCTTTCTTCTTTTTTCCTTCTGGTTTTATTTTTATTTACCTTATTTGCCTATCAGCCATGTCCCCACCCCCCTTTTCAGTTCTCTTTTTGGAGTTTCTTCTTGTATATTCTCTTCTTCTTGCTCTTGGGTGTCTTATCTTTTTTATTTGCTATCTCTGTTGTCAATGTCTCTGTTTTAAATCCTTTTATGTCTTTTGGCAATGGTCCTTGTTCTTCATATTCATCAAGGCTGTTATTTTCCTCTTAATTCGTCTTCTCTGAGCTTCCTTTGTTCTTCTGCAAGCTGTGATGCCATTACTTTACTCAGCATTATCTCCACCAGTCTCATTTTTTCTTTAAACATGTCTCTCACAGTTTGGAGCTGCGACTTAAATTATTTGCTTATTTCTTCCATTTCTTTGGTCTATTAAGTTATTCTTTATTTTATTAAAGGTCAAGTTTTTCTGTTATAGTCCTTGTCAAAAGTCTTCGTTTATCTCCCTTTCTTTTTCTTCTGTTTTCTTGTCACAATCAACCTCCAACAATCTCAAAGTATTGCATTATTTTATATTTTACTGTAATCCACCCTTCTTTTTTATAAACTTCCGGGGATCTTGTGTATACAACCAATAATTTTCCTTAGAAACATAAAAGAAGGAAATCTTTAACCCTTAGGTGGTGCGCTATATCACTTTCTTCTTATAATTCTTTTATTTTAAATCACTTTTCCATAGTATTAATATTACATTTTATCAATTCCAAATAAGTCCAGCATTTTATCTAATGCCTGATTAATGTCCAATTCTGTATGTTGTTCCAAATTTAGTCTCTAATTATATATAATTCTTTTATTTCCGGTTTTTTCTTTACCTTATATTTTCCTCTTATTTCTCGTTCTCTGCTACCACTCTTCCAAACAAGGGCTCCTTCTTTCCGCTTTTTCAGGGTTTTCAAAAAGAATGCTCAAAGTCTTTTATCCAGTTACACGCCACTCACCATTTTCACTCTCCAGCACGAAACTTGTGTCCCGGCAGCTTCCCGTCTTCAGGGCAACCATTAAAGACTGCTGCTTCTCCCTGTCTTATAGAGGAGTTTACCAAGCCAGGGAGGGGAGAAGCGGCTCTCCTCAACCGAGCTGGCGGTCTCCCCCTCTTTCCCCACCCCTACGAGGTGGGTCAGATGGATCCGGTCCTTTAAGGACTTCTCCAACAGGGTAAGCACGGATCAAAGCCGCATACGATCGCGGTCTCTGATCCGTCGTTGACAAGAACCTCCCTGCCCTAGCTCAAGTTTTATGCATGCGTTTCACCCCACCTTGTACAACCAGATGCTGGGTGGGGCTTAACTAGGACTTATTTTGGGGGTGGGGCTTAGGTACATGAAAATTGGGCTAGGACTTGTTTTTGGGGCAGGTTGTCTTTTTGGGGAAGCACGGTAACACAGGAAAGGTGAGAAAAGACGGTGAAAATAAGTTGCAATAAGATGCAACCTTACTCATGAGGGTTTCCTTATTTTTATGATAGAAATGGGTCACTCAGAATTAACAGCCCAGCCTATACCAAAAACTCATCAGGCAACAGAATCACCTTAATGCATCTGCAGCTTTTCGTCATATTGGCCAGTTCTGAATCACCTTAATGCATCTGCAGCTTTTCGTCATATTGGCCAGTCCTGATGTCTTATGATATATTGAAAATTTCAGGTTATTTCTCTATAATCAGTAGCTATTATTTGGAGCTCTGTTTAAGAAAGTTGTCTCAAATTTTACATCTCATGGGACTAATTATAAAACTTATTTGTTAACTACAAAAAAATTGCCTTCTAAAACAGGGAAATTATGCATGGACTAAAATGAATTTCCCATAGTTATTTCAGATACATGATTTATATAAATGGAACTGAGATATATTTAGCTTAAGAATTATACCTGTTTAAAGATTTCTAGTAAAGGTCTAGTATCTCCTAAAGCAATCTGTTCCACTGTTGAATAGCTCTTACCATCAGATAATAGCAAATTGAAAGCTTCCCCCTTATAATTCAGCTTGTTATGTCTTGTCTTTTCCTCTGGAATGCCTCTGAATATTTCTTCTCTCATCTTTTCATGTTATAGCTCATCAGATACTTGAACATCATTATTATGTCTCCTTGCAGATATTCTCCAGGCTAAACATTCCCAGTTCCTCCTATTCCTCATACGGTTTTTCTTTATACCCCTCATTAGCTTGGCCATTTTTTCTAGAATTTCTACAATTTGAATATGTCTAGAAAAAAATGAACAACCTGATGAGTGATATAAAGGAAAACCATATGAGGACTACAATGCCCAGAACTAGGCGCAGTATTCTAGCTGTAGTAACACCAATGCAAGAGAAAGAGGAATTAAGATTTTTCTTGATCTTGATCTATACTTCTGTTTATTCCATCTAGGATGACTTTTTTTTGTAGTTATAGCTGCCCATTATAATGACGGTTCAATCTTTGATGTAAGGCTCTTGAAATTAAACTTGATATTTTATGTTTCTTATTTCAGCTTTTCAAGATGCTCTTGAATCATGACTGTCTTTTAAATTCTTTGCAGTCCACCTATGTTTGTGTTATTTGCAAATTTGATAGAGTCATTTATAAATACATTGAATGATACCTGATATATACCATCTGATACTTCAATTTGCAGGATGTATTGATGTATACTGGTTGGGTATGATTGTTCAGCCAACTCTATATCCTAACAACAGCATAATCCATTACCGTTACTAGAATCTCATGGAAAGTTTCTTGAATGCTTTGCTGAAGATATGGTGTTTCTACTGTTAAGTAAAATGGTCATTCTATCAGAAAAGAAAATCGAAATTGGTTTGCATGATTTATTCTTAATAAATCCATGCTGGCTCCTGCCAAACATTGGATTTTTTTTTCTAAATGCTCACAAACTGGCTACAAGTATTCCTCATTTAATGTCCAATCACTTAATGATTGTACCAGTCATGATCACCTTTTAGATGCTTGGCAACTGTCCTATCCTTGTCCATGCACACCAAGAAAGTTTGAAGTCTATTGAGACTTTGCAAGCCCCTTAATGTTATTCCCAGGTCCCACTCACATGGAAACACAAGTCCCAATGAATCAAAGTCATGAGCAACACAAAGTCTGAGGGCAAGGCATAAATCCGCAAATCCACATGCAAGGTTCAAGGTTCAGATGAACAAGATTCACTAAAGAACCTTGCAGGCTTGGCCAAATTGATTTTCCAACAGATATTCAAGTTGTTGAAGTCTCCTATTATTATAACAGATTATGTATGTATGTATGTATGTATGTATGTATGTATGTATGTATATGTATGTATGAATGGTATAATTCTTAAGCAAATCTGGGATTTGATCTACAGTAATTTAGAAATATGCTTTCCAATTTGCACAGGAATTGTACAGTATTTAATCTTGCCAAAACTCTTTTGATTAAAATAAATAAAAAATGAAATAAAATGCTGGTTAAGTGTTAGGAAGAAAATCTATTAAAAACAATAGAGGTTAGGATCAGAAGTCTTAGCCTTTTTTGAGAGGTGGACATAGAATTTTAAACACATACATGGCCATTTGCAAAAGTTAGCTGCTGTGGTGAATTAGGCAAGTTATATACCTCTTTTACGTTTGCAGGCTATTCTTTATTATTCCAGTAGAGTTTTGTTTCTGAGAAAATATGCATGCTTTTAAACATTGACTTGCAGCTCTCTTTAATTTTGATCTTGAGTAAATTCCTGTGAGATATATAAGATCCACCAGTATTTTTGGAAATAAAGGTTACATTTAAGGCTGGGACTGACCCAAAATCTTAATAGCAAATAACTCCATATTTCTTGGGTTCAATTTCAACCTACTTTGTCCCATCCAAATTCCTACATCTTCCAGACTATAGGAGCAAGACTTTTAATGCATCACTGGTTGGAATGGCGTGGGGGAAGCAAAGTATAGGAGGATATTGATGGTACTGCATTCCAAATTGACATGAAATCTTCTAACATCTTCACATTGGTGACAGCATTGGCAAAGGACCAAACCTTGAGGCACTTCACATATTAAGGGGCAGGGGACCAACTTTTCTTCCTTCTATATCACCACCAGTTATAACTGTCCACTAAAAGAGTGGTTCCCACTTCCAATCCCTACAAGTAGCCTGAAGGATACCATGATTGATGGTATGAAAAGCTGTTGAGAGTTTTAATAATGTAGAAAACCAGGCAGGTGGCCTTGAAGCAAATATTTAGGAATCGTTAATAAGTGAAAAGGACAACACTGATTTCTTAAGTCCTGGGAACAGAGATAGTATTAACAAGATACTCAGTTTGGTTTCATCTTCATTCACAGGAGTGCAAGAGGGAGGGTATAAAAAACACAATCACTGTTGCCAGATTATACTGTTATAATCTATTAATTACATATAAGAGCTAGTTTCAAGTAGTGGTTGAGGCAAAGGATAGAGTCCAGGAGCCTATTAATTCTACTCCTGCCTTAAGCACAAAACTAGCTGTATAACCTAGGACCAGTCATTATCTCAGGCCTAGGAAAAGGCAAGGGAAAACACTTCTGAAAATCTTGCCAGGATTTAACACTAATTTGAAGATACAAACAATTTTTTTTAAAAAAGTATAATTCTAGTCTTCCTGGAAGTTGATTTTTGGGTCTGGTCTATTTCAAGGGGGGTGAAAAATAGGATTGGAATTAGTGTACTATGTTGTCTTGATCTTGACATGATCTTCTACCATCAATGTCCATGTTCTTTCTATCCCAAGCTGAGACCTAAATCTTGATTCACAAAGATCTAAAAAATCTAATCCTTTCCAAGTCATTTTTCATCTATTTTTACCATTCTCTCAACAACTTTTCCCAAAAGAGAAGGTTTGGAAATTGGACAATTATAGTCAAAGCTGTCTGAATGCAAGGAAGGTATAAATAAATAAGAGGTTATTTCAAGGTTGCAAACACCACTCCCTTTTCTAAAGAGATATTGATAGTTTCCCAAATCATAGACAATTACATATCTGCCTCTACTCTGAAGTAGCTGCAAGGTAGGGTCAAGAGCATAGACAGCAGATCTCAACCTAGAAAATATGCTATATATCTGGCAGGGTAAACAACCCAGAATAAAAATGAAATTATTACAAGATATGAAGAGCAGAGGAGGCTTTGGATTGCCAAATTGGGAATTATACTATAGTGCAGCAACATTAGTTTAGTTAAAAGATTAGATTAATTTAAAGAATAAAAGAATATTACCTATAGAAGGTCATGACCTTCAGAGGGGATGGCACGCCTTTCTTTGGGACATAGGACCCACCAAACAAAAATATTTTCATAGACACCTGATTAGAGATTCGTTAATATACAATTGGATCAAGGTTAAAAAGAAACATTATATAAAAATCCCAATTAGGCTATCTACAATGGAAGGGACGATCCACCCAATTAATTTAGACCTGAATAAAATGTTAAAATATAAAGACTTATTGGATACAAATGGAAATTTAAAAACAATACAGGAGCTCCAAGAACAAGGGCTACGAGTAGATTGGTGGGCTTATCTTCAAATACAAAGTCAATATAAAAAGGATGTAAAGGAGTGTGGAATATATTTGAAACCTCAACAATTAGACAAAATTTTATTAGGTCCAGATTAAAAAAATATTACCAAAATTTAAAAGTATCTCCTAGATGTAGAATTAGAAGAAGGAGTAGTGAAAGGATGCATGATCGCATGGGGTCAAAATATTGATCATAGTATAAAGTTATCAGATTGGGAGACTATATGGAATAGAAACCACAAATTAACAAAATCAGCAACATACAAAGAAAATGCATATAAAATGTTCTATAGATGGCACTTACCCCCTTTGAGATTAGTGAAAATGTACCCTAAAATGAGTTCCATATGTTGGAAATGTAAAAAAAAAGAGGGAACATATTATCATATGCGGTGGTCTTGCTCAGAGACTCGAAAATACTGATTCAAAATTGGCTACAGGAAATCACCAATGAACAACTAAACCTAGAACCAGAACTCTTCCTATTGGGGATCTTCAAAAAAAAAAAAACACGAAAGAGTACAAAATACTTATTATTACACATACTGATTGCTGCCAGGATTGCTTTTGCCCAGTGTTGGAAACATCCATGTATACCTGTAGAGGAACTGGTTATACACAAAGTTATGAATTGTGCTGAAATAGATAAATTAACACTGAGTTTAAAAGATAAGGAATCTTCAATATTTTATAAGGTATGGGAACAATGGTATAGTTGGATAGATCGGAATTACTATGGATAAGTAATTATTAAATATAGAATATAGATAGAATAAGAATATAATTATGCACAAATTAATATCTGTAATTATCGCACAAATGATTGTTATACGATAAGCACCACAAACAGCTGTTATTGAATTATATATTTTTTATGTTTTTAATGTAATAAAATTCAATAAAGTTTATTTAAAAACAAAAAGGGGAAATATACAGGTAGTCCTCTATTTATAACTACAGTTGAGCCCAAAATTTCTGTTGCTAGTATTAGTTAAGAGGATTTTGCCTCATTTTATGACTTTTCTTGTCTTAGTTGTTAAGTGAATCATTGCAGTTGTTAAGTTAGTAATATGGTTGTTAAGTGAATCTGGCTTCTCCATTGATTTTGCTTGTCAGAAGGTTGCAAAAGGTGATGATCAAATGACTCAGAAACACTGCAGCTCTCTTAAAATGAGTCAGTTGCTGAGCGTCTGAATTTTTATCACATGACCATGGGGATGCTGCAATGATTGTAAATGTGAAAAATGGTTCATAAGTCACTTTTTCAATGCAGTTGTAACTTTGAACAGTCACTAATGAACTGTTGTAAGTCAAGGACTACTTGTACACATTATGTCATCTATGCACAAAATTCCACTGTGACAAAGACAGAAGGACATTATCCAAACTTTCTCAATTATCCAGCATGCATTAGCAATAATATATTTGAACACAGCAGCATAGAAAATGGCAGAAAAGGTCCTGCTGGTCCATTGAGTCTGCCCTTTTGAGTTTTTCTTGTTTTTGTTTACTTTTTAATTTATTTAATATTAATTATTAAATAAATAAATAAATGATTTTTATTTTTAAATTTTTGTCAAATGATGGACAGGTACTTATTCCAAGCATGTTTAAACTTTGTTACTGATATCCACTACCCCCTGGAAATGGGTTCCAAGCTTGCACTACTTTTTCTGTGAAATAATTCTTTTTAACATAACTTCCCTATCAGTTTGAGTTATGCTCCCATCTTCTTGATTTTTGCTTAATTTTTTAAAATACTGCACATATTCAGTTCCTCCAATCTATCCTGGAGATATTTGTTCTCAGACTTTGTACCATTTTTGTTGCCTGTCTCTGGACTTGTTTAGTCATATCAATATCTTTTTTTAAGTGAGGTCTCCAGAACTGGACACAGTATTCCAATATTTAGGTCTAAGTAAAGTTATGTAGTTAGATTAGGATCTTTTTTATCCACTGGTGATCCCTCTAGTGATGTATCCCATAATTTTGATTTGTTATTTTATTTCTTGGCCATTTTGAAAGCTTGAACAATCTCTTTCCATGTAGATTTTCAATCTTTGTTTTGTTAGTATGTGAAATTTAGGATATCATGCAGTAATTTGAATATTCTGCTAAATCTCTGTTCTTTGATGTTGCTAAGTAGACTAACTTTTCCTAATATATTGGCTATTATGTCATTCTCCATATTTACTGACATGTTTTAGTTAGAACCTTTACAGACTTTCTTTGATATAAGCTTGCTGTGTTTCTGTACAATAGATATTTCATATATTCCCATAGTCTTCTGACTGGGTAATAATAAGAATTTCATTAATAAGTATAATGTTTTAGACTTATGTGTATAATTGTGCTATCTTTATCTTGCTTTAGGACTTGTGTAGAGAACTGATCACACTAGGTCATATTTATGCAGAAATATTGAAAATTGAAAAGCATTCAGAAACTTTTAGGCACCACCGAACATCCTTTGCAACTGTTGTATGAAAGCAGTGCAGTTTCCTCTTTGTTTTTCATGTCTTGCATAGTAAATGCTCATCCCACCCAGGAACCTAAATCCAGGGGTGGGATTCTACTGGTTTGGACCAGTTCGGATGAACTGGATGTTAAAAGTTACAGCTGGTTCACCGAACCGGTATTTCATCTGACTGGCTGGCCGCTCCCCTCCCAGGAGTCTCTATGTGGCCCATTTTTGATGGAGGTAAGTGCATGGTCCATGCGGAGGCTCTAGGAGGAGGAAAATGGGCCTTCTGGAAATCCAGAAATGAATCTGTTTCTGGCTTCCGAAGGGCCTCTAGAGCCCAGGGGAAGCTGTTTTCGCCCTCCCAGAGGGCTGAGGAGGCTTCTGGACCCTTGGCAGGGTGACAAATGGCCTTCCCGGAAAAAATGGAAGTGGCAAAATGGGCCTATTTCTGGCTTCTGGGGGGGCTTCCAGAGGCCGGGGGAGACTGTTTTCGCTCTCCCAGATGCCTGGGGGAGGCCTCTGGACCCTTGGGAGGGTGAAAATGGCCTCCCCGGGTTCCGGAGTCCCACTAGAAGCCCTAAACAGGAAGTTACGGTAGGTCCCACCCACCATGGCCACACCTGCCCAGCAACTGGGCAACGAACTGGTTGCTGGGATTTTTGAATCCCACCCCTGCCCAAATCTTAAGGCAAACCATGTTTTTCCTCATTGAATAGATGAGGAAATTACTCCAAATTCATCTATGTATTTGGAGTCATGAGATTCAAGGATTTTAATGACATAATATATTAGCTTACTTTATTTGATAGATATAATTGGCATTTAGTAGCATTTGCATCGAGGGGAAAGGGGGCAGTATCAGAACTATCACATCATTCCATCCTTTTTCTATGTGCATTGTAATGGTGCATGCATACCAGAGGTGGTATTCAGCAGGTTCTGACCTGTTCTAGAAAACCAGTAGCAGAAATTTTCAGTAGTTCGGAGAACCAACAAATACCACTTCAGACTGGCCCCGCCCCCATCTATTCTCTGCCTCCCAAGTCCCAGCTGATTGGCTGGGTCTTCTTTTGTTGGCCTGCACAGGAGAACGGAGCTGGAAAGCAGGTTAGTGGAGTGGGGAGGGAATGGAGATTTTACAGTATCTTCCCCTGGAGTGGAGTGGGAATGGAGATTTTACAGTATACTTCCCCTGCCACACTCACCAAACCACGCCCACTATGCCATGCCACATCCATCAAGTTACACCCACAGAACTGATAGTGAAAAAATTTGAATTCCACCACTGATGCATACCCAAAATATACAAGGAGTTACAGCATTTGCCACTCCCATTATTCCCATCATGTTTGCAGTTTTTGCTTCCCCCATCAGCTGATATTTATGTTACCCAGTCCTATTACATATTTTCTGATTCATGGTTGTTGTTGGGTTTTTTTCTTTAATATGTGATCCTATGTGAGATACTACATATTGATTCACATCTCCCACACTAAAGCTGTCCCAGGTTATAAACTCTACTACAGAGCTTTTTATATCTTGGCATTTTAAAATGGAGTGTTTGAAAAGAGATGGGATGTATGTGTGCAGCCCATTTTATGTTTTTCATCATTCTTCTGATACAGCACAATGTTCAATAACACAAGTTATTAATAGCTTTGCCAATTAGCTCATTATTTGCCAAAAAAAAACAAGCCATTCTTTCAGCTCCATTGCCATGCCTTCTTCTGTAATAGTGACTTACTAAGGAGTAATTATAAGAAAACCCACTTAAAATGGTTACAAGTTGAGGAAATATTTCTAATAATTACTTTTCTTTTCTGTCCTCCTCCCAGAAAAAGAATTCACAAAGATCTTTTTCTTCCTGCAAAAACAATAATTTAATTACAGTGATTAAAATATTTGATTTCACAATTCAGAAGCACAATTTCACTGATATGAATTATTATCCATGTATTTGGGTCTCTTTCTCTCTCTTTTCTTGGTCTCTGCTTCTCTAATGTACCTCCTTAGCCCAGAAATCAGTATTATGAATCTTTTTTAGCAGTCTAGTGCTTCAGATAGAGTCATATCTTTATATTTTTCAGTAATCTAGTCTTATCCTTAATCTCCACACACTATTCTGTAGGTCAATCTCCACCAGCTAACTTCTCTCCAAATTGCCTTGATCTTGGTGTCCAATTTTCCAGGGGAGGCATATGTACTGCTGTTCTTTTTCATCATGCAGCCAAATATTTCCAAGATTACAGTGGTTATACTATATACCAGATCATTGACTTGAATTATGATTGTAGTAGGTATTATTGATAGCAATGTTTTATTTGTAGCATACTATCAGATGATATTTTTCCATTGATCCTTGTAATTGGTTTTAAGAGTTGATTATATCTACTTTATCCTTGATCAGATGTTTCATTTCACCTGCTGTACTCTGTAATGGAGGGAGTGGCAGTGGTGTTCCAGCTTCATATGTTGGCTACACATTCAATGGATATTCTGGGTCTTCTTGAGTCCAGGATGTAATGTGTAGTTGGTCTATCTATGCCTATGCTATCCAGCCATTTACTGGACATGATCATTACAGGTAGTTTTTGATTAACAAACCTAATTTCCATTGTTAAGTAAAGTGATCATAAGGCAAAACATCACATGATCTCACTATTTAGCAATAGCAGTTCTAGTATTTTGTTTCCAGTTGTTAGTCAGAACCTCACTGTAGTTAGGTGAATATCCCATGCTTCTCCTGCCCTGCCCTGCCCAGCTCCACTTCAACTTCTCCCACCTGCCACTCCGCCCCCCCACCTTTTTTTTTTTTCTATATTTGCCTTTTGGACTGCATTCCCAGCTGAACTTTACTGTATTTTTCCTTCTTGATATTGAGAGTTTGTAGAGCTGGGGTCATCACCACTATTGTCATTCCAGCTGCCGGACTCCTGGCAAACCTACCTCACTTCAGCAGCCTCAGCTTGCCGCAGATTCCCATATGCATATCTGATGTGCCTGCTGGAGCTCTGTGCAACAGAGGCAGCTTGCTGTCTCTCTCCAGTTACCAGCCATAGTCTTGCAAACTAGTCCCGCATTCACAATCATTTAACCTTAGTTGCTTAGTGTCTTTTTTTCAGTTTCAGCCTGCTTTTCATAGAATTCAGTACAAGGAACATCAGCTTATATCAGTAAACATGGATGGAAGTCTACATCCTTTGTCTGAAATGTGCAAAAAAATTATTAAAAGCATTTAAAATAAAAAACAGAATTTAAAGATATATCATTCAAAATCACTTATATTGAATTCTATGAAATTTGACATACTTCATTCCCTCCTAAAACATTTAAGTTGCTTGCCCAGCCCATCTTATTCAATTAAAAAAAATTACAAATGTTTTTATTTTGCCCATCATTATTTTAATGAATCAAAAATTTCAGATATGGACATCAATTTGGATAGGTTTACCTTCAAAATAACCTGCATCAAATTGGACTTTCATTTATGTTTCAAAATGTTAATTAGTATGACTTTATGTGGATACCTTTTTTGTTGTTTTGACTGAAATGAAGCTGCTCGAATAACATCTACTAATTTGTTAAGGCTGACACATGTACCGTATTTCATGAGTATATGCTTAAGTGTAAATTACTGTAACATTTAATACAATTAACTTTTTCCATGAAAGGCATGAAAGGTGGGAATGAGATGAAGAAAAGCATCTGGTTCATTCAGCAACACAAGAATGATAAAAAGGGAGTCACAAATGCCGGGAAAATTTTGAAACACGGGAAGACTGCAGGCATAGATAGTAAAACTTGAAAATTATCATAATATAGTTGTGCCTTCCTTATGGAATAGCTATGAAACTTGTTTATTTTATAGATATATGCTGCCTCAAGATATGTAAAATGGAAAAGTAAGACTAGTGTAGTAGAAATTCCATATAGGAGGATTATTTTCTGCCAGAAAACAGACCAGATTTTTGCCTTTCAGTAATATCTTGAAAAATGTATGTCTATGAGAAAAATAGTTCGTTGCACTTTTGTTCATTTAGAGAAAGCATATGAAAAAATGATTAGGTTTGAATTATGAATGTTTTGTATGAATATGGAGTTGGAGTTTTGAATAATTAGGGGAGGTATGAGATAGAAGTGAAATGTGGTTGAATAAACGCCATGCACGTGGTTTGGGAGCCTATTGGGGTGTCCACTTGGAAGTAATTAGTAGATTAGGAGAAGATCCCATCTTCATCCCATTTACATTATTGATCCTTTTTTATCTAATTCTTCGTTAACTGTTAATGTTTTAGTTTTTAATGCTTAACATTTTTAATGTTCTAATTGTTTTGTTCTTTTCTAATATTACAGGTTGCCCAGAGTCACTTGACAGTGAGATGGGTAGCATATACATTTAATTAATTAATTAGAAGCCAATGCAACTTGGGCAACAGAGATTACAGAGGTGAATTTAGGCTCATCAATCACTGTGTGCAGCACCACTACATTTTGAACTAGTTGTAGCTTTCAGGTGGTGTTCAAAGGCAATCCCATTGCAGTAATCCACATGGAAAGTGGCCAATGCATGAGTGATTATGAGCAAGGCCTGCAGGTCCATGAAAGGATGCAATTGGTGCATTAGAGAAATCTGTTCCAAAAGTTGCCTCATCATAGCTGTCATCTGCTCCTTGAGCAGGAGCCATGAATCTATAAGGATCCTCACATTGTATACCAACTCAACTCAGATGTGTGCCACCCCATCCAGAAGCAAAAATGAAATAACAACTGGTGATTCCATTTTTCCAGGGTTGAGTTGAAAACAGTTCTTCTCCATCTAGACTCTTGATGCTTTTAGGCAGTTGGTCAGCACTATCACAGTATCATCTCTCCAGCTAGGCATGTAGATATAGAATTGGATGTCATCAGTATACTGATGATATCACATCCTATGCTGACAGATACCTCCCCAGCAGTTGAATAGAGTAGAACGGAACAGAACACAACACAACAAAAAATAAAAAGTAGGTTGAATACAGTTGAAATAGGGTACTTACATAATATAAGAAGATCAATTTAAAAGTTTAGAAGTGAGGAGGCCGAGGTTTTGCAAGTGGTTTTTCCTATTTTCTTTTTGCTGTTTTCAATCTTTGTTGAAAGGTGGGGAGAGATTATGTCCACAGCTCTTTGCTTGCTTAACTCTCTCTTCCCTTCTGCTTAACATCTACCCAAACCTCTGAATGAGGTCATCTGCTGACTTGGGTCTATAGTCAGTATATGGATGACTCAATCCCTGGCCTGCTGATGCAGTCTAAATCTTCTGAGATGCCTCAGAGTTGTGCAGGGAGGAGCATACTTTCCCATTCAAGACTGGTGCACAACTAGGGATTATCTTTGACTCAAAGCTCCTGATCAAGGAGCAGGTAGTAGCTAAGGTTAAGAGGACTTTTGCTCAGGTACAGCTAGTGCATTGGTTGCAACCTTTCCTGAATTAATGCTTTAAGCACATCATGAATGGATCGCTGCAATGTACTCTACATGGGACTGTCCTTGAAGACTACTTAGAATCTACAGCTGGTTCAGAAGACAGTATTGGGGGCATGGCTGATCATGCCATATTAAATCTGTGTAGTGTGTGTTGTATGTGTGTGTTGTAGAATATTCCTGAGAATATTATTTCAAGTAAACAAACAAATCAACTTTATGTACTCACTCAAGGCACAAATGAACAGCTTCAAATTATCAGACACATTAAGCAAGTTGAACACATTTTGCAAAGTCCTAGCTCTCTGGAGAAAGCTCTAACGCTTGGAGAGGGAAGAAAAGACAGCAATTAACACAAAATAAGATAGATAGACTCAGTTGCAGGGCAATGAATATGTTATTGGAAGATCTGAAATAGATTGTTATGGAGAAAATATATGTATTCATAAAGAATTGACAATGGTTGATGGCATTTAATCAAAACAAAAAGGGTTAAGAATAGATGCATAGTCAATTAAAATGAGTTGAATGCAAAATAAATATTTTGGAAGGTATGATGAGATAGAGAAAATGAATAAGAATCAAATTGCAAAACAAATATATTGTAAGGGCTGAAATTGACAAGGAGGAAACCACCTAACAAGGCAGGAAATATTACATATAAATGACAAGCAACTGGTTTCCAAACTGAAGTCTGTTAATTGAACAGCAGAGGAAAAGTTGTAGGATTTATACCTGAAGTAAACACGCGCACACACACACACCATTTCTGTATTCTGCTGAAGACTGATTTCTCCATATGTTTGCCTTCCATTTTGTCTGTGGTCGTGCAACTTGTTTAGTCATATTGTCTCTGAGATTCTGCTATAAACTTATCCTTCTGTATGGGATTAAGTGGTTAGAGAGTTTTATTGCCAGTCCCAGCATGAAATCTGTCATATAAAAGAGGAATAAATGGCTTGAGAAGATGATTTTTTTTTAAAAAAAATATGGGTGTTAAGGAGTTCCTCAAAAAAGGTGGGAAACAACACACAGAACAAAAAAATATAGCAATTCCTACATGGAAATGGGGGGGGGGGAATGGTACAAATTTGTTTCCAAATGTTTGCACAGCTTTTGAATAAATATAACAGCATTTATTGGGAATTTCTATTTTGAATGTGTATTTGAGCTCTACTTTAAGAAAGGTGTACATTTTTAATGTATTTTTTTTATCCTACCTTTACCATAATTTTCATAAATAACTTAAGGTGGTGAGTTAACATACCTAATATTCCTTCATCATATTTTCCAGATTGGGCTGAAGAAATTACCTGGCCCAAAGTCACCAGTCAGCTTTCACTAAGTTTTATCAAGAGGCTTTATAGTTCAAACAAGCAAACGTAATAAACTTGCTTTTAAAAACTCATTTTAATATATTGTGGCATTACCTATGTATAAATTGCCATCTGTCCTTTATTAAGTCTCTGAAAAAGATGTTTTCTAAACAAAATTTGCTTCCATGTCAGCAAATGATACTATGTAGGCATGGATGGAGCACATATATTTGATTGCCAATTTTAAATACTGCCACTTTCTTCTGTTTTAATCTTTGAGTTTCAGAGTATGATAGAACTCATTTCATTTATAATAAGTATGACTAATGAGCAGCAACTGTCTCTGAAATTTGTAACTGTCAAGCGCCAGGGAAATCAGGAGATTCAGGCAGTTCAAATGAGTATAAAATTTATTGCCAACTTAAGCTCTCTACAAAAATCTGACCTACTAACAATCAAGAACAATGAGAAGGAATAAGAAGGCATTCAAGGTGGGCTGAACTTAAATCTCTTGTGGGCACGAAGGAACTTGTGACTTATTATGCGTTTCTCCAACATGCTTTGGGCTCTGCTTGATCATCTCCTACAATAGCTTTTAAAATTGTTGTTAAAAACTTCAATAGTTTCTCATAAAATAAAATCTAAACTTAATTCAGATTAGCAAACTATATCCTATATTTTTCCTTTATTATATATTAAATTTCTGAGTTTATATTTTCTTTAAATTTCTAGTTTCACATTTTCTAGAAATAAACCTTATATAGATCCATTTAGAAATAAACTTTGTATTGAAATTCTCTTATGAGTTACACTTCCATTCTTCACCTTTTAATTGGTAGGGGGTTAAAAAACATTATTAACTAAAAGAAAAAGGGTTTGTCCTCATATTTCAGAGGGTGATTATATTAATGTAAGAATCAGTATTATTAGTGTTAGGAACTTTGCTTATTTTTCTTCAGTTTTATAAGTTTGAACTGAGTTTGTGAGAAAAATGAAAATATTATAAAGATTAAATTTGAAATATTGAAAGCTTTTTCTAATATTCATTTTCAAATTAATTATTAAATATTAATATTGCAATGAACAAACAATGTAGAATTGTTAAAGTAGAGTCATACAACTGAGAGCATCTAGAGAATTATTCTTTACATGTGTATTTTGAGTACATTATAGGAAACATCACTGAGAAAAGCTGCTGTGGCTGTTTGTTACTATTTTTCACTCATTAACTTTGTAACTCTAATGTATGGGGCAGGTTGTTTTCTTGACATTTACTTCCCCTTTTTTTGGTGTATAACATAAGCTATTTTGGAGGATTTGTCTATTTAGGACTGCTAGAAATCCTCCAGCCTCTTGGCTGATTTGGTTTCTGTTTTATTTTTCTTGCTGAATGACATCGATCATTGAGCAAAATTTTATATTTTGTAGATGGAAGAGCAAAATTTCATTACTTTTTGGGGGGTTAGTAAAAGTTTAAAAGTTGGTGTTAGTAAAAGTTTAAAAATACCATAAAAACTACACAAGCTAATCCAGTATACAAGAGAGGGGGAGGGAGGGAGGGAGAGAGAGAGAGAGGCAGATACGAATATGATCTCAAAGTTGAATCTTATTCTATGATTACAAAAAAACTCACTTTTTTCTATTATCTATTTTTTTCTAATAATCAGACCACAAGTCATCAGTACACTTTTTCTATTTTTCTATTTCAAACAAGAAGTATATAATGTGCTTACAGTCAACCCTAAATGTGGATAGTGTCTTTTATCAAAGCAGTTAATTTAATCATCTCTGCAAATTCCAAATCTGTACTAACAATTCCTCTTTTATGAGCAGTGTTGAATCTTACCATTTTTGAGTGTATAAAAATCTTGCTGCATATGTCATATATAAAGATCCATGATTTATTTATTTTTTGGTTGCCTGTCCATTAGTCCCAAACAAAATGCCTCTGGTTGCAATTGAACTTTAAAATCCTCGGAATTAATATATGTGTTTGTATCTTCTTTTTTTTTTTACTTTTTCACACCTCCACCAAATATGGTAAAATGTACCTTCATGCTGTTCATGTTTCCAACAAAGATTCAAAGTATCATTGTACATTCTAGGTCAAGGGTCGCCAACCTTTTGGACCTCAGGGACTACCAAACTCATAATTTTAAATCCCGGGGACCACTAACCGGTTCTGTGGGCGTGACCTAATTTGTGGGTGTGGCTTGGTGGTCATGTGACTGGCTGGGCATGACTTGTGTGTAAATATTATAAATATTTATATAAATATTAATTTTTTTATTTAAAAAAGATCAACTTTTACCCAAAATCAGGCAAAGCAGGCAGGCAAATTGAGTTGCTCACAGAATCACAGATTTATTCAGAGATCTTATCTTTCTGCCATCGGCTAGCTCAGTCTGCACTGCTTCAGTCCTAAGGAAGATTCGGCTCATCTAAAGATTAGCTAGAAAATAAGAAATCCATTGATTTCCTGCTTTCTAGCTAATCTAAATCTCCCCGCACAGCAGAACAGCTGATGGTCGGAAAAAGGAAAAATAGCAACTTAGCAGGCAAGTTTGCCAGGTAAGGAGTGTGTGTGGGCGGGAAGAGTTTCCATGGGTCATGTGGGCGGCGCAGCCTTGTGTTCCTGTGCAACCTGGATTAATTGCTTTGGGGGGTGCTCTGGGGGTGACATTTCTCTGCGGACCACCCAAATTTTCTCATAGACACCAGTGGGCCGCGGCCCACTGGTTGGCGACTGCTGTTCTAAACAATTACTCTGGTGACAAATACCAATAATACATCATTTTATTAAAAGAAATTTGTTTAAAGTTATAATATAAAGTAAATTTCAAATCTTTCAGCCTCAGATTTCCCAATTGTTCTATTGTATATTATAACCAACATTTTAAACTCATTTTATCATAAAGGTAGTCCTCGAAATACTGGTCACTTAACAGCACACAAAGTTATGACAAAAGCGCATAAGCTATTTAGAGACCCATTTTGAAGTTACAGCCACTGCAACACCCCTGTAGACTGACCATAGGAATGCTACAACACACACACCTCATTCCCCCCCCCCCACATCCTGCTCCTCCAGGACCTTGGAGAACTTGGGGTTACTTACTACATGCCCATCACCCATCACACACTTATCTCATGTTGGGGAAGGAGGCCAAGGCCACATGTTCCTGGCCACATAGCTGCCTTCAAGAAGTGCTGTCATTTTCAGCATACCCACAATTTCAATGACCAAATGACAGACAACTCCATATTGCTGCCTTAATGTGGGTCTGCACAATAATTTTAATAATGTCTTAAAATTTCTTACATTTTAAATATCAAAAATATGTTCAAAGTTTTGTTGAATTGTGGAAAACCGATCTTAGTCACGTCTTCATTTGCAGCATCCCAGGACCATTATTTTAAATTGCATATAATATAACTTCTCCAATGCATCTACCATGTTCATCAATTAATGAAACTTCTGGACTTAACTGAGGGTTAATATTCAATAGTTCTATTTCTCTCTTTAATATATGCTGACATAAATTCTTCACTCAAACGTCTTTTGTAGACAAATAATGTTTTGCTTTAATTTTTCAAATAATTATTTTCCCCCCCTTTTGAGAATCATGTTAAAACATTTATAATTCATACTCCAAGAATTTAGAAAAGTCCATACCTGTAGCGCCTAGTTCAGTATCATCTTTTTCCAATTCCTCTACTGTGACCATTGTGTTGATATCTCTGAAGCCTCCATCTGCTCCAATTCTCCTTTTTATTTTTCTAAAAAAAATCTCTTGTCTTTTGGACAGAATTCAATTTAAGTCTTTTGCTTTTAAAAGTAAAAAATTGTGCTTTCCAATTTATCTCATCGAAATGAGATCTGTTTCTGTTTTAATTTTTTCACCAAAGAAGATTTTTTCCCCTCTTACACAAAATCCTAAAATCCAAAATGTTTCAAAACAATGATATTAGTATTATCCATTTCAATCTTGTATTAAAATACTGCTGAAGGACGTGATCCCTTGTTTTCTTTTTCACAAAATGTACTAAAATATCCCAAGAGACATTCCTCCATTTATTCAAAAATTTTCTGAAGTACATCTTGTGTAGGTATTTCCCCCCACAGATTGCCCCAATGATTCTCTTTTCCCTCTCTTACCATTTTTGTAGTAGTCATTTTTAATCCAAAAGTAGATGTCTTAAGCAGGCAAAGTAAAAAGATAAGCTTCCTTTTTTCCCTTTATTATCTTCTTGTTTCAGACACTTTCATTTTAATAGGTCTGGATACCTTCAGCCACAACAAGCATCACATTTCCATGGCAACTAAAGTCACAGTCTAATTCTTTACCTTATCTTTTTTTATGCAGATTCCACTAATTACATACATATTTTAAGTATAAACAGCAAACCTGTCTCTTTAACTGGTTTAGTGAAAAATTATACCAAAGCACATTCATCAAAAGTATAAGTAAAAAATAAATATAGGAAAGAAAGAAAAATACCGTTTGCTTCTCCATTTAAAAACTTCCTTACCTCTTCTCTTATTTAAGGTGTTTACAAGTCTTGAATATTTAAATCATAGTCTCTTTCACTTTGTAATCTTGAAATAAGGTTTATTTCACCACAAAGATGAAGAGTGGTTTCCTTTGCAAAAAGGAAACCACTCTTCATCTGTAATTAATTACTTCCCAAAGTGTTTAGAAAATGGGGTTTTAATGTCCATGTCATTTGCGCTGCAGTTGGGAGCATAAATGGAATTTTGGATTCCTGGCATCTCAACTCCCAAGCCAGTGCAAAGCTTTTTCACTTTCTGCAGTTAACTTGGAAGGAACTGCCATCTGGAACACATGTGGTTTATCTCTTGATCTCCCTTTGATCTAGGGAGATTACATTGGCCAGAATCTGACTTCCAGATGGAATTCACAGTTGAGGTGGTTCTCCTCACCTTTGAAAAGCATCAGATTGCCATGATTCCTGACCAAAGGCTACCATTTCAGTAATGTGCATGGGTTGTAAAATAGCAAAAGGAAACATTTATAAAACTATACTGACTCAAAATGAAATCAGGTGCTTTATAATGAAGTAACTGATTACAGATAATACTTTCCAAAATCTGACGGTGAATATGAATAGGGATTCAGAATTCATGGATTATAATTATCAAAAAGTCAAAATGAATGGCAGAATATAAATGAAATAAAGTGTACTTGGGGTCTGCTTGTAGCATTTCCTTATTCTTCCCAAATGTATTCTGTGTCTTCATCCCTATTCTGTTGTTCATGAGATGCCGAAAATCTTTTGGTCCAGCTCAGTGACATTGTTTGATAACTGGATAAGTCTTGAATAACTGGAAAAGCTAAACAGGGTTAGACCTGATTAGTACTTGAATGATAATCTACTACAGAATCATAGACCATAGCACTGACAAAAAATAATATTAATATTGAGATATATACAATAGTAAGGAAATGATAAACCATTTTCACCTGGTAATCAATATTTTGCCAAGAAAACAATGTGGACAAGTCCACAAAGTCACCATAAATTAATATTTTAATTAATATTGCCTTGTTTTTTCTTTTGCTGCTTATAAACAACATGATGTTCCTTGCAGCAATTGAAAACCTTCCCAACATAGCTTTGCAGCCACCCATAATTCTTGCATTCCAAAAAGTGTGAATGTTTAGACTGCTGAATCAAAAAAATCTTTACCTTTACTGCTTTCTTTTAAGGTATAGTAGAATGGCTTTTATTCCTGTCAGTGCACGCTTCCTATATATATATATTTCCTTTGTGTTATCAATTTGCTTTACTAATAAATGTTCCGGTTGCTTCAGCTTTTTCTCTGTTTATTAATACAACAATTTCCATCTCAGGTTTGTTATTAACATGGGGTTTCTTGCTAGCCCAAGAAATCATGACAGCATGGGGATACCAGCTACAATTTTCCCATTGACTGTTGAGTTAATGGGAGTGTTAATTTTAGTTTTTATACAAATTGATGAATATTGCGTGTTTTAAACTAGTTCATGTGATCTATGTATACATTACTCTTACATGGAATCAAGTATTGAATAGAATTAGGTTATTAAAATTAATAGTGCTTTAGTTTAGTTCTGAAAATCCATATGATTTTTGTTATATTTCAGTTTTATAATCCATATCTCTGCTAGGACAAATTTGAGTTTACTCTCCATTCTCTAAACTATGTCTACCAGGCACAGAATCTATAACAATAGATTCATAACTATAAACCTAAGTCCCCTCTTTAATTTTGCCCCTATTAATTAGTAGCTTTATGTACCACAGACACACTCTCTGTAGTTCACATATGGACCTTCGTATGTGTTTGTAGTAAAGTAAATATTTCCTGTGTATTTATGAGTACTGGAAATAAATCCTTTGCAAAACTGTAATTCTTTGTATGTAGAAAAGCAATTTTGAAAGATTTGAAAACATTTATTTATATACATGCCGGACATAGATGATAACGCTATCCTTTTAGGATAAGCAATTTTGTATGGAGTCTAGAAAAGGAGTAATAAAATAATAAACTAAAGAAAAAGGTATGCCATGAGGACTACAGAAAAAAATGTAGCAAAAAGTAGTTTATACAAATAGCATTCATTATAGGCTCTCATATATTTCTAACTGCTCATTGCTTTCTCCTTGTCCATGCTGCACTTTACCTATTAAGGCAGGGAGTATGTTACAGCAAGGGTGTCAAACTCAAGATCCACGGGCCAAATCCAGCCCACAGGGTGCTTAGATCTGGCCCGCGGAGCTAGTCTGGAAATAGCAAAGGATCAGCCCGTGATGTCTCTGCTAGCAAAAATGGGGCAGGGTGAGGTACGCGCATGCCCTCCAACCTCTTTTGGCTTCTGGAGTCGCCCAGGAGACCTTCCAAGCGCAAAGTGGGACCTACAGAATCGCCCACAAGGCCTTCCAGGCCCACAACGGGGAGTGCTGCAGAAGGGCTGTCCTTGACTCAGAAGGTTATAAATGGGAGGGAAAGTAAAATATTTTACCCTTCAGGCTTGCAGGATTCTACTCCTGTAGCCTGTGTCAACAATTTTGTAGGTCTAGTCTTCTTCTCAAGTCAGCTTCTTGATTTGGTGTCTCTTATAGGTGATAAAGTAGATTAAGTAAGTATTAAAAAACAATCACAGTAATGTACGCCTCCCTATTTTTATAAGTTTATAAAACCATGTCTGTGGAGGTGCGGTCCTGGTTCATACCTACCATGGCCAGGCACCCACCCAGCCCTCCAAATCACACCCTATCCTAATGTGGCTCTCAATGAAATTGAGTGACACCCCAGTGTTACAGACTCCATTAGTTAAAGAATTTTGAGTGGTGGGTCCAGGAAGAGAGACTTGTATGTCATTGCCCCCTCTTAGGAATAGTCCTCCCCTATCCCCAAAGTGAGGTGAACCTCCACTCTCCTTTTCCTTTCGGAATTATTCTGTGAGTGAGATATGCAGTTTCCAAATTTGATATATAAATAAACAAATTAAACATCTAATCTCTTTCTCTTCTCAAGGATCTCATCAGTTCCATCCAACCACAGCTTCGTTAGTCTTCCTCTAGATACATTCACCTTTCCATACATTTGTTTGGTAACTTCAACTTTCATTCTCTCTCTGTGAGGAAATCATATCAAAATCCTTCTTTCATACTGGTCACATATTTTAATGTTCACAACTCATTCTAACACATGATGTAGTAAATCAAAGCAAGAATTAGGACACCTTGCTCCACTCCTATAACATAAGGCAGTACCAATCAGTACAAAGAAGCATCTCATACAAAGCATATTCATCTCACCCTATGTTACCTGTGTCAAACATCGACATTTACAACAAAACAAATGAAAATTAGTCACCATGGAAATGAGGTGTTTGAGGAAAGCTGTTGTAGTGATCAGAAGAGGTAAAATCAGAAATGGGACCATAAGAGAAAGAATTGGCATAGTACCAATCTTAAATTACACAAAAACAGCAAATAAAGTGGTTTGCTCACCTGGAGAGGATGTTGTAGGATTTCATATCATACAGGAGATATACAAAAAAGAGAAGAAGGTCAAAGAACATGAGGCAGATCCAGAAGAAGATGGAGAGACAACATTACAACAACATTAATTAACAATGGTTGATGTTGCCAGAAAAATAAGAGCCAGAACTTTGTATCTCCTTTGACTCCTATGGTAGGAGGAGGAGAGGAAGAAGAAGAAGGAAAAAAAAAAGACCTAATATGTCTTGATCATCTATCTTTTTGTGTTATCACATATACACTGAGAACTCCTGTTTCTACTCTAGAGGCACTGGGCTAGAAACTAGGGCATTGTGAGTTCTAATTCCATTTTAGGCATGAAACAAGCTGGAATTTTGAGCTAGTTCCTTTCCCTCAATCCTAGACAGGAAGCAATGGCAAACCATTTCTGAAAGAAAACTGCAAGAACATGTTCAAGCAGTTGCCAGAAATCAACATTGACTTGAAGGCACACATCATCATCATCAAATAAGATTAAGATTTCCATTACATTTAAATGTTAGGGATTTTTTTACTTTTTCAGTAGAAATTTACCAAGCACTTTCCTAGGGAGGCTTAATCATCTAATCCTAATAGTTTTTGCAGCCTTTTTAATCTTTTATTTGTACATAGGAACAATAATAGGAATTTAAAATCAGGAGGCAGTTTTCATATGTACATTTAGTAGTTGGATAGTGCTATAAGCAAAAGACAACCACATTTTAATTTTCCTTCATTTATACTAATGTAGCTTACTCATTTTCAATATTATTGCAGTATTTATTATTTCATTATTTTTCCTTTGGACATTAATATTTATAGGTTGTGTTCTTAGCTACCACAACTGGGCCCAGAATTTTGGTCATAAATCATTATTAAGTGGATCACTGCGTGACCTGACTTGATTTTTCAACTGTTTTTACGATGGTAGTAAAGCAAGTCATCACAATAAGTGAATCACATAGTCATTAAATAAACCATGTGGTTATTAAGTGAATTCAGTATATCCATATTTCTGCTGGAAAATGGCAGAAAACATTGCAAATTAAGGTCATATGACCATGGAATCCTGCAACTGGTCATAAATACAACCAGGAGGCAGATCCCTTCCTTAACTGATCAAATGGATATTCCTTGTTTTCTCCCTACTCCATTTCTTTGATACAAGATTGTATTATACTATAATTGTATTATACTACAATTAACAGTTAAATGTTGTCCTTTGTTTGAAAGAAGACATATTACAGATCAGTCATGATAGTCAATGAGGTTTGATTCTTGGTGTCTTTCCATAAGAGCAGATGTCAAAAACAATTATTTCTTTTTATCATACTGTCATTTTGCCAAGCCTTAAAAGATAAACCTGTTACACAGCCTCCCTATTTGGATGTTGGGATATGCTTCTCTGGGGCTTTATAACTGACCTAGCAAATACCTCAATGTTATTCCGATGGTAGTTGACTTACACAGGGTGGTGGATCCTGTGTTGTATTATTATTAGAATGCACAGCTTCTCTTATTTCTGGATGCTCCTGGCTTTTTATCTTTTGTAATAATGATATTATTATATGTTGCCAGAGTCATCATGGACTTGGGCAACTTTATAAATTTAATAAATAAATACATTTTCTAAAAAAGGTCTATTTCTTGTTGTGACCTCTTCTCATCTCATTCAAAAAGCTTTCTGGAACCATAGTTGGTTCAATATTTTTATTTCTCACAGAGGCCCATAATTCATGGCACACATTTTTGTTCTTTTTTTCTATCTATCACCTATAAATGTATAGAGTAGAACCAGGATTTCAGTCTCATAAGATGCACGCTTTATTGATGGAATCTCGTCTTTAAGAAGCCAAGTTTATTCATTCTTTGTCATTCTTCTAGGAAGGTAAAATCACCGTATTTTTCAGAGTATAAGACACTTTTTCCACCCCCAAAAGTGCATCTTATACAGCGAATGTTGCCGAAACCCCGTCAACCTGCTGGCCCCCATCCTTTGGCCTCTGTCTCTCAGTAATTTGCCTCCTTGCAGCAAACAGCCAGTTTCAGTTTCAGCACAGTCTGATTAGCAGAAGTAGCTGATTGTCAGTTAGATCAACCTCCTGTGGATCAGCTGTTACAGGTGTCAGGGATTGCTATTGCTTTTTGCCATCTCCGTGCACCCCATTTTTTGTCTCCCCATGCCCCATTTTCCACCCATTCCGATCCCTGCCGCCTGGAATGGGCAGAAAATGGGGTGCGCAGAGGCCGAAAATGGGGTGTGTGGAGGCTGAAAACAGGATGTAGAGGCTGAAACTGGGGTGCATGGAGGCAGCAATAGGCTATGACAATCCCTGCAGCCTGAAACAGCTGATCGTGGGAGGTCAATCCAACTGACAATCAGCTGCTTGTGCTAATCAGACTGTGCTGAAACTGAAACAGGCTGTTTGCTATTTGCTGCAAGGATGCAAATTGTTGGGAGGCAGAGGCATAATTTTTTTTTCTTGTTTTTCTCCCCAAAAGCTAGGTGTGTCTTATACTTCGGAGGGTCTTATACTGTGAAAAATATTTTTTAAAATCATCTAATTTAAAGTAGCAGCTTTAAACAAAATATTCACATTAGAAAAATAAGTCAGTTTCTTTATTTTTAAAAGTTCAAACAGACTTTGTTATAGATCTCTACTTTGAAATCAAGTCCCTGAAATTAAGTTATTTACTTGGCTATTACTTGTCCACAGTCTCTTTTCCAAAGCTGGCTTGTAGAAGTGCAATTTCCCATGTACTAGAATGGTTGTATTATCCTGGGGCCATTTGTGATATTCTCAAGTGTCTTCCAAACATGCAAAGTCAAGGAGAGAAACAGGATTGTTTAGAGACTGTGATTTGATTAATGATCCATGGTGATTCATTCAAGATCTGTGACAAAGAAAATAAAAAATGGTGTGATTCACTTAGCAAACACATCACTCAGTAATGGAAGCTCCATTCCAGTTACAGTCATAAGTCAAGGACTTCCTATATTTTATATTGACATCAGAGTTTATGGCATCTCCCAGTTATCTTGACCACCAGGAGGCACCATGATACCAGTTTCATCCTTATTGGGAATCATCAGATGTTGGCAGCCAGAAGTTATTCAATGAGATCCGATGGGATTCTTTAGGGAATTGAATGAGTCATTCACACTTTAAATGACTATATGCAGTGCATTAACATTAAAAAATATCCAGGTCATGGTGCTCAGCAGTTGCAGGAAGGAATGATATATAAAATTCATCTTCCCTTAAGATACAGTTGATTTATTGTATCATGGCCCCATGTATGGGGTTTTACTATGATTTTAATACATGCACCATCTAGGAGTAGAATGGGATTCCGACTCTAACCTCTAATTATCTGCTTTCCTGGGTCATTTGGGTCATCTCTTTTTCTTTTCAATAATGACAGAATTTTTTGCAAGATATTCTAAAAATAGCTATTATTTTTCTTTATTAACCCTTTTATAATCTACCGGCTGATTTCTGTCAAAATTTAATTTATGCAAGTGAGTTGTCCTTTTCCACCGCATAGCTACACTGAGTGAATGAAACAATACCTTCGTTATTTGGTAAACTAGCAGCAAAATAATTGGCTTGAAATTGTATATACAGCTGAATTTAGTTACAATACCTAAGTTCATTGCTCCACCCAAATTGTTTCAATTTCAGACCAATTACTGCTATGCCTGTACCTGCTGCTGAATGCCTTCCAGTTTTGCAAAGACTCCTGTTTTCTCCAGGAACATCAGGCTTCTTGGGCTTCCTTAAAAATAAAAAAGATTGGGTTAAATTCTACAATTGCTCTACTGATATTAGCATCAGGAAGCATCATTGCCGAAGATCATGAGTTAGTTTCTGCCATGTTTATATACCTTCCACATTAGGATGGATGTCAAATTTATTGGACTGTTTCCTGTGATGACCATTGCAGCTTCTGGTCACACTGAAAATATATACACATTCCATTTTTTCTTCCTGATCTAGGAATACCTTCATTGTGTATCTCTCTTCCATTTTAGACTGGAGGAAAGATACTGTTGGCCTTCCTGGGTAAACCATATAGGAAACACAACTAGATTAGCTAAATCTACTTTGTTGTAAGGCTGTATTAATATAATCTTGCAGGTACAATTTTTCTGTCTATTACTTTTAACTGCTAGACGCCCTAAGGCTAGTCCTTCCTAACTTTCTTTGACTGTACTGAGTATGGGCTGCTGTCTCTCTTGTCTGATGGTTTCCTAGGCAGCATCTCCTCTCCTCTTTCCTCAAACTTACCCATGCACTCCATTATATGGAATTTGGGGTGAAGTGTATTTAATACTTACAGCATTGAAGGGGCAATCATGTCATAGCTGCCTACCTGGATATGTAGGAAGATGTCTGTATTATTTCAGTAGTGTTGAAAATTAGTGGGAGACAATTTCTAGATTTTTTTCATTTGAAGTTGAGACTCCTGAAATAAAAAGAAGAAGAGTATTAGATAAGATAAAAAGAAATACCTCCTTTTTCCATTGCTCACAGTCAGGAAGGAGAAAAAATGAAGGAAATTCCCAAGATAGAAGGAGAAAGACAATCCTACAGTTATCCATCAGCAGAAGGAGATGGGAAAGAATTGCAATACTTGTGAAATCAGAAGGAAGAGGAAGAGGGAATAATTGAGGCTGGCTAGATGGAAACTGGCAATTTACAGAAAAGATGGTCACCAAATCTTACAATCACCATTTCAGTGCTATGACAAAGTGGTTTACTGCAAAGCTCAGGTGTGAATCTTGATAGTTATCCCAAATAAGAGTGATTAGCTCAAGATTTTTCAGTGTGTTGCCACAGTGTGTTATGTAATTATATAGTAATCAAAATATGATCCTCAGATTTAATTTATGTAATAACACCAGAGGATAGTAGGTGTATGAAAGGCAGACAAAATTTAAAACAAAGGCTTCTGACATTTTAAAAGGAAGAATAACATAAGAAATGGAGTAGATCCTGAAGAGCATCTAGTCCAACATCCTGTAAAGCACAAGAATAAATTCTATGGCATCCATAACAGATAGCTATCCAATTTCTGCTTGCTTCCAGCACAGGAGAGTCCACACCTTCCAAGGCATTCTATTTCACTATTGAACACCCCTTGATATTAGGAAATCTATCTGGATGTAATTTAAGGAAATCTGTCTGGATGTCATGTCTTCTGCAGCACCTGTGAATAATAATGCTTTTTTTTCTACATAAAAGCATGGAGGCCATTCAGAGATACAAAGATCACATTTCTTTTCATCTTCTCTATTCTAAACATCTCCAACACCAGGTTCTGCCCGGTGTTGCCAAGCCGGTAGCAGCAATGAGCAGTGGGGACCTAACCGGTTCTCTCCGCCTCTCTGCTGTTGGGCTCACCCGCACACCTGGGTTCCCGTACTCACATTTATCCTCCTAATTTGAAGCGCAGCTGCTGAAGCAACCGGGATCGTGCAGGCTTGCAGGAGGTGAGTTAGAACACCTCTGCGCCTGTGCAAATGCCTCTGTGCCTGCGCAAAGTGTGTGTTTGGCATGTACCACATCAGGCCATACCCACCAAACCAGTGGTAAAAATATTTGAATCCTATCACTGTCCATCACTATTTGCTTCTAAGTTTTTTCTTCCAGGTTGTTTCTATAATCTTCTGACACTGCACTTGTCTTCCATAATTTCTCAGATATCACAAGTCTTGAGACATTCTCAAATTCCTTTGAGATTCAGATATAATTATCTGATCCTGAAAACCCCTGTTCCTGTTAGTTTGGTGTTTCCTGGCTATTTCTTTCCTTACTTTGGATTGCCACTCTTTTTATGTCATTTATTCTGCCTACACCCATTTGAACAAAGTTCACTTTTGGGGAGAAGCAACAAGCAAAGTAAGATTTGACATGTTCTTCACTGTCCCCATCATCTGTTATTCTTCTATACTCTTCTCTAAGCAGTGGGTCAACTTTTTACTTTTAGCTTTGCTAAAACCTAAATTACATTTGTGCTTTAATCTTATTTTTCTCCATTGAGCTGCTCCGAGCATCCATAGATTGGGAAATGCTTAGTCTCCGGCACGATAGGCTGAGCTTAATTAACAGGACGCTATGGCTCCTCCCCGTCTGCTGCCCAGCGTCCCCAGTTTTTTGCTCAGCCTCGTGACGGTAGACAGCTTTCCTTGCTCGGAGCAGGACTGAGGTGATCCCTGTTGATCCTTGGAATGAGTTTTGTCTAAATTGTCTTCAAATTGTCTCAGCTGACTGCGATCACCAATTAGCAGTTGGGGCGATCGCAGGAGCGTCTCAGACGCTCCATGGCGATCGCACTGATAGCGCCGCTCATAAAGCCATTAGGCAGCTCGTGGACAATATTTCCTTTCATTCCTTCCCCTTCCTTGCCATTTTACAAGAACTGGGCTGTTCTGGTCTGCATTCCTCTCAGAACACAGGGGTGAGGGCGCTGAAGCCGTTTCTCCCCCCATATGGAATAATTGCAGCAGCGCGACTCTGCAGCGGTTATTTTTGGCGCCAATTGGCCTTGCGCCATTAAAATCTTGGGGACAGTCCGCCATTTTTGTGCGCACGTTCCCCTGCTACAGGCCTTTGTGCGGCCTCTCCACCTTTTTTTATAGACTGCTGAGGTTTTTTCTACTCATTGTTCCCTTCTGGCTAAGGGAGGAAGCTATTATCTGGTACCTTTCGCTTCTTTTCAACTCCGGTTGTTTCATTGAGCTCAATCAATTTATGGTTTGTCTCAGCATAATCTGAATACCAAGGCCCGAGGCCTGTGGGACATCTGTTGACATACTGATATCTCAAATCCTTGACAGGTGGAGTTCTCTAATTTGACTTGTATATAATTCTTACAAATTTAATATAATAAATAAATAAAAAATAAAAAAGATAAAAAGGGGAGAGGTTAATTGCGGGTTACCTGTCACCGTGCGGCTGCAGGACTGTGCCATCTGGCAATACGACCTAGTATATAAAATTACTACATCTCTATATCCTTGTATGTATGTGTGTGTGTGTGTGTGTGTGTGTGTGTGTGTATATATGGATCTTTGGTTCTTCGGGTTTTCTCCCGCGTAGAATTGGAAATATCTAGGCGACGTTTCGATGAAGTCTCATTCATCATCTTCAGGCTTGTGTCTTCGGCCTTGTGCTTCTCAGAGTGATGTGAGCTTGCAGCTGCTTTTTACTTTTAACTACTAGTGGGGGTGTGACTTGATTGGGTGGGGGCTTGGCTGTGTTCTGATTGGGTGGGGGTGTGTTCTCATTGGTTGGGGGTTTGGCTGTGTTCTGATTGGTTGGGGGGTTGGCTGTGTTCTGATTGGCTGGGAGTGTGTTCTGTTCTGGTGGGGGTTTGATTGTGCTCAGGTTAGTCTCAGTTGTTGGGGGATTTGAGCTGGTGAGCTGTGATCCTGTTGTTTGGCTTCGCGTTCGTGGTCGTGTTTCATCTTAGCGGTTTTTAGGTGTTGTTCATCGGCTAAGCATTTTGTTCTGGAGATGAGTATCTCAGCTACGGAATTGATCTGTGCTGGGTGGTGGTGTAAGAGTGCGTGTAGATAGCAGTTTGTATGTGTTTTCTTCTGGTACCAAACCGCTATCTATCTACACGCACTCTCACACCACCACCCAGCACAGATCAATTCCGTAGCTGAGACACTCATCTCCAGAACAAAATGCTTAGCCGATGAACAACACCTAAAAACCGAACTACACACTCTCACTAACGTACTAACAGCAAATGGATTCCAAAGAAGAAAGATTACTGTCCTAATCCAAAAAGAAACCCCAACCAAAATCCAAGGCAGAGAACAAGAAAATGGCAAAGCCCTCCTCCCATATATAAAAGGCACTACAGACAAAATCAGCAAGATCCTCCAAAAACACAACATTAAAACAGCATTCTGCACAAACGGAAAAATAGCCACCATCCTAAGAAACCCTAAAGACAAAATTGAGTTAGAAAACCAAGGAGTATACGAAATCCCGTGCACCTCCTGCCCCACCACATACATTGGACAAACTAACTGAAGAATAAGTGCACGCATTGAAGAACACAAGAACTCAATCAAAAAAGAAGAACAGACCTCTTCCCTGGTCCAACACCTCAAAGCCACAGGACACAAGATTGACTTTAAAAATACCAGAACTATCGCCAAAACTGAACACTTCAACAACAGAATAATCAGAGAAGCCATAGAGATAGAAAAACGCCCACACAGCATGAATAAACGAGATGACACCTCCCGCCAGCAGCCATTTGGAAACCCGCCCTCATTAACAAATGAGTACCTAACATAAAGGACACCAGACCCACACCCACGAGGACCACACAAGAAACTACCACCACACTTCCACGCAGAAAGCACACTCACTCCCACACAGAAGATGAAACACGACCATGGACCAGAAGCCGTACCACAGCTGCATCACTACCTGCTTCAAACCCCCCCAACCCATACATGAAGGGAACTGACGCCCACCATGAAGATGTAGCACGACCACGAACGCGAAGCCAAACAACAGGATCACAGCTCACCAGCTCAAATCCCCCAGTAACTGAGACTAACCTGAGCACAATCAAACCCCCCACCAGAACAGAACACACCCCCAGCCAATCAGAACACAGCCAACCCCCCAACCAATCAGAACACAGCCAAACCCCCAACAAATGAGAACACACCCCAACCCAATCAGAACACAGCAAGCCCCCACCCAATCAAGTCACACCCCCACTAGTAGTTAAAAGGAAGAAGCAGCTGCAAGCTCACATCACTCTGAGAAGCACAAGGCCGAAGACACAAGCCTGAAGATGATGAATGAGACTTCATCGAAACGTTGCCTAGATATTTCCAATTCTACGCGGGAGAAAACCCGAAGAACCAAAGATCCATATATATAAATATATATATTTACAGACATATTCTTCTCAGTTCTACTGCTTTTTGTTGCAATGGCAAGCAAGGGGGGGGGGCAATCCTAGGACCAAAGATAGGTCCCAAAAGCCCAGCAGATCTTCAAAAGCTGCAGATAAAGACGCCTCCAGGCGCCAGAAAGCATTAGAAAGACAGATTGTGAAACACACTAAGGAGAGAGACAGAGCCTCTCTACCTCTCAATCCATCCCTCAAACGCAGGTCCAGGATACTCGCGCAGCGTTAGACTTGTCTTTGCCATCTCGCCCATCTAGTTTTAGGGAACCCAGTACTTCAAACCAGTGTTCCAGAAGCTACGTTTACACCGACAGCAGCCGGTTTAAGGCAACAAGAAGTTCTCCCAGAAGAAGTGCCTCAAGCATTGAGGTCCTCGATCGAGCTGGCAATTAGCAGGGGTATTGCTGCCGGACTTCATCAATCCACCGAACCAGACAGGTACCACTGTCAGACTGTGACAATCAATCAATTCGATCCTTAGATAGGTCGGATCTTCAGTACCGTCAGGTACTTTCTCCAATGGGGGCCTTCCTTAGTGTCTCATGCACAACCTGTTACTGAGGGTGGTGACGACGACCTCAATTTGGATCCTTTAGATTCAGTTTCCATGCAAGATAGCGACCTTCCACTGGAGGCTGAGTCCCCAGGAGGGGGTATGTCAGATGATGAAGAGGTCCACCCCGACCAGCCTTCAGGGGTCTTTTTCATCCCCAACTCTTTAAATCCCTTCTTTACAAGGCAAGAGCTACAGCTCGACTTGACAAACCTTCTCCTGCCCAGCACCAGGATCCTCAGGAGCAGATGGATGACCTCATTTTTTCTCAACCGGCCACTGAAGTTGAGGTTATCCCTGTCCCCAAAATGTTTTCCGATCTACTCCAAAAACAATGGTCCTCTGCCTCAACACACCCTCTGCCCACAAATTTTGACAAAAAATTTTTCAATTTAGATCCAGAATTTTCAGACCATCTCACTACTCCAGTGAGTACCCCATCATTTCTTTGGCTTCCCCATTATCTGTTCCCATGGAATCAGAAGATGCCCTCAGAGCTGAGGACAAAAAAATTGAAATCACACTTAGGAAGGCTCATCTCTCAGATGCTTGGGTGATAAGGGCGGCTACTGCTGCATCCTTTTTCACCAGGACTTCCCTCAGATGGCTTCGCCACCTGAAGGACACTATTCCGAGTTCCAATCTCAGAGCTCATCAGGATATTGCCAAGTTAATGGCAGCCGCAGAGTTCTCCACTGATACCACCTTCAATTCAGTAAAATTCTCGGCTCAAGCCATGGCCTCTCAGACGGCGGCCCGTCAGTTACTATGGCTCAAGAATTGGCAAGCAGATTCCAAAAACGAGGAAGCTGGCATCTTCCCCAATTTCAGGAGAAAAGCTGTTTGGCGCTGCTTTGGATCCCTTGTTGATTGAAACAAGGAATAAAAAGATTCTCCCCTCTCTCCTCCGTCGTTCAGACCCCAGACCCTATCAGCCCTTTCGGAGGAGTTCCTTTCGTCCCTACTACAGGGGATCATTTGCCAATAGGTTCCAGAGTGCTTCTGACTTTAGGGAGGTCTGACAGCCAGAGGGGCCCGACTTCGGGGATAGATCCCGTCGTGGAGGACAGGGGAGGAGATCCTTCAGGGGCCCGGGAGGAAAAGGGTTCAGGTGTCCAAGATAGCTGCAGTCAATCACTTCCCATTGGAGGTCGATTGAAAGGGTTTGCAGATAGCTGGGACTCCATTACATCGGATTCCTGGGTCCGTGACACGATTAGATTTGGCCTGGCATTGGAATTCTCCTCCACCCCCCAAATTTTTTTATGAGATGCCCTATCTCCAGAGATCCTATTAAAAGGAACCTTATGGAGGCAGCGATTACTCATCTTCTTGAAATCAAAGCCATTCAACCTGTTGCTAGAGAACAGCAAGGCCAGGGATTTTACTCCCTTCTCTTTGTCGTCCCCAAGAGCTGGGGGGGATGGAGGGCTATATTGGACCTAAAGCGATTGAACCGTTCCCTGGTTTATCGTAAATTTAAGATGAACACGTTGCAGTCCATTCTTCTTGGAGTAAGGGAAGGAGAGTTTTTATCTTCCATAGACCTAACAGAAGCATACCTACACATTCCAATTCGGCCCTCTCACTTCAAATGTCTCAGGTTTTGTTACAATAACAGGCATTTTGAGTACGTAGCCTTACCTTTTGGATTATCATCCGCCCCAAGGACCTTCACAAAGGTCTTGGCTGTGGCCGCTCATTTACGGAGACTCTCCGTTTGGCTACATTGATGGTATTTTACTATTATCTTCCTCCATTGAACAGGCAGAATTGGATTTGCAACTAACCCTTCAGGTTCTCCAACAACAAGGTTTTTCAGTCAATTGGGCAAAGAGCCATTTGGTTCCTTCTACTTGATTATCCCACTTAGGCGCGATAATTGACACTGTGCAGGGGTGAGTTTTCCTTTCTCCTGAGAGACTAGAAAGCATCAGGTCCTTAGCTCAAAGTGTCAGAACACTGAAACGACTTCCCCTTGCAGATTTGTCCAAGCTATTAGGAAAAATGATTTCCTCTACCTCTATTATTCCTTGGGCTCGGTTCCATGCCAGATCGCTACAATGTTTTTTACTTCCTTACCAAAGATCAGGGCAAAGCAATTCCAGAGTCAAGGTGCTGGTTCCGACAAGAGTTTGTCTCTCTCTTTATTGGTGGATCGTTCCGAAAATCAACAAAGGTTTTCTTCTGAAAGAACCTCACAGGCTGATCATTACTACATATGCCAGCCTGTCGGGTTGGGGAGCGCACTTCCAGACCATTTCGACTCAAGGACTCTGGTCAGTACACGAACAATTACACAATATCAACTGGCTGGAGGTAAGGGCAGTTCATTTAGTCCTTCGCAACCTTCTCCCTCATGTGGATCATATTCTCATTCTGACAATGTCGCAACCAAGGCCCACATCAACAGACAAGGGGGTACACGTTTGAGACAACTCATGACAGAATCAGAGAGACTCTTCCGCTGGGCGGAAAGGAATTTGAGTTCCATTGAAGCGGAACACATTTCCGGGATGGCAAACACGATAGCAGACTGGCTGAGCAGGGCCACGGTCAATCAGTCAGAGTGGCACCTGCATCCAGATCTATTCCAGGAGATGGTTTGGAGGTTCGGCCTCCCGCTTGTGGATCTGTTCGCCTCCCCCAAAAATGTGCAACTCGCCAGGTTCATTTTGAGGTATCCAACTCAAGGGGCGGAGAACTTCGACGCCCTCCATTGTCAGTGGCCCCAGGGTCTTCTCTACGCATTTCCACCTATTCCTCTGATACCCAAGGTAATCCGCAAGTTATTAGAGGAGAAATCGGAATTGCTCTTGCTGGCTCCACACTGGCCCAGAAGGACGTGGTTTGCGGACCTCAAGAAACTGTCCATAGCTGAACCTTGGAGAATCCCACCTCAGAAGGTTCACCTTACACAGGGATTGATCCAGCACCCCGAACCTCAATGGCTACAACTAACCGCCTGGAGGTTGAGCGGAAACATCTGACTCAAGAGAAGTTTTCTGACCGAGTGATCGCTACCATTCAGGTGGCCAGACGCCCTTTCACGAACCGCATATTCAATGCTACTGTGAACCATTTTCCATAAATGGTGTACCAAATTTATGATAGATCCATGCTCGGCGTCACCAGCACAGGTTTTGGAATTTCTGCAGGACAGTCTAGATAGGGGCTTTTCCTCAAACACTTTGAGGAGGCAAGTGGCGGCTATTGCCTCCATGGTGAGATGGGCAGGATTTCCATCTATTTCTCATCACCCAAGGATAAAGAGTTTCCTGAAAGGCGCCATGAATCTACGCCCTACGATGATCCACCACTATCCCACCTGGGATCTCAGTAAGGTACTCTCAGCTCTCACTGGGAGCCCACTTGAGCCCCTGAGAACTACAAGCCTCCACTATCTCACTTACAAGGTGGTATTCCTTGTAGCAGTCACATCAGTCAGACGCATTTTGGAAATAGCAGCCTTGTCGGTCCGAAAGGACCTCTGTATTTTCCATGCGGACAGAGTGGTGCTTCGATCTGATCCAACATTCACTCCTAAAGTAAACTCGGCCTTTCAGTAGAGCACAGGAACTAATTCTCCCGAATTTCTGTCCCAACCCTTCTCGGGGCCTGGAGCAACAATGGCACCGACTGGACGTCCACAGGGCCATCCGCATATACATTCACCGGACGGCTTCTTTCAGAAAAACAGAGGCTTTGTTTGTGTCCTTTCAACCCTCCACTCAAGGACAAAAGGTATCACCATCGACTATTGGCAGATGGTTGAGGGCCACGATCGCCAAGGCGTAAAAATCTAGTTCATTACAGGTGCCGAAAGGTATCACCGCACATTCCACAAGGAGTGCGGCAACTTTGGCAGCTTGGGCCACACAGGCTCCTATCACTGAAATTTGTAGGGCAGCTACATGGGCTTCTCCATCGCCTTTTATTAGGAATTACAAAATTGATACATTTGCCTCCACTGAGGCCTCCTTTGGCACGAGAGTGTTGCAACAAGTCCACTCTGACAGAGAGGGAGTTCCAAATCAGACGGACTCTCTCCCATAGGACAGCCAAGCTTTGGTATGTCCCAATCTACAGATGCTCAGAGCAGCTCAATGGAGAAAGGGCGTTGGTACTTACCTGATACGCCCATTCTCAGTGAGCTACGACGAGCATCCGTCCCCTCCCAATGCCTGTCTGTTTGTTCCTGCTCCGACCGAATGATGTGATTGTTGTGGATATATAATTTCACTTAGTTTGACCTCAGTATGGGCGAGGATACCTCTCTTCGTCTTCGTCAAAAACTGGGGACGCTGGGCAGCAGACGGGGAGGAGCCACAGTGTCCTGTTAATTAAGCTCAGCCTATCGTGCCGGAGACTAAGCATTTCCCCAATCTATGGATGCTCGTCGCAGCTCACTGAGAATGGGTGTATCAGGTAAGTACCAACGCCCTTTTTAATTTCAAGTGTTCAGAACCTTCTATCAAGATCCTTCTGTATCCTGGGCTTCTGAGGTGTTGGCTATTCCTGCCAGCTTAAGTATAAACTCTGAACATACCATATAAGTGGAGATGTCATATTTCTATTGAAATAAGAGGAAAATCCAATTTGTCAAGTCACCAAAATGCTTTTTATTAGCTTCATAATTCCGTCCGTTTCCTTCTTTCATAGTGTGAAGAGCTGTAGATTTGATAATAGGTAACTGGATTTATCTTGCTTACATAAAAGTGTTCTTCATTTAAAAACAGTTGATGAACAAGAGATTTTCTGTATTTGAGGTAAATCTGGAATCCTGTGTCATTAGTTTCTGAAGATGAAAGAGAATTTATCTTGAAAAACCTGCACTATGTGGTGGATTAAAAGAGAATCTCCGAGTATGTGGTTTGCCATGAACTTCTGTAATTACCACCAGCTGCTTAAAACAATAGATTTTAAAATAGTGGTATCTCCATACAGTATATTCACCTAATCATCCCATCAGCTTTGCTCTTCCTGAGAAAGCTTCTAGTTATATATTTCATTTTGTGAAGCAAAAGGAGGTACTGTTTCTCTGATACTGCGATATGGAATAATTTCTCCTTTGGAACTATGTTTACATCATCCCTCTTAACATTCTAAAAGTTGCTAAAGACACTGCTCCTTCTGTAAAGTGTTTGGTGGTTAATTAATAGTTGCCATATTTTAATTTAATTGTACTGTTTATTTTTTCATATATTTTGATTGTATTGTTTACTTTTTCCATTAGATGCTTAACAAAATTTGATTTTAATACTTAAATTGTGATCATTTTAAGAGTTGTATCTTTTTATTGGATTGCTATAAACTGCTGTGAGTCTTGATTGGCCATGTATATATTGAAGAAATAAATAAATGGCCTAAATTCTTTTAAGAATAACAAAATTTTGTACAACATTTTTAATGTTTTACAGAGACAGAGGAGATAAGCAATAGGCCTCAGGACCATATATCATTTTGAATTGCTTTGAAATTTTATTAATTTTGTACAAATTAATGTTCTGGCACATATGCCAATGTATTTTTTCAAATTTTCTTTTATAGCATTTTATTTTGTAAGTCCCTTTTCAAATCATTGATGGATAACAAATAGGGTTATGTGGTTTTCATTTAATTAATTTGAACAAGGCAATAAAGTCATTCTACATCTACAGTTAAAAAAATCATGTGTATTTTCATATTCTCTTACTTATATTCACCTTCCATCCCTTTTTTTGTTTAGGTTTGAACATACTGAAGTAGCCCCATCTTTCTTGCTTCCGTTCCTCTTCTAGCAGAAATATGCTTCATTAACAATTTCTTTCCATTTAAAACATGAAATGTATTTTCTATTTGATTTTATAACCTGCATATTTTCCATTAAAGCATTTAGTTATTTAATGTTCATTTATTTCTCCTAGCATTCTCCATCAGAACCCTTCCTAGAAAAAACAGTGCCAGACATGTCTCAGGTTAGTGGACCGAATGCCCAGCTCTTGAAGAGTGATGATTACCTTCCCTCAATTGAGCTGCAACCACAGCAGAAGAAAAAGAAAAAGAAAAACAATCATATTGTTGCAGAAGGTCCCAGCAAAGGATTTGGCAAGGAAGGCTTTCCTAGTGGGTGTGATAACCAGGATCCTACCAGAAAAGCTCTAGAAGGCTCCCAGGAAGAAAAAAAGAAAAAGAAGAAACCTAAGGTGAAAAAAGACCCGAAGGATTTGAAAGAACCCAAGGAGAAGAAGGAGCCTAAGGAACCCAAGACACCCAAAACCCCCAAGATACCCAAAGAGCCAAAGGAGAAGAAAATAAAACACACTACACCAAAAGCCAAGACCAGCAAAAAAGCAAGGTATGGAAGGCAGTTCCAGTGAAATACTGTTTTGCAAGTTTAATATTAAATATGTTTAAATTAGTGAAAATGTTGTAAGATTCATTATAGCCATTTTAAACTGTTTTTTATTGATTTAGAATTAACTAGCACAAACTAAAATGTTTTTCTTTTGTGGCTTCTAAATTGTATTGAATTATAATAGGCTGATTTGGACCCAGCTACGGGGCAGAGAATTGTAAACCTAAATTTCAATCAGAAGTGCAAATCTGACTTTGAAAAGAGGAAGTTAATACAAGGAAACTGACTTCACTAAGCTACCCATTCACTATATCTTAACTTATTATTAAGAATTGGTACTATTTGGGGGGGGGGGGCAGGATATACCTGTACCTTCTATAATGTTCATTTCAAATTTTCCGCTAAAACTACATTATAACTGGAACCCTGAATAACCTCATAAAGTATTTTTACGTTTTCATGAAATAGGATTGTATTGCAGTTTTCTAAATTATCTTTATGAGACAGAAAAGATTCTTGGCTAATCAAGGAAGAAAAGGAAGGCAGGAAGGAAGGAAAGAAGGAAGGAATGAGTATGTATGTGTATACATACACATGTATATGGAGAGAGACAGAAAAATGGAAAGTTTTTTGTGTGAATATTTCAGTACCAAAATAGAATATAATAGACATACATCTAACATGCAGGACACAAATACAATTTAACTATATTGTTAATAATGTGACTTTATTTGATTTGAAAATATTTTTAAAGAAATTTATCATATCAGTGCAGGAGATTTATTTCAGGAATATTCATGTGTGCCAAGATTGTCCCTATAGAGAAAACATTTAATTTTGTATTGCTAGCCAATGTCTCATTTCATGACCAGTATCCCAGAAGTATAGACCTTTGCATTTATTGTTATTGATTTGTTTTTAAATATTAGAAATATAATAAATAAGGCACTTAAAAGATGGTTGCATGACATGGTTTTTCAGGAATAATGAAACTTATTTTTACATTTATAGAGGAAGCTCGATCCTTGTTTCTTTTATTTTCAGACCTCTTTTCTTTCTGCGCTTTAGCTGCAGAACTATTTTATCATGTAAATTGATAATTTAAGGAACTTTTGTTAATTTTGTGTGTTTTGTGGAATGGAACCCAACATATTTTTTAAAGAAATGCTTAGAACTACGTTATTAGTATGCAAACAAGGTTAGGTTAAACAAATTTAAGTATGATATTTTTTTCTATACATTGCTTTTTCATATTTTTAAGCTTGAAGTCATTCAACTGAGTTTAAATGCAGGCAATCTTTAAAAACTGTAGAAAATAACTGTACTCATATATATTAAGGAGTTCCAAGAAATGGTAAATCTGTCCAACAACATTCACAATTAAATCAAGTGAATGAATAAGCTAAGTGATTAATCTGTCGAACAAAAGCTTTTGAATTCTTTAAAGATACTTCATTTATCTTTTTGATGTATTGCTGCGATACAGATAAGAAAAAATATGAAACGTATGATTGCTGTACACAGCAAAAAATATGTGATTATAGTATAGTAATGGATATTATAGTTATTTTGTGTGTTCTGAACTGCAAATATGAAGCAATACTATCAGTCCACCATAGATTTGCAAGGATATATCCTACAAAATAGCATATAACTTACATAGTTTTCTCTAGCTACTTTTTAGCCCCTGAGGCCCATTTTGTTGGGTTATTGATCCTTTTAATTATAGTTAGATTTGTATGTAGTGGGAAAATGGTAAGTTTTGATCTGGGTGAATCTCTTCTGATCAAAGTCAATCTGAAAGCTCGATAGAGAAAGGTGAGATTGACCAGGACTTTTCCGATGATGATCATAGGAAGGCCCCAGACAAGCCTGTTTTTAAAGGGCTTTTTAGGCCTCACATGTTTAAGTCCCTACTTTTTAAGGCGAAAAGTACTACTAGACTGGATTTAGACCGCTTTGCCAGACCCTTTTTCTGGGCATAACAGAGCTCAGTGATCTTCTTTTTACTGAACCAACGGAGGAGGAGATGATTCCATCTCCAATACTTTTCTTTAATATGATTCAGCACCAAATGGACTTGCCAGGGACTTACCCAAGTGACACTTCCTTTGATAAAAAATTTTATAATGTGGCCATGCCTCTGGCAGACACCTTACAGCTCCCCAGAGTGGATGAACCTTCTTGCATCATCCTCGACTACGCTCAGTGATTCCAATGATGTACTCAAAGCGATAAAAAAATCCAAGCTGGCATTGCGCAAGACACACCAGGCTGCTGCATGGGCCGTGAAGCCCCCTAAAGCAGCGTCTTTCTTCACCAGGATCTCTTTGATTTGGCTTCGCCAGATGTAGGAGCGGGTGCTTGCCAGTGATGTCAGGACCCATCAGGACTTTGATAAGGTGATTGTGGCGGCAGAGTACACAGCTGATGCCATGCTTGACTCTGTGAAGTTCGCTTCCAAGGCCATCACATTGGCAGTGACAGCTCGATGCCTCCTGTGGCTCAAGTATTGGAAGGCCAACACCAAACAACGATGAAAGTTGGCGTCTGCTCTGTATAAAGGTGGCAAGCTGTTTGAGGGGGCCCTGGAATCGGTCCTGGTGGAAGCTAGTGACAGATGGAAAATCCTGCCTTCTATTTCATGGAGCGTTGGTAGCAAGTTCTCACCATCTTTTCACTGGTCCTTTTGTGCCTCTTACTACAGACCAAACTTTAAATATAATCAAGGTTTGTTCGGTCAGAGGCAGGAATTTCAGGCGCCCCAGGGGTTCCGAGACAAGAACAAGCCCCAAACACAAAATAAGCGGCCCTTTCGAGGGACAGGCAACCGTCTTCTTTCTATCATCCCAAGGGATTACCATACCGAGGCTCCCTAAGGCAGACTAAGCCTTTTTGCAGACCAATGTGAGCAGATGACAACGGACGCTTGGGTTCTAGACATGACAAGGCCTAGCCTATCCCTAGAATTCAATCCAATCCGCCGAAGTTCATATCCATTGCCCCATTTTGAATGATGTAACCAAGAGAAATCTAATGGAAGCTGCTAGTCAGCATTTACTGGCTATCCAGGCTATAGAGACAGTTCCAGAAGACCAGTAGAGGCACGGATTTTACTCGATTTTATTCATCATTCCAAAGAGCTTGGAGGGATGGAGAGCAATTCTCAATCTCAAAGGTCTGAATTGTTACCGGATACACTGAAGATTCAAAATGCACACTCTGCAATCCATCCTAGAGAGTGTCAGGGAGGGAGATTTTTTGACATCCATCGATCTCACTGAAGCTTACCTGCACATACTGATTCGGCCTGCTCACCATTGGTACCTGAGATTCTGCAACACAGGCAGGCATCTGCAATACAGAGCTCTCCCGTTTGGCCTAGCATTTGGGCCCAGAACTTTCACAAAGATTCTTGCGGCATTGGTGGCCCATCTCAACCATCCCAGTCCATATACAATGCTACCTGGATGATATTCTAATCTAGTTGTCATCATACAGGCAAGCAGAAGAGGACCTATGGATTACCATGCAGGCATTGCAGGCCCATGTGTTCTCGATCAACACCAGCAAGAGCCACTTAATGCCAACCACCCACCTATTATATCTGGGGGTTATAAGAGACACCATAGCCAGGGTGGTCTTCCTCTCCCCAGAGCGAAAGTCCAACATCCAGGGACTGGTGGGTTAAGTACAGTCCCACAGGGTAGCATCACTAGCTCAGCTATCCCAACTCTGGGCAAGATGATCTTTTGCATTGTAATAGTGCTATGGACTCAGCTGCAAGGGACCTGCAATGGTTCCTGCTCTCTTATCAGAGGTCGGGATGGAGCAATTCACCGACAAGGCTAAGGGTACCACCAAAGGTGTTAACTTCTTTTCTTTGGTGGACGTCCCCAGTGATGGTCAGGGGGTGTTTTTTCAGAGAGAAGCCCATCTAATGAATACAACAGACACCAGCCTTTTGGGCTGGGGGGCTCATTTTCAAGATCAAGTGGCTTAGGGCAGGTGGTCAGACATAGATTTAAAGCACAACATAAATTGGCTAGAACTATGAGCAGCTCACCTAGCTCTTAGGGAATTCAAAGACCGGATAGCAGGGCAGCATGTTCTCCTCTTTACAGACAATGTGGCTGCCAAGGCCCACATCAACTGACGGGGTAGCCACTCCAAGCCCCTAATGAAGGAGGCAGAACAGCTGTGCTGCTGGGCAGAGAAGAACCTAGGTTCCATCAAGGCAGAATATATTTCAGGAGTGAAGAATGTGTGGGCAGACTGGCTGAGCAATCGACCAATGGCTGAGCAATCAACCCATCCAAGTGGCGCCTGCATCCAGCTCTGTTCAAGGAGATATTGGACCGTTTCAGTCTTCCAATTGTGGACCTTTTTGCAACTCCTTCGAGCAGCAGCTGCCAAGGTTTTTTTCGAGGTTCCCAGGGCAGGGGGTGGAAGGAGTCAATGCATTTAGGTGCCAGTGGCCACAGGGTCTCCTTTACGCCTTTCTCCCACTTCCATTCATCCCAGGGGTGATTAGGAAGGTCAAGGATAAAGCAGAGGTTCTACTCATAGCTCCCCATAGGCCCAGACGCTCATGGTTCGCGGACCTGGTGGGTCTCTCAATAACCCATAGAGGGTCCCCCCACAAAAGGATCTCCCTCAGCCAGGAGCTGATCGACCACCCAGAGCCTCAGTGGCTCCAATTGGCCTGTCTGGCACTTGAGAGGAGAATTCTGACAGGGGACAACTTCTCCCGGGTGATTAAAACCTGATGGCCAGAGGACCATCGACCACCAGAATTTATGATGCGACTTGGAAGGCTTTCTGTGAATGGTGTGTGAAGAAGGGATTACAGCCCATTTCAGCGACAGTAGCCCAAGTACTGGACTTTTTGCAGGCGGGGTTAGATAAGGGCCTGGCCCCTGCCACTATTTGTAGACAGGTGGCAGCCCTTTCAACAGTCTTGACTTTTGGGAACCTAGAGTCCCCAGCACAGATCCCAGTGGTACATAGGTTTCTCAGAGGAGCCACCAATTTGAAACCACCAGTGGTGCATAGGCACCCCACCTGGGACCTAATCAAGGTGCTTCAGGCACTTACGACTGCACCTTTTGAGCCTTTGAGAACTGTCAGCCTACATTTCTAACTTAAAAGGAGGTTTTCCTTGTGGCCATAACATCAGCCAGGAGGATATCGGAGCTGACAGCCCTAACCATCAGGGAGAACCTCTGTGTTTTCCACACCAATAGAATAGTCCTACAGTTGAACCCGGTCCTTCATCCCCAAGGTCAATTTCTACTTCCATTGAGCTCAGGAATCTTGCTGGACTTCTGCCCGGCACCATCTCATACCCGTGAGAGGATCTGGCACACATTGGATATAAGGCAGGCCCTCTGTATATATATCAAATGGACTGCAGCTTTCAGGAGGACGGAGGCCATGTTTGTGTCATTCCAACCAACTACAAGGGGACAGAAAATTACACCATCGGCCATTGGCATATGGATTAGAGGCCAAAGCGTATGAAGAGCAAGGCTTGGCAATACTGAGACATTACAGCGCACTCCTTATGAAGTGCAGCAACAACAGTGGCATGGGCCACACAGGCTTCAGTGGAGGAAATTTGTATAGTGGCGACCTGGTCTTTGCCTTCGCCTTTTATTAAGCATTATAGACTTGACACATTTGCCTCAGCAGAAGCTGCCTTCGAAAGTCGGGTCTTACAAAGGGTGCTTTCAGCACTACAGACTTGGGACCAGACAGAGACCTGCCCGTAGGATATCAGTTTTGGTATATCCCACGCTGTCTGGATCCTATCGACACCACTCTGGAAAAGGGGCATTGGTCTTACCTGAGACGCTTCTTCTCAGAGGGTGGAGATAGGATCCAGCCCCACCCCTGGAGACCATTTGGCTGGGGTGCGGGTTTGACGGAGACAGGTACCGTTGATCAAGCATGTGCATCGCTTCAACATCATTGAAAACTGGGGACCATTGGTGAGGAGGCGGCACGCCCTCAGTTTAAACAACTCAATCTAAGGAGCAAGCAGATCAGAGTCATCTCACACAGTCTGGATTCTATCTCCACCCTCTGAGAAGGAGCACTTCAGGTAAGACCAACGTCCCTTTTTGTTGTTTAGTTTCCAAACGTTTCATCACTATGCTAGATAACATCATCAGTGGAACTTTGGTTGAAGTGTCCAGTTTCAGTTCTCTTCTGCTTTTATAGGTCTTATTATGTGGTCATATGACCAACTGATCACCTCACCATCAGATGTCTTTCATACTGGTGTGACTAAATGACCACATAAGACCTATAAAAGCAGAAGAAAATTGAAATAAGATACTTCAACTGAAGTTCTACTGACAATGTTACCTAACCTGGTGTTGAAACGTTCAGAAATTAAGCAACAAACCACCACCACCACCATCTACCACCCAGGCTACAAATATTGTGTTTTCCACCTTTTCTGTATGAAGGTGCTTTATATCCTCTTCCTAGATTTTAGATTTTGGTTCTCATCTTGTTTTATTGAATTCTTCCATATCAGTTCTAAGAACTGTTGGCAGTATCTCTGTAGGCTGTCTTACTTCCATAAAGTGTACTTTTCGCATCATCCTAATTATTACAAGGATTATAGTGAGTAGCAAGTAGCTTCATTCTCTGTTTCTAAGGTTCCTGCCTTTCCCCCTTATTGATGTATTTGGACCCTGAACTGGACTCTTTGCTTTATCTTCATTTCTTGCAAATGTGATCCTGTTTTCCAAGTGAAGCTATGAGTAATCAATTGCTGTCAAAATTGGGAGGCTCTTTTGGTGATTCCATTCTTCTGATCTAGTGGAAGGGTCTTCCATATGTATTCTGCTAATTTTTTTCCAAATACAGCATGTGGTTGGTCCTCCAGCTAAATCTTTTTCCAAATACAGCATATGGCTGGTCCTCCATTACTGCACAGTCCTGTTCCACTAAGATTAGTTAACGAGGACTGTCTCTTAGGCCTATAGCTGTTAGATTCCATCTGGTTTACTTGGACTTTGAAGTTCTAGGATTTTCCCAATTTTGTAACCTGGATTTCACATTGATCTTCAATCATGCATAATTACCCACTCATGAGGGTGTCACTGTAGCACTTGTTGTTGCCCTAGTTGGCCATTTTGTGTATTTTTTAATCATATTATTTTTGGCTTTTCATTATTGATTTGTTATTGTTATTGGTCTGTTTTTAACTTAGTTAAGCTTTTAGAGAATTATTGCAAGATATGTAGCCATATTGAATAAATAAAATAAAAGATTTTATCTAGTTACAGATGCCTCCATTCCAGTCTCCTTGGAGACACCAATTTGCATTGGTCATATCAAAATGAAATTCAATGGTGTTGTTTTAGGCAGGAAAAACAAAGTGCATAGATACAGTATATGTAGTACCTTCTCAATAGTGGTGACTGAGATAAGGATCTTGGAGTCCTAGTGGACAATCTCTTAAATATTAGCAGCGTGCTGCAGCTGCCAAAAAAGCCAACAGAGTCTAGGCTGCATAAACAGAGGGATAGAATCAAGATCACATGAAGTGTTAATACCACTTTATAGTGCCTTGGTAAGGTATTGGAATACTGCATCCATTTTTTGTCACCACGATGTAAAAAAGATGTTGAGACTCTAGAAAGAGTGCAGAGAAGAGCAACAAAGATGATTAGGGGACTGGAGGCTAAAACATAAAGAATGGTGCTGTAACTGGTTATGTATAGTCCTATAAAAAGAAGAACGAGGAGTAACATGATAGCAGTGTTCCGAAATCTCAGAGACTGCCACAAAGAAGAGGGAGTCAAACTATTCTCCAAAGCATCTGAGGGTAGAACAAGAAGCAATGGAAACTACTCAAGGAGAGAAACAACTTAGAACTAAGGAGAAATTTCCTGACTGTTAGAATAATTAATCAGTGGAACAACTTGCCTCCAGAAGTTCTAAATGCTCCAACACTGGAAGTTTTTAAGAAGAGATTAGATAACCATTTGTCTGAAGTTGTATAGAGTTCCTGCCTAAGCAGGGGGTTGAACTAGAAGACCTCCAAGGTTCCTTCTAATTTTGTTATTCTAAATTATAAATATAAAAGGATTTTCCTTTCAAAAATATAAAGGAAAATGTGAGGTTCAATGAAGTCTATAGTCCCTGCTCCTAATCCAAAGGCTGCTATTCTGTGAAGCAAGGAATAAGGAGGAAAGGAAAGAGTTTCTACCTGCCAGCTTCCCACTAGAGAATTCAGTGGGGAAACCAACAGGAAGTCAAAAGTCACTCCCTCCTTCATTGGTTTTTTTTTTTTGCCCACCCATGATCATTCTCTTTCTCTGTTTAAATAAGAAATGATGACCCAATAGACCTCAGATTTTCTAGTACATTACATAATCTGCTATAAGACTACTATAGGACTATTATAGGACTATGCTATAAGACTACTAAGAGCGGTTATGAGAGCACATTGTACCATTCAATTTTGTCATTCAAATATAATCTATAGTAAAATAGTGCTGTGGTGGCTTTCTCTTTCTGTTGTTTGAGGTTTTAACGAGAATATGGTATTATTGGTAATACTAACCAGGTGGATTTTGTTATTTGTAGGTGTTATGTTCCCGAGACTAACTATGGCAAATAAAAATCTTGAGATCTTGAACCTATGGAAATTGGGAAGGTTAGATTCAAGAGTTCCAGAAAACAAGCAAAAAAGGGGAAATCATCTTACTTTCCATTCTTTTTTATTGAAAAAAAAAAAAGAATAAATAAAAGAACAAATAAATATTTTTAAATATTTGGAATATTGAGTTTTATTCAAAATAAAACAAATGTGGAACAGCAATCTTGGGCTTGCAATGTCAAAATCAAAATAAAGATCGAGGAAGGAGCTAGCAGCAAAAATGAAAATAAGTTGGCAATCATTCTTCCACCTCTTCAAACTTATAGAAAGTGTTGGTATTCTTTTCTGAGTAATTCATACCAGTGGTGGGCTGCTGCTGGTTCAGACCAGTTCTAGAGAACCTGAAGTTCCAACAATCAGCTGGCCCCACCCACCACCCCCGCCCTATGCTGTGCTATATTTCTGTCTTTTTCAGCTCAGCTGATTCGCGCGGCACAGTGGATTACCGCGCTTCAACTGTTCTTCTTACCAGGGCTGCCCTAGAAGGTAAGCTGTAGAGATTCAAATTGGTGTTGTTTTTGAATGCTGCATGCGCAAAGCGCGCACTCACAAAACCAGTTGTTAAACTGATTGCAGCCCACCACTGCTTCATACCTATGGTAGATGTAGCTATATTTACAAAGTGGCTGATGATAATGCTTTGCTGGGTTTTGCACTTTAGAACCCAATGATTATCCTTACAACGTTGTAAAGTAATTGTCAGGGCTCCAGCAGTTGCCCTAATTAAATCAGTTGTCTTTCGAATTTGATGTTGTAAAGAGTCATATTCAATACTCCACAGTTACAGGATATTAGAAAGTACTAGGAAGCTAAAGGACTTTCCTTTTTTCTTTCTTATCTTCTTCATTGCTCTCAGGAGCTGTCTGGATGATCTCTACTTGCTCCTCTATGAGCTCCTCCTAATGCAATTCAAAGAAATCCTCTACTTTATATGGCTGAATGGCTTCCAGTTTTTTTAAACCAAAGATACATATTTTGTATTAACTTTGTATGCTGCTGATGTAACAGTTACAACAAATAAATGACTGTCCCAGCCTGTAATGTTTTTCACACCGTGAAACACAGTTGCTACAATATTCTCATTGCATGTTATGATCTAGAACAGTGATTGGCTCTCAATTTTTTCTTTACCATGGACCCCCTTTAAATACTTTTTGAGGCCATGGACCATTGCCATGGGTCCTCAAGGCTTAATTCAAGATTTAAATCATAACATTTATTCTAGCCTTTGCGAATCCCCTGTGACTCCCAGTGTCTATGGACCACAGGTTGAGAACCACTGATCAATTCTGCCATTCCTCTGACAATTCCTGACTGATATAGAAAGAAACATTGTCCTACAAAACAGCTTTGAAAAGCATGTTTGGGACATTTTCCTAAAAGTTTCATTAACAATATATGATTTATAAGTTAATATGCAACCTTAGTCTATTTGTTGGTGTATTGGGGATTAAGATGGCAATCTCCATGTGCAATTTTGAGACTGCAGGATGCACAAGGACTTGTAGACCAGCAGATGCTAGTTTCTTGGAGGTGAGATATATCTGCACCTTGTGCAGAAAGCATTTAGCTTTCAAAGAAAAGTGCTGCAGTCAACTCTATTCTCTTATTGTCTCACTAGAAGACAGCAAGCTGGTTTTTATTTTTCCTTTTCAGGATACCAGACCTTTGTGGGTTATCTTTGTATACCAGGATGTGGGGGGAGGGGGGGAGAAATATATGAGGTTAATTGTATTGGCTGCATATCTCATGTCATTTTCCCCATCTGCCACTTGAGGAAAATGCTAACTATATTACTGCATTTGTTAAATTATTTTAATAAAATAATTATGTGAATCACTAGATATTTAATAAATACTTATACTGTATATTATTTCATCCATAATTGCATATACTGATAAACTCAAAGTTGCACAAAGTCTTGAAAGCAATTTTATTACAAAAATTTGACATTAAATTATACAAAGGCAAAATTATTAATGTATTAATAGAATAATGTTAATTGTATTTAACTACTTCAATCAAGTTCAGTTAGTAATCTGCTTTGAGTTGTGATCCTAGTACACCACTTGCATGATGTAGAAGTTTAGAACATTGGATTTGGACTGGAGACATTCATAGCCATGGAAGCTCTTTGTTTGGGCTAGTTAGTCTGTCTCAGAGCAGCCTATAATGTCATTCAATGGGATTGCCAAGTACATCACCTTGAGCTCCTGAAGAAAAAGATTTAAATCTAATTAATAAATAAATGACCCACATATGGTTGTTGACCTGTATTTCCCTAATTTATAAAATAGTACTGTCTGTATCTTAATTTTCACATTAAGAATTAAATTTGAGAACTGTCTGATTAAGTTCTTGTAGTCTAGTTTTAGTAAAATGTTGTAAAACTAACTGATATAAAAAGTTGGCAGCATAGCAGTTTATTAATGTAACTTTAATAGAAAAAAGAAGGAACTGAAGGAAACTTCCCCTCCATGAGAAAATAACTTATGAATAATAACCAAATGGTTGCAAAACAAAGTCCTAGCAACTGCATATAATAGGAATCAGCCTAGTACTACTGAAACTATAGATTGTAATGCTGATAGAATTTTTTTTTTCATTTATTTACTGTGTTCCAATGTTTTGATAATTTATTTGGCTGACCTAACATATTTCTAAATTAAGTATGAAAGAGGAGTAACAATCATATATAGTTTTCCAGATGTATACTACATTATAGAAAAAGATGAATTGGTTGAGTATATTAAGATGTGCAGTCGTTTATTCATATAAAGATATAGTTAATGGACCAGAATAAGAAATAGTATTCTGAGAGAAAAGAGGACACACAATTTTGAGAGGAAAGCGAAAGAAAAAAATGAATTGTTTGGGAAAGCTAGAGCAGGGGTCGCCAACCTTTTGCACCTCAGGGACCACCAACTCATAATTTTAAATCCCGGGGACCACTGACAGATTCTGTGGGCTTGGCCTAATTTGTGGGAGTGGCTTGGTGGTCATGTGACTGGCTGGGCATGGCTTGTATGTAAATATTATAAATATTTATGTAAATATTGATTTTTTATATATATAAAAAAGCAACTTTTACCCAAAATCAGGAAAAGCAGGCAGGCAGATTGAGTTGCTCACAGAATCACAGATTCATTCAGATATCTATCTGCCATCGGCTAGCTCAGTTTGTCACATAAAATTTGCTTGCAAGCAAACTCACAAAATTAACTCACAACACACCATGTATGTAAATATTGAATTTTTTATTTAAAAAAGAGCAACTTTTACCCAAAATCAGGCAAAGCAGGCAGGCAGATTGAGTTGCTCACAGAATCACAGATTCATTCAGAGATCTGCCATTGGCTACCTGAGTCTGTCACATAAAATTTGCTTGCCATGAGTCTGCACTGAATAATAGAACCTTCAGTTCTAAGGGAGGTTCGGCTGTGCTTAAAAGACTAGTTAGAAAGCAAGAAATCCAACAATTTCCTGTTTCCTAGCTAATCTAAATCTCCCGGCACAGAAGAACAGCTGGTGGTCGTAAAAATAGCAATTTAGTAAGCAGGTTTGCCGGGTAAGAAGTGAGTGGGCAGGGAGGGTTCCTGCAGGCCATGTGGGGGTGCAGCCTTGTGTTTCTGCACAGCCTGGATTAATTGCTTAGGGGGTGTGCTCTGGGGGTGAGATTTCTCTGCGGCCCACCAAAATTTTCTTGCGGCCCATCAGTGGGCCACGGCCCACCAGTTGGCGACCGCTGAGCTAGAGGTAGTCTTTGATTTGATCATTACTCATACAGTGACCTAAGTCATGATGGTGCTGAACAAATGAAATAACCATTTCCTAAATTCTGTCAATTGCAGAAGAACCCTGGCCATGTGATCAAAATTTGAATGCTTCACAACCCAGCCGTATTTATGATTGTAAGGGAACTCCAACTCCACCCTACCCACTGCCTATCTTTCTACCCCTGTCACTCTGCACTCAGCTACCTTTAGGTCACCTTCACTGTTTTTGAGATGTGCCTCTCCTGATTGCTGGGGCTGGCTTTAGATTGCCTTACCCCTTTTTTTCCACAATGCAAAGCCAGCTGCATCTCAACCTGTCTGCCACGCTGGGCATGCCTGTTCAGCAACTGAACAGAGAGATGACAAAGATTTACTGAGGTGGCAGAGCATAGGGCAACAGATGTCTTGGAGTGCAGGATATCTGGGACTGTGTTCAGGCTGTGCATTTCTGGGGCTGCTTCCTGCCCTATAAGGCAGGATGCAGGACAGCCAAAAGGACACAGGGGTGTGTGTGTGTGTGTGTGTGTGTGTGTGTGTGTAGGGGGAGATGGATGAGGAAAGTTGGAGGCAGTCCTTACTTTATGAGATACAGAGCTAATTGTAGTTCCAGCCTTCCAGTTCAAAACAATCTTAAAGGTAGAGGTGAATTTTAATCTATGTGAAGAATGTTAACAGAGCATTTATATAAAAATAAGGATAGATTTTATAAAATATTTTACTTAAGGTTTTTATTTGTGTTGTAAAAATTACCTTTGTGAACAGGACACATTTACACACTCCCAATATGCTTTTATATAACCTTTATAGGCTTGTAGAAGACATGAATAAGAAAGGATGTCTGAAAATCCTTCAGTTGTATCTTTTTTTCTCAGTCAGTTGAATAACTAATAAATGTTCTGCTTGTGTAGCACAAGAAATTTATACTGTCCATATACTGTACCAAGAATACAAAATGTTATGCCGTAGGGATATTATATACCTTTGTGGTATGCCTTACCGCAGTGTTGGCAAATCTTTAAAGAACCATGTGCTGAAACAGGAGCACATGTGCATGGGAGAGCGCCGAAAACTGGAAGAGCAGCTCCCCAGCATGTATGTGCACCCTGGAAAACTGAGCTTCCAGTTTCTGCCTCACTCCCTTGCGCCAGCCACCTGCTCTTCCGGCTTCCAGTACTCCTGCGCTCGCGCAGACTAACTGGGCAGCGCACATGTGCGTCGGAACCCAAAAGTGCACAAGATGACAGCTGGTGTGCCCGAGAGATTTCTGGCACATGTGCCATAGGTTCGCCACCATGGCCTTCTAGCATTGTTGTTTTCCACAAATATACTATAGCACCCAGACATAAACTGAGCAGTGTACTATGCAGTACAGTGCAGTGAGGCATGTATTGTCCATTGGAGAATCAAAGCAACCACTTCACAAATGCATAGTACAGCATAGGAGAATAAACCTATCAGGACAAGATTCAGCAGTCCATCTGTATTTGAAAGACAAAAATCCACATTCTGGTCAGGGCCACTAGTTTGAAAGAGGGTTAAAAAGGCCATCTACATTAAGATTGAACAAATCTCTCTCACCAGAGGGGGAGAGATATGACACTACCTATCTCCTGATTACAACAAAGTCGTTCCAAAAAAGTTCTATGTTCATTTGCACTATTTGGGTGATCCTGAGAGCACAGATAAACCTCCAAGTGGTTTCAACCAGTCTCAGAAAGAGTGCTAGACTAGATTTCTGCAAGGAATATAAATCCTTCCATCCTCCACCATTCAGTCAGAACTGAAGAAACTTTGGATGGGAAGCACAAGGAAAAACAAAATCCAGTTGTCTTTTGAAAAAGCACATTTGAGACATACTGTTTCTACTACAAGTATCTTATTATTATTGCTACTGCACTACTACATAGCAGTATTTTATTTTTACACACCCTGGTCTATCTTTAAATCTCTCCCTAATTCTTTTCTAGGATTTCTTTTATTCTTAATTTCTACTTTATTAAAGGCAGCAGATAAAGCACTGACACCTTCTAAATGCTGGGCTTGGCTGTATCTCTTCTATTTTTCCCAACCCTTCTTTGTCTGTGAAGAAAACACCTTTTATTTAGCATCTTTGTTTCTCTGTTGTTGAGTTACAAAAGCCCACATATCTCCTCCCCCACCTGTTTCAAACTTAAGCCTTTTATAAACAATTCTGCTGTGCTGCCACTGGGGAGAAGGCTCAAATAAGTGGGATAAAAGACAACACAGGTGTCTGCAATTTTCCCAGCAGCCTGTTCTTCCACACTGTCTACCTATCTCAGCAGAAAATAAGTTAGCATCTATAGCTTCTGGATAATTTGCAGTAGATCAAGAAAAGACTGCAGATCCCTAATATTTTTTATGAGTAGCATGTTTCTTATCCCTCTCCACATAGTTAGGGTTCTGAAATGAAGAATTCAGTGGTAGAAAACTATGTAGAAGATATTGACCCCAGTGGAGAACGAAAAGACAATCCTGAAACAACAAGGCTTAAGTGTATCTTGTTTGTCTAGAGCAGGGGTGTCAAACTCATGGCTCATGGGCCAGATGTGTGATGCACTGGCCACACCCAGTTTAGCAAAGGGAAAAGTCACAATACATCACATGACAAGAGTTTGACACCCCTGGTTTAGAGCCATTCCCTTGCTCTAGTTCACAGGTGTCAAACTTGCCATATCATGCTTCCGTCACAAAGCTGGGTTGGGCATGGCCTACATGTGACACATCCAGCCCGCAGGCACTCCTGCTCTAGTTGATGAGTGTGGCTGATATTAGTAAAAAAAAAAAGCACAGCTGGTTCTGCAGACAATTTAATTCAATTCAGAGTGAAACTTCTTTCTGTGTAAGTAGTCAATTTTTTTCTGTCTTAAAAAATACAAAATACAAAGCACGTCACCACTGTTTAGCTTTTTAGGATATTAGCTTGTTATCAAACTTACTCTAAAGAATTCATCAATATGTCAAGCTAGCGACTCATAAGCAGTACTGCACACAAGGTATGCTAATCATTATTAAGCTAAATTGTATGGTCTGATTGATAGAGGTCACCGGTAAAAAGTAAGTAACCTGTCAACTTGCTTTATCTGGCAACAGTTCAAGCACGACAGACTTACCTTTGATTTAAACAAATTTGAGAAATATGTAAAGTTTGGGAAGCAGTTTTCCACTGATTTGATAAAAGAAACCACAAAATGCTGCAGCGCAGGTGTTGAAAATGTTTGAAAGCTGATTGAGGGAAGCAGATGGCTTTAGTCAGTGGCAACAAGCCAAAAGAGCAGGTGCTGGTCATGTGATCACTGGTTACCAGGGTAATCTGATTGCTCTTGGCGTGCAGATGAAAGAAAAGGGGCCCTGCATTCAGCTGTAGCATTGTATAATTTGTGGCAGTTAGAGCGGAAATAAATGCTGGAAATGGAGCCTCATAGTAGGGGAAGCTACTGTCCATGTAGTATATATACTGGCATGGTTGGAAACAGAACAGTTATGAAGATTCATTTTGAAGAAAATGGTTGCCTTCTGACTCTTAACACGTACAAACCAACATTTTGGAAGTAAAAATAATGGAATAGAATGATTCTAGATAAGCTTCTTTAGAAATTTATTTGTATGACTTAAACATAAAATGTCAAATGAAAACATTTAACTCAGTAAATTATTCAATCTCTCCTGCCTTACTTCTTTCTTAGATTCTGAATATCATGAATACATTTGACAAAAGCGCATGTACAATTTCTAGGAATTTGAAACATCTGACGGAATTCTGTGAAATTGTGTATGTTTTCATGCATATTTGTCATTAAAGTAATTTCAACTGAATATTCATGATTTTGTCTTTAAATAACATGTATGCTTTCAAATGTATTAATTTTTGCTTCATCTCTTATGGGAATATTTTTCAGAAATACCACTTGGAAACAAAAATTGTGATTTATGTCCTGAACACAATATTAATCTCAATAGATTTAACATTCCCATATGTTTACTCTACTGTCATTATTCTTGGTAATATGAAGGCATTATGAAAGCTCGGTGTTCTACTTGTATAGTTTTGGAAGTGCCTAAATTTTATTTACTAGAGGCCAGGTTTTACTTTTTTTATGTAAGTTCATTATTTTTATCCATGCCCCATTTAATACTGACTTATGCAGTGTTGGAATATCCATCCTAGAAAGGAGAATTCTAAAGGAAGATAATACAGGGTCAATGTACATGTACATGTATGCTGCTTAAGATAACATGTCAATATTTGTCCTTTGATTACTTTTCTTAATTTGTTTTATTGTGTATACTTTATTAACATTTACAACAAATGGACACTTTGTATTTATGTTGGTTATATACATATTACAATTAAATGAGCCTAATAATAGCATTTATAAAATAATACTTAAAAAATTAATTAGATTGAGGAAATTTAAGCAGCTATAATAGTTTCTGGAAATCTCCATGTCAGAATAGGAAAAGTTTGCAATATGCAATATTGACTAAAGGTACTTCTATTTCAGTAACAAGAAAGCAGAATCGGAATCTAGTTCAGTGAAGAAAAAGGTCAACAAGGGAAAGGAAGGTTCTGAAAACTCAGATGTGGAAAAAACACCACTAGGATCACCACATCCTGAAGAAGAAGATGATGCAGGAATTCAGGTACTTCCATTGGTCATTTGTTCATACCTGATTGTTGAGCACTATGGCCTCGTTCAGATATAATGCTAATCTATGATTTAGTTTTACAAGAAACAAAAGCACACCCCTTTAAATATATGTATGTATGTATGTATGTATGTATGTTTATATGTATATGTTTTCTTACGTTTTCGCGGGTATTTATATGTATGGTAATTAGGTTTCTTCAGGTATTTTCCCACGTCTTAATAGTTTTGCTTTTAAAGTTATAGCGACGCTTTGGCAGAATCTCATCTGCCATCCTCAGGCTTGTGTATTGGGTTCTTTTTAATCGTGTGTCAGGCTTGGCAGCTGTTTTTTGTTTAATACCTAAAATACCATACATACACACATATATGTATGGTGTATGTATGTATGTATGTATATACTGAGAAATTTGGAAATGTTCATTTGCTGTCAAGATAATCATGCTTCATTTTATTTGAATTGTACAGTGCTCTATCATGAATAAGTTCCTTGAAGTAATTATGATGATGACTTTTTTTAATTCATTGCAATTGAGTTTAATGAAAGATTAGGTTTCAGGCATTCTGGTAAATTGTAGTTAATAAAAAATAGAAACTGAAGTCCTGCTGGAATAGGAGATGGGAAATAAATAGTGTAGATATATGCCAAAAGACTGGTTTTGGGTTTTTTGGTGTCTTCAGGCCCATGTTGACTCTGCCTTGCCTGGACTTGTCCAAGTGTTCTTGGCAAGGTTTTTTTGAAGTCCTTCCTCAATTGAGAGAAAGTGACTGGCCCATAGTCACCCAGATAGCTTTGTGTCCAAGGCAAGAGTAGAACTTATAGTCTCTTGGTTTATATCCTGATGGCCAAACCTACTACACTAAACTGGCTTTAATGATTCATTATTACTATTCCTATTATTAGTAGATCACTGCAACTAATACAACAGAGCTTCTGGTACTCAGAAGCCAGAATTCCTGACCTAACTTGGCATGCTATAATGATTAGCATATGAATGTGTGCAGTCTATTTTTTCAACCTTATTGTGTGAATGGAAAACTAGAGAATCCATTCTTTTGAACTTTGGATCTTCCTGCTCTAAACAATCTCAGTTTGTAAGCTTGCAATTTTATTATCCTTGCTTGGACATTAATACATTATGATCATAGTTAAAAGATAATGGTTCAGGTAAGTTAAGAAAGTTGAACCTAGCCCTATCAAACGATCTTATAATAAAATATAATAAAGACTTAAAACTCCTGAAAAAGTGTCAGTCTGGCTTCCTATTGTATTATTTGTATTCAGGCAGGTTTTAAAATGTAGATTGATTTTATTGCTAATAGGGTTTAATCTGATGCTGTCTATTCTTATTTATGAATTTTTAAATTATAGCTTTAATTGAATTGGATTTTATTTACAAGTACACTTACTGACATATACATTAGCTATTCCATTTCGTAGTAAGAAGTGTTATAAAATGTAGAAAAAGAGTAAATAATGAAAAAAGGATTTGAAGAAGAAAATAAAATTGAAATAGAGTTTTTAACAGTGCAATTTTCTCTCTCTCCTTATACCTTTCTATCATTATGACCTAACCTTGTTTCCATCATATTCCTATATCATATTTCGTTGTTTTACAATCTCTTTTTTGAGGTTCTCATTAGCTTTATCCAATCAACTTTTTCATTGTTTCTTCATATGATTGTTTTGGAATTTGATGCTCTTATTTTCTTTATATGACTAAACATCTTGTCTAGGTTATTCAATTTTGTATTAATTCAACATCCATTCAGCATCTATTCATTGTTAACCTTATTTATCAGAAAATACTTTTTAAGAACCCTATTCCTTCTCCATTCAAGTTTTATGTTTCTTCCAATATACTCAACTCTGAAATCCACTTTAAAAAGTGGGTAGAATCATACATATACATTCAAACAAGTTATTTTTCACAATAGCAATAGACTTATAAAAAGCTTCATGGTGCTTTATAGCCCTCTCTACACAGTTTTACAAAATCATCATATTGCCCCCAACAATCTGGGTCCTCATTTTACCGACTTCAGAAGGATGGAAGGCTGAGTCAACCTTGAGCCGGTGAGACTGAAACTGTTGGCAGTCAGCAGAAGTAGCCTGCAGTACTGCATTCTAACCACTGCACCACCACACACCACAATGATCACATTCTATCCCATTACCATTTTAGTAGCATTTATACATCTTAAAATTCTCTAACAATTTTTTCATCTTAAGTAACCTTCTGCCAAACTACACAAATTAATCTACTTTTTATTTTTTATGTATAACTTTCCATTTATTCACACAGTTTCTCCTATCAGGCACTGCTATCTAGATTGTCAATATATTTATTTTCAGATCCATATTCCTTATTGCATATACAGTTTAGCATTTGTTTCAATTATTCAGCTTCTTAGCCAAGAGCATAGTATTGTCAGCATTCAAAAGTATCTATACATTGATATTTCCACTTCTAACACCACCACAAATATCCCTTATATATTTAATTCATAAATATATTTAACACCCAAGAGGACATCACACATATTTGTCTTACTGCTTGTTCAGTATTGAATCATTTGCTAAATATATTACTTACTTCCAAATGCTGCTTCTATCATATACTGTTTTTATAGCATCTAGTAACTAACTTTCATATTGACAGAAAATGTTGCATAATTCAAACTATACAGTAAACTATACAATAAATCAGAAAACATACAGTAAATTTTATTTCTCACCTTCATGCATTTCTCAACAACACACTGAAGGGCAAAAAAAAAATACGGTTTGCATATACCCTGCCTGATATAAAATTACTATATTTTCCAAATTTTGCTTATTGCAAATTATTGCCATCTATTGTGTCTTTTCAGTCTGAATTCTGCTATACATCTTTCCAGGTACACTAAATTAAGAAATCCTCTTGTGGTTTCTGCATTTACTTTTATTGTCACTCCTTTTACACAATGAAACAGTAACAGCATTTTGGGCATCTAGCACAGATGACTTCACAAATGCATTAAGTCACATAGCTAGTCAATGAGAATATCACATACATGGTTTAACTACATCTGCAGTCTTCTGTTTTTCATTATTCTCACAGTCTTCATGACTTACATGTTATCAGTTGTTTAGATATTAACATTTGTAATGTTAATCTCAATTCTAATTATTGATATACCACAAATGTAAATCTAAAATACACAAACTAGCATTCTGTCAATTTTAGCATCTTCCTAAATTATTTCATCACTTTTATTCTAAATTCCATTCCTTCTGATGGAACAAACTTATGTTTATACACATCAAAATTGCTCTGTATTTTCTTTCTTCTTTTTAATGTTAAGTGTTCCTTCCTTCCTTTCTTTGTATTCTTTTGCATCTATCCTTATAAATTAGTTTTCTGTCACCTTCATTTCTGCAGCAGTTCTTCTTTTATATGTACTTTTAATCCTTTGGCTCTTTCCTTACATCATTCTATCAAGAATAATTGTTCATACTACCCACTAAAGTAATTCCTCACCCTTGTGTAATACTTTATTTATATTGTTGTCTTCACTTTGTTCCAGTCTACTTCCATACATCATTCCTTACAACTTCCTATGCATTTAATCTGTCAACTAATAGTTCATACAGGATTCATAGTTTTTCTTTCATTTTGTTTTTGCTTTTTTCCTTCTGTATAACTTTTTCAAAGACCCACTTTTGGTACTACCAAAAGACAGGTCTGTTCCAGGTTTAGAATTTCTGATCACTCTTATAGCCTTTCCTAAGTCTGTCAGTGTTTCATAAACAATAAAATCAGTAGTGCTTTTAGAATTGTATTCATTTTTCCCCATGTATATTTTGTGAATAGATTTGTGCTTAATTCATATATTAAAAAAAATTTTTCAGTTTCACTATTCAGTAATTGTACCACACAATTACTATTAACCTATGCATTTCTGTGCATTATAGATTATACCAGTTCATATTTTCTGACATGTATTTTAACTTTTTTATCTGTAATGAAACCATCTGGATTTCTTTGCATGTAAATAAATCCACTTCAGAGGATAACTTATTTCATCCTGTTATATGCTTTGATTTTTTTCTTAATTTCGCAAACATAGAACATTTTCATGAATATTACACCTTTATTGTGTGCCCCACTTAAAGTTCAAGCTACAATATTTAATATATCATGGCATCATCAGAGTTTTGATACATAACACTTTCTATCAGACAGTGAAATAGTAGAGTAGCATATTAGACTTAAGTTATACCTATATCCCATGCAACAAACTTTGCTAATACTAAGGACATAGCACCAATCAATTTTGAAACATTTTGACCAAAGTGCTCAGTTCCATTCAAACTTGCTCATGCTATTTATACAAGTTAAGATCTCCAATATGAAGCCTGTGTTTCAAGCCAATCTTAAATTTTCCAGAATGTCACTAATGGGGTGTTTTGATAGTTTATAATTAAAAATTCATGTGCTGCAGTTTTGATGAAAAAGTGAAGAAGAAATTTAGTAAACAAATGGTGATGCAAATATTGTAGTTCATAAGCCAAGTGAGCCTGACTATTGGGGTATTATATCATTCATATGTACATAGGATTCTCCCACATGATATATGAACTTGAACATCAGCCCAACAAACTGAAGAAAACCATTCTGTATTAAAGAACTAGTTTATGAAACTCGAAACAAATATTATTGGTAACAAATAGAATTATTTATTGGACAAGTGTGATTGGACACACAAGAAATTTGTCTTGGTGCAAATGCTCTCTGTGTACATAAAAGAAAAGATACATTCGTCAAGAGTTAAGAATTATAAGGTACAACAATAATAGTCATAGGGTACAATAAGCAATCAAATCATACTAAGAAACACTTAATATAAATCATAAGGATACAAGCGACAAAGTTACAGTCATACAGTCACGTGGGAGAGGATGGGTGATAAGGAGTGATGAAAAGGTTAATAGTAAATAATAGTAGTGCAGACATTGTAAATAGTTGGACAGAGTTGAGGGAATTATCTGTTTAGCAGAGTGATGGCTTTTGGGAAAAAACTGTTCTTGTGTCTAGTTGTTCTGGTGTGCAGTGCTCTATAGCGTCGTTTTGAGGGAAGGAGTCTGTAAATATTTTCACAGCCCTCTTTTTGACTCATGCAGTATACAGGTCCTCAATGGAAGGCACGTTGGTAGTATTTGTTTTTTCTGCAGTCCTAATTACTCTCTGAAGTCTGTGTCTGTCTTGTTGGGTTGCAGAACCAAACCAGTCAGTTATAGAGGTGTAGATGACAGACTCAATAATTCCTCTGTAGAACTGTATTAGCAGCTCCTTGGGCAGTTTGAGCTTTCTGAGTTGGCACAGAAAGAACATTCTTTGTTGAACTTTTTTGATGACGTTTTTGATGTTAGGTGTAGAAGTATATACATTTATTTTTATAAGTATACACAAAGTATATTATAAGTATACACAAAGTAGAAGCATGCACATTTATTTCTTATTTCTTTTTCAGAAGAGGCGTTCTAGCAGGCAAGTTAAAAGAAAGCGTTATACAGAAGATTTGGAATTCAAGATTTCTGATGAAGAAGTTGATGATACAGATGCTGCTGGAAGAAACTCCCCTTCAAATAACTCTCAGTCTGAGCAACAGGTCTGTTCATATTTATGCTCTTCAAACTGAAGAATAAACTAAAAAATCCATACAGTATTGTACTGTTGCTCCCCCTCCAAGGAATTTCCATCTCAGTTCGGCTCAGCATGCCAAAATAAATCAGTTATTTAGATTCTTAAAGGCTGTGTTCGTTCACATTTTCTTTACATGCCAACAATATGTAATTTTACATAATTTAATGAAATTAATGGTCTGTGTTGAAAAGCTTAAATGTAGGCTCCAAAGAGACAGAATTTACCTCTCTGAATTCAGAGGCCTGGCTTCTATGACTTAATAAACCACTCAAACTTATCTCCTGCTGTCAGGTACTATAAGAACCCCTTTATGAAATTACTGTCTTTTAGTAAGCAGTGGGATATGCTTGATGTTTTTTTATGTAGTGTAAATGATGGATAAAGTGAGTTGAATAAAATGAATAGTGATGATATGAAACAAGTACTATTACAACCTTTAAAAAAATTCATATAACTAACTTAGGAAACCATTGGTGAAATGAGCAAATCGACGTAATTATTGTTCAGTAATTATTTTTAAAACTTTCTTAAATCTTTTCTAGTGCTGTGTCAAATGTTTGCAACAATTCTGCATTTGGAACACTCCACTTGCTACCAGTTGCCTGCTAGAAAGAATTTAAGAGACTGGCTTAGTACTTGATTATTTTCAGGGTTGCCCCACCCATAGTACTCCTGCCCTATTACTCAAGATAATTGTGTCAACTATTTGAATATTCAGAAAAACTAATGAGATGCATTTAGTGCTCATATTTAGGAAAACAATAAACACTGAGTCTTTAATTGATATGTAATTAACAGACTGATTTATTGTTTCATTTTAGTTGCATTATGTTTGTTATGCTTTGTTTTTGTATTTTTTTAAATTGTAAGGCTTTTTGAATATTGAATTAAAACAAAAATGTAGTATAAAGTTAGTAAATAAAAATAAGATTTCTTGATGTTAGCATTAAAAATATATGAAGATCCTTTTCAAAGCTAACATATTTTTCATTATATATTTATTTAGCAGAACTTATAGCAGAATGAGAAGACTTCTTTAAACTATAAATGATTTAACAATGTATTTCTTCTATTTGAAAAAGCAACTTTTATAATAGAGCAAGTGATTTAGCTCCTTAACCACTCCTAGAGATAAATGAGCATCCCTTAGATTGTTTCTAGAAATTGTAAGCAGCCATATTTCCAGGATTTCAAATTTAACTTGTAATTTCTGCCCATTGGTTCATGAACCTCTTTATTTGATAGCTCCTTATATTTTCCCCTGTTCTCTCTTCTTTACCCTTATTTTTCAATAATTCTTCCTTCTTCCTAATATGTGAAACACTAATAGAGCTATATGTTTAGTGATTTGGGGATATATAATGGTATGTGGGAAAGACCTGGAGGGATGAAGAAAGAGAAGGATCACAGAAGAGAAGGAGGAAGCCCACTGGCTTAATGATCAGAGAAAGGAACTTGAAAATACTTGCACTATTTGATCAGACAAATTGTACTTTCAGACTTGAAATGTAGTCTTATGATAAACTAGAATTAGCTGGTCTGTGTTTCTTGTCTGGTTTACCTGGGAAGGCTGACAAGATGCTGAAAAAAAAGTCCTAATAAACTATATTCCCTTCATTTCTCTGCATGTAGTTGTAGCAATAGTCTATAAAAATGAGAGGAAACAACAGAAAATTGTAAGTTATTTTCCAGAGTGGCTGCTGCACAACTATAAGAAAATGATTTAGAATAGGATATTCTTTAAAACCTGACTGAATAAAGTTCAAACATGGTGAAGTTTCTGTGGAGATTCTCAATCATCCAGGTCATGGTTGTCCCAAAGGTGCTTTTCCAAAAGGCAACTGGACTTCCTTGATTTTTTTCCTTGAGAATGTTTCACTTCCAATCCAAGAAGCTTTTTCAGTTCTGACAGAATGGTGGAGAAAGATGATGAACCTTTAGAAATAATTTTTAAACCTAGAATTTGACATCTTCAATATTATATTTGATACAATTTTCTTCAAAGTAACTGAGAATTATGCAAGTTCAAGTTGGACATTTCCAAAGGGCAATAATAGAGACAGTCTTGACAATATGGCTGTTCCTTACTGTACTTTTATTCAATAGTTACTATAAAATATTTCATTTTAAGGAATCTTCTGATGCTGAAGGTCCTGTAGTAGAAAAAATTTTGAGTAGCCGCATAATCAAGAAACAGGTAATGTTTATTATCTTAATCTTCATTTTTAGAATACTTTATTTCACTGTAAATTCTTCAACAACTGTCAATCAAAAATTTACTAATTTACTAATTATGGTTTTTTTGAAAAAAAAAATAGATTTCTAAACTTCAGCTTTACCTAATCTGAGAGATTAATTTAAGGTACAAGTGTAATATGTAAAAAAATTGGAAATAGAGCAGAAATGAATTATAGGATATATGCTATTTTTTATAATTCTTCATAAAGATATTAACAATATATTCTGGGTATGAAATTAGAGTTTTTCTTTCATAGTAGTACATACAAAATTAATATTAGGTGTTTTGTTTTAAGGCCAGATTATTCATTCAGTAAGGTGTGTATTGTTTGTCTGTCTATGCATTTATTTATTTGCTTTAGATTGTGATAGAATAAGCTATGTTTGCTTTGCTGGATCCAATGCATTGAACTCATATCCTTATAGTTTTCTACCTTGGATTTCACGGAATATTTTGTATCTCCAATAGAGGAGGAGTCTGTCTATCACTAAATACTTTCACCTATCTCTCAGCCTAAAGTGATTATATTAGAAAAAATAATAATAATACTGTCATGTTAGCAGAGCCAAATCAAAATGTATATCATCTAAAACATATGTTGGCCACATTTTACTATCTTGGCAAGATTCTTTTGCCCTGCCAGTAGCTTATTAACAATATTTATTAGAGAATGATTAATATTCAGGAGACAGTTTTGTGAATAGTGACCTTCAGACTCCTCCATTATCAGTGAAAAGAGCCACCTCTTTCATGGGGGAGCTGTTAGATACTAAGAAATTCTCCACAGTAATGTAATGGGAGTTAATCTGATTTTAAATTGGAAATAGTCCAGTTGCTGAATTTATTTTCACCTATCCCTTTCATCATAAAGGTGATAATTTTACTAGGAAGAATTATTTTTGGTTGAGACAGCTGCAAAAGAGATCTGACAGCCATATCCAACACTGCAGCCTACCTTATTCTGTAGAACAATGTTTCTCAAACATGATTAATTACCCAAAATTGAGTAACAGGTTTTTATAGCTAGTCCTTGACTTATGACCATTATTGTCGTATGTCATGGTAATCATTAAGCAGGTCACTAGTGACACATGCCTGATTTTATGACCTTTTTACAATAGTTGTTAAGCAAATGCTGCTATTGTAAAGTGAACGCCATTGTTGTTAAGCAAATCCATTATATGAATGGGTATTTATTTTTTTGCTGAAAACTGGAGATAAAGACAAGTTTCTGGCAAAAAAAAATGCTTAACGTAACAATGTGCAGCATAAAATTATTAAGCTTTTTGCAGAATAAAAATAAAGGTTAAAATTGATGTGAAGGAAATAACAGACTCAGATACATGGAGTTATATTACATCTCTCAATTTAAAAAGTCTATTCATTAGATTACCATGCAGTATAAATCAGTTTAATTAAAAATAACTAATATTCTATAAAAGAAAAAATATTTTTTCTTATTTACATTAAAAATGTGAGGTAGAGGAGTCATCTTTAAATGCAACTTGTGCCAGAAAAATTAGAAAGGGACAGCATACATTTAGTATAAGAATATTTAGTAAATATCTCTTCATGCATAACCACAATAATAATTCACAATACTAAAAGAGGAATTTAATTCATGCACTAGCTGAATTTAAACTAATAAGATTTTTACAGTTAATCTAGATTTGGCATCTGTTACAATCTTAAGACAATTTTATATTTTTAGAATGGTTATCCTAATTAGAAATGGGGTGTATCATTTACTATATCTAGGAAATCTAGATTGTAGAATGTAAGCAAACTTAAGAATGGAGTTAAAAAGTGGTATAAAAAGTATAAATGATTAGGCTTACAAAAATGTATTTTAAATGAAACAATAAACAAATTGGAATATTGGTTAATGTTGGAAGAAGTTTATGTCAGAGAAAGTACTTAGATTTTTTTTTTTAAATCTCCTTTCATTCAGTTTAGAACAGCACAAAATACAATTTCAAACTATAAAAATTAAATCTTTAAAATCTTGGCCATTCTACATCCTAAAAAAATATTACTAAATACTTGCCAATGTTCCCTTGGGATCCTTCCTTTTGGGAACAGCAAGTCATCTTCTAACCTCTTCCATCTCTACCAGATACTTGAAAGCTACAACTAAAGGTGGAGGAGAAAAAACTTTCCCTCCACCTTTAGTCATTAATACCAGAAACTATATCCAAATTGTTTTTGACAATTACCGTTGATTTCACCTTTCGTGAAGAGACTTCAGTTAAGTCCTTGGCTTACAACTGTAATTGTGACCAGAATTTCTGTTGTTAAACAAGTTGTTGTTAAGTGAATTGGGCTCACTTTTATAACCTTTAATCACTATTGCAATAGTTTTTAAGCAAATCACTGCAGTTACTAAGTGAGTCACATGGTTGTTAAACATGTCCAGTTTCCTGCATCTTGTCAGAAGTTGGCTGGGAAGGTTGAAAATAGCAATCATGTGACCTGGAACCACAGCAGCTGTCACAAATACATGCTAGTTATCAAGTGCCCCAACTTTGATCAAGTGACCATAATGGTTGTAAGTCTGAGAACTCCTGTCTATCTGGGTTGGGTCCACACTCTTTAGCACAGAATTGTAATTTAAAGCTGCATCTCACAGTCTAAAATAAGGTTTTGTTGTTTGTATGATATGCTATCCTGCTTAACAGGGTTGTGTTAAAATTAAGTAGCATTTGGGCTTTTGTTTACCTACTTGATATGCAAGGACTCTTTGCCAAGCTTCATGTAATTGCACTATCAAGTAAAACTATATAAAAATACATTAAAACAACAATAAGACATTTAAAGTCCAGCTTAATATGAATACTTATTCAGCAGTACTAATGCTATAGAACCATAAACCATATTAAAACACTACTTGAACAAGTCACAAAACCACAATATAAAGTTGTCAAGAGCCAGCCAAAAATAATACATAAGGCATTCAGGAGTGCAGTTGCTAATTGGCTGCTGCCTGAGAAAATGGTACACTTGGCTTCTCTGTAGCACTGTGGGTTTGGCAGAAAGCCATTTTGGGGTCAAGTTGTTGTGAATGAAGCTGTGTGTGGTTAGGGAGGAGTTATAATGATTCATGAGTTGGAAATTGTAATGAGTAGAATTTTCAAGGCTTAAGTAAATTCAGGGAAGTTTTTGCATTTCTCTCTCTATGCTTTTCCTTTAAAATATATATATAAAAATTTTAAATCCTATTTTTATTGTTGCTGTTAAATTTCAAGCACATGCTGTTTTTGAGTGGTATTTTCTATTAACTGTAAGATTAAGGTGATATTTACCACAGTTACTTGTAATTAAAACTATTGATCTTTCTTTTTATAGATGGAGAATGGAGAAGAAACACAATCAGAAGAATTCTATGTAAAATACAAAAACTTGTAAGCAAGCCCTGTCTTCAGCATTCTTTAAACAGTTCCACAATATGTAAAACATAAGTAATACAAATACTCTGCTTATCAAAAAAGTTATTAATATCTAAAGAACAAGTACAAATCAATTACAGAAAATGTCCATATGAGTGGCAATACAGAATATTAGTTTTAAGTGTTTGGAAGGAGAATATGTGTCCTTATGGAATATATCTGCTTATAATAGATGTATTCATAATGTCTTATTTTATACACTATTTAATGATGACTAGTGCTAGAAGTTTCTAACCATGAGATTAGTAACTAGATCCAATAGAACTCCAGACTAAAAATATATAATAGCTACAGTGTTGCTTAGTTCCTGCTGCAGATTATCACTATAAGGTAAATTTCAGCTATAGTTGTAGTGAAAATGACATTCTAGATCTAGAAATTGACATTTAAATTTAGTGAGTTTAATAGTTCAAACTAAAGGCAGATCTTAAGGTTTCTTCCTGTCCTGTAGAGGTAACCCATCCTTGCAGTCTTCTGCTTTTTAGAGGAAAGCAGATTCATTTTAGGAGTTAAGAATAAAAGATTACAATTAAGAGTGCTACATGGGCAACTCGAAGAATAACCCAGGAGATGGGAGGGAAAGCAAGGGAAGAGTCCAGTCATCTCCAGAGTAAGTAGAGGTTAGAAGCAGGACTGCATTCAAGGTTGCCTTCAGTGAAGGCCACCCAAAATTTTCCCCTACTTTAATGAAGCAGACACTGGAATTCGCCAACTGCAGCACCCTTCCTGCAGCCTGAGAAGATTGCCAAGAGAATTTCATTAGCTTAAGGTTCAACAGTTTCTTTAAAAATGTGTAGATGGGAGCCACTTGAAACTAGGTAGATATCATTTCAGAGGGTAGGAATTGCAATATAGTAGCTCTGTTTTTTGATCATATAAGATGACATTGCTTAAGTAAATGTATTTCTAATTGTAAATTACAAAAGTTGTTTGGGACACAAGTTTGGGACATAAGTAGCCTATTTCAGTGATTAAAAATATTTGTAGAATTGTTCCAGGAAAAATTTTATAAAATGGATACAGTTGCCTCCTCACATGAGATTTTGGCCATATTGGGTCACTCAGGGTCATATAAAGTGCTCATAGTATTACATAAACTCACTGAAAAGTATTGTTGTAATATTAGGAAAGGAAGATGCCTTAAGTCTTGCCTTTTAATTCAAAGAAGTGCCCATAGCACTTACTATATTTTAACAGTTTGAATCCAGTTTATTTCTTTATCACTTATAATTTATGGCCAAAGTTTTATTCTGATCAATATAGAATCAAGGTTACATTGAGCTGGGTGTTGTGGATAGTTGTTAAATCTCCCAAACTGCTCACTACTGCCTGTATGTGTGGCCCCCTTTTAAAACAATTGAAATATGCATAAAAAGTAGTGTTAGCATGAAGACCAGAATAAAAAGAAAGCAAAATTCTAAAGTCCATATCTTTAATAACTTTAAACATAAAAGATGAATTCAAATTGTCAAACGTTTTCTCTGTATCCAGAAAAAGCAGTGCTACTTGCAGGAGGCACGATGGCTTAGTAGTTTAATGATGCTGGAGATGGTCTTTGCTCCAGCGATTCAAATTCTAGCACTGCATGCTGGGGTGAGCTTTGTCACTTGCCTTCCATCCATCTAATAGTTTGAAAGCATGTTCTATGCAGGTAGATAAATTGATAGTACTTTAGTACAGATATGAGCAGAATCCTGCTGGCCCTGAACCTTCCTGGTTGTGATGCCTGTTTGTGAGGCAGCTCGGATGCTGCTGCAGGATTTTTTTTTTCTTTCTGGTGCGGAGCTAGCTCGCCCTCCTGACATGCACCTTGGGAAATGTGCGAGCATGAACCAAACAGCTAGCAACAGACAGCCAAACTGATATTCTGCAATTTATTTATTTATTTATTTAGATTTATATACCGCCCCCTCTCCCAAAGGGACTCAGGGCGGTGAACAACCAGAATAAAAGCACATATAAACACATACAATATTTAAAAATTAAAAGAATTAAATATGTTGGCTTTACAAAGATTAAAACACGGGAATTAAGAAAAATTAAAACCAAATTAAAATTTTAAAAACCCCTAGGCTTGCTGAAATAAATAAGTTTTCAACGCACGATGAAAGGTCATGAGATCAGGGATGGTCCTCATCTCTGGGGGTAATTCGTTCCAGAGAGGGGGTGCTCCCAATGAGAAGGCCCGCATCCTCGGGGTCGCCATCCATCCAGCCGGCGGCACCCCAAGGAGGCCGACTCTATGGGAGCGTATCGGTCGGCGGGAGGCTGATAATGGCAATAGCATTGCAATCTCCTGGCTAATGTAACATTACCATATACTAAATAAATAAATAAATAAGTGGCAGTTGGTATGTTGTTCTAGATATTTTATTATATACAATACAGTTCTTATGTTATTTCTTAATTTTGCGTAAGAACCAAAATTGATCATCATGAATAAAATCCTGCACGATCTTCTTTAATCTATCAGCCAAAATTGATGTAAATATTTTATACTCATTATTCAGCAATGAAGTTCAACAGTAAATCTTAATTTAGATTAATTCTTGCTCTTCTTCTTTTGATAATAAAGTGGTATTAGCTTCTTTCCACAATTCACATAACAGATTCCTGCAAAATAGAATTCATCACACATTGAAGTGGTTGCAAATGTTGGTCTTCAAAACATTTCCATTATGAACATGGAAGTCTACCAAGCCCTGGTGATTTCCCTATTTAATTGTAACTATTTCTGAGTTGCCCACAAGCAACTCTAGGAATTCCAAATGTGATCTCCATTCCCAAAAGTTGTGGTAGAAAATATTTAATTATTCAATGTCTGATTTAAATCAACCTGACTTGGAACATTTTTATTCTGTTAAAATCTTTATGTCACATTAACTTAAATTGGTGGTCACTGTTATGACCTAGGTTTATTGAACAAGTAACAGCTATGAAATTAATCACAAAGCTAAGTCATAGCTCAATTCAACACTGTGTTAACCTAAAGCAAGAAAATCATATTCTGCTATACTCTGTCATGCAAATCAGGGATTTTTTAAAAATGAATTAAGTTCTTTGTTTCTCCAGTCACAATGATTATTATCCACTTAAGTTCTAAAATATGTTTTCTCTTAATATTTAGGGAGATGATATTAGTAAAAGAGGAAGCATAGTGTCCTATCCCATTGCAATTATTTGCTAAATGACACCATAAAACTGTATAGCTTATGTATTAGTTTTAAGGCAATTATTTTAGTAAGACAGTTTGCATAAATATTAAGCTGATTAAAAATATGATTATTTTTCTTCATTCTTTTAGCTCTTACCTCCACTGCCAATGGGCATCTGTGGAAGTCCTGGACAAAGACAGGAGAATTCAACAGAAGATTAAAAGATTTAAAGCAAAGCAGGCTCAAAATAAATTCCTTTCAGAGGTATATTTTTATTATTTAAATTGGGTTAAATCATGTAGTGAGGCTGAGGTTCATTGATAACTCCATCAAGTGAAGCTCAGTCATTTCTATTCAATGTACCTGCAATTTCTTTTGAAAACTATTTGGAATGTAAGCAGGTGCACGATGTGGTAGCTTATCATAGTGAAACAGTAATCTGGATCTTATATGTCTGTAAATGCTTATGTATCTTGAAGAGCTTACACCTAACAATTTGTAAAGATGGCCTCCCATAGGCTCCTTCTTAATAATATTTTATATAGGCTGAATACATGTTTTTATTAAATATTTTGAAAACAGACTTTTAGGCACTCAGTCTACTGAAATGGATTGATGTTTAAATTCTCTTGATTTTTTAATGGTCTTAACTCTTGATTTTATTGATTTATTTTGGATTGTACTTCATTATGCTGGTTTCTTACATTATTATAAGTTTTTGACTTCATTGTATTATTATTGTTTTAAAATGATTGAATTATACTAAAGAACTAGTTTTATAGATATATGTACAAATAAATAATTTTCCCCTTCCCGACAATGTTGTTACATTTTCCAGAGAATTTCTAAATTTCAGTCTAATCTGTTTCAAGCAAACTAGAGCTAGCAGAGGCTTAAACTTACAGGAAAGCTAGTGATCTGAGCAATACGTGTCATACATCTTCATGTCCAATTAAGTAGCAAAGAATCTGAGCAAAAACATGTTAGTCCTGAATCTTTATTTCATATAATATTTAATTAAAACCCTGTTGTTTTTCTGAGCAAATAGACTAAATTGTGGTTTGTCTGTCACTTAGTATGAAGCCTGAGCTGCCCACAAAGTTACTCCTGATAATAGCATTGAAACCTCATTTAGTAGATTGTGAGTTTTATGGCTACCATATCTAGGTGAAATTATGGGAAGATCTAATTTCACTGGCGTATGGGTTAACACTGGATATCCCCTCACTTTACAGTGTCAGTGGGACTGAGTATTTACACTGAAACAGAAGAAGAAGGAACAAATCAGCACACTGTGATCCAAAAGATAAAGGAGGTTCCCCTCTAGGATATATGGAATTATATAACTGCCCAAGAATTAATGCATTTTTGTTTATTGTTCTGTCTCAAAAGCTATAGAAACCTCTAGAGATAGAATAAGTTTATTGTGCTGATCTCTAGTAAATATGATTTGTAGGACTTCCAAGTCCTGTCTCTTTTTTGTACATCTTTAAATCAAACTGGTGAGGAGCTTAGAAATTTGTTAGCAACAGCTGGATATAAGCTACAGGCAATGCTTGTAAACAAAGTAGCTAAAGATTTCATAAGCAATGTTGATTTATTTGGGTGCTGTTCTTAGTAGACTATGCAATTAGTACCTGGAAGTTGACAAACAGAAGTTTAATCTAGAGAAACCAGTTCTAATCAGCATAAAGTCACATACAACACATGCCACATTCACAAAGCAATGCTTGTTCAGAATGCTACATGTAGCACTTTCTGGAGATTATTATACCAATTTTCTTTAATTTTTGTTCAGTTTTTGTGTCCAAGATGCCAATTATTTCCTATTAAACAGTTAATTTGAGATTGCTGTAATTGATAAACTGTTCTTTATTATAAACCATCCCATAAATTATGAGCAGAATATTCTGTTGCCAGACAGTGGTTTTTCCATGATTACATGGAAATTTAGAGATTATGGTCACCTCCTAGACAGTTAGTAAAGACATATTATTCTATGATATATTATTTATTTATTTATATGCTTGCTTATTTACTTAACTTTTTCTAACTGGATTTATGTGCCACCCATTTCGCCAAAGGCAATTCTAGGCAGCTTACAATCGTTCAATAAAAATGCCATATAAAACATTAAACAATAAATAGGGATCTTAAATTTAAAATTCAGTTAAAATTAAATAAGATGCAGAGAAAGGGAACAAAGTCTGCACAGGAGGAGGTGGTTTGTTATGTAATCCATTAGCCACTTCCAGAATTCCACACCACAATTAGGGCTCAATCCAGTTGGCAGAACCATATCTTCAAACTGTTTCGGAAGCCCAAATGGGTCTCATCTCAGAGGCTTACATTTATAATATGTTAAAACTGCTTCAAGACCTTGATAGATATTTATGCTGTCATGATGTTGAAACAATTTTAATGTTCTTATTTCATTTTATTCCATCTTTATTATTATTTTTATTATTATTATCTTTTTAGACAAAGACAGTACAAAATATTTTGGATTTTTTTCAGCACTTTCCCATGTCTGAAAAAGGTGTGAGATTTAAATGTTCCCAACTAGCTTTGTCAGAGTGGGATGTCAGTAGCTTCTGCTTATAGGTAGCTTCATAAATTCCTTATTTTGATCAGTAGGTGAGAATGAACAAAGTTAATCCACATTAACAGAGCTGCATAACAACTTAATTAATCAACCAACTGCAGTGAATTAGCTACTTAATTTGCAGTGAAATGCATTATTTCATCATGACTAATGAATTCAAATAATTCCTCAGTCATGATGGAATAATATACTTTTATCTGCAAATTAAATAGCTAACTCACTGCAATAAGTGGATTAATTTTTTTAGAGACAGTCCAATTTAAAACATCACTTGTTATCCAAAACAGTTTCTCTGGGTAGATTCCCCCCCTGCCAGTTTCATGGTATAATAAATGAAAAAGAAGTTACGTCTTAATTGGTTAGATTTGGCATGAATCAAGAGAATCTATATGTTCTGTTCTTTTACATCTGTGATCAAGTTGGAAAGATAGTGGAAAGGATACTTAGAAGTAACTATAATGGATAAAGTTAGTTGCTATGTAAGAAATATATTAAGCAATGACCATGTAGCCACCCAAAACTGATTGGCAACATCTTTGCCTTTAGAATATGTCAATCCAACAATTAAAATAATGTATCTGAAAATCCTTGAACTTTTCAGTTATTCAAAAAGTGCTATGTGTGTTTGCCTGTTAACACAGTAAACACATGAGAGCCAGTTGTTGTTAAGGCATCAAACTAGAAACTAGAAGACAGTGAGTTATAGTCCTGCCTTAGGCACAAAGCCAGCTGGGTGACCTTGGGCTTGTCGCCTTCTCTCAGCTCTAGGAAGAAGGCAATAGCAAAGCACTTCTGAAAAATCTTACCAAGAAAACTACAGTGACTTGTCCAGACAATCTCTGTAAATCATTGATTGAATGGGAAAACCACTACACTACACCAAATAAGAGGAAAAGTGTGTATTTATAATAGATTTGATTTATATACAATCATATACCAGTTCTCAAATAAATGTAAGAAATCTCAAAAATAAGATCATTGCTAAGACAATCTAGGAAAAATAGGATATCTAATTTATTTCTTCAGGAATAATTATTTCTGAATATGATTTAAACAGTAATTAGTGACTTCTGAAGTTTATTTCCACAGCATATAGTTTTCATAGTTCCAACTTCTATATTGCAATCTTCAATCTTCAAGAATGTGCTAACTTTTTAAGCTGCTCATTAGTGAATTGTAATTTCCCACTTCATTTAAAATATCCCTAAACATTCCTATTTCTAACAATTCTTGCACGATAAAAAGTTTTACACTGTAATTAAGAAACCCAGTTAACGAAGTGAAAGAAGTTCAATTCCCTCAGAAAAGCTAACGTTCTGGATTGTTGCACTTCAATTAATGCTATAGTTTACCAAACATGCATTTTGTGTACAGACTCCCTACTGTATTATTTACTGATTTTTTTTCCTCTTTATTCATGTTTGCCCTTGAATAGATAGATGATGAACTTTTTAATCCAGATTATGTTGAAGTTGACCGAATAATGGATATTTCACATAGCAAAGATGATAATGGAGAGGTAAGTTTACTATTATTTTTTAAATGCACTTGTTTGCTAGCAAATTAAAGTGAAGTATGCCATACATTGCTAAAACTATTTTCATCTTAATTTATTGTAATAGATATTTCTGGTACATTTTTGGATACACATTAATTTTTAAATTACAATTCAGGTAGTCCTTGACTTGGGTCCTTAAATTATACTTCAAGTAGTCCTTAACAGCCAGATTTACTTATAACCCAGATTTGAAGCTTTAATGGTTACCATCCCCACAGTCAAGTGATTGAACTTTGGCTGCTCAGCAACCTGCAATTATATGACCACATTTTAAGATAGTTTTGCTGAAAAAACTATCAGTTTTTACTTTTGGTTTTTGGCAAAAAATGTTCTTAGCAAACCATTGGTCCGCTTAATGACTACAGATTTCCTCAGAAAAACTTGTAAAATTGGGTCACATGATTGACCTGTTTTACAACTGTCACAATTTACAACCATGATGGGCAATCTCTATTATAGTTGTAAGTTTAAAGTTTGCCTGTACTTCAACATCCTTCACCAGGACAAAATGTTGGAATATCAATTGTTATGAAAGATACTAATATGTCAAAACAATATGTAAAATATGGGAATAGAAAATGAAAAGGAGGATAAATTTGTAATAATGTCAAGATTTTATCTTGTAATGCACACTGTATTTTGTGTGTCAAGGAAACTTTAAAGTTTGGTTTTTGAAATAGTACTGTTATATTTGCTTTTTGAATATAACTTATTTTTATTATTTTCCATATAAATTAAAATTTCACATAAAATGAAAATATAATTAAGTACATATAATTATTATTATTTGAAAGTTTCAAATTTAGCAGTTTATTAATCATTTTATATTAATCATATGGTTCTAAAATCATAGTTAAAAATCAATTTTATCACTACCCTAGCCATATACATTTGTTTTTGGAGGTTTTCGTGGGTATTTGTATATTTGATCCCATGGGATCACCCCTCTCACCTGTCATCGCAAACCTCTACATGGAACACTTTGAAACACAAGCTCTAGAAAAATATGATCACAAACTCAAACTCTGGCTCAGATACGTAGATGACACCTTCATAATCTGGCCACATGGGAAAAAAAAACTGAACAACTTCTTCACACACCTCAATAGCCTACACCCCAAAATACAATTCACCATGGAAACAGAAGCTAACAATCAACTTCCCTTCCTAGATGTCTTAGTATACAAAAAATCTAATGGCTCCCTAGAACACACCATCTACCAGAAGAAAACACATACAAACCGCTATCTACACGCACTCTCACACCACCACCCAGCACAGGTCAATTCCGTAGCCGAGACACTCATCTCCAGAACAAAATGCTTAGCTGACGAACAACACCTAAAAACCGAACTACACACTCTCACTAACATACTAACAGCCAATGGATTTCAAAGAAAGAAGATTACTCACCTAATCCAAAGAGAAACGCCAACCAAAATCCAAGACAGAGAACAAGAAAACGGCATAGCCCTCGTCCCATATATAAAAGGCTCTACAGACAAAATCAGCAAGATCCTCCAAAAACACAACATTAAAACAGCATTCTGCACAAACGGAAAAATATCCACCATCCTAAGAAACCCTAAAGACAAAATTGAGTTAGAAAATCAAGGAGTATACGAAATCCCGTGCACTTCCTGCCCCACCACATACATTGGACAAACTAACTGAAGAATAAGTGCACGCATTGAAGAACACAAGAACTCAATCAAAAAAGAAGAACTGACCTCTTCCCTGGTCCAACACCTCAAAGCCACAGGACATAAGATTGACTTTAAAAATACCAGAATTATCGCCAAAACCGAACACTTCAACAACAGAATAATCAGAGAAGCCATAGAGATAGAAAAACGCCCACACAGCATGAATAAACGAGATGACACCTCCCACCTACCAGCCATTTGGAAACCCGCCCTCATTAACAAACGAGTACCTAACATGAAGAAGGACACCAGACCCACACCCACGAGGACCACACAAGAAGCTGCCACCACACTTCCACGTAGAAAGCAGACTCACACAGAAGATGAGACACGACCACGGACCAGAAGCCGCACCGCAGCTGCATCACTACTTGCTTCAAACCCCCCCAACCCATACATGAAGCGAACTGACACCCACCATGAAGATGTGGCACGACCACGAACGCGAAGCCAAACAGCAGGATCACAGCTCACCAGCTCAAATCCCCCAGCAACTAAGACTAACCTGAGTACAACCAAACCCCCACCGGAACAGAACACACCCCCAGCCAATCAGAAGACAGCCAACCCCCCAACCAATCAGAACACACCTTCACCCAATCAGAACACAGCCAAGCCCCCACACAATCAAGTCACACCCCCACTAGTAGTTAAAAGGAAAAAGCAGCTGCAAGCTCACATCACTCTGAGAAGCACAAGGCCGAAGACACAAGCCTGAAGATGATGAATGAGACTTCATCGAAACGTCGCCTAGATATTTCCAATTCTATGCGGGAGAAAACCCGAAGAACCAAAGATCCATATATATATACATACACACACACACACACACACACACATACATACATTAATGATCTAAAATTTAGTGATCTCCAACAATAATAGAGTATTTCTGTTCTTCTCTTTAATGCCTGCTTTAAGTCACAGACTGCACTGTACAAAAATTAATGTTTGTTTGATATAGTACAACTTGAAAGTGAGTTTCTCTGAATTATTTCAGGGAAGGTTTTTATTCTAATATTGGGAAAAAAAGGTTTTTATCAGGTTCCTCATCTTCTGGATGCAAATACTAATCTGCAAATAGCCAAATTTCATAAGTTTTATTTTAGCTTTTCTTTTTAAGTGGAGCTGGTTTACCTCAATAGACTGAATTGATACTTTGTTTTACAATTACATTGCTTCCACCATCAGCAGTAAATTATAAAATAGTCAGATTGTTTAATAATCCATATTAATTTTCTGTTCCTTGAAAAATGATGGCTCTCTAAAGTTTTGCTGTGATAAAGAATCTGTTCATCTAGTGAATCATAAAATAGATAGAAAAGAATATTTTATTGGTCAAGTGTGATTGGACACACAAGGAATTTGTCTTGGTGTAAATACTCTCAGTATATATAAAGAAAAGATACATTCGTTAAAAATCAAGAATCATAACGTACAACACTTAATAATAGTCATAGGGTACAATCAACAATCAAATCATACTAGGAAACAATCAATATAAATCGTAAGGAAACAAGGGACAAAGTTACAATCCTACAATCACAAATGGGAGGGGATGGTGATAAGGAGTGATGAGAAGATTAGCAGTAATAGTAGTGCAGACTTTGTAATAGTTGAACAGTGTTGAGGGAATTATTTGTTTAGCAGAGTGATGGCTTTCGGGAAAAATCCGTTCTTGTGTCTAGTTGTTTTCGTATGCAGTGCTCTATAGCATCGTTTTGAGGGAAGGAGTTGAAACAGTTTATATCCGGGATGTGAGGGATCTGTAAATATTTTCACAGCCTTCTTTTTGACTCGTGCAGTATACAGGTACTCAATTGAAGGCAGGTGTGTAGTAATTGTTTTTTCTGCAGTCCTAATTATCCTCTGAAGTCTGTGTCTGTCCTGTTGGGTTGCAGAACCAAACCAGACAGTTATAAAGGTGCAGATGATAGACTCAATAATTCCTCTGTAGAACTGTATCAGCAGCTCCTTGGGTAGTTTCAGCTTTCTGAGTTGGCGCAGAAAGAATATTCTTTGTTGTGCTTTTTTGATGATGTTTTTGATTTTAGGTGTCCATTTTAGGTCATGTGATATAGTAGAACCTAGAAATTTGAAGCTCTCTACTGTTGATACTGTGTTGTCTAGTATTGTAAGAGGTGGTAGTATTGGAGGGTTTTTTCTAAAGTCTACCACCATTTCTATGGTTTTGAGTGTGTTCAGTTCCAGATTGTTCCGGTTACACCACGAGGCAAGTTATATAACCTCCTGTCTGTATGTGGATTCATTGTTGTCTCAAATGAGACCAATCACTGTTGTGTCATCAGCAAAGTTTAGTATTTTAACAGATGGATCATTTGAGATGCAGTCATTGGTACATAGGGAGAAGAGAAGTGGAGATAGCACACAGCCTTGTGGAGCCCCTATGCTGATTCTACAGATATCGGATGTGATTCTGCCTAGCTTCACCTGCTGTTTCCTGTCTGTTAGGAAGCTTATGATCCACTTACAAATGTGTTCAGGTACCGCTAGTTGGTTTAATTTACTTAGAAGAGTGTCTGGAATGATGGTATTGAATGCTGAATTGAAGTCTACAAAGAGGACCCTTGCATAGGTATTTGGAGATTCAAGGTGTTGTAGGATGTAATGCAGAGCCATGTTAACAGCATCATCTGTCGATCTATTTGCTCGGTGTGCAAACTGCATGGAATCTTACAGCGGATCCGTGATGGTTTTCAGGTGGACAGCACAAGCCTTTCAAAGATTTTCATAACTACAGATGTTAGAGCAACTGGTCTGTAGTCATTCAGTTCCTTGATGGAGGGCTTCTTCGGCACTGGGATGATGGTAGAGCATTTGAAGCAGGAAGGAACATAGCACATCTCTACTGATCTATTGAAGATTCGGGTGAAGATGGGGGCCAATTGCTCAGCACAGACTTTTAAGCAAGAAGGAATTATCTTTATTTATTTATTTGTCAATTGCTTACAAGATAATAAGTATAAGTAAAACATAGTTATGAATACATGGATACATATAAGAAAAATAAAATATAAAAGAAACAATAGGACAGGGATGGTAGGCATGTTGGTGCGCTTATGCACGCCGCCTACAGACCTCTTAGGAAAAGGATGAGGTCAATAGTAGACAGTCTAAGGTTAAAGCTTTTGGGGTTTGGGAAGAAACCACAGAGTCAGGTGGAGTATTCCAGATATTGACCACTCTGTTGTTGAAGTCGTATTTTCTGCAATCTTGTCTGGCCCTGGTGCTTTTCCTGGCTTTTGTCTGTGTAATAGATCTTGCACTTCTTTTTCTGTGATCACCAGAGGTTGTGAGTCCAATGGATTGGGGCCAGTTGTAGCAGGCTTGGCGTTGGTGTATTTGAGATGTGGGTTGTGGAGATAGGTGGCTGTAGTTTCTTTTCAAACCTGCAGTAAAACACATTCAGGTCATCTGCTAGTTGTTGATTTCCTTCTGCCTGGGAAGGAAGTCTTTTTTAAAGAGTTTTTAAGAGTTTTCCAGATGTTTGCTGGTTTATTTGTTGAGAACTGATTCTTTAACTTTTCAGAGTAGCTTCTTTTTGCTGCTCTGATCTCTCTTGTTAATATGTTTCTGGCCTAGTTATATAACATTCTGTCACCTTTTCTTTAGGCTTCCTCTTTGGAATGACGTAGCTACTTAAGTTTAGCTGTGAACCAAGGTTTATTGTTACTATATATTTGCAGGTTCCTTGTTGGTACACATAAGTCTTTGCAGAAGCTAATATATGATGTTACAGTATCTGTGAGCTCATCTAGGACTGCAGAGGCATCTTTAAATTCCAATCATTGCAATCAAAGCAGGCCTGGAGTTTCAGCTTTGCCTCATCAGACCAAGTCTTCATTGATTTAATTGTTGGTTTAATGGTTTTAAGTCTTTGTCTGTAGGCAGGTACAAGGTGAATCATGCAGTGGTCAGAGTGTCCCACAGCTGCTTGTGGTAAAGACCTATAAGCATCTTTTATTGTTGTGTAGCAGTGGTCTAAAGTATTTTTGCCTCTGGTGGGACAATTTACATTCTGAAAATATTTTGGGAGCTCTTTTCTTAAATTTGCTTGATTGAAATCTCCTAAAATGATGGGAAGGGAACCTGGGTTATTGGCTTCAGCCTCCATAATTTGATCAGCAAGAATTTGTAATGCCTTGTTTACACAGGCTTGTGGAGGAACATACACAGCTATTAGGAGAAATGAGGAGAATTCACGTGGAGAGTAAAATGGCTTGCAGTTGATGTGTAAAGACTCTAAGTTTTCATCACAAAACTTATATATTATAGTTATATCCTGAGACCAGCTGTTGTTGATATATAAATATAATCCTCCACCCTTTGTTTTACCCGATGTCTCTTCAATTCTGTCTGATCTAAATGTCTGAAATCCTGGAATGTATATGGTGTTGTCCCCATGAATTTGTGGATTAAGCCAGGTTTCAGTAAAACAATGAACAGATGAATTATAAAAATCAGAATTCCATCTATTTAAGAGATGAATTTCATCCATCTTGTTAGCCAGTGAGCGTAAATTAGTCAGAAAGATTGAAGGGAGAGGAGTTTTTTTCCCCCTATACCTTAGTCTGTTTAAAATTCCCGCTTGTGTTGATGGGACTTCTGCTTCAGAGACTTAAAGCTAATGTCCATTCTGTTTTTCTCCACTTGGAGAATGATTGGGTTTGCTGATTAATTATAAAAGAGTCAAGGTTATCTCCTAAACAGGTTACCTATTTCGTTAGAATATTTTAGATATGAACAGTGGGATACCTTCCTTATTAGTACTATGTCCTTTGGGGGTCTCATCTCAAAATTAATTTGCAGCTACTGTCTTTCAAGTGAACCTATCCCAATATACTGGCAATTAGTGCAATTATGCCATTATCCAGAAGAGGATATTGTGGGCCTGCTTTTTCTAGAAGGTTTTGAATTAAACAAAGCCAACTGTTGTCACCTTTTTATGTTTCATGGGCTTTGCATTGCAGAATTTAGATTTTTCTTGCTTTTTGTAACCCCTTTTCTATTGATAATAGATAGTAATGTTTCAAACACTTGGGGAATACACAGCCATAGAATAAAATAACAGAGTTGGAAGGGATCTTACAGGTCTTCTAGTTCAACCCCCTGCTTAAGCGGGAAACCCTACTATTTCAGATAAATGGTTATCCAATCTCTTCTTAAAACTTCCAGTGTTGGAGCATTTACGACTTCTGGAGGCAAGTTGTTCCACTGATTAATTATTCTGTCAGGAAATTTCTCCTTAGTTCTAGGCTGTTTCTCTCCTTGATTAGTTTCTACCCATTGCTTCTTGTTCTGCCCTCAGGTGCTTTGGAGAATAGTTTGACTCCCTCTTCTTTGTGGCAGCCTCTGAGATTTCGGAACACTGCTATCATGTTCTTTTCATAGAACTAGACATATCAAGTTACAGCACCATTCTTTATGTTTTAGCCTCCAGTCCCCTAATCATCTTTGTTGCTCTTCTGCACTGTATCTAGAGTCTCAACATCTTTTTTTATATCGTGGTGACCAAAACTGGATGCAATATTCCAAGTGTGGTGTTACCAAGGCATTATAAAGTGATATTAATACTTAGTGTGATCTTGATTCTATCTCTCTGTTTATGCAGCCTAGAACTGTGTTGGCTTTTTTTGGCAGCTGCGGCACCCTGCTGGCTCATATTTGTTCACCAGGACTCAAGTGTAGTGCCCTTAAATCAGGCAAAACTCTCATAATTATATGAACTAAATGGAACATTTAAGAATATTAAATGCACACCAACTTTCAAGTTTCTTCTGATAAAAAATAAGGCATTATTAAAAGTAGTCCAGATTAAGCAATTCTTCACCCTATTGATTCTCCCACTTGGGTGATTCTTTTCAGATTTTCAAGTTAGATAGAGCTAATTATTATATATTTGAGATGTATTGGGTCAGCCATATCCATCCAGTGGCCACTTTTGAAACACCTTGCCAAAAAAACAGTGCAGGGACTTGTCAGGGTGTTCTCCAAGAATTGCACATGATTGAACAGAAGGAAAAATGGTTCATCCATATGTGATGATGCTCAAAAATGTGGCTTGGAAATTATCAGTTTCATGCTTCTCACTTGCAGTAGAATAAATGTGAGCTTTCACAAAATATTCCACACAGAAAACTTATGCTTAAAAAATAGAAAAAGTATTCAGCCTGCTAGAAACTTCGGAGATAACTCAGCTACATTTTTGTTGAAGTTTAAAGGAAAAAGAAAAGATCTAGCTGTAGTTTCAACTTACAGGGGTATGATTCTCAGTTATCCAACTTTTATATGGATTACTGTTAAGCAGTTTAAATGTTTTTCTACCTCAGCTATTTATTATTATAGAGCAGACTGTAAAGCACTGTGAAGCGGTATATAAGTTTAATTGCTATTGTGCTGCTTTGGAATCTTTCCCCAGTTTGAAATCTGGCCCATCTCAAAACCATTTGAACTTCTGGTTCCATACTCATTGCAACTGCTCTCTTTGAAAACTACTTTCCTTACTGATTCAGCACACTTATCTATGAACTTTGTGTATTATTCTGAGTTTTCTAAGGTCAGTCATTGGTGAATTCACAGATAGTTAGTAAAAGAATTATAATTATAGGTTACATAACTTTAAAAATGATGTAACAAAGTACTTTATCGGTTTATGTGCTGTTTTTACATTAAAAATAGAAGTTCAATGAAATATGTTGTTTTATTTGGTTTACAAAATTACAATGCCATTGATCATATTCATTGATTTTCATATAATAATTTTGTTTGCTTTTTTCCCTTTAAAAAGTCTGTGACTCATTATTTGGTGAAATGGTGTTCACTTCCATATGAAGACAGCACATGGGAATTAAAGCAAGACATAGATCAAGCTAAGATTGAAGAATATGAGAGACTAGTGGCTAGGGAGCCAGAAACAGAACGTGTGGTAAGATTTAGTTTTCTATTGAAAATATTTCTTAATAGAAGCTTAATAATGTGGTTTGTGGAAACCACTAATATGATTTGCTGCATTTGAAATAGGAGCGACCTCCTGCTGATGACTGGAAGAAATCAGAATGTTCCAGAGAATATAAAAACAACAACAAACTCAGGGAATACCAATTGGAAGGAGTAAACTGGCTTCTTTTCAACTGGTACAACACGTATGTAACATGCATTCATTGTAAAACAGTACAGTTTGACTTTTCAAATTTAATATCCCTGAATATTTTAAAATACAGGGTGTTTTAATAATCTTGATTAGTAAAATAATAACTTCTGTGACTATATTCTCCCTCTTTCTCTCTTCCCTCCCCCCCCCCCCCGTGTTGCGTATTTCTTCTGGGTATGAATTTGTATTAAACCTTGAAGTGTTTGAGTTAACACTATTTAATTCTTAAAAGTAATTGTCCTTATGATACACAGGATTCTTACAGTCAAATAAATAAGGAAGTGTGTTTTGTAAATCTCATTTGAGGAGCTGAATTATAATTTCAAAACTGAATATTTATTCATTGCAGACGCAACTGCATTTTAGCAGATGAAATGGGATTGGGAAAAACTATCCAGTCCATTACATTTCTCTATGAGATATATTTAAAAGGAATCCATGGTCCATTTTTGGTTATTGCCCCATTGTCTACAATCCCCAATTGGGAAAGAGAATTCCGTACCTGGACAGAGTTGAATGTTGTTGTGTATCATGGGAGCCAAGCCAGTCGAAGGATGATTCAGACATATGAAATGTATTTCAAAGACCCACAGGTAAATGTTATTATTTAGTATAATAAAATATGATTTCAATTTACTATTTCTCCTTGTTGGTTTATTGCCCTTCATTGTTTCAAAAACTATAGTCAGGATTAGAAAAGGGGTTGCCAAAGGGAAATGTTTTCCATAAATTCTTCACACTTAAATATTACGCTATTAAGGTTTCCTAAAATAGGAGGTTTAAAACAGTAGACTGTAGTTTTTTCACTCTGATTAAACAAAACTAAGAATGATTTGAGCTTGTTTGGAGATTTTAGCAGGGAGTGCAGCTATCGTATACCCTTGACCGAAGAGCAGTACACTCCTTCTTTATGGGATGGTTGTCTTCTTCCACCAAGTGTGCAGCTTCAGGAGGGACCCACATGGAGTGGTGAGGGAGGAAGGGACACTCATCTAGCAAGCCGGATCAGCGGAATCAACCCTGGCAATCAATGGGGTGACAAATGTTGCAGCCAGATTGCCCTTACATCCAAAACTAAGAATGATTTATAAGTACATTTTTCTATCATATCAAAAGATATGGAAGAGCCTGGTAGCACTTTTTCCAACTAACATATTTTATTAAAAAGCATAAACTTTTGTGTGCTGCAGTTCCCTTTATCGGGATATAAATTTAATATTAATTTTAATATTCGTACTTATTATCCTAACATTTTAATGTTTTACTTTGACATTTTTACTCTGTAAGCCACTGAGTTGTCTCTAGGCTAAAAGGATGGCATATAAATTTAATAATTCGGCCGCAGACTTGGTGGCCACCTGGGATAGGTTGGCCACTGAGGCTCTGGACCGAATTGTGCCTTTGCGACCTCTGACCCGGCACAGATCCCATTTGGCTCCGTGGTTCACGGAGGAGCTGAGGGGGATGAAGTGCCGGAAAAGACGTCTGGAGGGCATCTGGAGGACCAGTCGTGCCGAGTCTGACCGGACATAGGTGAGGTCCTATATTAGGACCTACCTAGTGGCGATAGAGGCGGCGAAGCGTTCGCACTTCTCCGCCCTTATTGCATCGGCAGAAAATCGGCCTGCCACTCTGTTTAGAGTGACCCGCTCTCTGCTTGAGCTGAGAGCGCGGGAGGACCTCTTGCAGGGTAGGGCAGAAGAGTTTTCCTGATTTCTGCATGATAAAATCGCTCAGATTTGGGATGGGCGGGACTCCAGTTGGGTGGTCCCGGGGGAGATGTCTGGGGCAAGTCTTGAGACGATTATCTGGGAGGAGTTCGATCCTGTGACCGCCGAGGGTGTGGACAGATTACTGGGGAGGCTGAATGCCACCACATGTTTACTGGACCCATGCCCTTCCTGGTTGGTTTCTACCTCCAGAGAGGTGACACGAGGCTGGCTCCAGGGGATTGTCAACGCTTCATTGACGGAGGGGGCTCTTCCTACCGCCCTGAAAACGGCGATGGTGCGGCCCCTCCTCAAGAAGCCTTCCCTGGATTGGCTCTTTTAAATAACTATCGTCCTGTCTCCAACCTTCCCTTTGTGGCGAAGGTTGTTGAGAGTGTGGTGGCGCGTCAGCTCCCTCAGTACCTGGAGGAAGTATTCTATTTAGATCCGTTCCAATCGGGCTTCAGGCGCGGGTACAGTACCGAAACAGCATTGGTCGCATTGGTAGATGATCTCTGGAGGGCCCGTGACAGAGGTTATTCCTCTGTCCTGGTCCTATTAGATCTATCAGCCGCTTTTGATACTATCAACCATAGTATCCTATTGCGGCGGTTGGAGGGGTTGGGAATTGGGGGCACCATTTTGCGGTGGTTCTCTTCCTTCCTCTCGGACCGCTCGCAATTTGTGTTGACGGGGGGGAGAAGTCCACCCCTAGGCCCCTCATTTGTGGGGTGCCTCAGGGGTCGATCCTCTCCCCTCTTCTGTTCAACATTTATGTGAAGCTGCTGGGAGAGATCATCTGTGGTTTTGGGGTGAAATGTCATCTTTATGCTGACGATACTCAGCTTTACATCTCCACCCCAAACCACCCCAACGATGCTGTGCAGGTTATGGCCCGTTGCCTGGAGGCTGTGCGGAACTGGATGGGCGGGAACAGGCTTCGACTCAACCCTTCCAAGACTGAGTGGCTGTGGTTTCCGGCGGCCCGATATAGTCAGCTGACTCCATCGCTGGCTATTGGGGATGAGATCTTGACCCCCACAGAAGGGGCTCGCAATCTTGGTGTCCTGGATGTACGGCTGTCTTTGGAAGATCATATCACGGTCGTCTCCAGGGGGGCTTTTTATCAGGTTCGCCTGATACGCCAGATGCGGCCCTTTCTTGATCGGGACGCCTTACGCACGGTCACCCATGCCCTGGTCACCTCCCGTCTGGACTACTGTAATGCCCTCTACATGGGGCTCCCTGCGGGGAGCACCCGGAGGCTTCAACTGGTACAAAATGCGGCCGCGCGGGTACTTATGGGGGCGTCGAGATACTCCCATGTGACGCCCCTCCTGCGCGAGCTGCATTGGTTGCTGGTGGCCTTCCGGGTTCGCTTTAAAGTATTGGTTTTGGTCTTTAAAGCGCTCCATGGCATCGGACCAGGATACTTACAAGACCGCATTCTGCCAGTAGTCTCCCACGACCGGTGCGCTCCCACAGAGAGGGTCTCCTCCGGGTCCCGACGCCTTCTATGTGCCGACTGGGGACCCCGAGGAATAGGGCCTTCTCTGTGGGGGCACCCGCCCTTTGGAATGGGCTGCCCGCGGGGCTATGAACAACCACTGACCTGAGGGCGTTCAGACGTGACCTGAAGACCTGGCTCTTTGAGCAGGCCGGCCTGAGCTGACTCAAATGGGATTTTTAAATAAGGGGTTTTAGATTAGTTAGGGTGGGGTACGAAAGTTTTAATTTATTTTAATCGGGGGGGTTAGATTTTTATTGGGGCAGCCTATAATTTAATTCTTTTTTAACCATATTTATCTCTGTGTTTGTATACATTTTAGTTGGCTGTTCACCACCCTGAGTCCTTTGAGAGAAGGGCGGTATATAAAATTATGAAATAAATAAATAATAAATAAAATAAAGTAAAAAATTAGGGTGAGTGGAATGGGGAGAAGGCAGATTGTTTATGCATATCTTCCCACACTGTCACATTATCAGTATTCCACAGAACATTTGATACTGTTGGTAACATTTATAAAGAATGCATAATGTTATAGTGCCTTTCAATTTCCAAAATACAGTCTTTGGTTTTAAGAGCAGGATTTAGGCATTATCCAAATTCTATCATCATTAGTCAGTGAATATTTTTGTTTTGAAAGAAAGCATTTGAATCATGCATAAGATTGTTTTAACCATATATAATAATTACATAATAATCTTTACGTTTTTAGGGTCGTGCAGTTAAAGGATCATATAGATTTCATGCCATCATTACAACATTTGAAATGATTTTGACTGATTGTCCTGAGCTCCGTAACATTTCATGGCGATGTGTGATCATTGATGAAGCTCACAGGCTGAAGAACAGAAATTGTAAGCTGCTAGAAGGGCTCAAAATGATGGACCTGGTGGGTATTGATATTCTTAAATCTCAGAGAAAGTCTTTTAATTCTGTCCATTTGAATTTGTCAACATTCTTGTCATTACGCTTTTCCTTCTTAAGAGAATGCTTTGAAACACCTACAATTCATCTGTATCATTCATTTGTATTATTCTTTAAAGTATCCACTGATAATATTTAAAATACAGTAGGAAAAATGGATATGAAACAGATTGAAATCTTCCCTTGTAGTGGAGATGGGTAGCATAAAATTTAATAAATAAATAAAAATACAAAATAAATGAATAAATAAGTTTTTGTTGTCTTATTTTTTGCAGGAACACAAGGTGCTTCTTACAGGGACTCCTTTGCAAAATACTGTAGAAGAGCTTTTTAGCTTGCTCCATTTCTTGGAACCAAGTCGTTTTCCTTCAGAAACTACTTTTATGCAAGAATTTGGTGATCTAAAAACGGAGGAGCAGGTAAATTATTCCACAATATTACTTTCCAATTATAATAGTCATCAATTTTGAAAAAAATCCTTAGAGTAGCAGTTTTGTTTTTATTGGAACCAAACTACTTTACTTAAATAAAGTTTTACACTTTATTATTGTCAAAATGAATTTAAACTTTAAAATATTTATTTGTAATTTTTAAAGAGATTCTGTGTAAATGTAAACTATTTACGGGTTTCTGGATGAAACAGATTATCTAGACCCCTACCAGTCAGGATTCAGGCCTGCATATGGAACACTGGTCCCACTTTTGGAGGATCTCTGGAAGGATGGGGGTAGTGCATCCATTCTTGCTCTACTTGACATCTCGGCAGCTTTGGATACCATTGATCGTGGTATTCTTCTAGAGCAGCTTCAGGGGATGAACGTGGGAGGCTCTTTGCTATCCTCGTTCACTTATTTTCTCAGGGTTGATAGGAGGAGAGAGATCCAGCCCTTGCCCACTGCTTTGTGGGGTTCCGTTGGGTGAGATCATCCGTTGCCATCGACTGAGGTATCATCAATATGGTGATGATACTCAGCTATATGTCTCAGCCCGAAGTGAGTTAAGTGATGCCATGTCCTCCCTCTTGCAGTGCCTGGACACTGTTAGGGTCTGGACGGGGAGCAATGGGTTGAAACAGAACCCTGGCAAGACTGGTGACTCTGGGCTTGGGGTTCTTTGGCCAGGGAGAATTGCCATCTTTAGTCTTGGATGGGGTGGCACTACCCCAAACAGATCCTATGGATAATCTGGGGTTCTCCTGGACTTGCTACTCCTGCTTGAAGGCAGGTGGGGTCATGGCCAAGAGGGCCTTTGCGCAACTGCGGGTTGTGCACCAATTATGCCCTTTCCTGGACCAGCAATCCCTATTCATGGTCACTCATGCCCTAGTCACTTCCTGTCTTGATTATTGCAACACACTCTACATGGGGCTGCTCTTGAAAAGCATCTGGAAGCTCCAATTGGTGCAAAATGCAGTGGTCCATATGGTTTGTGCAGACCTTGGTGTGCACATGTATCACCTCTCCTGAGGGAGCTGCATTGGTTGTCGATTTGCTTCTGGGTGCAGTTCAAGGTGCTGGTTGTCACTTTTAAAGACCTTCAGGGCTCAGGACCAGGCTATCTGAGGGACTGTTTCTTGCTGGTCATATCTACCCGACCTACCAGAAGGCAAGAAATGTTTCATGTCCTATCCACTAGGGCAGGAGTGTCAAACTCGAGGCATAAAGGCAGCATCACATGACATATCCTGACTTTTTCCCCCTGCACTAAATCGGTGTGGGCATAGCTAGTGTGTGACTCATCCGGCTCTAGGGAGCTACACTTGGAAGGGCCTTCTCTGTGGTGGCTCTGTCTCTCTGGAACATCATTCTCCCAGAGATTAGAATGGCCCCCACTCTTCTGGAAGGCACTGAAGATATAGTTCTGCCAGCAGGTCTGGGGAATCCAAAATGGGATGGAGCACATTAAATGGCTCATGTGATGTGTTGTCACCAGGGTGTGTGTGGGTTATTATATTATTTTATTAATTATCTTTTATTGATTTATATTTATATATATATGGTTTTTTAATATTCCTGTAAGCCACCTTGAGTTGCCATGTGTGAATAGGCAGCAATATAAATTTCCTAAAATAAAATAAAATAGTGATACTTAAAACACAAAGCAAAATAATACCAACTATTTAAAAGCAAAAACAATTTTAAAAAACATTTAAAACATTTGAATAATGTCATCTAGGAATTTAGCTGTTAATTCAGTACATCTGGAGCTCATTAGATTGAAGAAATCTGATAAATAGGCTTTTATATGAAGTATGGAAAAATATTACCAATATTTTAGCCCACACAATAGTAATATAAAATGTTATATCCCATTGTAGAAGAAATATAATGTTTAATAAATATAGTGTAATCTACAAGGATTTGGCTATACTATTATATTACATGGGCCTTTTTATTTACTATAATTTAATTATTCCAATATTGTTATGATTACATCTCATACAATTAAGATTTCTTTACTCATGTAACATTTCCAGTGCATGTTAATTGCTCTGAATGTTTGAATTATAGTTCTATGTTAGTTACTACAATCTTTTTAGTATGTGTTAATATAGTAAACAATCTGTTTAACAAATCTTTTTTTACCAGACTTGGTATAAACAAGACAAATTTTCAGTTCAGACTTCATTCCATTAACAGGATAATGTGCATTATATCAAACATGCTTCTATTAAATTGGGATTTTACTGCAAATGATAGCAATCATGTCAATTATGTAATTATGCAAATGATGTAAATTCTGATTTAATGGATATTTGGATTTAACAGAAACTCGTTTCCCCAAATCATCTGTTAAATAGAGCATTTACTGTAATGAAGTTATTCTGTAAACGCTGTTGATGAATGATAATATGAAATGAAATATTTTCATTTTTCCAAAAAATTAAGCATAATAGAAAATTATGGAAAGATGTACATATTATATAAGGATATTTTATAATAGAAATTGAAAATTGTAATATAAACATTTATTTTATCAGGTTCAAAAACTTCAAGCTATTTTAAAACCAATGATGTTGAGACGACTGAAAGAAGATGTGGAGAAGAACCTGGCACCCAAGGAAGAAACTATTATTGAAGTTGAATTGACAAACATTCAGAAAAAATACTACAGAGCCATTCTTGAAAAGAATTTCACATTTTTATCAAAAGGAGGTGGACAAGCAAATGTTCCTAATCTGTTAAATACTATGATGGAACTGAGAAAATGCTGCAACCATCCATACCTTATAAATGGTATGCTGGTTTTCTCCTATTTAAAAAAAATGTTGTGTAAGGATTATAGTTATATGTGTATTATGGCTGCCCATCTCTCTTGCATATGAATCTCGGTAGCTTACACAGTTAAAACACAACTAACAATCTACATTATTTACAGATTTCAATTTTAAAACAAACTGTATTTTTGAGGAAGCTGTAAATGTTCTATTCAATCTCCAAATGCCGGGTTTAACTACATGCCAACTTACTTGAATGATTGCATCAATGCCTTATGACAATAATCAACTCAGATGCCTTTCTTGTATCTTCAAGCCAGGTGTCATTATTTTAATTGAACAAATGATTTCCTAATTACTTTTAAAGGCACATTTTTGTCATCAATACGTCAATAAATTTAGAACTGCCTAGATACATCAGATGTGAATTGAATCACATAATAAATCATGTCAGCTTGTTAATACAAATAATCATGGTTCATTCAATAAAAAAATAATAAATGAAGTTTCTGATAGATCAAAATGTAATTTTGTCTAAACCAAAATAGTTCTATACACTATAATAGTGATTAGAAATAATTATCTAAAAAATAAGTATGTATTTCTACTTTCCACTGTTGGTGTGGAATTTTCTTAACACACTATTTTAAGATATAAACAGAATTCTAATGCTTCATTGCACAAATGTTACTGCTATAAGATACTGCTTGTTTCCCCATGTTAAGTTACTTGTACTAATTGTTTTTCATTTATAGGATGTGAATGTCATTATGTTCTTGTTTTTCAGTATTAAAATAAAACTAGATTAAAATAAAAACAAACTGGCCATATTTTAAGTTAGTAAACACATTTTGTAATAAAGATTTTAAGGTATCCTGAGTTTTTTGTTTTTAATATACTGTTCTCCCATATGATAAAACCTCCCAGGTTCTAATTGAATTCCAATGAGATAACTAATATTTAATGAAGTGGTAGAGAAACCATGAATTGCTGTGTATGGCCCTTATTTTGTTAGTTTTTACCTGTAACCATTTTTATTGGGACATTTTTACTGTGATTATAATCTACACTTAAATTTATTGTGCCACAAAATAGTCTTTACCTGGTAGATATTGAAGTCATTCAATTTGAGATTTGCTTCATACTAGAATTCAGTTAACGTAACCAATAATTTTGATGGTTAGTAACAGTATATAAAACACTTTCTAAAAACAGAAATGGTTTTGTCATTATGTTCTCTATTCGTTGTTACATATATTGTGCTTAATGTTCTTAATTTGCTAATTAATTATTCAGTCACTCGCTGCTCCCTAATTTGTTATGACTTCTGGCTTGGCACCTCTATGTTGTTGTGAAACTTGTTTGCTGGAAGCTTTGCTTTTATTGTTTGTACTTATTTATATATTTTCCATGTTAAATCTAAATAAATATATAAATACACGTTTACACATAAAATTCTTAGGCATTGTATGGGAACCTGGAAGTAAATTCATAATTTTATCAATAAAACCTTTAGAGTGTTCATATATTGCTGTCCAATCTCTGCAGGTGCTGAAGAGAAAATTTTGGAAGAGTTTAAAGAAACACACAATCCTGACTCTCCAGATTTTCAGCTCCAGGCAATGATCCAGGCTGCTGGCAAGCTAGTACTGATTGACAAGTTGCTGCCAAAATTGAAGGCTGGTGGCCACAGGGTGCTTATCTTTTCCCAGATGGTGCGCTGCTTGGACATACTGGAAGACTACCTCATTCAAAGACGGTGAGAACAAACAGCATAGTTTAAGTTTAGGAAATAAATTCTATCAATTATACTATTAAGTGTTTAGCCTGTGTTGCACAGAGAAGGAATATTTTACAATAAAATAGAAGAATTCTTAAACAAAATAATGGTCATTAATTCTCTTTGTTCATAGTCACAGTATACAACCTTTTACTTTAGACTTTATGATTTACTTATTTTTCACATTTCTAAACTGCCCATCTCCTTCAAAGAGTGGGGGGGCTTTGCTAAAAGCAATAATGCTTTTAGAATAAAACATGATTAAAACCCTTTTTCTATTATATGTAACAGACTCTAGTAAAAGTCCATGAAACAGTCATTAATAAATCTTAGATTTTCAAAAATGTTTTCTTCCTTTATTTTTTTTTCAAGTGGAACAATTTTCAGTCTCTTAATTCTGGATGACACGTAACCAATTAATTATATCAGCAACATTTTTATTCTGTAATTTTCAGCAATTTGACATACATTTTTGAAATAAGAAATCTTACTGCTCACTTATTTTTATATACTTACATACTTCCTTTTACAGCTAGAACTGAAATTGAGCTGGAAAGTTATAAAAGCTAGTAAGAAGAAAAGATGCATTTTCTGAGAACAATGCTTTCAGTCTTAAAATACTGGCATGGAGGGAATATCTTATTAATACTGTTTTATTTTTGTAGATATCCTTATGAACGAATTGATGGCAGAGTAAGAGGCAACCTTCGTCAAGCAGCTATCGATAGGTTTTCCAGACCTGATTCTGACAGATTCGTTTTTCTACTATGCACAAGAGCAGGTGGCTTGGGGATTAATCTTACAGCTGCTGATACCTGCATTATTTTTGATTCAGATTGGAATCCTCAAAATGATCTTCAGGTAATATTGTAAAAGGCAATTAACACATTCTATTTCCTTAGTTCCCCACCCCACCCCCAGAATTTATTGCTCAGATAATATGTTTTGTTTGAACAAAAATTTTAAAACAATATATTATTCTAACATTTGTTCATTTTACTACCTTTTTTAATCTGTTTAAAAAATACATCTCATTTCATATTTTTCCAGGCTCAGGCTCGTTGTCACAGGATCGGACAGAGCAAATCAGTGAAGATCTACAGATTAATAACAAGGAATTCTTATGAAAGGGAAATGTTTGACAAAGCAAGCTTAAAACTTGGTCTTGATAAAGCTGTGCTTCAATCCATGAGCGGAAGAGAGAATGCTACAAATGGGGTAAAAACATATGTCCCTCTGCCTCCCTTCCCTTTATATAGCTTTAAAAATAGTATAAAGTATCCTTGAGTATAGCTTGACTTCTGATGATTACATATGTCCATGTTGTTTTATCTGCAGTAATATGGAATGTGGCAGTCACACATATTTTTTTTAAGTTATTTATTCAACTTCTGAGCTTAGTCTACAGCTCTGGTATTTCCTGATAGTCTTCTATCCAGATTTAGATAGATAGATAGATAGATAGATAGATAGATAGATAGATAGATAGATAGATAGATAGATAGATAGATAGATAGATATGCTGTTATTTATTGTCATACAGTATATTCTAAATTTTATTTATTAATTGAAAAAAGTTTTTTGCTAGTATCCCTTCCCTTACTATATAATATGTTATACTGTGTACTTGATTCATTTCAAAAATAATTAATTGTCTGTATTTTGTTCAGAAAAGATTTGACAGACCAACTACATAATCTCACCCAAGAATTCCATCTAAATGTTCTAATTAAAAAGGAACTAGTACATAAAAAGTCTGGATATAAAAAGTCTAGACAGTCCTGTTAAAATGCCAGGTTTTTGAGATGTAAAAAATCAGACTAAGATAAACCCTTTAATAATTCTTTCCATCTTTAATATAATATTTAGGCTGTATAAGTCAATTGAAAAAAAAGCTGAAATTGTATGGTTGTGAAAAAAAACTAGAATATGCCTGTATAAGTGTCAACATTGGGATGTGAGTGTGTTCAGAATTAATCAATTCAAACTGATGTTAAACAGTAGTACATACTTGCCATCAATTAAAATAACTGATCAAGCCCATATAAAGTTCAACTGTTCTAGTAGCATTTTTCTGACATTTACTCAGTTACCTCTTACAGCAGAAGCCATGGTCTGTAAAGAGCTTACAAAACATCAAAAGGATCTCATTGTTGCAAAATATCAGTCAGGAGAAGAGTACAAAAAATGTTGGGACATTGGATATACCAGGGAACCCAGTGAAGACAGTCATCAACAAGTGGAGAAAATATGGCATACCAATGACATTACTAAAAGTGACAACCCTCAAAAATTAATAAAAAAAAACAAGAAGAAAACTGGTCTGAGGGGCCGCCAAGAGGTCTATACAGCAACATTACAGTACTTTCTTTCAAGTACTGGTCATGGATAGCAATCTCCCATATTCTGGGCTGTGGGGTAGTGTGGCAATATAGAAGCCTTCTTATACAAAGAAAAGCATCCAAGTTCAGTTATATTTTGTAAAAATCTGACTCAAATGTGACAAAAATAAGAAAAAATGTGTTATGATCTCAGTTCATAGGTTGAACTTTTTAGCCATAATTCCCAAAAACTGTTTTTTGCACCAAAACACTGTATATCACCAAAAATACACACAGTGAAGCATAATGGTGGCAACATTATGTTTTGAGGCTGCTTTTCTTCAGTTGGAACTGGGGTTTAGTCAAGGTGTAAGGAATTATTTTGGCATAGAACCTTCAGGCTTCTGCTAAAATGCTAAAGATGAAGCAGAATTTCACCTTTCAACATGACAACAATAAAAAGCATATATCCAAATCAACAAAAAGAATGGCTTACCAGAATAAGATCAAAGTTTTAGAATGGCCCAGCCAGAACCCAGACCTGAATCCAGTTGAAAACCTGAAAACCTGTGTATAGGAGATGTCTTTGCAATCTGATAGATTTGGAGCGCTTTCACAAGGAAGAACAGCCAAAGATTCCCAAGGCAATATGTGCTGCACTGACAGGTTCCGACCTCAAAAGACTGGATGCTGTCATAAAGTGCTTCAACAAAATATTAGTTTAAGTGTGTACACATTTATGCAGCCACATTATTCTAGTTTTTAATTGTTATTTTTCCCACTGTAAGTAATAAGAAACTTTATTTATTGCTTTGCTTTTCATGTTCACTTGTTTTGAAAAAAAAAGGTCCAACCTTTGATATACATTGAAATTGAATAAATGTAGTCCAATTATTGCTTTATTTTGAATTTGGGAGCATGGCATAGAAATGAGAAAGTTAACATCCAAAAACTTCCAGTTTATGAAAAGGTAGCCTCCTGAACCAGCAAGAAAGAAAGTATCATTTTGAATTTCTCCTTCTGATTTCAAAGGAAAAACAATACTAGATAGAATTGTTTCTTAATCCTAATTATACTTATTAAGAAAAATACATTTCTTTGCTAGCTGATAAATATTAATCAAAAATAAAAAGACAGCTCCTTTTCCTCATAACATATAGGTTCAACAGCTTTCCAAAAAGGAAATAGAAGATCTTTTGAGGAAAGGGGCTTATGGTGCTTTAATGGATGAAGAAGATGAAGGATCCAAATTTTGTGAAGAAGATATAGATCAAATTCTTTTGAGACGAACACATACAATCACAATTGAGTCTGAGGGAAAAGGTTCCACATTTGCAAAGGTCAGTAAAAAAGTTAATTTTCTAAATTAATCAGAATCATATATGAATGATCTTTCCCATGGATAACCTCAGAATATAGACTTATCCTTAAATTTCACTGTAGCAGACACTAAAATAATGTTGCTCCAAATGAGAATCTAACTAGTCCAAGCACAAGGTCCGCGGGCCAGTCCATGGGGCCGTCCTGTTTAGAGTGACCCGCTCTCTACTTGAACCGAGAGCGCGGGATGACCTCTTGCAGGGTAGGGCGGAGGAGTTTTCCCGATTTCTGCATGATAAAATCGCTCAGATTCGGGAGGGGCTCGACTCCAATTGGATGGTCCCGGGGGAGGTGTCCGGGGCAGGCCTTGGGAGTGTTATCTGGGGGGAGTTCGACCCTGTGACCGCCGAGGGTGTGGACAGGTTGCTGGGGGGTCTGAATGCCACCACCTGTTTATTGGACCCGTGCCCTTCCTGGCTGGTTTCGGCCGCCAGGGAGACGACACGAGGCTGGCTCCAGGGGATTGTCAACGCTTCCTTGAGAGAGGGGGTGCTCCCTACCGCCCTGAAGGCGGCGGTGGTGCGCCCCCTCCTCAAGAAGCCTTCCCTGGACCCAGCTATTTTAAACAACTATCGTCCAGTCTCCAACCTTCCCTTCGTGGCGAAGGTTGTTGAGAGTGTGGTGGCACGTCAGCTCCCCCGGTACCTGGAGGAAGCTACTTACCTCGATCCGTTCCAATCGGGCTTCAGGCCTGGACATAGCACTGAGACGGCATTGGTCGCGTTGGTTGATGATCTCTGGAGGGCTCGTGACAGAGGGTTCTCCTCTGTCCTGGTCCTATTAGATCTCTCGGCGGCTTTTGATACTATCGACCATAGTATCTTGTTGCGACGGTTGGGGGGGTTGGGGATTGGTGGAACCGTCCTTCGATGGTTCTCCTCCTTCCTCTCTGACCGTTTGCAATTCGTGTTGGCGGGGGGGGAGAGGTCCATCTCTAGGCCCCTGGTTTGTGGGGTGCCTCAGGGGTCGGTCCTCTCTCCCCTCTTGTTCAACATTTACATGAAGCCGCTGGGTGAGATCATCCGTGGTCTTGGAGTGAGGTGTCATCTGTATGCAGATGACACCCAGTTGTACATCTCCACTCCGGACCACCCCAACGATGCTGTGGGGGCTATGTCTAGGTGCCTGGAGGCCGTGCGGGACTGGATGGGCGGGAACAGGCTTCGGCTCAACCCATCCAAGACCGAGTGGCTGTGGTTTTCGGCGCCCCGATATAGCCAGCTGACACCTTCGCTGGCTATCGGGGGGGAAGTTCTGCCCCCCACAGAGAGGGCTCGCAACCTGGGAGTCCTCCTGGATGTACGGCTGTCGCTTGAACATCACATCGCGGCCGTCTCCAGGGGGGCGTTTCATCAGATCCGTCGGATCTACCGGTTGCGGCCCTTCCTGGATCGGGACGCCTTGCGCACGGTCACTCAGGCCCTTGTCACCTCTCGCCTGGACTATTGTAATGCCCTCTACCTGGGGCTCCCTGCGGGGAGCATCCGGAGACTCCAGCTGGTGCAAAATGCAGCCGCGCGGGTGATCATGGGGGCGTCACGTAGCGCCCATGTGACGCCTCTCCTGCGCGAGCTGCATTGGTTACCGGTGGCTCTCCGGGTTCGCTTTAAGGTTCTAGTTTTGACCTTAGGGCGACCCATGGCATGGGACCAGGTTACCTTCAGGACCGCATTCTGCCAGCGTTCTCCAACAGGCCGGTGCGTTCCCACAGAGAGGGTCTGCTCCGGGTGCGTCGGCCGCTATGTGTCGTCTGGCGGCGCCAAGGAGTAGGGCCTTCTCTGTGGGTGCCCCGCCCTCTGGAATATTCTGCCACCGGAGCTCCGTACCGGCACGGACCTAGGGCCTTCAGGCGCGCGTTGAAGACCTGGCTCTTTGAGCAGGCCGGCCTGGGCTGAGAAAATGGTTTTAATTTGGTCTCCATATTTAATTCTAAATTGGGTTTTAAGGGGGGGGGGTTTGTTAGTTTTATTAAGCAGCCGATTGAAATTAATATTTTTTAACTTTTGTATTCTTTGTGGGGGTTTTAGATGAGCTGTTCACCGCCCTGAGTCCCTCAGGAGAAGGGCGGTATATAAATGGAATAAATAATAATAATAATAATAGTAAGGGACCATCCCGTATCACTTTGGCCTGCTGTACCTAGTGTGAAGAGGAAACATTGGGCTAACGTGATTTCGGCCGGGTCTACCAAATGCGAAGAGGGAAAATGCCAGCAGTTTGGGGAGTGGCATGAAGCTGGCCAATACCACTCAATCGGCCATGTCCACCTAGTTGGCCACACTCATCCAGTCGACGACGCCCGCCCAGCCCCTGAGATCAGCCACAGCCCTCAATGAAATTGAGTTTGACACCCCTTAGTAGTTCCCCTTCTAAAAAAAATAGGATACTTTATAAGAAAGCCCTGTAGAAAAACAGAAGAAATTATAAAATATCTGGAAGATCAAATTTCATATCTTAAAACAAATATTAATGTCTGTTCAGTGTATACAAGAAATAAGGTGTTTTGGAGAACTGTATCTGTATCTGTATCTCAGCTGAGAATACTCAATAGAGAACATGTTCAAAGTAAAACGTTTTGTATCTTTAACACATGATATGAAGAACTACCTAGTAGCAATACACTTTGTGTAGAAAATTTATTAGGAAATTTTGTACAATACTTAAGGGAAAATAATTTATTTCGCTGTATTCCAATGAATGATCCCCCATCACTAGTTTAGAAGAAGGATGCAATCATTTGGAAAATAAAATACAGTTTTTAAAGCACTCATTTGACCCCTTGTGATCCAACCCTATGACACTGCAGCAGGTAATAAAGAACATTTTTTGTCACAGAACTGCACTCAGAGAACAAGAATGCTCCTTTTTACTTCAAATGACATTTTGCATCTTAATAATATTTATATGTTTAAAAGGAAGACATTTAGCCATTTGTTTCTGGCAGACAGGGATTTGTCATTGTGCTCATCTTGAGGATACTGCTGAGCAGTAGTGTTGCATAGCTAGTCTAGCAGAAGTATTCAAAGGTGACATGTTTTGAGTCCCATCATCCAATAAACACTTCTGGTAGATTCAGATGTTTGAAATATTTCATGCACCTCTGGTCACTCTCTTTTTCTTTGGATCTCTAGTGATTCAGAACTGCATATTTTTATTTTATTTATTTATTTAATATATTTATATACCGCCCTTCTCCCGAAGGACTCAGGGCGGTGTACAGCCAACTATAAAACTTTTTACAATTATAAAAGTTAAAAGAGAATTAAATATCTTAAAGCTGCCTAAACTTATATCCTCCCCCAATAAATTAATAAAACCCCAAATTTTAAAATCCCAATTTAAAACTCGAATACTAAATTAAAAATCCCATTTCAGGCTAGGCCGGCCTGCTCAAAGAACCAGGTTTTTAATGCACGTCAGAAAGCTCTCAGGTCGGTGTTATTGCGTAACTCTGGAGGCAGAACATTACAGAGGGCGGGAATAAATTTTATTTATTTTTCTGTTCTTATTTCTGTAGTCATGCAAATACAGTTATTTTCATTACATAAGTGTATGTATATTGCAGCCTTTAATCAAACTTTTATATATTTTTTGTTTTAGGCTAGTTTTGTTGCATCTGGTAACAGAACAGATATTTCTTTAGATGATCCTAATTTCTGGCAGAAATGGGCAAAAAAAGCTGAACTTGATATTGAAGCCTTAAATGGAAGGGTGAGAAATTTAAACTTACCTGTTCTATATAATTTTCTAAAATACATTTATTATTACTTTTTAAACGAAAAAATGTTTTTATTTTTGTTATAGAACAATCTAGTTATTGATACTCCAAGAATAAGAAAGCAAACTAGATTATACAGTGCAGTCAAAGAAGATGAACTGATGGAATTTTCAGATCTTGAAAGTGATTCTGAAGAAAAACCTAGCATAAAACTTCGTAGACCACAGGACAAATCCCAGGGATATGCAAGGAGTGAATGCTTTAGAGTAGAAAAAAATCTGTTGGTCTATGGGTAAGTAAAATGGACTGGAAAACAAAACAGTATTCAAGGCTTTATATTATTCCACCCTTTCTACTTATATAGGATTAAGCTTATTGCACAGAGAGACTGCAAATAGAAGTCTCATATAATACAACAGATGTTATTTCTTGGAATGTTATTTTTCTTGACAATGAACTGGAATAACTTGGCTTGCATGCATTGTTCTGAATTGTTATGTTCTTCATTTTTTCATTCATTTATCCATTCATACCAACACATCATTTCATTGTTAAAAATCACTCTAAAGTAAAAAATAATTCACTTTAGAAAATTATTTACAAAAAGTAAAAAAAATGTCTAAGTATTGTTTGTAATAGCAATTATGATTATGCAATTTGGTAGAACCTCCAGAAAAACAAGACTATAAATAGCTAAAATAATAATTATGCACACTGAATTAGTAAATAGCACAGATTTCATTAGAATACTAGGTAAACAGGTCCATTTTAGTTAATTCTAAAAACTGACAAGATTCAAGACCAATCATAATTGAACAAAGAGAGAATTCTGTTAATGGGAGCTTGTCGTGAGAATATTCTTTCTCGGGTCGTCAGATAGCAGATCATTGGCAGAGCAATTGAAAAAGTGTCCCTACTAAATCATAGTTGACAGACATATAGTATATTTAAGGAACAGTTGCCACATATACTTTGTATTCTATTAACAATTATATTTGATGTACTTTCTGAACATATGTTTGTGATAACCAAACACATATGTTTGTGATAATCAAACCTCAGTCTGTTTTGGAGTGAGTCCAAATATCCTGTTTTCTTCCAACAGCACATGTAGCTATATATTTACCATTTTTTCAAGGATAGATTATTGACTGGATTAAGAGATGAAGAACCAAATGATTTAGAGTGGGCTTCTTAAAGTGGAGGTGTGCTATCATACTTCTCAAGTTAGCTAATTCAAACTTTTCCACAGAAGTACATTTACTGATTCCAACCACTTACTCTTAACGCTGCTAATAGAGATCAGATATGAAGGACAGGAATTAGGAACACATGTAATAGAAGGCACTGCTTCGGACATTTTCAATGATAGTGTCTGGGTTAAAATACAAAAGAATGGTTTTATCTCGTAAGTGCCCTTCTGAGTGTGCTTGTAGTCTCCAAGAGTCTATTTGTAGGAATAGAATTTAAAAGTCACCTAACAACACAGTATTATTTTTCTAGATGATTAGAGATGAGAATACGGAATGATGGCTATAAAGAAACTCTTCTTTACCTTTACTGCAACATGTTAGCACAATGAATTTATCTTCAGATTTGATTTTCACTATTTGTGCCCCAGCCATATTGTGATATGTTTCGTTGCCCATAGGCCTTCTGAAGTCCAAAAAGCTTTCCAGACTTTACATTGGCAGAGATGTTAAGAGTGATTTAGTCAGCGATCCATTTAATCACACTATTAATATTCAAGTTAGGGTCTCAGCAGAATTGCCAACTTGTCACCAAGTTATTCAGGAATCATTAACATTACATAATTATCCTAAATCAAATGATCCTAATGGATCCCCCAGCCTACACTGGAGATAAAAAAAAAATCTGTCAGTTCTAATCTTGTCAGGAAATGCTTAGACAATGGCAAAAAGTGGATGACAACTCCCTTCACTTTTAGATCACATTCTTCCTATTTTAATGCAACCAGATGAAGAATATGTTCTGTTTCCTAATGTGCAGTCAGTGATCCCTTAAGACAGTTCCATGGTTTACAATCGAATCCAGCATATCACAAGCCAGGAATCAAAAGGCAGCCCTGAAATGAATGTTAAAATCCCCATGGGATGCATTATTGGCTTTTCCATTATCAGAAATCACCATGACTAATTCAAGAAATAGCAGAATGGTCAATACACAAAAATTCTGTTTCTGTAGCCTAATACTAGGACATAACACCTCTAAAAGCAGCAGCAGAATTGAATGGCCTGCTGGTAAACATAAAACAATTCTCTCCTCCACCCTCCAATTTATGCTAGTATGCCCAAGATAGGCAGTGCTGGATCAAATCGATCCTGTTCAGTCTCATTAATACACATCAAGTGAGCCCTCTTATTTGTGAATGATATATTATTATTTTGGGTTGATCTGGCATTCACTGACAGCACTGCCAGACTAAAAGATAAGTTGATAGGCAACTGTATTCTGGAATATGGGAGAGAAACACACTGATGGCACATTTCAATCTGTATGCATACTGCAAAATACCAGTCCTACCCATTACAGTTTAGATTGTACAGTTCTATTTCTTCTCCACCCATATCTCCAGATAAATTCAGCATCATTACTAGCAAAGAGCTACAATAGATAAGGCAACCCTTTTGCAAACATCATACACAGTATCTCCTACATCAGCATTCTCCAACCTGGTATCTAATATACATGTTTAGGCTGCCACTCTTACAATTTTGTCAATTATAAAATTGAGGCAACTACTGGAAAAGCCTAGTTTTTCTTTCAAGACATTTAGAAAATCCAATGATTAAAAATATAGTTGCATAACCATAAATAATACAATTGTTACCCAATCGCATACTAGAAATTCTTAAGATCATTAACAAAAATAGATTTCTCTGTTTTAAAAAAATCTGCTTTCTGTTACCATCATTTCCAAGATCTTGTACCATGTAGTTCTTAATTTTGGCCTGGAATTTTGGTGATGAGTTAGCCAGTCATCAAATCAGCCTCACATGACCTGGTTTGATTTTATGATTTTTTTTTCAGTGTAGCGAGTTATAACTGTTAAGGAAACCATATGGTCATTAAAGGAAACCAACATCTACTATTGGTACTTGTTGCCAGTTTTTGCCACAAAATACATATGTATATATTTTAATACAAAAATTCTGTGGAATAAGTAGTCCTTGACTTATGACTACAATTGAGCCCAGAATTAGGGTTGTCTGTTATGGCAGTTGTTAAGTGAGACCCCCACATGATCGCCTTGCTTAATTACCATAATCCATGCTCTCTTCATTGCTGCCATTAAACAGAGCATGGGATGCCTTGGAGTGGAGAAGAAGGTCTAGATTAGAAGGCCTGGCACAGGCGCAGGCCCACACTGGACACCTTATTAGCCCACACTTTGCCTGTGCCAGGCCTCCTCAGGCCTCTCCTGCACTGAGGCACCCTGTTTCCCACCCTGCTGGGACTCATACCCCTTAGTCTCCTCCAGCTCCTTCCATCATGATTTGGTTTATTTAACCTTTTTTGAAGATTGTCTTTGGAAAAGAGAAGTGGCCACAAGGGTAGGCAGATTATTAAGTGCCTGAATTTTGTTCATGTATCTGCGGGAGTGTTGTAGTGGCCATAATTTTGGGTACAGGTCTAAGTCCCTTCATTCAGTGCCATTGTAAATTTTCAACCGTTGCTGAACAGATAAGTTAGGGCTGCTTGTAATGCCAAAATGTGATTTATTTTTTTAATATAGTTGGGGACGATGGACTGATATCCTTCTACATGGACGTTATAAGCGTCAGTTAACTGAGCAAGATGTGGAAACTATTTGCCGAACTATCCTTGTATATTGTCTCAATCATTATAAAGGGGATGAGAATATCAAAAGTTTTATCTGGGATTTGATTACTCCAACTGCAGATGGACAAACTCGGGCCTTAGTTAATCATTCTGGTATGTTATCTGCATCTTATTTCATATCAAGTGCTGTTGAAGCCATAAAACATTGCTTTAAATCCATTGAGTAGTATTCTGTGATCCTGAACAAAGCAAGTATAGATCTGTACTTTTATGTGAAATATGTTTCAGTGTTACCATTATTAAACTTACTCTCTGTCACTGGGAATTACACATTAGTGTCTTCATATGATATTTCAATGCTAAAAGTCCCTCTCCAAAATTTATCTTGGCCATTTCTATAATGAGTATGTAAAAGTCCAGAAGTATCACTGTTCTTTTTTAAGTTAAATGTGGGAAACTTAACTAGCATTATGACAGACAATTTTTTTGTTACTAAGCAATCCACTTGTAAAGCACAACATCATGTGACCATGCCACTTAGCAAAGGAAATTCTGGTACTTCCAGTTGGCGTAGTTAAGTGAATCCCATGACATTATTAAGCACAATGTCATGTAGTCACCATTTGTGACTTCTGCCAGCTTCCCCATTGACCTTGCTTGTGAAAAGCTGGCAAATGGCAATCACACAGCACTCGTCACCAAGTACCCAGATCTCAATAATGTGATTGCCGACGGCCGTAAGATATGCATGTAGAATCTTTCCTGGCTGTATAAGTAGATGCTAAAGTTCAAAGTTAAGACACTTTCTATGAAAAAAAGATGCTCTGCAATAGAGTTGCTATGTCAATATTTTCCCCCAGTTAATAAATTTAATCCCTGTGATTACATATACTTTGTTGGAAAAATATGTGAAGTTTCAGATTTATTAATTGATGGACCTCTTTTAGAAGTTTCAGCCAAATACTTCCTGCATTTGTTGTTCAATCCTGTACATCAGCTTAGTGATACTTTGGCCACTCCTCTTATTGAACTCCTTCATCTAATTTTTGGACTGCCTTACATGAATTGTTAATTATGCCCCAATAGTTCAATTTGGTGAAGATTAAATCTTTGATTTGGTCTTTCCAAAAATGAAATTACTTCTACTTCTGCTATTCTATTATAGTTTTAGCTGTGTATTTAGCATTATTGTCCTTTATGACCTACATTCATTTAAGATTCAACTCATGAACAGTTATTGATATTATCCTGTACAATGTATAGTACAAGCCATAGACCATTGTCCTCTCAGTTATAGTGAACAATCTGAGCCTGAATTTGCAAAAGGATCCCAAACTATGCTATTGACACCATGATGGTTAGGTTCTTTTGTTGGAATGAACCATTTTCTCTAAAATGAACTATTGGAATAAACTGCTAGATCATTTAGGGTTTTTTAAAAATATATTTGAGATGGATGCCATATACTTTTATGAGAAAAGAGATTTCTTCCATTATATCTTTACATGCATACTACTTTTCTTAAATATTTTCCTAATGGTAGACTGATGAATACTGATATCAGATATGCTTGCCTGAGCAGACTTTGTGGCCATAAAATGCAAAAAAAAAATTAATAGGGAATGGGCTCTCCAATTCATATATGATGCTCATCTCATTTACTGGAACATATGAGTAGTCCTCTCCCATTAAAAGATTTGATTATCTTTGAACATCACAAACTTTTTCTAACAAAGATAGTGAATGTTGATTCAGTATATTCATTAAAAACATAACACCATGCAGTTAATCAAGAATCTTATTAAAGAGAGATCCAATCTGGAACTAAGGAGAAATTTCCTGACAATGAGAATAATTAATCAGGGGAACAGCTTGCCTCCCAGAGTTGTTGGTGCTCCATTGCTGGTTGTTTTCAAGAGAAAATTGGACTATTATTTATCCTGGGTTGTATAAGGTATCATGCCATGGGCATGAGGTTGGACTAGAAAACCTCCAAGTTCCCTTCCAGCTCTACGATTCAATTATTGTTTATTTAATCAGAGTCTCTCAGATAATTCTAAAGTGTTCACAAAGTTTCTTTTACCACTGTATCTACTGCACAAAAATCCTCAATGTCAGAACCCTAAATGTAATCTTTTCTCTATAAAATGCCATTTTGTTTTAATTGCAAATGATTAAAATTGCTGCTTAGCTATATATTTCCCTTGTGCGTTAAATAAACTTTTTATACCAGCATATGTTACACAGTTTTTTAGCATTTGCTTCTGTGTGGAGAAGGTCACTGGATTGTTCTAAGTGAGTAGTTTGTTTCAGAGTTGCTGAAAGGCTATAACATTACTTTAAGTTCATTGGCAGAATAATGGGATGTAAACATTGAGCATGATCCAGCCACAGTGAAACATTATTACATCCTATCATCTCTTATGTCATGTTAATGGAACTGAAATACTTTTAACTTTGGCACAAATTTAGCTAATGAATGAAATTCTACAGTATCTTAAATTACATATATGTAGAATATGCTGTAATATGTTTATCTTATTCTGCAATTAGCACCTTTCATAATTTGCAACACAATTCTAGCTATATAGAAACTGATATATATATATATTCAGAAACTGAGTTAAAACAGGATTAACACCCAGGTAAGTGTGTAGGATTTTAAGCAGAGTGCTTAGGAGGGCGAACTGTATAATAGCATTTTGTGGTTTTCTAATTGTTTTTAATTACAGCGTAGTGTTTTAACAATGATACTGATCATCATGGAATGGAATAGTGTAAAGTACGACCTAGCTTTCTAGAAGTCCATACCATAATGATAAAGGGCTGTGAGAAAGTGATTTCACAGCAGATGGCCTCCTTTGACATGGTGTCAGAGTTAATGCTGAAAAACCATGCATGTGTACATTTCTTAGGCTTGTCTGCTCCAGTGCCCCGGGGGAGAAAAGGCAAAAAAGTAAAAGCTCAGAGTTCACAACCAGTGCTTCAGAATGCTGACTGGCTAGCCAGCTGTAATCCAGATGCCTTGTTTCAGGAGGACAGCTATAAGAAACACCTCAAACATCACTGTAATAAGTAAGTTAATCCATTAAATTAATTTGACCCATTTTGACTTGAACTTGAATGTTTCATGGAACTCAAATTCTAGGACCATAATATAGGTCATGTAGATTACTATAAGGATAATCTTTAAATTATGCTTCACCATTGTCACTGTTTAATAGTATAGACGCATACACATTCTTATGATGGTTAATGCTTTTTCTTAGGATACAGATTACTGTTTTGTCTTCTCAATGTGGTCAGTTTAAGTTACTGTCCGTATTTAAAATGTGGTTGGTATTAGTTCATTGAATTATTGGAATTTATTTTTTTCATGAGCCTGGTGTATGGTACTTAATCCTTACATGCTATTCAAATGAAGTGTTAAATTATATTACATGTTCTATGACCATTATGAGGTGAGATAAGGGACAGGCTGTAACTTTAATCATATTTATTTTGAAATTATCCTTGTTAGAAATGTTGCAATTTTGAATAACATATGTGATGAAAAAAAAGTATAATTGCTAATGTTACTAAGGGCTTAGCTGCCTGATGAAAACAAATCATGAGCAATAAAAGACATTTAATTCATGTTCCTCAGAATTTATGTATTAGGAAGTATATTGTTTTCAAATATAAACTGTTCATCGTAAAAGTCTGTTCTACAAACCATAATTTTTAATTGTAGTTACATATTGTAATTCATTTACTGTGTAGTACATTATTATTATTATTGTACTGGCTATGGTTATTACTTTTGTGCATTCTCTTGACCTTCTGGAAGACTGTTAAGACCTGGTATTTTCATCCTGCATAGGGCCAGGGTGTTAGAGGAGCCCTGTAAAAGTGTATTGATTTTGCAAGTTTATGATATGGCATTTAGGCTTTTTCGTAGTGGATTTTTTGTTTGGTTAGAGAGGCTCGTTTTATATGGTTTCTTTTATATTTTTTTCCTTATAAATGCTTTTTGATCACTCAAAATTATGTATTTAAAATGGATGGCTATTTAACATTTCTAAATATGCTTCTTAAAAGTTGCTTTGAACAAAATGATTAATAAATTCAAAAATAAATTTACAGTTACATCTTCTGAAAAAGATAATCTGGTCAGGATACTCTAGCCATCCCCTCTTCAAATCATCTTCGTCCCTCCCGCTCCTTCTCCCTTCCTCCCCACCACCTCTCTCTTATATTCTTTCTTATTAGACTTATCGATGATCAACTCAACAATGACTGTGTGTGACAGATATTTTTTTAAAAAAATACAATATCTAGAAATTAAAAAAGGAAATATAACAATGTTTTTTTTTATATTTTACATTAGTATACATATTGCAGGGTATATTCAGTTGGATACAGGGGTGGGATTCTACCAGTTCGCACCTATTCGCTAGAACCGGTTGTTAACATTCTAAGCAGTTCAGAGAACCGGTTGTTAGAAGAAATTACTGGCCTAATCCTGTAAGGAAGGCAGGAAGGAAACATTCTGCTGTTGCTTACAGAAACTGCCTCTCCATTAACCCTTATTACACTCTTAGCAGGACTAGACTTCCTGTCTCAGGAACTTCTCTGGAGTTTTTTTCCCCTCTTTTGCTAGTACTTTGCTTGTGTGAAGTGACCATTCAAAGTTACAATGGCACTGAAAAAAGTGACTTATGACCATTTTTCACACTTACGACTATTGCAGCATCCCCACAGTCATGAGAGGCCAGGCGAGGAGATGCATGCCTCGATGTGAGTGATATTGAATTGACCACGCCCAGGCAATAACATGACCACCAAGCCACATTCACCCAGTCACATGACCACCAAGCCACGCCCACCAACTAAGCCACACCCACAGAACCAGTTGTTAAAAAATTTGAATCCCAGCCCTGGTTGGATAGCATGATCCCAAGTGAACTTTTTTACTTTGAATATATAAGTTGTAAATAATTGAAAAGGTATGCAAAAAGGAAGAAAGAAGTACAAAAAAATTGAAGGAAAATATAATTCCGAAGGGTTCCATTAAATCAGGGATCTTCAAACTTAACAGCTTTAAGACTTGTGGATTTCAACTCCCAGAATTCCTTCTCTAGTCATGTTAGCTAGGAATTCTGGGAGTTGAAGTCCACAAGTTTTAAAGACCCTTGCATTAAATTAATATTAAACTTTTTTAAAAAATAAAACAATATCTGAAATCAAAGAGTAACCTAGACCCATTTATGTGTAGAAATGGCTTGTTTTTGGCCAAATACAAGATGGCCAACTCCTTAAAGTTGGAGGACTTGTTCTTTCCTAAGTTACTTATTAGAATTTTGAGTCCACCAATGCTGAACTCTAATTTCTTCCATATTGATATGTATTTGACTAACTGACGAATCCTTGCAGTTGTGGTTGTTAAAGACCACTAAGTCTCTGGAGTATTTTGTTTTTTAAAGATAGAAATGCCAGAGCTATTTGTCAGGGACAGTTGAAGTCTAAAAGCAGCACAGCTGTTTACCTAGCATCACATACTCCCTCTATACAAAGAAAAATCCACCTTATTGGCTTTCAGGAAGGTGGTGAAGTCCTGAATTTTTCTACAGGCAGTGTTAATGGAGTTCTGGCTTGGTTGTGTAGGTTCTATGGCTGTGAGACTTTTATTGGAGTCCATATTGTCTTTTTTGCTCTTTTCTCTTTCTTTAAATTGTATTAAGTTTTCATCTTTATTTGTCGTCCAGAATTTGTCTGGTAGATGGACAGACAAATGGACAGACATGTACTTTTGCTTCATGTATTAATTGATAGTAAATATTATATAAGGCAGCTATTAAATATGTTATGTTCTTTCTTTTAGAAGATTGTTCACTAGGTGCTGTCTATGTTGCAAATTGTTTTGCATTTGTGTAGAATGATTTCTAGATTAGAAACAGTGTATCAGATATTGCTTTTTATTCTGTAGGCATACTACATTAAAAATTGGTGTCCCAAAGACTTTTACAATATTGCAGGTGCTTTAGGGTGTCTTATTACCATGCAGAAAGAACTGGGATAGAAGCTGCAGGGGTGTTGCCCAAACTACTAGATAATACATGGCTAACCAAGTAACGGCCAGGAATACCTTGGGGCTTTTCTCTCAGTTTGACAACATTACTCTGTGGGGATGAGGAGCTTCAGAAAATTGGGGGGTGGGAGGCAAGATGTAGTATATATTGCCAGGTCACATCAGTAGTATTTCAAATAGAAAATGCTTTTTCAGTGTATTTTTTAATAGTTTGCTAGCATCATTGAGAATGAAAGAGAATAGATGTTTAATTACAATAGGATTATGGTTCCAAAATAAATGTTTATATTATTTTAGAGGAATTACACAGTGAAGTTAAATATGGCATAATATGGTAAATAGGGTAATAAGAGAAGTAAATTTGACAAAATCTTTTTACAAAATAATTTCTTAAGAAAACACTGAGTTTTTCCTATTTTTTAAAGCAAAGATTTGTGTAATCTAACAAGTCTTAGCATTCCATGCTGGGGGTTTATTGTAAGGTAGTAAAACCAGATTTTATATCTCGTTTATTCCTACAACTTCTGATGTGCTTCCAAAAATGGTATTAAGGCAGCAGCTGAGGAAATTTTATGAGATAATGAAGCAGAACAGTTACTGAAAGCCATCTGCTCAGTTGTTTACAAACTTGCCTCAATACTTCAGAGGCAGTGGTAGAGTACGTGTCTAAACTTCACAAGCTGCACTAGGTAGAACTAAATGAAATGCGCCTGGGTTGGGCTGAGCTCGATCCCTCTCTGTGCAGTCTAAGCGGTTGCCAGGCAGGCCTGTTGGAAGCCAGCAGAAAGCACCACACAGAGGTGATTATGTGCCACCATCTGTCACGCTTCAAGCCTACCATACAGCATGGCTAATCAGCCTTGGCAGGATGATGGATGAACAGCAGCAGCTGCCAAAAGCCACTGTTGGCAAACAGTCCTGAAGTTAAGAACTTTTTCCCCTCTCTGTTTTCCTCTCCAGGGTCCTGCTGCGTGTCCGCATGCTGTACTATCTGAGGCAAGAAGTTATAGGGGACCAAGCTGACAAGATCTTAGAGGGTTCTGATTCAAGGTTAGTGCAAATTCAAGTTTATTTGTGCTTCATGATCATGGTTCATGTGAATATTTATTTATGATCACAAAAAAGTTAAAGATTAAACATATCTGTTTATGCTGCATAGTTTGATTGTTCATTAAGGATGAAGAATTGTTAATCTCATGAAATAAACTACTTCAACAGAATATCAGTGAATAATTTTAATTTATAAATCTCACGTAAAGGTTTAAAGTGGAAGAAAGTACCATTTGGGGAGTTTTTTGCATACTTCATTTTTTGTTTAGTTACAGTTATACAGATTTGTTCTTTTGATACTTATGTCAGCATCTAAAATTATTTGGAAATGATAACTCTTTTTTAGTGAGATTGATATTTGGATTCCTGAACCATTTCATGCAGAAGTTCCTATGGATTGGTGGGATAAAGAGGCAGATAAATCTCTTTTAATTGGAGTGTTCAAACATGGTGAGTGATGTCATACTTTGAACAGAGCTTCTTGGTAAAGCTTTCTGTTACACCAATATTCAGTCATAATATTAACAAGTATAGTTCCAAAGAACTGTTGGCTTCTGTTCCTTTTTTTTCCTTCTGCATTAAAAAAATGTATTCGAGTTGTAAATATCAGATGCTGTTTTTAAATGTTTGCAGAATATTTCAGAAGAAAACATTAATTTCTTGGCTGTAAATAACACAAAACCATATTTGTTTAAATAATAGCCAAATAGTTTTACAATTCTCCATAAACTCTGCTTCCAACATTGTTCACTTACTAATTCTGCCAGTTAGTGTCAAAGTGGATGGTGGGCTTAACCTCTGCTATTAATCTGTACAAGTGCCTCCTGGGCTTTGTTCCAAGCAATATTTCACAAATGTCAGTGCTGAAAACTGTGGGCTCCCTTGAGTGGGATGCAGCCTTGTTAACTTTGAAAGACTAGGGAAGTAGAGTTGGCATGATATATACAGTGGGCAAATCCTGATTATAATCCCAAGTCTCTGGAGCTTGGTGCAGCATTCACAGTAGCCCAGATTGTCTAAAGGAGAGAATGAAGGCTTATAAAATCTTTCATGATTAGAGTTTGGCTTGACACTGTACAGCAGTTAAGGAGAGTGTATTGTGGAATAAATCCTAATTGAATTGTCCTGCTCTGCCTATATACAGGAGTTCTGTTGTGGGCTCAACTGAAGCAAGTCTAGCCTAAAAACCACATGGATGCCATACACTGTTGGGATCTGCCATTTTCCATCTAGTCAGTGTGGTCAGTAAGAAAAAATAGCAGTCTGAAAACTATGATGGGATCAGTGTCATATTACAGACAGGAATCATCCTACATGTTTCCTATGCACGTATCTCCAGCATAATTCCCAGGTTTCATTGTGATCAGAACAACCAAAAGAAGGTAGTTTGGTTGCATGTAGTGGAAGAAGGGCAACTCACAAGCACTCTTCTCTAGGTGTTCAGTATAAATATTTATCACATTTCTCTTTCTCTTCTACCACTTATTCACACATTTTTTGGTATCTTCATTGACAGTATCACTGCTTGAAGGAATTTTTAAAATAAGGTTTTCTTAGTTTATGATCAGTATAAAAGTATAGTCTGTAAGGATTCTTATTGATAGATATTGGTCTTTTTATGCTTATCTGAATGCAGGCTATGAGAAGTACAATTCTATGAGAGCAGACTCTACTCTATGTTTTTTGGAACGGGTTGGCATGCCTGATGCCAAGGCCATTGCTGCTGAGCAGAGAGGGACAGATCTATTAACAGATGGTGGCGATGGGTAAGCAGGATATTATAAAAAAATTAATAAATTTGTACTGTATTGTGTATGCTGGCCTAACTTCACCTATTGCATCACATTTATGGATTCTCAAACATAGGAATGTTTCAAATGTTTATGTTGAGGAAAATAAGAAAATAATCATTTTTATTGTAACAATAGGTATTGTTGAAGAGGATTTCCTTTTGCTTCAGCATTCTTTGTTTGGTTTTTTTTAATTGTCTGTCATATGCTGCATAGTAAGCATTGAAAAATGTTTGGTTAATAGCTCTGATATTTTCTGGATTTTTTTCATTTAGAGGTGATTTTGATAGAGAAGATGAAGACCCGGAATATAAACCCACCAGAATTCCATTCAAGGATGAAATTGATGTAAGATGTAATAATTTATAATATGCATACTTTATAACTAGGTTATTTTGAAACAGTGTGTTTTCCATGATTGTGTGTGCTGCATATGTGTTGGAATTTAATTCTTGTGCTTCATTGAAACACTATTATTGATTTCTTTTTTATCAAAGGAATTTGCAAACTCACCTTCTGACAAGGAAGAATCTCTAGAACTCCATGCAGGTAAGATTTTTGAAAACCTCGGTGATGAATGGAAGAAAAAAGAGGATAATGATAAAAATGCGATCCATTGCATATTAAAGTTTATTTCTGGTTGTGCTATAGAATATGTGAAATAGAAACTACATTTCCAAGTGTATACAAAATCACACAAAGAGGATAGAATGTGAACATTAATCTTTGGGTTATCTACCATTGGAATACAGTTAAAAAAATTGTTTATGGTAGTAATTCAAAGGTTTTTCATGAAATTTCCTTTAACTCTGAGGAATTTATTATCAAAATGTTTTTGTTACCTATTTTTATGTTGATATTTTGTGAGCTAGTATTTGTCTTTAGTTCATCTGGTTTGTATTAATACTTCTTATCTTCCTTGATAATATCTCCAGGCAAGCACAGTGAAAATAGTGCTGACTTTGGTCAACTCTACTGGCCAAGCACTTCAACTCTGACTACTCGCTTGCGTCGTCTCATTACTGCCTATCAACGTAGTTATAAAAGGCAACAAATGAGACAAGAAGCACTAATGAAGACTGATCGGCGTCGACGGCGACCTCGTGACGAAGTGAGAGCACTGGAAGCAGAAAGAGAAGCTATAATAACAGAAAAACGTCAAAAGTAAGTTTCTACAGGCTTCCTCATAGAAATGAGTATTGTCTTGCGACATAAATTACTGTCTTTAGAATGCAAGCAGATATTCAGTTGGACTTTTGGAAGTATCCTGATATACTAATCTCTTTGTTTTTAGGTGGACAAGAAGAGAGGAAGCAGATTTTTATCGTGTTGTATCTACTTTTGGAGTTATTTTTGACCCTATAAAGCAACAGTTTGATTGGAACCAGTTCAGAGCTTTTGCCAGACTTGATAAGAAATCTGATGAAAGCTTGGAGAAGTACTTCAGTTGCTTTGTAGCTATGTGCAGGCGAGTGTGTCGAATGCCAGCCAAACCAGATGAAGGCAAGCCCATGGTTTTCCATCATGCTAAAAGATATTATAGATAGTTTAAGATATTTAAGAATCCATGTTTATTTTCCCTTTTACCCTTTCCCTTTTTCCAATAATTGTGAACACACATGCTATAAGTTTGCAACTGTAGCATTCTAATTAAATAAAATTAGAAAAAAAGATCTCATATTAAAGCAAACGGGAGTAAAAACTGACTTCAGGCTTCAGATATTGAAGGTTGAGCTTATTATAGGCACCCTTGCTCCTACTAGACTTTTAAGCTCAAAGGAGTAGATGCATTCCTCTGTAGAACAATTGTGACCAATAATAGTCTCTTTAGGAGCTCTACTCCCTTCTCTGAACTATCACAAAGACTAGGGATTATCTATTTATTTACTATTTTTGTTAGATTTATATCCTGACTTTCCTTTAGGAGCTTGAGGCAGAAGTGATATCATTCCTCTTCCAGGTTTTTCCCCACAATATTTCTGTGAGATTGTTTGGGCTGAAAGAATGATACAAAGCCACCCACTGCTAAGAACGGACTTGAATCTCTCCAGTGCTAGTTCAACTATGCTACAGTATATTTCACTAAAGGATATAAAAATGAAAATACACAGCAACTGATTCTAACACTTTAGCAACTGAGCTGGGGCCCTTAAGATCCCAAGCTAAGTTTGAAACAATTAAGAGCAATTGAGATTCTCTACATTTGCAGAGACTAACTATAAGTACATTTGCTTCAGTTTGGGGCAGGATTGTTGATCAGGTTTATTTCAATTTGGGATTTATTTGAAACCCAATGATAATTTATATTATATAACTTTAAAAAACTCTCTTCTTAAAATCAAATAGCACAGAATATTGCTTGGTATGTACTAATTTTAAAACTTTCCTCGTTTCTATGTACTCCTTTTTTTTCTTTTAGAACCTCCTGATCTTTCTACTATGATTGAGCCTATCACTGAAGAACGTGCTTCTAGAACTTTGTATCGTATAGAACTCTTGAGGAAAGTCCGAGAGCAGGTTCTCCATCACCCACTATTGGCAGAGAGGCTAAAATTGTGTCAGCCAAGTTTGGATTTACCAGAATGGTGGGAGTGTGGCAAACATGATAAAGATTTATTGATTGGAGCTGCTAAACATGGAGTCAGCAGGACAGATTATCACATTCTAAATGATCCTGAACTTTCTTTTCTTGATTCTCATAAAAATTTTGCTCAAAATAGAGGTGGTGGTAATCTAACTACCATATCTCTATTAAATCCACTGGGTGTGTGCTGTGGTCAGTCAATGTCTATTATCCCAACCTCACTAGTACAAGATGAAAAACCTACAGAACAAACTGAGGTTAAACTGGAAGGAGCTGAAAAAGTATCAGCCAAAGAAATGTCTGGCAATAAGGAGGAGGAGGAGGCAGCAGATGTTGCAGTAAAAAGTGATGAGGAGACTGAGGCTGAGCTTGAGGCTGCTCCTGTTAAATGTGAAATAAAAGATACAGAACTGAGTACAGAAGTTGATCCTAAATCAATTTCTGAAAAAGGTTCGGAAGATGATGAAGAAGAAAAACTTGATGATGATGACAAGTCAGAAGAATCTTCACAACCTGAAGGTAATTATAGATGCAATTTGAATTAGAATTATATTGACTATACTTGGCAGTTCTTTCAGTGCAGTTAAGATTCTCAAGTCTGATCTCACTCAAATTTTTAAAAGTGCAGTAGTAGGAATGCAAGACTTTAGTATTTTTCAATTAACCTTTCCATATTTATTTTTCTACCAAGGAATTTCTACATCCGTCTACAAATCCTTATGTGTTGTATAATATTATGTAACATGTTCTTAAGGCACTTGCCAAGACTGTTTGACCTCATTATTGTTTTCTGAAAACCGAGCACAGGCTTAATAATCAACATTGCTGTGATGTTGTAAAGAAAGATCAGTAGTAATGGATAGGAGAATTTGAGAACATAGTTTGATAATTACTATTTTATTTGGTTCTAACAAATAAAGGGTACCATGTTAAATGTTTTAGAAATAACACTGTCATCTTATTTACTTTGAATTGTAATAAAATAGAATATAAAAGAACAAAATGATGTAATCAGAAAAGTAAGTCAGAAAGCATCCTAGAAAATGTTTGTGATTTTACTGAATAAAATAATATAAATTTATAAATTTCACTAAAAATTCATAATTTTTCTAAGATAATTTCTTGGAGTTTTTTCTTCTAACTTCACCTCAGAAATAAATACATTTGTCCATTATGATGTACAGAGAATTCCCAGTACTTAGTTCAATCAAAACTTCAATGAGCGTATACAATTTATTATACTATAAATACCTGTCCTATTTGGGGGAGCTAATTTTTGGTGATTGTTATTTCTCGACAGGAATGATTTCTCGGGGTAAGAATTTTGATGAAGAAAGCAATGCATCCTTGAGCACTGCAAGGGATGAAACGCGTGATGGATTTTATATGGAAGATGGAGACCCATCAGTAGCCCAACTGCTTCATGAAAGAACATATGCTTTTTCTTTTTGGCCTAAGGTTTGTTGAATATATAACATGATTTTTATCATTTGATTTCTGAAAAGTTATCAGCTCTGAATTACTTAGTAGTGTATATCACAATTCAATTCTGTAAAGCTATAGAGCAGATTCTCTTCAGGAGGGATGAGCGAGACTCAAGGAGAATATGGAGTATTTACAGGTTTGGCTCTCAGCAGCTAAACTTATCTGATTTTCTCAATTGAAGAGGATTCAATAGAGGTATTCTAGCTTTTCTGCATAATAGAACAGGAAAATAAACTAAAATTTCAGACTGAGATTTCCTTTTCCATTCCCTACCATTTAAGGGATATTTTCTAGGCCTGCTCTTCAGAAACAAACAACTTAAAATAAATATTATGTTATTTCCTAAACGTTGTAATTATATTCAGGGGTGGGTTTCTACCGGTTCTGTCCACCTCTGTAGAACTGGTAGCTCCGAAGAGCAGCAGACATAGAACCAGTTCTATGTCTGCTGCTATTGTGGCCCACACCCCCCCGCCCAGGCACTTACCTGACCTTTATTTCCTGCTTTTTCAACTGCAGGGTGCTTTGCGCTGCTCAGCTGTCCAGGCAGCATCAGCAGGTTGTAAATTGCACTCGCGCATGCGCGCGCGATGCTAATAGACAGAACCAGTAGTTATACCAGTCGGATCCCATCCCTGATTATATTTTTTTGTTTTTTGTAATCTTAAAGAACGATTAATAGACTATTTCATAGCTTTCATTTTTAAAAAAATTCAGAATAATAGTTCTCGTAGTAAAATTGTATTAGCTTCATATACATCTCAGTTTCAGATTTCACTGGGTGCTAGAGAAAAATAAAGTAGTAAAAGTCTTAAGCTTCCTAATCACCATAACGGGGCCATCTGGATTAGGGGGAAATAACCTTGCTATAATAGGCTTATTCCTGGGGAAAACAAGCAGCTGGCTACAGCTGCTGAAATTTGCTGGCAGCTTTTATTCTATTTTGTAGTTTAGTGAACGTTAATCCTATCTGGTTATCAATGAATAATTTCCAAATATTGATAATTATTTTGGACAAATATTTCTGATTCAGGATATTGTTAACTGTGTTTTCACAGAAAGTGGCTTAAAATTAATATACTGCTAGTTTACAATAAATAAAAATATCATAAATCAATTAATATAGTATATTAATATAGTATAATATAGTATGGTACAAATGTACAAATAATATTAGCAGAAAATATAATATATTCATGTCAATAACAGCACACAAAAACATAAACTTTACAGCATTCAGGTTTTAAAAGCAAATATTATTGGCCAAGTAATTTAACTTTCTTAACAAGAAAACCAGAAGGGCATTATATAAAGTATAACCTTAAAAGTTCCAAAAATATGCAATTAAGTTTCAAAGTATTTTCTATGCAGCAGTGCATGTTTTGTATTTCCCTTTATTTTGAGCATACTGTAATTAAATCGTTTCAATATTTATGCTTGAGTGGAACTTGAAGTGATAATGGGTGTGGAATGAGAACTGACATTTATGGGATGTTCCTAAATTGGTACCCTTTTCACAAAGTTGAACTTTATTAATAATGACACTAATAAAGAACCACTTCCTAGGACAGAATTACAGATGGTGTTGTCTCTGACCTACCTAAGACAAAGTTGTTAAGAGTAAAGATTATATTATTCATTGTGTAATAGTTGCACTATTACTTGTCAATTTGGCTTGAGTTTTAAAATGTCTTAGCAGCAAACGCTCAAGAAAAAATACTGCATATCCAACAGTTTATTTTGATTACCAACAGCAAGTAATATTTGTTCTTCCTTTATGTACATTCAGTTTAATTTCAGGGTGGTTGGGAATACTTTTCAGATGCAGAATTTCAATTTAATTACTTTGAATCTAAAATTAGTAAATCTGTTAAACAATACAATAATGCAGATTTTGTATTTACCTTTTGCAGGATCGAGTAATGATCAACCGATTAGACAGCATCTGTGAAGCAGTGCTGAAAGGAAAATGGCCAGTAAATAGACGCCAGATGTTTGATTTCCAAGGGCTTATACCGGGGTATACGCCAGCAGCTGTGGACAGTCCTTTACAGAAAAGAAGCTTTGCTGAACTCTCCATGGTTGGTCAGGCCAGCATCAGTGGCAGTGAAGATGTCTCTGTATCACCTCAGTTATCTAAGGCATGTTTTGTTTAACAAAAGGAAAAGGGCCAAAATAGCAGCAAAAAACACATGTGGCAATAAATTCCACTTTTGCCAGAAAAAAATAAACAAAAATAAATAACATTTAGACTGAAGTAGTTTTTATGACATATTTTCATTAAACGAAAACCATAATTAACTTATCTAATGTTGGTCAGGCCAAAAAATATTATTGATTGGGACAGTGACATCATATTATACTTTTTCCATTTTTCAGAAATGCAGTAAAAATTAATATCTGTTCAGAAAGCAATGGTAAAGTCATTGGTCATAATGATATATGTTAATTTTTCATTAGGAAGATGTACTCAACTTATCAATTCCACGTCAACGGAGGAGACGGAGGAGGAAGATTGAAATTGAGGCTGAAAGGGCAGCCAAGAGGAGAAATTTAATGGAAATGGTTGCCCAATTGCGAGAATCCCGGATTGTCTCTGAAAATGGGCAAGAAAAAATTGTAGACTTATCAAAAGCCTCACGGGAGGCAACAAGTTCTACCTCAACTTTTTCAGCTGTTCCTTCAAAGTTTCTGTTATCTACTGTTTCGACACCAGTATCTGATGCCTTTAAAAGTCAAATGGAGCTGCTACAAGCAGGCCTTTCTCGCACACCCACAAGACATCTGCTAAATGGTTCTTTAATTGACGTCGAGCCACCCATGAAAAGGAGAAGAGGAAGAAGGAAAAACGTAGAAGGTCTTGATCTTTTATTTATAAGCAGCAAGCAAGCATCTCTGACAGCAGTAAGAAGATATTTCCATTACATTATTTTCAAAAAAAAGAAAATACAGCATAATTATGATAAACAGGACCCAACCTGTGAACCCCATGCAACTCTCTAGCTGTTCTCAGAATATTTCAGAATATTTAAGATAAAATATTTAACTTGCTCCTGGAGCATTTGAGAGCTGATTTTTCGTATTTGAAGAAGTTTAAAGATACATGTCTCTTTTTAATTCCCATCAAAATGTAAAAAAAGGAAAAAAACATTCTGGCAGTAGCTACTCTAAAAATATCACCAGTCATTTTTCCTGAATCCCTTGAAAACCCTTGTTTGTTTTATTTTTTATTGGCACCCACTAAGAAATTGTCCATTCCTAATATTGGGCAGTAGGGGTGGAGTATAATGAATGTAGGTAATAAATCTGGAAAATCTTGTAGAAATCTTGTGGTATCTTAAATATTAATCAGTTGATTATAACAGGCTTTTATGGAATCTGCTTCATCATTATAGTCTGTTTCATCAGATGAGTCACAGAAGATTTACTTGCAAAAGTCTGCCCTTCTGGAATATTTCACTTAAAACAGTGCTTATTGATCACATAGGGTTTTTTATAATATAAGTTGAAAGTTGTTTACAGCCAGATGTTTGCAGCCAGTTGCCCATCTGTCCATTTAAAATAGAAGACCATGAAACTGTACAGAACATTTTGATAACTTAGTATTACAATACTAGTTATACCCTTCATGATCTAAAAATTCCAGATATGCCCACCAGCCCATATAAAAAAGTATCTATCCTTACTATATAACCATATGTGTCTACTTTAAACCACAAAGATACCAGAATGGCTGCCTGTATATATTTTTGGTCATTCATGGCATCGCAACATGTTTTTCACTTGCCTTTCCTCATCTTGTCCATAGAACTGTACTAATGGTGGTACCGGTTCAGGCAAACCAGTAATTAAAAAAAAAAGCCTCCACAATCAGCTGAGAGGAGAAAAAAGAGAAAAGCGCAGGATAGGCCCTCCTACCCACCCCTGCTCTTCTTTTTCCTCTCAACTGATTGGCATTGCAGGCCTCAACTGGTGTGTGGAAATCTGTTAGGTGCGTGTGCGCAATCACTGAACCAGTAGTGAAAGAGGTGGGATTCCACTGCTGAACTGTACAGTATGTGTAAGCAATGGTGAGATAGCTATCTACATCTATACATACAGTACTTAACAAGATTTGATGTCAGTTGTTTGTCATTGTTTAAAAGGCTAACAGTACTCTCTTTTTCAATTAGGTGTTTTATGCACCACTCCTGTTTGAATTAGCATTATGTTGAAAGTTAATGGAATTTTGAACTTTCTGCAGGAAGATGCAGAAGTGACCAAAGTGTTTGATGAAGAAATGGAACCTCCTCCAGCAAGAAACATTCCATCTCCTGGGCAACTGGATCCTGATACTCATATTCCTGTCATTAATATGGAAGATGGGACCAGACTAGTGGGAGAAGATGCACCTAAAAACAAGGATATAGTTGAATGGCTTAAATTGCATCCCATGTATACTGTTGATATGCCAAGTTATGTACCAGTAAGTGAATACTCTTCTTCTATTTTATTATTTTACCATTTTATTTATATGTGACAAAGTTCCTAGGATATTTAAAAAAAATGCTTTATAATAAGTAAAGTAGGCAAAGCGGTTGTAAATATTAAAAGTGTCAAATTACTTTTGTGGTCTCTGGCCTGTTTGAAAAATTTAAACGTGGATGCTTGTTGTGGAATTCTGTTTATATTATGCATTTGTCAAGTCTTAAGTTTTTAAAATATTAGTGTTAAACATGTAAAGTCTCAATGCTGTTGTTTATGTTTATTTCATTGATAAAATATATTGTACATATACTTTTTATAAATTAAGCATTGATGTCTAGGAAATCATTGTCCTTTTTCTTTTCTTTAGAAGAGTGCAGATGTGCTGTTTTCCCCATTTCAGAAACCGAAGCAAAAACGGCACAGATGTCGAAATCCTAATAAATTGGATATTAACACCTTAACTGGAGAAGAGAGAGTTCCTGTTGTAAATAAACGGAATGGGAAAAAGGTAATCCACTAACTAATTTCTTCTATGATTATCTATTCTTTCATTTAATTTTCAGGTAAAACGGCATCCCTCAGTCATTTCAAACATTCTGTATCATTTTATTTGAAGTATTGGTATTGAATCAAAGATCTCCTTCATTTTTCTGGAGGAGGCCAGATAGTGTCTAGTTTGAATTCTTATTTCTCTTACTTTTTCACATCATGGGCTAGGAGAAATCTTGATTTTATTATCATTTTGGATTTTAAGTTGCAATATTTTTAAGCTATTTGAGAATTTTTTGTACTTTAGTAATAATTATTAATAAGTGTCATTTTCAGATTATCAGTGACAGTATGTATAAATAAAATTACTTTTGTTAAACTGCATATATTATGAAATAGAGATCTTTTCTTTAATTAAAATTTAATATACATTATTAGATGGGTGGTGCTATGGCTCCACCAATGAAAGACTTGCCAAGATGGCTGGAAGAAAATCCAGAATTTGCTGTTGCTCCAGATTGGACTGACATTGTTAAGCAGTCTGTAAGTAATTTTTTTAAAAAATTACACTGTCAGCTTTATTTATTTATTCAATCTAGTTCAATTTTGGTTCTATCAAACTCCAGAATTACTTTAGGCCCCTCATATTATTAAAAAAAAAAAGACTTTGGATAACCATTTGTCTGAAGTGGTGTAGGGTTTCCTGCCTGGCAGGGGGTTGGATTAGAAGACCTCCAAGGTCCCTTCCAACTCTGTTACTCTATTCTATTCTAAAATATTGTGGCACAGTTTACATGAGGGAATCTAATCTGTCAACTTTTACCAGCTACAAAAATTGCAGAAGACAGGCAGTTCCTCAGATAAGTGGGATCCATGCCTTTTAAGCGAGAAATGCACCCAGAAGTATATTGGTAAACAGTACAGCTTGTTAAACTGGTCAGCATACCACTGTTCAGATTGCTGTACTGTGAACCAGTTGCAGCTTCTAAGCGCATTGGTGACAAGGACACGTGAGAGAGTGGAGAACTACGCAATCAAGAAAACTCCTATGTTTTATGTAACTTTACCATCTCTTTTTTTCCTCTGACTTATTCATTGGTAAGCCTATTCACAGGTGAAAAATTCAGCACCATATTTGGATCCCATGTAGTTCCCTCAATGAAGCTGTTGATATTTAGCAATGTCTTAGTTCAGAGTTAAAGAAAATCAGAAGACGGATATAATGCTTCAGCAATGCTGCACACATCTATTTTGCCTCTTCATATCCCCAATTAAAAAGAATCAGAAAATTTAAATCATGCTCTTTGGACATTACATCTTGTTTCTCTTACAATTGTATTTCTTGGATTTAATTTGATGTTAAAAACCTGGAGTTTTTTTTATTAGGGATAACTTTTATAACCCGTAGATGAATAACTAGACCCCTTCATTATATACAATTGTGAATCATATAAGGAGCATGATGTAAAATACTCAATATATGTGCATCATTATAAATGAAAGCATAATTGTATGTTTGTGCTTTTTTTTTGCCATCATCTAGGGTTTTGTTCCAGAATCCATGTTTGACCGTCTTCTCACAGGTCCTGTGGTACGGGAAGAGGGTGCAAGCAGAAGAGGGAGAAGGCCAAAAAGTGAAATTGCCAAAGCAGCTGCAGCAGCTGCTGCTGTAGCTTCAACATCAGGAATTAACCCACTGATAATGAACAGTCTGTTCGCTGGAATGGATCTCGCAAGCCTTCAGAATTTACAAAACCTACAATCTCTCCAACTTGCAGGTCTCATGGGCTTCCCTCCAGGACTGGCGACAGCTGCAGCTGCTGCTGGAGGTGATTCTAAAAATCCAGCTACTATGCTGCCTCTGATGTTGCCAGGTATGGCAGGGTTGCCCAATATGTTTGGACTAGGTGGATTGTTGAATAACCCAATAACAGCTGCTTCTGGAAACACCACTATGGCTTCCAGTCAAGGAGAAAGTGAAGATGGCACTTCAAAAGTAGAAGAAAAGAAGAACGAGAATGAAGAGGAGAACAAAAACTCTGAGAAAAGCACAAACGTTGTTTCAGCTACTGACTCTGCAAATGGATCTGTTGGTGCAACTGCTGCTGTGGCCTCTGCTACCACCACAAGCAACACTGGATTGCCTGCCAACCCTCTAACCTTCAATCCTTTCCTTCTGTCAACAATGGCCCCTGGTCTGTTTTACCCTTCTATGTTTCTACCTCCGGGATTGGGAGGATTGACACTACCTGGTTTCCCAGCATTAGCGGGACTTCAGAATGCAGTGGGCTCCAGTGAAGTGAAGGTTACGGATAAAACTGAAGAAGCTGCCTTTAAAGATGAAGAAAATCTAGAGGGCAGTGATGCAGAGGAGAGCCTTGATAAAACTGCAGATTCCTCTGCTTTAGAAGATGAAATAGCACAGGGTGAAGAATTAGACTCACTTGATGGGGGGGATGAAATAGAAAACAATGAAAATGATGAATAAGCAGTACAAGTTACTGTTCAAGTGTTTTAAACTTTTGACAAGTGGTAGTCCTACTGTTTACACTCACAGTTAATGTTCATACTTAGTTTTATAAGCTGTTCTTGTAACATAGTGTAGCAAACAAAAAGTCATGTTATACAGATGAGTCAAAAGGTATCTTGGTCATTAAGTATTGTGCAGTGCATTATTTATTATCCCTAGAAGAGATGAAATGGAAAGGTGACCTTATCTTTTTAAGGAAATTGATATAATGCTCTGCTTTTTTTTTCCTTTTGGTACCATTGGTATTATAAAGCAGCAACTTGTAATAGAGTGGCACTAAATAGAAGGAAGTGCTGCTGAAAGGAAGTATGAAGTTATATATTTAATTATTAATTTTTAATGTTTTTGCTGTGAAGGTCAAGATAAATTTTAACATGCATATCATTCTTACATATCATTTTGACTGTATGGAAGTTCATTCGTGCACAAATGTGCGCATGCACACCCACACATATATACACACATTCTCTGACAATCTCCATGATAGTGTGAATGTCTCTCTGTCTTGAGACACAGCAATAATAAGGCAGCTGTTGAATGTGAAGAGTACCTTTTGAAAATTACCCATTGAAAAGGTTCTTGCAGGATAAAACTACAGTTAAATCGTCTCGTGATTTTGTAATGCACTGGTAAAACAATTTTTAAAAAAAATCAGGTACCTTTTTAAATTAAAGGACTTTGTTACTTTAGCCACAAAGCTAAACAGATTACCTCAACTCTAAAGTAGCCTTGAAGTTTACAGACATGACTTTGTAAATGTATTTGTTTTTTCTTTTTTTTTTTGTGATGTCTTTTTATCCCCCCCCCCACCTTGGAAATTGCTATCATGTAAGATAAGATGTAAATTGCTGCCAACTGTAGTAATGATGCTTTTAATAAAAGTGACTCATGATATGTAAGGTGTAATTCCTAGAACATAGTGATCACAACTGATTCATGCTCAACAGAAACAAATATATCACTGCAGTCTTCCCCTGTATCTTTCTTTACCAGCTTTTCTATCTCCAAATATTCTAAATTAGTAGTCTGGGAAAAGACAAGGAAAAAAGCCTGAATTATGCTCATATTGTTCAACCCTTACTGAAGCTTCAGAAAGATGCACAAAGACCTGCATTACGCCCTCAACATATTTTCAAATGTGTTCTGTGTGTGATAATGTGGTACATTAAAGAACAAAAGGGTAAAAGAAAAATGAGGCTTTGATAGGCATGATATCTAGGTCATTTATCCTTGGTTAATGGTTAGAAAAACACAATACTGTAGTTTGAGGAAGGAACATAAAGGCACCGTGGTGGGTTGTAGATTAATGTCTGTGATGCCAGAAAGCCCTGTCAAACATCCTACAGGAAACTAAAACTGACCCACTTTATAGAACACCTAAGCTGCTTCTGAAATGCTGCTGGTTTGCACCTTTTTTATGACCTTGGATAATGTAGCTTTTGAGAGTTATGCTTTCACAGTGCTGTCACCAAAATGAGCATATAGCAACCCCGCCATGAAGTTAAAATGGTAGGCATTTCACTTTGGAAAGAAGAAAGAATTCACCAGGATGCTCAGTTTCATTTAAATTAATCCTTTAGACTACTTGAGAATACTACTTGATATATAACAACTATCAGGAGAACAAAAATAACCATTTAAGCTACCTCCATATATTTCTCTAGTTCTAATAGTTGCTAAATAAAGTTTAATGAGACTTTTAAAAAAAACAGTTCGTTAGTATTGAGTGTAGAGAATGAAAGTGTTGCCATAAACAATGAAAACAAAACACCAATAATGAACAGCTAGTAACTAAATATTGTAAGACAGAAAGATATGCATTGCTTGAATTAGTCTAGATCAAAATGTCATGTTACATCCATTTTAATAGATCAGAGTAGCTAATAGAGGTGTCTGTTATAAAAATCTAGAAACCAACAGAGGGGACATCAATCTGATTGGGAGTGGCATACCTTGTATCTGTGTTTATATCTGCCTGCTAAATTTTCACTAATGGCTCGTTTTCAACAAACTGGAGTTTATGGTAAAAGTAACACTATAAAATATTATTTGTCTTTGCATAATTTAAAGCATTATGTTTTATACTGGCAGAAAGTAATTTAATGAAGGTTAATGATATCCCTGGGGAAGGTAGTTTTAATTGTCAAGAGCAAAGGCAATTAAAAAACAAGGGCACATGCACTATCTGTCTACAGAATATTTTATTTCTGGCTACTGTGTCCATTTCTGAACTGTACAACTTGTCTTACAATGCTCTAAGTTGTCAGTACAAAATAGCTCGCTGCCTATTTTATTAATAAATAGTATTTAAAAACAAAACCAAACATCTGTGAGAAGATTTTTTTCATGTGACAAGTACAAAGAAGTTATCTTTCTCTTGGAAAAATCAAGTGTAACTATAGGTCCATGTTTAATGGAAAGAATGTTTTGGTTCCATTGCAAAAAGATTTCATACAGAAAATTTATGTTATATATTTATTTTTGAACATATGCATAAGTTTCCATTTTTCCTTCTTGGACATGTGCAGAGAGGAAGAAGTCTAGACATCAGTTTCCTTACAGTGCTATCTGCTAGTATGTAGGATCAAAGATCATTTGCATAGACCAATTACCAAATAAATCAGGGGTGTCAAACTCGCGGCGTCACATGATGTATCACGACTTTTTTCCCCTTCACTAAATTGGGTGTGGGTGTGGCTAGCAGGTAATGCATCTGGCCCACGGGCCATGAGTTTGACAGCCCTGAAATAGATAAATAGAAAGGCAGACACCAAAAGTGCCTTACATACATATACATATATTTGTGTGGCAGGAGAGAGAAGCAATACTATTGTGCTCCACAGAACATCCTTTTACACAGCCCAACCTCTAAAAGTTACATTAATAATTTATAATGTTACCTTATTCGTTCAAAATCTAAGCAAAGAACATGGGAAAAGCAAAGCAAAGAAAGACTGGAATGATGTAGACAGTAAGTAGCATTCTATCCTGTGGGTGTCCAATGGCTTCAATTCACCTATCAGCTGTTGATGAATAAAAACTAGCCATGTGGATGAATGGATGAGATTAGAGGGAGAATGAGATACAATAGTTGTTTTTCTAGCATTGCTTTATCTCGAGTTTATTTAGCAACTGAAGCAATATCTTGTGATAGAAAGGTTTAATTATGAAAAAGGCTGTTTCAGAATTGCTGATTCTGAAGTTTGATGTGCAGTTTTGGCATGGAACGACCAGAAATTGAAAAGAAATCCATCCCTATAGAATAATTAAACTTAACAATATATTCCAATATTTACTTAATAAAATTGTAGTGTCCAATTTGCCAATTCATTCTAAATAATTTCCAGATTGGTATCTTTTTTTTTAAATAAAGGAACTATGAAACCAAAATGAATTAGCTATCAATATGGAGATATAAATCTATATAATTGGCATAGATTATTACAGTACTTGCAATTTAATTACAAATTTAGTTTCAGTGGTATCACTGTACTACTCATACTACAAAGCTTATGTATAAGAATTTGGGCAGAAGTATTTTTTTAAAATAAAGCAAGTATTTTGCTATACATACAGTATATATGATGGTCTGCTGTAGCTGTCACCTGTCAGCGGTTCTTGCTTTACAAAATCATATTTTGGTATTGAATATTGGGATGAGAATGTGTATGTGTGAAAATACTCGTCTTTTATATTAGTGCTGACTATTGTGTATATTATATATACCAAGAAAGAAAATACCAAATTATTTGTACTAAATCTTTTCTGATACCTTTATTCCCCTAAAAAATAACCACAAGGAGGGGAAGAGTAGAGTTTGAATAGGAACAGTTCTCAGAGATAAATTGTTTAACCAATTGCCTTGAACCATTTTTTTTCTCATGAAAATCACCCTACTAATCAATTGACAGATTACAGAATGCGCTCACAAATAAATTGTATCACTATGAAGACTTCTTTCTGTACTATATTAACATAATTTGGAAATACTAATAGTGGCTTCTGTTTTTATTCAGACAGAGAGATTTATTATTTTAGAAAATGCAAAGAATTACTGAAGTTTAGCTATGACTCTGCATGTAATTATTAAAATGATTTAACTGAATCAGGAACAAGATTACTGGCTAGCATTCTTTGCCTCTCTCAATCATTAAAACCCAAATAAATGCATGGTTGTTTTAGTAGCATGTCCCACTGGCTGCATTCACAAAGTACACTTAACCTGTTACTGATTAGCTTCATTTTGGGATTTGTTGAATACATTGAACCATGAATTAACTAAATGAGTTTGTATACACATAATTCTAAGCCACAAAAAAAACCCTAAGCCATCCTAGCATTAGTGAAGGTTGTTGAGTTGTTCAAATGCATCTACTCTGTATTCCTTACCTGATTAAGTTGTGTAAACTTGCCCAATTAAATATTTTTCATCTTAATTTAGTTTCACAACTATAAAGGCACCCAGAATATTGCTATCACCCAAGTAATGTAATGGATTTTTCATTTTCTTGACTCTTTGCAAAGTTGGAGATTTAAGGCTATAGAACTCCCTGGCTCTTATTCTCCTAAACCTAATTTTTATGTCTTTTGTGTTTTCTGCATTTTTAAAATTTTATTTTGTAGGGGTGATTGTGAGGATTGGACTACAGAAGAAAACTTGCAAAACTTACCTGGTGCTCCAGAATGGCTTTACTATTACTAAACAGTTCATACATAACAAGGGTCACAATGTGAAAAAGAAAATTAAGAATCCCTGCTCCAAAATGAATCCTTTTCTGATACTGGAAATAAAAAGCACACTCAGCTTTATTGATGTAGTGATGTGTTTGTGTTAGTGGCCACTTGAGCTGAACACCAATTTACAGTGTGACCTTCAATGAACCAGCATTTTTCTTAAAGGCTGCCTGGAGAGCCATGACAGATTACATCAGCCTAATTCGTTTCCAGATACGTTCAGCTCTTTTAGACAAAGGAGAAGCCATGCACTACCTCCAAAGCTTTAAATGGTAAATTCACAACTGGACTTTCTGATGTAATTGCTATTTTTTCTCTCAGTTGATCAATCCTCAACATTCTTCAAGAAAGCTGGCCATCTGCCAGTTATGTATGGAGAATGGAGACCTCAGACAAGATGAATGCAGAGGTTACTACAAATGCCCATGTTTATACACAAGTGTGCTGACCTACATTACATTTATGTTTTAAATGTATATTTTGGCATTCATAACTATTTTAAAGGAGCTTAAAGTGAATTTTAAATGTGCAATTTTTTTTCATTTTAATTATGTTTAAAGTATTTTTAAGTTTTAAAATAAAAAAATATGCAGTATACAAACAATGAAAACAAAGTCATGGACCAGGAATGGAGAATTCTATGGCATCATACAAGTTAACCAAATACTGAATTGAGTGCATTAAAAACATTCAAATGCTTGGACAAATAGTTTTTGTTCTGGTTCCAGAAAAATAACAAAGCCAGTTGTGTCACCCTTGGAGGTCATCCTTGTGAAGGCTTTCTAGCAGCTACCTGCTGGATCTCAGCATGATGGAAACCTTCAGCAAGGGATCTGATGGTAACCTTACAATGTATGTAGGAATATACACAGGTATTTTCTCAGAGACTGATTCAAAGCAGTGAAAGCTTGCTAGCACCTTAAACTGGCATCAGAAATTATTTGTGCTGCAATGAAGACAGCGTACAACTGGTATAAGATGTTCCCAAATTCTGGTTGTAGTGCTTTCCAATCTTATTTTGTAATACCTGAAGTTTCCAGTCTCTTCAAGAGCAACTCATCTATGAAAAATATAATAACATATATAGTATCATTTGATGTACTATAACTGAGACACTTCTTACAGTTTCTTTGTAGTTGGGATGAAAATCTGGTTATGTATTCTGAGTACTTCCTCTTGTAAAATATCTGTCACAAATTGACACCGGACCCTATCTTCTCTTTTTTGTATTACTTACATTTTAGAACTGTGTGGAAAAACTGTCAAATCAGATAATTTCTTTGGTAATAAATAAATTAATAGAGTAAATTACAGTTTAAAAAATACATGGAAAAAATGCACAGCCAACGAGAGCATGACTCCAACTATAAACCACCTACAATAGAAGGGAGCATGATGGTTACTCTGTCCCCAAGGTCTGGCAAAATAGTCAAGTCTTCAAATATTTCTGAAACAATATAGAAAATGGCATCTACGTGATTCTCTGGGGATACATCATTCTACTGGGCAGGTGCTGTAGCAATTGGAAATCTTAACTTCCTCATTTTAGGACCAATATTTTTACAGCTTTTCATGTCATTTTGAGAATGTTGGCCATTGTTTAACTGTGAGTGTTTTAATTATCTGAAACACATGGACATACAATCTTCCTTCTTGAAACCCTCCAGCTAATAGTAACAGGACAGATTTGCAATTCCTGGTCTCTAGTTTGGATAACAACTTGCTGTGTATTTATAGCGCGTCAAGAAGATTATATTGAAAAACACAGAACAGAACTAAATATATAGTTACTGGTTTTCTTCTTCTTAGCGTTATTCCCGCGCTATGGAAGGATCTGCTTGTTGGCAAAGATATCTTCATTTGGGTTGAGTCAGGGCTTTTTCAGGGATGAAGCCCAAGTATTTCATGGATAGACAGTTACTGATACGATTACCATAAACTCCACTCTCCAATACAGTTAGAAATAGGTAACAAGTAATTTGTATTTGGACTTTTTGGTTTTGAAAATATAAGTCCCTCTTAGTTGTTGGTTCAATGGTACTCAAAATTACAAGATTTGCTCTTTGTAGCTCTTTGTAGCTTTTTAGTGAAAAGCACAATACGTTCTGTTTAGAACTAATAACCAACTTAATAATTAGTATGTGTTAGGTCAAGTGCTTTTTTTCTTTATTTCAACAACATTTATTCCCTTATTATAAATAATTTATTCCCTCGTTATAAAGAAATAAAAATAATACATAGTTCCTCCATTTACAGGTGGATTTCCACTTACAATCACAATGGGGCATGGAAAATTCATTGTTAAGTGGTGCAGTTAAGTGAGGCATCATGTGACTGTACCTGACTTTTTTGCGCTTTTAACATATCATTAAAAGAGATGTATAAACACGATTTGTGATGCCTGCTAGCTTCCCTGTTGACTTTGCTTTGCCAGACATCATCTGGGAAGCTACATAAATGGTGTTCATATGACTGCAAGACACTGCAATTGTTGTAAGTGCAAGCTTGTTGCCAAGTGCTCAGATCACAATCATGTAACCATGGGCATGCTGCGATTGTTATAAGTGTGAGGACCAGTTGTGAATCAATTTTTTCAGTGCCATCGTAATTTCAAAGTCTCTAAATGAATGGTTGTTAAGCAAGGAGCACCTGAAATTCTATTAAAGAGCAAAGAATCTTCCACTGACTCCATCGGATGATTTGTTAATAGCTCCAAAGGACTGCAGAACAGCAATCAAAGCCATTGCTAACTTATCAATATCTTGGAAGCCATTTCAAGAGCTATAATAATGCTAGTCAAAATAGAAAACAAGATGAATAAATCCAGGGCAGTCTTAAAAGATCCAAGAGTTGCAGGAAATTGGAATTATAAGAAGGGAGATGCTTTATATACAAAAATGTTGACCTTAAGAAAAGCTCAAAAGAAACAACTTTTTAAACCGAGGAAAATATTCTGTGACTGAACATACCAATTTCTAATACTTGAGTATTAAAATATATTTTCTTGATGTACATGGGATTGTCTTTTAAAGTGAGTGCTTTATTTTAAATATGTCATGAAGATTCCATGAAGAAGTTCAGGAGAAGGGCCATCTCTGCCATTGCACTGGCCCTTTTTAAAATCTGCCCCCCCCCCCATATGCACAATGAAGACCCTCCTGACTTCTATAAGAGCCTGGTTCTGCTATGTGGCTTAGGGCTCCAATGGGAGAGCAGCATCGTAGTGGAAGTGGTTGATTGATTAACAACAGATTACCAACCATTAACAGACCAATGTCATCCCTGCTGAGGGGGATACTTCATTGGCAGAGGAACTGAAACATTTATTTGCTCGCTTTGAAGTGGAGACATCAGAGACAGCTAAAATACAACCACCAGCCAATTGTAGCCCCCATTTCATTGTGGAGGAACAGGACGTGAAGAGCATTCTGAAGGCTGTGGACCTAGAAAGGCTGACAGTATCTCTGGCCAAGTACTTAAAGACTGTGCTGATCAGTTGACTGGAGTCTTTACCAGGATCTTCAATTAGTCTTTATCCTAGTCCACTATTCCATCTTGTTTGAAGGCTTCCACCATTGTTCCACTGCCAAAGAAGTTCCCTATCAATAATCTCAACAATTACAGACCATCATGACGTGCTTTGAGAAATGGGTCTGCCAGCACACCATTTCTGGTCTTCCACATACATTTGATAAACACCAGTTTGTATACAGAAGAAATAGATCTACAGAGGACTCTGTAGCCATCACTTTTCACACTGCTCTGACTCATCTAGAATAGCGGTTGGGGGGGCTATGTGAGGATGCTTTTGTAGATTTTAGTTCTGCATTTAACACAATTCTTCCACATAGACTAGTGTCTAAACTTCTGGACCTTGGACTTCTTATTCAATCTGCCTTTGGATTATGGATTTCCTATCTGGCCACTCACAGAGGGTCAGATTAGGTAATCATACCTCTTCAGCCTTTATTCTTAACACTGGTACACCCCAAGGTTGCGTGAAGAGTCCCTTACTCTATATTCTTTATGTGCATGACTGCATTCCCTCCCAGGGTAGTAATACTATTACTAAATTTGCAGATGATACAACAGTGATGGGACTCATCTCCGGGGGGAATGATTCTGCCTACTGTTTTCGTGGTGTGGAGACAATAACTTGGTCCTCAACACCAATAAGACCAAGGAGCTTATAGCGGAATATAGAAGGAACAGATCAGACATCCAGCCCTTGCTTGCCAGTTTTAGGTTTCTGGGTGTTACCCTAAAAGATGATCTGACCTGGGGTGCCCACATTGCAGCCCTTGTCAAAAGAGCCCAGCAGAGATTATACTACCTGACACTTCTCAGAAAACAACAATTGAATGAAAAACTACTGGTGACCTTCTACCGCTGCACCATGGAGAGTATCTTAACTTACTGCATCTCTGTATGGTTTGCCAATTGCACAGTGGCAGATAGGACAGCACCCCAAAGGGTTAATATCATTGCCCAGAAGATCATTGGTTGCCCTCCTCCCTCTTTGGAAGAGCTTTATAGTTCCCACTGCCTTCTCATTCAGCTCATCCTGGGCATCCTTTTTTTTTTGAACTATTACCAACTGGGAGACAGTACAGAATAATAAAAACAAGGACAAATAGGCTGAAAAACAGCTTCTATCCCAGGGCGGTAGCTCTGTTGAATTCTACCGTATAGTGCAGTGTTGGTGCAGTGTCGGGGGTTTTCAATTAAGTGTGTGGAGTGTGAAGGATGTGTGTTTGTGTTTATTTTCATGGTCGTGATGTGCATGAAGATGGTGTTTGATTTTGTTGTATGAAATGACAATGACAATAAAATAAGTCAACTAAACTAAACAGATTCCACCTCCCTGCTGCTCCCATCCTTCCCATATTTTAATTGGGACACCATATTTGGCTGTGTGTTGTATGCTATTCGTGCTTTTATCTCTATACAGTTTTTATTTTTTATGACTGTAAGCCTCCCAGAATTACCCTGAGGTGAGATGGGTGGGCAATAAATTTTATAAATAAATGTATAAAATTCTTTTCGGCCATATTATGTGATTCTCATTTGTTTCAGACTCTAAAGAAACATTTGCAGTTGTCAAGTAATTAGAGAGTCATGTTTTCCTTTGCCAAAGATAGAAGAGCTCTTTCAGATCTTCAGCTTCTTTTTTTGTACATTATTTGATAGCAAAGTATCTGCAAAGTATATTCAAAAAAATCAAGGTGGTGTCTGCAATGCTGCAATTAAAGCTTCACCTGTTTTTTCATGTGTGACCTATGTAAAAAAAAAGGCAAGAACATCTGTCTCACCATTGTGGTTTCATATTGACTGATTTGACCATACCTTGTAGACACCCCTGCTTGGTAACAATGCAGAAGTGATTTGCCATTGCAGTCTTACAGGTTGTTTTTTGAAGACTTGTTAAAAAAAAAGAATAAGGAAAATTAGTGAGTAATGAGAAAAGAAAATAGTAAAAGAAAAAGCAATTGGAAATGTAGAAAGGAAAAAGAAAGAAAATGGGGCAAAGATTATAAATTTATATTTTATAAATATTTTATTCTTTATTCTTATTGTTTTATATTATATTTTATTCTTGTTCTCTAAGGTTACATCTTCCTTTATTTTATCTATCTATATCAATCTATCATCTATTTACCCTTTCTAATCTTCAAACCTATGAAGCACGTGTTCATTTTTCTTTTTTTTTTCAGCAAAAAAAAAAGGGGGGGGGAATTCTAGTCACTGATAAATGCACCCATTAATCTGGCCATCTCTGCTAGTTTTGTCATCTTCACCAACCATTCCTTCATTGAAGGTATTTTGAAGCCTTTTCATTTTTGCACATACTGTATAGTACTCTTGTAGCAATAATCCAATGTAAAAATAATCTACCAAATCTAAATTTGAAGTACTTTTATTATAGACCATTCTTATGAGTCACACATCATTTTATAGAAATTCTTTTTAAATAATAACATGGTAATTCCTATCCTTTTAATCACACATTTTCTCAATCTTCCATCAATATATTATATCCCACATACTTCAATCATTTTATCATATTATCTTTCACTTCTTCTGTTTCAAATTTTAATAAAAGTGTAAACATTTTAGCAACTACATGTTCATCAATTATACATTGTTCAACTTTAAATTCTGTTTCTGATGCTCAAATTCAAGTATTCTATTATCTACCTTCAATCTTTCTTGACCCGTGCATATGAAATCACTGAAAACTAAATCCCTTCTTGGCAAAGCATTATTACAGAAATTCTCCACAATGATGTCAATTGTAATTTTGTCCCACTTTAATATATTCCTCTTAATTTGATTCCATGACTTAACACAACTATTCTTGTATAATGTACACTTTATATTGATCATAATAATGCCCTATTATTTCACTTTTTCTCAATCTCACACTTGGTTAAAATGGTAGACTTTGTTCTTTCTCTGCCATGCGTAGAGCTAATGTGAAATCCTTCCTATAAAATATCCTTACTCCAAATAAATTGCGGCATTTTCCCTAGACAATTCTGTTAAATTAGAAGGATGCTCTGGTTCGTATGAATGGCACCAGCTGTTCTCTCTCTCCCCTGCCCACCTTCCTGGCAATGTTTCTTTTTATCTTTTAAAAATTCCAGTGCAAACAAATCCAGCAGGTAAAAGCTTCCTCAAGCTTTAATTTGCAAACTTTTCTTCACTTTCCTTAGTACCGAACAAAAATGTGCACAAGTGACCCTAAATGCATGATATGCTTAATGGGACAGGTGAAGGAGAATTTGCTGCTAATTAATTTGTTGCATATTATGTATTTATTCCTAAATAAAAAATATCCAAAAATACAAATATATTTATTCAAAAATATGATTACCAAAACTAGCTAATTCAGACCATTAGAACTCAATAAAGTAAACAAATCTTAGGTGTCTATTTAGGGCCAATGGACAGGTGGGTTTCCCAGGCAAGCCACTCCAGAGTGTGGACAACCAGAGAGGAAGATCATAAGCTGTCAAACATGTAGGACAGGTACTGTAAATATTTCATTGCTGGGGAACCTGGTTGAAGGTACAGTAAGTATCTATGGACCAGGCTATGAAGGGCTTCAAAAGTAATAACCAACAGGTAGATTGGGATCAGATTGCAAATTGGCAACCATCTTGCAGCTGTAGCACTAGTGTGATATTGCTAACCCTGTTCTCCCATTTCTCCCAGTTAGCAGACAGACCATCACATTCTGAACCAATTGTACCTTCCAAATCATCTTCCAAGACATCAAATTTCATTGTTAGTGTCAAATAAGTAGTAAGTCATCAGTGACTGTTCCAAAATGCCTCACAACTGGTACATAATTGATGCAGAGCTGGGCAAAATATTTTCTGACAACAATAACCATTGCTCATTGCTCTTGATGGACTTGCTCCCTGTGACCTCTTTTAGAATAAAAGTTGACTCACAACTGAGCCAAACCAATCACCAAAGAAGAGCAGTTTTAGCTTGCAGAGATTTAATGTGAGCTTATTTCAACCAATTTAGTTCTCATTGCCTCTAAGGACTGGACAGGACTTCAACAATATCTCCTACCTGGTCTGAAGGCTGATAAACAATGGTGTATGTTCATCATATAGTTGAAACATACTCCAAATATACGGATGGATACTGATGATACATTACTCCAAGTAGCTTCACGAAGATATTGAATAATCTGATGGAGAGAGCTGAGGTACATGATACTCCATATTGGTTGCAATCAACTACTATTCCAATAACTTTTTTACAATGATAATCAGTAAATATTCCCATTTTATACCCATGTCCTTGGTTCTTGTTTCCTGTGTGAAAAACCTTGTAGATGTCTCTGTTAAGTTTCATTATTATTTTTCATCTCATTTCTCAAGATATCAAGATAACTTTGAATCTCATTTCTGTGATTTCTTAGTTCCTCTCTGAGCTTGGTTACCCAACTAAACAAAATAATCCCTTTTATCCCTTTGAGTACCAAAAAAGCAGTGAAAACAGATTCTTCAGAAATGGATGATGTTCTTCCACTCTCAGCTAACTAACAACAAGTTTGCCAGCTTTGAGCCAAAACTGCTGTTTTCTTACTTGAGTTCTCCTGAACTGCTTAAAGTAGATGATCTCCTTCACTCCATTCCATTCTAGCAGCAGTACCAACTCCAGTTGCCTGCACAGCCAACTCCACACCTTTCATCCAGGGACCAGTTTGCTGCTCTGGGCTGCTCAGTTCTTTACTTGGCAGTTCTGATATTTTAATCTTGCTGTTGATCCAACAATGGTCCCTTAAGTCAAGTGAACTACCCTCAACCCTGGAAACTCATAATCCATTCAACTGTTACATCTCCCAATGAGAACCCATTCAATGTTTGGCTATAATGGATGAAGCATGCTCCCCTTGCTTTCCCATCTTCTGGCCACAGAACAGCAAAGTGTCTTTTTTCTTTATTTTTCAATCTTTGAGTTGCAAGGAAGAACCATTGTCAATTTGTTTCTGTGAAGCTGAATTATCAGTTTTTCACTGTTATAAAGTTTCTTTGGACCAAATGAAAAAAGAAAAATAATGCTTTCCCTATTGCTTTGATTATTATGGCATTAGACTACAATGGTACCATATATAGAGAAAAAAGAAAACATTGACATTGCTTTAATGTCAAAGAAGATAATATCGGAGGGTGTGTGAGTGTGTGTGTGTGTGTGTGTGTGTGTGTGTAAAGGCATCTATGTGTGCATACATTTTGGAAAGCAAAGGGAAGCAGCACAGGGAATAGTGATGAGGGAATAATCCCTAAAAGAAAAGCAGGTATTCAGAGATCACCAACTAGCAAGGATTACCTTTTCAGCATGGATAGAGAGATCAGAAAGCAATGGAGCAACCAATTGGGTCTTGTGCTGGCCACAGTTAAACCAAACACCACCCCAGCTGCACTGCCAATGTCCTGCAATCCAGATTGTTTTTTTGTTTGTTTGTTTAAGCAGCAGCTGGGAGCAGCACAAGAGACAAGCAGCTGCAGTGAGGAATTCTTTCTGGTAGAATAGAACACGTGTAGCAAATTTCCTTATGAACTGGAGGGAGAAAGAAGTCTATCTTCTCATAGTAATGATCTTAAAACAATTATCATTCACATCTAATTATGAACCTGAGGAGCTATCATTTTCTAAACAAAGCTTCGGAAAACATTCAGTAATAATTTCTATAGATTTGTGAGTATTCCTTGATATTTCAAAATGGGGGAGATAAACCTATAACAGATGAGCTGTAGGCTCCCTCCAGCAACTCTTCTCCCACTTTGATAGACCACAAACTCAAAGGAAGAGTAGCCTCAACAGATTGTTTGTTATCTACAGCAATGTGAGGACTGTAATAGCCACTATATAGAAGAACTAAAAAGCTGATCACAGACCATAATAAAGATATTTGATTTGATCTTAAAAACCTACTAGCAGTCAGAAGACATAGTAAAAATGTAATTTTAAAACAAACAACAGACTTAACAATGGTTTCAACCGGAAAACTGGGAGCATCCTAAAGCAAAGTAAATTTCAAAATACTAGGAAATTTCTGGAAGCTTGGCACTCAGACAAATCAACATCAACAGGCACATGGAGATAAACAACACTTACACATTCAAGAGACAATAAAGAGGCTAAAAACGAACAAAAAGACAGAAAGCTTCCTCACCAGCAATCAACACTCAGATAAACAGGGATTAACACCAAGATTAAAAACAGACAAGCAGTCTAGCAATAAAGAATAGCCTAATCAAGGAACTTTCAAGGAAGAAAACAATATCCCCACCAATGCTGGCTATAAACAGCCTACCCTTTTCTACCTCTAAAGATGTTGCCTAGTTGGGTAATAAACAGTATGCAAGAAACAGGCAAACTCAGATAATACTAAGGACTCCACACTGTGCAGGAGAATAAAATGATAAAACCATGTCTGTACTTTACCAAGAAAATGAGCCAGATTGACAAGATAATAAGATTGACAATCTAATCCCAGGTTGGATGGCACTCAACATACTAAAAAAGTGGACTTGACCTTTTAGAGTAGGAAAAGCTTTAAAGATGCAAGTAGATTAAAGCCTCTTGGATCTCTAGTTGCTAGTGTTGCTATGCAAGAGAAGAAAACCCAAAGCTGCAAAGAAATAATTTTGGTGGGAACATACAGCATAAGAAGCATGTATAAAAGAAAGATCAATACAGTGAAAGAGGAAATTGATCAATTACACATTGACATCTCAGGCATCAGTGAATTAAAGTGGACTGGAATGGGAAACTCAGTCAGAACATCATAATGTTTACTACAAAGAACACAAAAAACAAAGAAGAAACAGCATTGCTTTCATTGTCAAAAAGGATGCTACAAAGACAGTCCTCAGGTACAATGTAGTCAGTGACTAATGAACATCAAGTAAACTTTTATGGATAACTTTTTAATATTACAAGTATCTAAGTGCATAATCCAACATGTGATGGATAAATTTATGGTCATGTTCAATAAACAGAACCTGCAAGCAGGATTTGCTTCAGTTTGGAAACTGGAATGCAAAAACTTAGAAATAGTAAGGAGGAAAAAAACATTGTTTGACTATATGGCTTAGAAACAAAAATTGAAACAGGAGAATGACTTATCAATTTCTGCCAATCAATCCATCAACCTATTTACAGTATATATTTATTGCTAGTCCATTCTTTAAATAACTGAAACAATAGCTATATACATATTTATCATATAATCATCACAGCAGACAGATATCAAATTGAACTAAAGAAGTTTGTAAGTATTTCATAAAAGTAGCTTCCTTTACCTTCTAATACCAACAGTTCAAAGAAGTGATGGAGGTCACTTTTATAAAATACTGCAAACCTTTTTAATGAAGCTTTTACTGGAACTGGAAAGTGTACTATCACTGAGTTTTGGTTTTGCTGGTTGAAATGAGTTTGTACAGGGGAAGAAGTGTAACATAATATTAAAGGGGGAAGAAAGGTATCAAATTTGTTTGTACATGCTATAAACAAGACCGGAAGCCACTTTATATCTTTTTTACACAAGGGAGGAAAAAAGCCAAAGGTTTTTGCTCCTCCTTTGAGAGCAAAAATGATGGAGAGACTCTAGTGTCTCAGTTTGGGTAGGAGGGAGCTGTGCTTAAGGAGGCTGGCTGGGAAAGGTCCATTCTGTGATCCAAGCAGAATTCCAATCTTGAGTTTCAGGAAGGAGCTTTTTCAGCAGGCATCCAAAAACCAAGCTGGTGGTAGCAGTCTGTGACCTTCCCTGCTGGCTTTCCTCTTGACTTTCTGGGGAAGCAGGCAGGGAAAATTGCCAATGTTGATCACATGATTGTAAATGCAAACAGGCTGCCAATTCCCAGGTCACAATCATGTGACCATGGCTGTACGTTTGGACAGAAGCTCTAAGTCTCTTCATTCACTACTGTTATAATTTCAAATGGTCAGTGAACAATGGTTGTAAATCAAAGACTACTGGTAAGGATAGTCAGGGAGCACAGTGAAAGAAATGTGATTAACATGAAATAAAACGAAGACCAACTAATAACAATACAGCAACCTGCCTTAGAAATGACAATAAAAGTCATGAAGTGGTGGTAGTCCATTTTAAAATTAACTGCCAGTAATAAAGAAAAGAAATAAAAAAGTTGAGAAATGTTCCATTGATTAGCATTTTATATCACAACAATTAAGGCTATGGAAGAGATATTCTGATCTTATGATGTGTCTATACCTACAAATATCAGAAGCAGAGTTGTTGCAAGAAATTGTTGAACTTTGGTATTACAGAAGATTCTTGAATGTACCAAGATAGCCAAGAAAACAAATGAATTACTGAACAAAGTGATCAAGAATTTGCCCTTGAAGCAAAAATGAGTAGGATCATATTTTGGACACATTATGCAAAGATCCAACTCCCAAAGAGCATTTCATAATGCTAGGAAATGTGGAAAGAGAGGAAGAGTAGTGAAGTATGATTAAGAGTTGTTCAAAACTATGTATAGTCACATACTGCCACATACCTATGCTAGAAAGAGGTTGATGAGTAAGCATAGGATGCAGAGGGCTCAGACAGGCATGTGCATACCTCCCAAATCCCAACTGTGCATTATTTAGAAGTGTGAATCCTGCATGTTGATTGGTCGATCCAACTTCCTGTTATGTGCTTTGCTATTTGAGCACTCCCTAGCCAGAATGAATATTCGCAGATGTATAAATGCAACACAAATAGATTCACAAACAAAATAACATAGTTGAAAGAGACCTGGGAAGTCTTCATGTCCAACTCCCTCCTTAAACAGGAAACCCTAGACCATTTCAGACAAATCGTTGTCCAATCTCTTCTTTAAAACTTCCAGTGTTGAAGCATTTACAGCTTCTGGAGGCAAATTGTTCCACTGATTAATTGTTCTAACTGTCAGGAAATTTCTCCTTAGTTCTAGGTTGCTTCTCTCCTTGATTAGCTTCCACCCATTGCTTCTTGTCCTGCTCTCAGGTGCTTTGGAGAATAGCTTGACTCCCTCTTCTTTGTGGCAACCCCTGGACTTTCTGGTTTTGCTTTGAAGATGGTTGGCTTCTCATTCAAGAAATTTCAAAGAAACAACTGCTATCATGTCACCCTGAGTCCTTCTTGAACACTGTTCAACTATTACAAAGTCTGCACTACTGTTACTGTTAGTCTTCTCATTACTCCTTATCACCTATCCCCTCCCACTTGTGACTGTATGACTGTAACTTTATTGCTTGTATCCTTACAATTTCTATTGACTGTTTCTTAGTATGATCTGATTGCTTATTGTATCCTATGACTATCATTAAGTGTTGTACCTTATGATTCCTGACTCTTGACGAATGTATCTTTTCTTTTATTATACTGAGAGTATTTGCACCAAGACAAATTTCTTGTGTGTCCAACTACACTTGGCCAATAAAGGATTTATTCTATTCTATTCTATTCTATTCTATTCATTAAACTAGACATACCCAATTCCAGCAATTGTTTATATATGTTTTAGCCTCCAGTCCCCTAATCATCTTTGTTGCTCTTCTCTGCACCCTTTCTAGAGTTTAAACATCTTTTTGAGACCCTATTCAACAGTCTCGAAATGCATACTTTCCCTAATGTGCACTGACAGAGAGATTGACCCACTTCATCACAATGGTGATGGATGCACCATTGATTGCCAGGTGGGAGACAGTGCCTTCTGGAGAAATTCCATCTATATAGTTGTTAAGAGTTAACATGAAGCTGATGGCACATAGTTATTTATCAATATCAACTATTATGATAGATTTTTATCTATGCTTTTTCCCATCTCTAAAAGGAAAGAAGCACAGCAGAGTCGGGCTGATGACTACTTGAGCTTCCGCACTTTGGAGCGAACTTTGGAGCAGTTGGACAGCTCCATACCTGGCTGATTCTTACTGTCAGCAATTCCGCAGGGACACCAAGAGATCAAGTTACACCAGGTCAGATACTTCCCGTCTCTATGGCAATCCGCAGGAATTAAAAAAAAAAAAAAAAACCCAGTGCTGGACAGTGGTGAAAAGTAAAGCAACCATCTAGAATAGCAAATGTCAATGGAGATTCTCAGTCATCCACGTCGTAGTTGTCCCAAAGGTTCTTTTTCAAGAGGCAACTGTACTTTCTGGTTTTGCTTTGAAGACGGTTGGCTTCTCATTCAAGAAATTTCAAAGAAACAAACAAAGGCCTTCAAAGAAAAACCAGAAAGTCCAGTTGCCTCTTGAAAAAGAACCTTTGGGACATCCAGAACAGCAGCTCCGGACTTCTTAGTGTCTCCCCCTCTCCCCCCCCCCGCCACTAGAAAAGGCAAAGAGTTTTTTACGCGGATAAACGGGTCCGCCTCCCGCGTCCTGGACGCCTCTTTTGAGCTTGTTTTATGTGGCGAAGCAGATTATGTGTGAAAAGGGCCCCATTCGTGAGGCCGGAGGAGAGGAGAAAAGAAGGGAGCTTGCTGAGGAAGCAGCTGCCCTTCCCCCGGCAGCGGGAGCGGGGAGAAGGAATCAATATGCAAGGAGAAGCTCTGCTCTGAATGAAGGGAGCCTGTATACTTCAAGCTGTTGGCACGCAGGCACCGAATGACTACGGTTGTTGGGAGAGGATGCGGGGAGGGGAGGAGGAAAGAGCGGATTAGTCGCTCCCTCCCCCGCCGCGTTAGTGGCAGGCGCCGCGCCCGTCCCAGCCGGAGCATCTCCTGAGAGAGGGAAGCGCGGGAGGGGGGAGAAAAAGGGGGGGAGACGGCGCTCCCTCTCCCGTTTCAAAGCCAGAGCGCTGGGTGGCAGAACTTGCAGCGACGCTGGTGGAAAAGTTTGTTATCGCCCGCAAAGCTGTGAAGAGCCATGACGCAGCTAAAGCAGGCGGTATTATTTTTGTCTACAGGTACCAGCTGTTAAGTGCCGAACAGCTGACAGAAGACGGCTCCGACTCCCCCACCCACCCCTTCTGTCTCTCCCTCGCACCCCCTCCCCCTTTGCAAGCAATACAAAACAAAGAACTCTTCCCCGGCCTCGGCGAGAGCACCTTCTCCTCTCAGCCCCCCGACTGCTTTTCCGCCGCCTGCAAACAGCCAGAAATTGCATTATTGTTTCACGTTGTTAGAGAAGCTTGACCTAGGCTTTGCTTCTAAACAATCTTGGCCTCCGTCTTTGTTTACAGGTCAACATTTTGCTTCTTTCATTCTTCATAATGGCCTCTCTTTTTTATTCAATAAGGTTTCTATTATTCTCTCTCTGTCTGTGTCTGGTTTTTTTTTTTTTGTTGCTTCTGGCAAGCTGATAATTAACCCTTCACACAACAAGGTTTATTGCACAAATCACCACCCAGCAAATGTGGAGCTACTGAGGGGAGCAACATGGCACAACAAACATTAGACGAAGCAGCTTGTTCCAGACACAACATCTGCAGAATGAGTCCATTTTTCTGTAACTCTAATCTCATAATTCATTGTTTGTGTGGTGTTGGTTACAGTAGCTGAAAGGGAGAGAACAGCAGGTCAATTTGGCAGCGATTCGCATTTGAATCTGAAATGAGGGTCTAGCTCACCTTATGACAGGCAACTAAAATGTGGCCAAATAAAGAAGAGAAATGTGCTTTTGGAAAGTATATCAACACATACTCTGAATAGGAAATGCATGATAAGAGGGACATTAAAAACACAGCTTTAAAATATTTGATTTGGCCCTGAATTCTCACAATCTGCTTACTTTTACTGAAATGTATTATTTTCACCAGTACATTTGATTAGAAGAAAGCTCTTCTCATTATGTTATATACAGTAAATTTAATTTTTTTGGGGGGGAGGGGACAAATGCTCTCCCGGTTGGATATTCTTTTTGAAAATGTATATGGACCAAAGTTGTGCCATTTCTATTGATAAAATTTAACTCTCAACCTTCCCAGTCAGGTAATTTGCAGATGGCATCTCCTACAACTCCCACAATCCCCCAGCCACTACCACCAGTGGGATTATGGGAATGGAAGTCCACTACATCTGGAGAACATCATATTGATTAAACTGACAAAGTTCCTGATGGATTTCTCCCAGGAGACTAAAGTGCCTATTAGTGAAGCAGAATTCTATTCCTTGGTTTGGCCTTTCAAGTCCTGTGCTAATTTCCATGTAAGTGCTTGATACTTCTCTCTTCCAAAAGTGTAGGAACAACCATAAAAAATATATCTAAATAAATACTAATTTTACCTGCAGAATTTAAAAAAATGAGTAGATATCATGACTTAAAAAATAATTTGACTTCTGGAAACACCGACTTCTCATTTTAACAGTTTAAATGAACTATCAGATACAGGAAAAATGTAGTACTTCAGTGCTACAATCACTTTCTGAATAATCAAAGAGTCCTTCTCTTCCACAAGCTGAGCAAGCATGGCAGGCTTACAATGCCAAAAAAACCCATGTTCAAAGAAGGGGTGTGTTTGTTTAAGTAGACATTCATTCTTCATCGAAGGAAAGCTCTAGAAACCCTTGTTCCAATTTGACCTTAGGAGAAGCTTTCCCTCCATGCCCTTGCTATATAGCTGGAACAGGACATCTGCTGTGGCCACTTGTTTCCAACTGCTTTAAGCATGACAGAACAGCCTGTGTTGTCCTCATCAGAAGTTCTACTTTATCAGGGTGCAGGGCAGCGAGTGCCACTACAACTATCCAAATCCATTTGCCTTTGAAACCAGACTGGAACAATAGCCTGCCTTATGCCTTCTTGGAGACTCTGTGTCCCTGTCCTTGCAGCAGCTGGTGCTTCTACCCGTACTAAGCTCTAGTGAACAAGGTCAGCTGAAAGCCTCCCTCCTCTTCAAGGGCTTCCCTATCCACTGGGGCCACTATCAGTTACATGAAACATTTGGTTTCCAATAGAGTGTTTGTGCTGGAAGGGATGGGTCCATTTGAGCAGCAGGCAGGAAACTCTTGCCCTGTGCTGGCTGACAACAGTTTTGTCGGCACAGAAAAGTGCAATGGAGACAGATCATGCACATGACAGGCTGCTGGCGGCTCCAGGGAATCCATAATTCATGATGTTTTTCTTTCCAATCCAGTTTTGGATTTCACAAGCTGTCCAGTTTCTTTCCATTCTTTGCTTCCTTTTGTCCCTCCTTTTAAGAGATTGAACTCAAACTCAGCACTAGAAAAGGAACAAAAATTATTCTAGGGAGGGTAGGTAGCTTTGTAAAATACAGGAAAAGATTCCAAAGCCTCTGAACCTGTTTCATGGACTGCATATTTATTTGTTTGTTTCTTGATCTGTGTCCAAAAGCTGCAAGAGAAGCAAAGCACTATGCACTGATGCCTTGAATTGAAGTTCATCAGGTCATCTGGTAAAAGCAGGGATAGGGAACCTTTTAGCAATTGGCTGATTAAAGAGGTTAATCAGGGCTTTTAGGGATTGTTCTTGCACAGATAAGAACAAAACTGTAATCTTCTCTTATTTATAACTGAAAAGTCATATCCTTGTGAGAAGGAAAGTTGCTGGAGCTCTTATACCACAAAGTTGTTTTGCAGTAATCTTCCCTCCCCTTTTCTGTAATTATTGGCAACTTTTAGTGTTTTAAAACTGGCTACTGAAAAGTTTAATGTTGAAAAATATCTTATTGCTGCTGAAAATTCTCAGTTGATTATGGGATTAAAAGCCCTATAAATGGACTCTCTGGATTCCAAAAGATTAAGATTTAATCTCTGGTATCTCTCCAAGTTGCGTTGAGAAAGATTTGTAAATGGAACCTTGGAGAGCTACTGCCTCAAAGTGTCAACATTGAATTAGATCAGGAACCCTAAACTGGGAGTTGCAAAAAATTCTAAGAGGCTGGAAGGATGTGAAATGTTTTTAAAAATACTTAGCACTTGTAAATCCAGAACAGAGTGTTTTTTGGGAAGAAGAAAGTAATAGGATGATGAGTAGGGAAGATGGGCTGCTGAGAGTGAATGAAGCTGGGCAAATGGGCAAATGGGAAGAATACATATTTGTTTTATTTTTGCTATTTTTGGGGTCAATTACATTTTCATTGAGATTTTAATACAGGAAAAATATTTATGCTTATTAAACAAAATAGGCATTTATTTTTGGTGTTACTTTTTAGTTATCAAGAGGCTGTGTTAAATAAGATTTGGAAGGGTTTTAAAAAACATTTGTGGGGTTAAATTAGATGGACCAATTCCCCTTCTCATGTTGCTTTTTAGTTTGGTAGTAAGAATGTCCTGTGTGCTCAGAGTAAGACAAGATTATCTCAAAAGTTCTTTTGCCTTCAAAGCACTTCCTGGATTAAATTCATAACCACATTGCTTTATGTGGTTAGTTCAGATTCTTGTTATGAGAGATAAAGGCAAAACCAAAAATCTTAAATATGATCCATTTCATACTTTTTCAGTGTTAAATTGGATTTTTTCCCCAAAGAATAAATAAATCTAACTACACTTCATTTTTACAACATTTGTCCATTTACTCCCAGCTGATGAAATTCTTTTCCTGATGAAATTCTTTCCCTATTACTTAGTTTATATAAAATTTGCTTTATTTTGATCCTCCAATCAGTATTATTTTTCTAATAAATGTTGAAACAATCATTAATTATATTGCGTGTGATTTCACTTACAATATTTAGCACAGGATAATTAACTTGCAAGCATTCACAGAGAATGCCTGGCGGGATAAATGTTAATACCTAAGTAAAGTAACATCTCCTTTCTACTGAAAAAAAACTTAAAAGTTATATGAAACTTTTTAATGGAAATGTATAACAACTGCTTTATATAGGCCCTAACAAAATATATGAGCTCTACAAACAGTAAACAATCATTAAGATAAATACCCTTTTTTCAGATATTGGGTTTTTACATTAGATTTTTATCCCACCTTTATTATTTATAAGTAACTCAAGATGGTGAACATACCTAATACACTTTCCTCCTATTTTCTTGGAACAACCACCTGTAAGGTGAGTTGATCTGAGGGAGTGACTCAAAGTCACTAAGCTGGCTTTTATGCCTTAAGCAGGATTATAACTCTCAGTCTCCTGCTCATAGAACAGATGCTAACCCTCACTTTTAATTCTTAGTCCAATCAAGTCTTTAAGGTAACCTCATCCTATGCTGGAAACTAGAGGAAAAGAAAGATTGTTTTAATATTATATTTGAATATTAATTGATGGCTTTTATATATTTTATTATTTATGGCATAATTAAAGTCTGAAGTGAGAACAAACTGCAAGTTTCTATCAAAGTGTCTAATGAGCAAGATCAAATGAGCTATTAGGAACAAGAAATATAAACTAAAAAATCCTTTGTCATAAATATATCAATGAGTCAAGTTGTATCCGTTCTAGTAATCTTAAAGATTAAAATGTAAACATGAAATATTTTGACTTCTTTTTAGGGTTAGCATCTGTTCTGAAGACTGGAAAATAGCCAGTTTCTAAAAGAAATTGTTCTGGAAGGGTTAACAATTATTCCATATTAAAAGATACAAAGTAATGAAGAGAAAATATTTCTCTTTTTCACCAATTTTCTAGTGAATGTTCAAAAACAGAGGAAATGAGCCAACAGACACTGCATATGTGTATTAGCAGAAAGCTTTTGAGGAAGTCTTCCAAGCAAATTCAGCATTCAGTGGACAAGAAGTTACTCTCATAATAACTAAAGAACAATAAGCAGAATAGGAATACATAAAATTTCAAATTGGGATTCCACAGGGAAATGTTGCAAGTTGTACTTTTTAATTTGATTATAATTGTAGAACGAGGAGAAAGCAATGGCAAAGTTTGCCGTTGATATTAAGCTATTGAAGATAATAGAATCATAAAAGAATTGCAGATTCTCCAAAACAATATGTTCAAATAAAATAAATGGATATTAAAATAGCAAATGCACTTTTGGCCTAAAAGAATTAATACATCTGATGATTTGAGCTAAAAAAGCACTTTTGTAAAGTGCTGTGTCACTTTGCTTTTAACTGATGGAGCAGTTGCAAGGCTTTACTTTGCTCATCAAAACTGGATTCTGCATATGTTCAGTAAATGAAGAAAAACCACTTCCTTTTAAGTGAAGTAGCTGATGGGTGGTGGGGGTAAAGGTTTGACTCTACCTCAAACCACAGACCTTTGCATAAGAACAGCAGCTTGCCCCATCAGGTGCTTGTGGTGCTTGCAGAAGAGAGATGTAGTTCAGTTGGCTTCTTGCAATCCACTATTTAGTCTCAATAAAGTGGTTATGAACTCCAAACATATAGTACTTAGTAGAATATATTAGATTGCTCCAAGCCCAATTGGCTTCTTTTCAAAGCTGCTTTTAGGATTTAGAGTACATTTTGTATAAAAAAATGTTTCAAATAAAAAGTGAAAACATGAGGTATCTTCAATTTCTCATTCTATTGTTAAATTTGCTCAGTGGTTTACTCATTTACACACTTAACTCTCAAAAGAATACCTTCTGTTGGGTTGGGTCCAGAGTCTCATGGAGCAGAACTTTACAATCTGGGAGCTCCGAAGTATGAAAAGGGGAAGGGAGACAATTTTCACCTGCTCTTATTCCCTTCTAAATCTCTTTGTAACTCTGAAAATCTGCTTAGGAGGATTGGGGAATCCTTTAGAATTGTTTCTTAGTGTGCATGTAATAAAGGAAATTGACATTAATCATTTCCTCTTTTCAAACACATTTTGATATAGCACAATAGACAGAGCTTATTTATTTACCTGTACTTAACTAGAATTAGTTATTTTCACCAATTATTACAAAACATTTTCATAGTTTTCTTGATTCTGTATTTTGTAACAAAGTATATGTAATGGCTGGATTCTTTATATTTTACTTTTAACCAGTAATTTTCATGACTGAAATCTTCAATCACTGTGTATTGATTTGGTATTTTAAATCATGGCTAACATTCAGATTTTCAGGCTTAAACTTCATAAAATAAATGGAAATAAGTATACAAGTTTTATACAAATAATTGTGATTTGGAAATAATTGGAGAAGTATTGTTTACAATGAGATTTTAATTGTTCTTGTACTTTCTTATATATAAGCACATAATCTTCTTGATACATGGAATACAAAGAAAAGGGCAGAAACCATTGTATGCTGCTTATTGTTTCAACTACATTTCTTATACTAAGAAAATGAAATATAAAATTATTTTAAAAGCCATAATCAGTAAAAACAATTTCATGCTGTTAATAAATATTATGATAACCTCAAAAAAATTAAAAAGTGTATATGTATATTTCTGAGTTCTTGCTTTAGCTATGTGTATAATTGTACTTCCACAATGCGCCAAAGGTAAGCAATGCCATATGCTTTCCTTAACGTCTCCTGTGGGGAACTCACTTTTATTACCAGTTATACTACTTTATCATACTGAGTTACCTGATGGTTTATTATTCTAATTCCAGTTAACTTTCTGCTCTATTTTTTTTAATTTACTCTTGCAAAAAATTTGTTCCTTTATCATAGGTACTAACATATATTCATTGGGTGGATTGCTTTAATAAACCAGTAAAGTTTTCATTAGTCATAATACTAACATGTATATTATTATATATAAAAGGTGATGTCATGGGACATTTTTTCATCACTGTGTGTTGATTTGGTATTTTTAATCATGGCTAAACTGGCAGTATTAACAGTGTGCTATACTACATAGCAATGTCCTCATGGATGCTAAAGAAACAGTGGTTTCTACTGGTTCTGTTTTGTGTTTTGTATTTTGTAGCTGGAATTGCATTATTCTCTTGTAGGCTCACACTGGTGAATGATCTCTGATGAAAATAGGATGGTGGCTATGCAACCATCCTGACTTTCCTTGAACTCTCAGCAACCATCAATACTCTCGACCATGGTATCCTTTTGGGCCAGTTGCTGAAAGGGTTTAGGAGTGAATCCTCCTCTTCCATAAATGTTTGCTGTTCAATGAAAATTCTACATATTACAAAAAGATTAATAAACTTGTTTTTAATATAAGGAAAATATTCTATTTAATATATTTTATTGTTGCATTTTAACCATATTTGTTATCATTATGCTTTGTTTATCCTTTCTTTAGCCTATTTAAAGGACACAAAATGGCATATTATACAAAAGTAGCATTCATTATTTAAAAGTATGCAATTATTCCTATTGACACTATAGAGTGGAACATTGTTTTCAAAAGATCAAATTTAATGAATAATAATGAATTGTAAATAAGTAGACTATTTGTAACATGCCATCCATTTGGATATACACAGTGCCCATATTGATGCAAATGACTATGATATAAATTCATTTGTGCAGGCATTTCTGCCATTTTTAGTGATTGTAAATATTTTACGAACTGTTTAATGAACAACAGCATAAAATAAATCTACATTTTTAAGTTATATGTTACACATATATCTATGTATGAAACAAATTTCCTGAATTGCACAAACATTTAAGCATAGAACTTTAAATATCTTCCATGTCTTTTATTTTCACTCTTCCTGTCTGTTTTTCTTCAGTTGGACTCACCGCTGTTCCTTTTTTCTATTAGTTGTAATTAGCCGGAGGTTAATTATTTCTCCAGCAACTGACAGTCTTGACTAAGAGGCAAGTGATCATATGCCTTAGCGCACAGAATTGCTCCCTCACCCATCATATTAAGACCAATGAATCTATTCTTTCTCCTCTGCCCAGGACTTAACATGTCTCTCTGTAGTTTCCACCAAGTAAATATGAAACATATGATAAGTGAGAATTGCCTGTAAGAAAGAAAACAGAAATGATCTTGACTTAAGCTGTTCATAGCAATGAGGAGGTGGTTCTGAGCGTAGAAATAAGTTGGTGCCCTATAATTTTTCACATTATTCAATTTTTCCTGCTGTATTTTACCAGCATTCAAAATTATGTCATGTATTTTTTTGAATACCAGAATTTTTAACAGACTAGATAGCATCCAAGATGAGATGCCCAAATTCTTTTTTTCTGAGGTTTGTTCTTTAAAGTGACTATATGAAATGGGACTTTTCTCTACAGAGAAGAGCATATCACTCTCCATGCTTCCTGGGGATCAAGTAAATAATACATCAAATTTGTTTTCCAACCCTTCTTTTTTTTCTCTTTAGATCTGCTGTGTAAGATGATCCCTTGGTCTCTGTTATTGCCATTTTCCTCACAACAAAAGTGTAGCCTAAATGCATTAGGTATGATATGCAATTTGGATTACTTCTTAAGGATTAAACCAGACTGACTATTCATATTTATCTTAAATGATCCCTGGAAATATGATTCAGAATTTTCATTTTTCATTTATAGGGAAAGCAACATAGTTTTATAATTATATAACTTGCTTATTAAAGATATTTATGGAAAGTTTATAGGTATAATTTCTTGATAATCTTAAAGTAAAACTAGAAGTCTGATCAGTTTTTCCATTTTTCCTCCAATATAAATGCAGGCTTGGAGAATGTTATTAGAGCTGGGCTGCAAAAGTTCAGAACAATAAATGACAGCAAACTCTCTTTGCTTCCCTCAGATTGTCATTGGATTTTTGTTGCTCACATTGATAATCCTAAATTTAGGATTAACTACCTGTTAAATCATGCTTCTTCCCCAACCCCATCTCAGGTTATTGAGAGCAATTGGTGAATGTTTTCCTGCCAGCTAGTAGCATTACTATCTATGTCAGGGCTGGATGTGTCACGCGCTGGTCATGCCCATGCCCGGTTTAGCGAAGGCGGGAAAAGTCACGATATGTCACGTGACAATGTGAGTTTGATACCCCTGATCTATGTGGTTGCTAAGATTCAACAATGACTTGATAATCAGTCAATCAAGTTTGCTAAGAAGACAGGAACAGATAATTAGGGAAGCCCACTAATCCATTTTCTTAATATGCTTTATACTTATAAATAAGAATAGTTCCATCAGTCAGCATTGTACTTCTGGCAAAATAGGGATCACCAGTGGACAACACATTTTTGGGAGTTCTGCAATTCAAAGATTAATAAATAGCACTTTAATTTAATAATGAGGACTAAATCTTGTTAAATATTCTTCAAATTAAATCACAGTTGTTTAGAGACAAGTAAATCACATACTTGATTTTTTATGTAGATATGGCAACATATTGCTTCCTTAGATTTCCAGTCTTGTCTATTACAGATACTTCATTTCACTGTAAGTCCCTTGATGTTGTAGTCTTCTCACACAAACATTTAATCAAAGCCCACTAAGCAAGCTGAGTCATCATTATGTTATTGGCATGTATATCTTAAAGGAGATTTCATGCTACAGATCTTCAGAATCAGAGCACTTTGTTTCTTTTAGCTTCAGGTTGCTTAGGCTTCCAGCAGAAGCAAGTTCTCTATGAGTTTTACTCCCTATCAAAGGCTTGCAGCCTCCATCATTTTCAGGATGATCCCCCATTATAGGTTTACAGGAATGCCGGCCTATATACTATATAGGCTGGCATTCTGATATGGGGTCTTAGTTGATAACAAACTGGCAGGATGTGGGGTGAGGAGTGGCTGTGGATAGCACAGTAAATTATGGAGCAAGCCATAGGGGAGGGAGGAGGCACTGAAGGAACTCTCAAATGGATTCCTTCAGATAAAAGACCCCAACTACCTTTCTTTCCTATAATGGCCCCTGAGGCTAATGTCTTAAAGAGGAAACAAAAGAATTGTTTTACATCACATAAGCAGGCCAGAGACACAGTGGGTGGAAGAGGCACTGGAATAAGGCAGGCATGCCAGAACTGTTGGGTGGAAAGGAGAGGCTAGGGGGGAGGGTGTAGCTGTGAATAATTTCTGTTTTGCTGTGTGGCTTCTGGTATCAAACCTTTAACACCTTCTTTGCCATTTGGGAAAATGCAGATAGTGTGCCTGTTTCAGGCAAGGAATAGCAGTGGCAGATTCAAATCTGGTCTTTCCATTTTATCTATCCATACAAAACCAGTTTTTTCTATTATTCCAATATTATGCAGATGCAAATGTAAGAAACATTGAATACTTCAATATTCATAGATTTGTTAATGGTAATTTCCGTGAAGAACTCTGTAGAAAGGAGGTACATACTTCACAGCAACAATATGGTATTTAATTGACTACTTCATATGGTTTCATATGCAACTTCAGCTCCTGCTCTAGGTTTGAGAAGAGAATAAACAAGTATGAAGAAAGTGCAAAAGAGCTAAATAAGACTCTAGCAATCCATTCTATACCTACAAACAAAGGGAACATCTCTGCCTCCTTTAAATTATCTCCTTCCATGTTCCTAAATTGACGGCTTTAAAAAATGGACCATATATTTACCTCCTTGGGCATTACTTTCCATCTGTTTTTGATTAATGCAAGATTGAAATGTCAGTGACAGCTGTTCACACTGAATTGCATTTTTAAGGGAGGAAGTTCTATTCCTTTAGAAAGCATAATGTGAATGACTGTATTGTATCAGCTCTAATACCCACCCTGTACACTATTTCATTCATTGCTGATGAATTCTGAGCCTGAGTGGGCTTCTGTGATTTTTTTCCTAAAGGCAAATCCTCAAAGGTACTGTTTTTCTCCTTTAGCAAGACAAAAAAAAGCAGAGAGAAAATTCTCTTCTATGTAATTTTTTAAAAAGTGTAAGGTCTTTCCCACGTTCTAATATTGACTACAAACTTTTCATTTTTCCAAGGGCTCAGTACAGAGTTGCATAAATTAGACCCAGAGCTGTTTAGGGCCTCCAAAAGCCTAAGATGTGGCTCCAAGCATTCCAAATTGATTAAATAGAGTATGGTAAAAAATATTAAAAACATGGATGACGAGTTACCATGTTACTCTTTAAATTAGATTTAAGTATAAATGAAATTAAGGTTAGTTCAGCCAATGGAGATGCTATTGTTGAATGGTTTATCTATTCAATCATAATAAATACTTTTCAAATTTCCAAAACAATTATGTTAGCAATCTTACATGCTCAATATAACTAAAGTTTCTATGTTCTACATTTTGGAACATAGCTGACACTCATATTAAGAAATTTTCCTGTAAATCTACTTAAATATTTATATTTAAATATTGTACCAAAATTGGACTCATCAAGCAGGAATCTTAATGAGTCTAGGAGGAACCCCAGATTGTAAACCAGGTCTCTCTGGAGCAGTGAAACCCCATCAAGCACTAAAGATGGCATAGTCTTCGAACTAGTAGGCACCCAAATCCAGAGTCACTCAGTCTTGCCTGGGTTCAGCTGAAGTCTGTAGTTACCCATCCGGATTCTTACAACCTCCAGGTACATTCACAATATTGCTCAATTTGCCATGGATATATCATTGGGTATCATCAGTGCACTGAGGGTATCTCATTCCATGGTGACAAATGAGCTCATACAGATGTTAAAGAAAAGAGAAAAAAAAACCAAATCCTGTGGCACCCCACGTAGTAGAGGCCAAGGTTAGACCTCTCCTCCCCAATCATCACTGACTGAAATCAACTCTGAAGGAGGTAGCGTACCAGCACAACACTGTGCCACCCACCCTCAGTCTCTGAGCTAATCCAATAGATACCATGGTTGATGATATAAAAAGTCACCAACAGGTCAAAAAGGGCAAAGATGGATACACAATTCATATTCCGTCCATGGTTCATCCAAAAGTGTGACCAATCTACACTACAAACATAATGTTGTATTTATTTTAAGAAATGGGCTCCATCAGAATTTTGATTTCACATATTTGTGTCCATAATGATTATAGCTGTACAGTAAGCTCCAACAGGTACTTTAAAGCAGACAGTAGTATAAACATACCACTTATCTGTAACTTCTTAAAGAAACAGTGTCTTTTTCTGCAGTCAAAATCTGAAATACTATTCAACCCTATTATACATAGATAAGTGCTCACAAAGAATCAATCTTGATTTCCATCCATGACTAAACCATTAGAGATCCAACACTGTGGCTAGAACTCTCAGATGATCCTGTGTCATTTGAAAATAACAAGATGACATAGATTGAGCTTACATATTCAGCAGCCAAATGATGATTAGGTAATGGTACAGATGGTTATGAGTATAGTTTATATACAAACTATATGATTTTGTGGGGTGGGTATTTTCCTATCCAGCTTTTATTAAAGGTCAGCTTTACAATAGATGCAGTTGATAGCTCTATATTAAATTCATTTTCAATGTCACTTTAAAAGCAGCCATAAATGCTGCTGTGATCTGTTAATGTACTTCTGCTATTATTTTATTTATTTTATTTATTATTTTATTTTATTTATTGTCCATCTTGCTGTGGGGCTATTCTGTAAAGCATAAAAAAATATCCAGAATCTCAGCTATTTAAGATGCTTAATACATTGTAAGATTAAGCATCTTAAATGGCTGAGATTCTGGATATGACAAATTCCTGAATTTCAAAGGAGAATTATATATTAGAAAGACTGTTGAAGTTTTGCCCAGAATTTTCTAATAATACCCAGACAGACACTTTTCTTTAAAACCAGAGTTCTGAGATCTAGAATGCATGAATCCAGTCAACACAAATTTTAATAGGATTTCCCCAGTTCTGTGCCACCATCCGCCATTTGTCTGGATTTTTGCCTCTTAGATGTGATGATTATACTTAACACTGGCTGATCATTCTGATGCTGTTGGCACTGGTAACGAGTATGACTGTATGCTGCCAATTGGCATGCTGTCTGGCATGGGAGCTAAGTGGGGGGAAAAAAAGGGAAGCCACAATAATGGGTCCGTAAAAGACCTAAGGAAATAGAAAATAGGATGGGCCATTCTCCCACCTTTCCCCACTTAAAACCTGAAATATGAAACCAGTGACATAATTTGAACTACTGTGCAGCTTACAACACCTCCCCCACCCCCGACTGTATTCTGCTTCTTTGGGTTTTGGTTTATCCTAACTTAACCCTCACTGCACCTCAGTTCTCCTCCCCGCCCCAATGACTACCTTCCTGCCCTCTTTAACTATTACTTTCAGGAAGCTGCCTTCATTCCGGTTACAGGAATTGTTTGCAACTGTGGGAATTCACCCCACTGAAGTATGAACTTTCTTTCTTCCCTTTGCAACTATTTAAATGCTAATGTTGAAGTTCAGTATATTTTCTAAAATAGAAAGGGAAAAAGAGAACTTCATCTACAATCCTTTGCACACTTGCTTCCAAACAGAATCAGGCTGCAGAATAGGTTATTAAATTCCTAATGTTTCTTAACAGTTAGGAATAATATGGATGGTCAGGAAAGTCATATATTGCTATCCAACAACATTGAGAAGAGGTAAGCTCCTCCAATTTTAGCTGGTGAAATGAATGTACAGTATATAATGCTATAACAGTGGGGGTTTTTTCTGTTGAAGGAAGCATGAAAGGATGCTGACATTTTATATTTCTTGGATTTGAATTTTAATATTTCCCTGATATTTCCTTCCCCATCACTATTGTCATAATGGAATTGAGATAAGGTTCTGCAGCTCTGAGTACAAAGAAAGCTGTTCTGTTTTTGCCATTGGATGCAGCCCAAAAAGGTAGTTTTTTCCTAGCTGTTTAGTTTCCACACTGATTCTCACAGTGTGGTGCCCAACATCACAATAAAGGAAACACTGAAAACCTGTTTTGGATTTACAGGGATGGGATGGCTGAGAAAGGAATGGAATGGTGACTGTGCAATTGGCTTGCCTATTTTACATCTACTGGATGATAATAAGAAAAAGGATGTTGTGCCTCAGGCTTCTGAAACTGAGAAAGTACTGTGTGCAAAAGTGATCTTTATTTTCAAAGTAAGTGTGTTAGCGTGTGAAAGTTATTTTAAACACATTTCATAGATTTAAAATTGAAAACTTTGGTATAATATGTTAATACACATACAAATCAAATCCATAAACAGTTGAAGAATAAGAGCCCATTTCCCATATTTGAAAGCTGTATTTAATGACCAAATCAAGGATATGGATGCTATTTGAATAAATATAACCTGAACAGAGATACTTGCATTTCTAGGCCTGTGCAAATGATAGCCAATGTTTATCGCAGTCCAGCAGAATATTTGATCATCTTTTTCTATATTTGGTAGCCTCTGTCTATCACATGAAACATGCCAACAAGACTGGAAGATTTCAAATGACGCAAGCTGTCTATTTCAGTGGCAGATCCTCTGGGAGAATTTGCAACTTGAGAAACAGTGACTTTTCCCATTATGTTGTTCTTTTCAGGAAAGAAAAAAAATGCCTGCTTGTACTCAACTATTAAGAGAACACAAGGTGGTGCACTCAGGTGCTTTGAGGCTGAAGAAGGCTCCATTGCTAGGAATTCTCAGTGTTGCCTCTTTTTCCTCAACCGCCATATAATTACAACATGGCCATAATACTTTTCCATCTGCTTTCTGAAAACATCATCTAGGATTTTTGTTGCTGTTGTTCCAAGGCTTTAGCTGAACACCCTACCTTACATGAGCATTTGATATCAAGGCCCCAGTGCAGAGCTTTGGTTTTTTGTGTTCCTGGCACTTTGCCTTTGTTCCTTCCCTTGATTCTCTATGCCTGTGATCACCTCATTATTATGTCATCTCTTTCCTTTCTTGACTCGGCAGGAATTGGCAATAACTTTAGTCTCCATCTGGTGCTACAGAAGGTGTCGATGTCAAATGCTATCCTCCCCCAGGTAGTTTTTGCCTCTCTTGCTGACATCTTCTATCTTTCATACCTTCTAAAATATGCCCGCCTTCCTTCCTTCCTTCCTTCCTTCCTTCCTTCCTTCCTTCCTTCCTTCCTTCCTTCCTTCCTTCCTTCCTTCCTTCCTTCCTTCCATTTCTTCATGGGTTAAAATAAATGAGAATAATGTAGAACTCTGTGTCATTTGCCTTTTATGAGCACGCCAAAGCCTATTACCCTTTGGCCTCTTCTTCTTTTATTAACTCAAGTGCAGCTGGCAGCAATACGCCTAGAAAATCTCTGCTTGCTAAAAACGCCTTTTGTCCACAAGTTAATTTTCTCAGTTCAGCCCATTTGTTATACAGAAGCCTGTAGTTTTTCTTTCTTGCCATTTTTGTCCACAACCTTGGATCTTCTCTGACAGAATTTACCACATTGAGAGGAAGGAAACATAATTGGATGAATAAGGACATGCATCTTAAAACAACTTCTGCTTGAGAAGACCAGAGTGTTTGGGATAGTAGACGGAGGTTTCCTGTTTCAGCAAGAGGAAAGGAGTGTCTGCCATTTGTCACAGATGGGGAAGCATCCGATTTCCTTCATGAATTCTGCTCACAACAACTCCCGCTCCGGAAGATGTGAGTGCAAACAATCTTGCACGTGTAGCTTGGGACCCTTATCTCACAAAGCAGAGAGCTTTGCAACCTTGGAATCCTAAAAATGTTGAAGACCAGAACAGACACCTCAGATTTGTCATCCCCCATGAAACTATTTAAATTGCAAAGCAGAGCAATTACATGAATTGACCCTTTCCTGTCTCCACATTTTTTTTATTGCCCTGGAGGTTGACATTCTCCTCTTGTTTGGAATAAACAAGGTCACACTCTGGAGAATTTCCCAGCTTCTCAGGCAGTCCTTCTGGCCATTTAACCCATTGTGTTTGCTCTAATTGCACAAATACCCTTCCTTTGCCCTTAGACATGAATTCCAAGAGCAAGGAAGTGTGTTGCACTGCCTGCTCTATTGCATCGTGATCGATTAGAGCTGAAAGTGGCAGAAAAAAAAGCCCTCATTTTGCTTTTTTTGCTTTTTACTGACATTAAAGCTATCAAGTGGTTTCTTGCTTAGCCCATATGGCTTGTATAGTTTGGCTTTGCATATTGTGTAAACAGCACATTTTGTAAACCTAGCCAACACTAATCCTAACAAGTCATGATTAAACAAACCCTGTCAATATGTAATACAGAAAAAGAATGCACCAATAGACAATCTTGTGGTTTCCCTTGGTTCAGCCAGTTTCCTGGTGGGACTCTTTCCTTCAGTCTGGTCCCTGACCTCTTCACTAACCCTACAGTCCTCTTTTGGCAGCAGAGGAAAACAGAATTGGCTTCTGCATAATTTTTTTTTAATGGATTGGCTGACTGGTTACCTGGAGTGTGTGAAGTACTGACATTGAGTAGCCAATTCCTGATTTGAGCCATGTAATTGAAAGGATTTGGCTTTTGTACTTCTGTAGCCTGCCTGCAAGGAATTTTCTTTCCCGTGGTCCCTGTTCCCAGAGTAGCTCCTTATTTGCTTTTCACATGTTATGTCCTTAGGGCAGTTTAAAGCTTCCCCCCTGATTCCTGTACAAAACCTCTTTCTCAAGTGCCAGCTCTTCAACATCACTTATCCAGCAGTTGTATCTCAAGTACACAAATCCTGACAACCACTAGCCAGGAGATATAATACATAATATATAATTCCATGTGCTTCCAGAATAAACAACCCCACTTGTCTCAAACAATCAGACTGTGAGTTTTTTCTTATGTCATGCTTATTCTGTATGACACACATTGCATGCTATGGCTGTGTAACATTCACTGGAAAATAGTGCAGGTTGGAAGCTGCATTACTGTCTTTTTCCTGCTGTTTTATTCTACACCTGATCTCTAGATTTCCCTTTTCTTTCATTCTTTTTCCTTGTTTTATTGCTTTAAACAGATCAGAGAGAAGACTTGAATATGAAAATTGTCCAGAATTTCTTCTTTGCAGAAAGGAGGACTATGCTTCCAATACAATAGTGATTTCCTTTCTATTTTGTCTTCATAGTATTTTCCCACCACTGCAGGGTCTGCTTTTTTTCAGATTGAGAGTTGATCCATTGGTTGTGACAGGAACCGACTGACCAGTTTGTCACCGAAGCCTGACACGGTGGGCTGAGAGACAGTGTGACTGGCCCAAAGCCACTTAGCCAGCTTTCATGCCTAAGGTGAAACCAGAACTCAGACCTCTGGTTTCTAGATGTGCCTTAACCCCTTAGACAAAAGTGGCTCTCTTCCAATTCCACGCTGCTTCTGAGAAGCAAATCTACTCTTTACCCTCCTGGATGTATTTTAGGTGACTCATTCAATACTTGCTGGATGCCTTTATTGTTTGAAATGTCAGAATGATGGAAAACTATCTGCTTGAGCTCTGATCCCTGGAAACTGCTTTTTGCCTCACTACTGGGGAAGTTTGAGGAGCATTTGGATTTTATTTTGCTATCTCTCTTTCTGCCTTCCACAGAGTGGGTGGATGCAGACTGAGAGGATCTTATTGGAAGAAAGGAAGAGGGTCGAGTTCAATGGAATCTGTTCTCTCTAGTTGACTGTGTCCTGTGCTGTCTCTGTGTGGCTTTATCTGAATAGTAACTTAGCTGGCAGGAAAAGACAAGCAGCATAACAGATAGGAAGTGGTTACTCTGCAAGATCTGAGGTCTAGTGCCAATGCAAAGAAGAACAGAACAAAATGAAAGTTACACCTGCCCCATAGAGACTGCTGAGAACTTGAGAAGGGGAATAGTTTTATCTTGTAATGACTCAAACAACTGCTCTCCTTTCCCCCTCTTTTTTAAAAAAAACCCTCCAGCATCCTCTTCTCTTCGTATATTATAACATTATACTATGATTATATAAAATTGTGCCTTATGAAGGATTACAAGGTGTTCTTCTCCTAAAAAGCTACATACTCAACATTCTATAAAACTCATGGCTAATATATTTCCTGCATACATTTTGCTTAGTATTTTGATAGGCAGTGTATCAGAGATAAGAGACATATATAAATACATATAAATATGTGTGGAGGCATCTTTCTCTCAAACCCAGACTCTGGGGTGGCCACTGTCTATCATGATCCAATTATTCCTTTCCTCTTTTCTTGAATGCCAGGCTTTTGATGAATAAAAATTATATCTCTCTGCACTGCTGCTAAATTTAAACCTCCTAATCCATCTCCTCCCAATTCAAACACCATAAACAATATGCACAATTTTACCAATGGGAAAACCACTTTTACGGGCAAGCTTCATCTGCTGGTTTTTTGTTTTTTTTTAGCTAGTAGCCTTGTGCTAACTCTGAGATGTAATACTGTCTTAGAAGTTTTCTTTAGATATCCTCTGCTTCTATATATATATGAAATCTAAATAGCTGCAATTTATATCTATTACTTCTTGTTCTAGTTTCTGTGCTATGGAAAATAGTTTTTAACATCTTCTAATTATAGATATACAACTACAGCTATCATATCTCTTCTGGACTTTTATATTCAGAGTGACCATTACAAGTTCATTCAGCATTCCTGAATGAATATGTCTTTAGGTCTCTATATCATTTTGGCTTTTTTTGGAATCTTCTCTGACTCATCAAGATCCTCCTGGAAATGTGGTGCCTAGACACATACATAGTTCTTCAGGTATTTTTTCACAGTGCTGAATGAGGAGGAGAGATTACATTACATGTGTCTTTGATACCATGGTCTTCTAATGTAACCAGGCCTGTATTTTCCCTGCTAGCAGCTGTCTGAAATTGCTGACTCATATTCAGCTTGTTGTCAATTACCACATCTAAGTCCTTTTTAGCTGTCATGTTTCCAAACAATGGAGTTATTTTATATGCATGTGCAACATTTTCTCCCCTAAAATACCTTGCATTTGTCTCTGTTGAAGGACTTTATCCTAGTCTTCCAACTTGTTCAAATTTGATTACAAACTCATTCTGTCATCCTGAATATTGGCCAGATCCAGTTTTTTTTAAAAAAATCATTTTAATTTGGTTTAATTTCTCCAAATATATGTTTCTATATATATTATAGTACTGATTCAGTACTATAGCCACAGGAAATCTACTTTCACTCATTACTGTACCTTTATGGTTAAAAAAGGTTGAGTTTGCACAATCAAATTATAACCGAATTCTAGCCATTCAATAAATATTTGTCTACAGACTTATGCATTATTGCTTGAGAATTAATTCCAGCAAAATCTTTAAGAGGAAAAAGCATTTAGCAATGCTAATAATAGATCTACTATTATGTTGTACTGGATACTTGATTTAGGACAAATCAAACTGTTCTAACATACTTGTTTTGCCTCAATTTTCCTCCCAATGATTTAGTTATCCCTGATTTGGAGAATTCTAGATACCTTCGATGTGCCAGTTTTGATGCTTGCAAAAAGCTGTAACAAAATTGTGATGGTGGGGAAAAATAGTAATGATCCAAACCTATATTCCTCCTGGTGGAACTTGCAGAGGATAATATAAGGTAATGTGGTAGATTCCCCTGCTAATATAAGACATTTTTATTCATATTCTTCTTCTGCAAGTTACTTTGCACTTTGTGCAGGGAACACAGCTGTTATGAGTGTTTGTGTGTCAGCTGTCAAGTCTGCAGTTATTTGTGTCTTAGTTGTAACCAAAGTAGAGCCAGAATAAAACTAATGCTTATCATGCAATAACAAGCCTTTAACATGTTCATACCATAAATTCTGGAAAACATTTGATATTTGGTGGAAAAGAGGAGAAAGGTTTCTGGAAAATTACTTAACAAAGTAAGGACAGGATTGTTATGAAAACTGGACAGGAATACCTGATGTGTATCTGATACATTTTGCTACCTGGAATATAATAAAGTAACAATGATAGAGTTGGAAGGGACCTTGGAGGTCTTCTAGTCCATCTGTTGCTTCTTGTCCTGCCTTCTGGTGGTTTAGAGAATAGGTTGACCCTTGTTCTTTGTGGCAGCCCATTACCATATTGAAAAACTGCTATTGTGACACCTCTGCTTCTTCTTTTCATTAAACTAGACATATCCAATTCCTACAAGTGTTCTTCATATATTTTAGCCTCCAGTTCCCAATCATCTTTGTTGCTCTTCTCTGTGCTCTTTATAGAGTATCAACATCTAAAATTTGTCATCAAGTAAAATTTAGATGAAAAGTTTTACTTGAGACGATTGGACTTGGAAATGAGCAACAGAATATGATAAACATAAATAGTACATTATGGATTGTTCCAATATTTCATCCTTCTAATAGGTGTAGTTTACATTTTTCAAATTCAATATCACAAAAATAAATATTGAAAGATGCAAATAGACACACATCAGGAATCCTGTCACCTATCGTTTACTATAGCTGAGGGAGATGAAATGAGGGAACAGATGCCTAGAACAGGGGTTGCCTATTTTGGCAACTTTAAGACATCCAGACTTCAATTCCCAGAATTCCTCAGCCAAGAATTCCATAATTGAAGTCCACATGTCTTAACATTACCAAGATTGGAAACCTCTGCTCTAGAGTCTCCCTGATGCTCAACCAAAGATGAACTTGACCAAACATAGGTTAGAGCCGCTATTAAGGCCTACCTTATGGTGGTAAGTGTGAAGAAGTGGCAGTACTTCTCTACCTATATTATGTCTACAGATTGCTGTCCCAAGATTTTATTTTGATTGATGTATAGATAAAGGGGCTCAGGGAACCTTTGGAGGGCTGAGTGGAGTATCTCACAGTCACTCATACTCTTAGTCACCTGTAGTTTGGACTAGTGTAACACTTTTTACATGGGACTGGTCTTAAAGAGTATCTGGAACCTTCAATTCATGCAAAATGTAATAGTGTGGGCAATTACATTTGTTCCTTGAAGAGCACATATTACATCTCTGCTCTAGCAGTGGCATTCTTCCAAGTCCAATTCAAGGTGCTGGTTTTGATCTTTAAAGCCCTCCATGGAATGGGACAAGCATGCTAAGGGATGACCTTTCCCTGATTACATTAACCTGTCCCATTAGATCTGGCAGAGAAGGCATGTTGAGGTACAGTAATAATGTACAGTAATGTAATTGATAATAAACCTCTTCACGAAAACTGCTACAGAACAATCTGAAACATGACACTGAGCAACTAACAATAGTTAAAACAAGATAAAAACTATACAATAAAATTATGAATAATGAGATAAAACAGCTAACAACAATTAGCATAAGCATAATACAAGCTCAACCAGATATCCGGGACCTCCATGCAAGGCCTTATCAAACGCCAGTAAGGCCAGGGCCAGTGACATCTCCAGGGGAAGGATGTTTTAGGCACTGTGGTTAAAAGTCTTTTATCCCAAGTCCTGCCAGATGATATTCTGTGATAGATTGGATCCCAACCATCTCTTTCCAACTGGATCTAACAGCCAGGTAGATTCAACCTGGGAGAAAGAGGCCCACACTAATATGGTACCATTCTGTAATTACGTATATAAACATGAAGAATATTTTACAAAAGTTTTAGAAAGACAATAAAATTGAATCCTACAAATAGATTAATTAAATATAAAAAGCAGCCGTCCACCCATTGATTTGCAGGCCTGACTAGAGCACAGCCAGAAGAGTTTCTAACAAAATGTGTGCACTCCTGGAAAAAGTTTCAGCTACATTAATGATTCAAAAATGGTATTTTGAATGAGCTCCCCCAAGTTTCAAAGTACCTCTTTGGAAAAATTTGTATAGCCCTATCATTTAACACCCATTTAATATCAGTACTAGGTCAAGGGCTATTGAATACCAAGGACTTTGTCTATAGAATAATAGTCTCTTCCTGCAATTCCAATACTAACATATGCCTTTCCCTACATGAGCCTTAAAAATAATTAGGTGCTCACCTGCTTCTCTTGCTTGCACTGCTGCCAGTCTCTTTCTCCCTGCACAATTACTATGCAAGTGTGTTTATGCCTTTGTTTCTTCTAATCTCAAATACCTACTCTTCCTCTAGGAATGGAGCTTACAAATATATTGCTCAGCTGTTAACAATTTATCTGCTGCCAGTTGTTTACAAATGTAATTCATTTTTCTAGAACAAAAGGTTGAAGATATCCACATTGAGCCCAGATACTTTTAATTTGGTATTTTACTTCATTGATTATTAAGGTTTCACATCATTTCAGATCTGAAAAGGGAGACAAATTCTTTGGAGTCTGGGATGCCACTGTAGTTTTTCCTACCCCTTCTTAAACCAGCAGCATTTTCCCTGGGCTTCTACTACTGTCCTTTGCGGCTGCTATGTGATATGATTGGTATAAGGAACTGCTGACAGGTATTATGTTAGTGCCCCTAAGGGTTCTAAAGTAAGTTTTTGCCGTCTAATCTGAAGTAGTATATATTAACCAATAAACAACATCAAGTAGAAAATATTTGGCTTTTATGATGTATTAAATGTGGAAAAACTTTCCCATAAAATCCTGATTTTGGAGTGCACCATGCCTTTTTTATATTTCAACTTTCTTTTCTTTTAAGAATGAAGTGAGTCAATTGTGATATTGCTGTGTCCTATCAAGATTGCATTCAAAACATTGTAGAATAAATTTTCTGCAACTTGTCACAAACCATATTTGCCTGACAAGAACACACCAGCAGGAGCTGTGGATAAACAAAATACGAGTAATAATCATATTAAGTTTAAAATGAAAATTTGGAGTAATGGTCAAGGCATCAGACTAGAATTGTGGAGAAGGTGAGTTTTAGTCCTGCCTTAAGCACAAAGTCAGCTGGATAACCTTGGACCAGTCAATCACTTTCAGCCCTAAGGAGCAGGAAATGACAAACCACTTCTGAAAATGTTACCAAGGAAACGGCAATGACTTGTCCAAGCAGTCACCAGGAATCAAACTGACATAAAGATGCTTAGGTGTCCATGTGCGTGCGCGCGCGCGCACACACACACACACACACACACACACACACACACACACCACCACCACCACCACCACCAAGTTTTAACAGCATTATTGCTTAATTGTTGACTTCATTAGGCCTGTCCAAATAACACCTCATATTAAAAATGTTTGTGAGTGGAATTTATGCTATTGTATTCTCCATACCAAAGAAGCAGCACAAATTCTGAATTAATAAGTCCCAGATTGCTGCCAATTTTCCTTGGTGGACTTGCTATGAAATCTACATGCTTAGCAAAATATTTTCCTTGGATTAAAGATACTAAGATTTAAAAATATCTACTATATATTATAGAGGACAAGTATGTCTACCTTGAGGAGTAGTTTGACCTTCTGTCCTGTCACTAATAGGGTCTCAAAATTGAGGGGTCCTTGGTGGCCTCTGAGCTTGGTTGTTTTCTTGCAGATGTTTCATTACCCAAAACAGGTAATATCATTAGTGATGATGAGTTACAAATATTTTCCTTTATTGATATTCAACATTCTTCAGATTTTCTGCCCATTGGAAAGGATTATGGGGCACATTCATTACAGTTGATTGAGTTTCCATTTAGATGAGGTGAAAGCCAAGCTAAGCCATTAGATCTAAATGTTGTCCTGTGTACAGAATAAAAGTATTTTCTAAATGTATAATCAGTTTCCCTTGCAGTCGTTTCCCTGAACATGCACTGAACAAGAGCTATTCCATGTTTCTTGTCTACTACACTTAACTAGCACTCTTCTCAGTGGTGAAAGGTTTCCTGATAGGAAACCTGATAGGTTTTTCAGAACTTAATTGAAAAGCATAATTTTAATTAAAATGAATGAAATAAAGGAAAATTTGAATGCATTAAAAGTGTATTAGTGGATCAAGAAAATACTTCACCTACAGGCTAGTGGGGCAGAGGAATAAGAAATATTTCTGGTTCTGCTCTCATTTGGCAACATCAGCTTGGTGGGAAAAGTGTTAATGTATTACTTTTCTATTGCATGCTTGTTTATACAGAAGATACCAACTTAAAAATGGAGAGAGGAGGGTATAGAACTTCAAGAAGACCAATCTACAGCTACTAGTCAAAGTGCCTTCTAATGCAAAGGATTGGTGTAATACTGGATTCTATTGCAAAATTGTCATTTAGAATTAATGACCACAGCATCTTTTTCTAGCACCTTTTAGTTTTGAAGTAAATGCTGTCTCAGGAATGGTATTTTATCACTGCTTTAAGCTTCAATGAATGAAGCTTAAAGCTTCTGAAAATTTTCATAGCCTGTTGTTGTTCTACTTTATATAGTTATATGGTTCTTTCACTCCCACCTGATTCATATGGTAGCAAAAATTCTCAAATTGATTACCATTTTATTAATGTTCATCAATAACCTTTCTAAACATTTATATAAAGATATTAAAGGAAATGGAGACAACATGGAATCTTGATGCACTGTATAAATCAAAAGACATAGTGAAAAAATATTGCATCAACAATCTTTCAAAAATCATTCTTAGAAAATATTAGGCTTATGTTGTCAAAGTACAGGTATTCTTGGGCTAGCATTCCCAAAACTCATGATATAGGTTAATGGCAATGATGCTGAAAATCTTGGAGAAACCCAGTGAAATCAAATCCTTTAATAGCTTAAACATCAAGAAACTAGATGCCTATGAGCTGAAATTTTTCTAACCCTCCATTCCTCCAAAAGTTTTTGAACTCCCAATTTAGCATTCTGTCTTGGAATTCTGGAGTTAAAATTCTAACATGTTTAGAACATATCACATTGGGAAAACCAGCAACATAAGGTTTTCAGAATATTCTAGAATTGATATGACATCACATACTCTAACATGATATACATTTCTTCAAAAGAGTAAATTACCTCAATCTCCTTTAGAGTAAAAGGATAACATACAGTTAAGCTGCTCTCTGTTCTTTTAATCTTTGTTCCATCCTGCATTTTGTAAATCTTGTTTCAGATTCCTGATTTTTCAGTGCATCTCAATGCAGCTTGTTGCAAAATGGGAGCATGTTCATGTGCTTTTCAAGTTGTCTAAAATGGAAATGATAGATAAATCTTGAGCCCAGGTAAAATTGAAGTTAGTAGGAAAACAAAACAATATGAATAGACCCTCATGGGAACTGTTTGTGGGGAATAAAAATAATATTGGAATGAATTTTACGTTAATTAATAAAAGGTTATGCTTAATATGCCCACATAGTATATCTTACAACAAAGTCAGGCAAACTATACCCTGATAAAGAGCAGCTTTGACTTTTATTGCTCTTCAGAAGTATCCTATGTTGGCTTCCACAGTGTAGCAACCACTGACGACCTTCTGCCTATTACTGATAGTGGATTTGAAGCATCCATTATCTTGGTGCCTAGCTTCTGTGACAAATTTGTCAGTGATCTGTCTCCTTTAAGACAAGAGAGAGGTTGTGGCTTTACTTCCACCAGCTTCACTCCTTTCTGTGCCTCTGAATATAACACAATATCCAAACACAGCTGTCAGTCAGGCTCCTTGGGGAGCAGTCTGTATGTTTACATGAATGATCATATGGTAACCTTGTCCAGCTCATGGGCAAGTCACACAATTACCTCATCTGCAGTCAAATTATCTCATCCATGTGAAATACAGCAAGTACAAGACAGGATGTGAAGCACACAACTCTCCCTGGTATGGCTTCCTCATTAAGAGATATAAGTCCTACCCACCACAAGAGACAGAATTCCTACCCACTCAGGAAATAAACCTGAGATCTGTTCATCTTATAATTATCTCTACTCATGGGGCTAATCATAAGTCAATGGGATTTATTTCATGACAGGCTAGGAAGTATGTCCTATGTCCCTATGAAGATCTGATCTCTGTGGAGTTACATTTACTCTTTACAAGTCACATGGCAAAGCCCAGTAGAGACATCGTTTACTCCTCTTTAAACAAATACAAGGAAAAAAATAAAATAAAATACAACCAGGCTATGTGTGATATTGGCAGAAGTTACAATGCAGCTCTTTCAGTCCCCCCCTCCCCCGAATTTGAAATAGTATGTGCTGAATTTCCATGTTTCCTTCATGTTCCCTTCTTTAAAAATATTGCATGTGAGGTGAGGGAATATAAAGCAATTATCTCCGCCATAGGCTGTTGGGTTTAGCAGCCTCCATCAAGTTATTCACAATGTAAAGGACAAGCTGACCTACAGAGGTCTCTTCCTTCCAATCAGCATTTATAATATAAAAAGAAGATCACCTTTATTTACGCATATGTCTCAGTAAGCTTTTAGCTTCCTAAGTGGATATTTGTTTCATTTAGTTCCTTACATGCTATAATATTTGCAATTTCTGTTTTGTTTATTTTAAAGCCACTTTTTAAAAGTGGGACAAGGAACTCCTAAGCCTTCCTTCTTTGCAAGTAAACACCGTGAAAAAAACATTTATTTTTATTTATTTATTAACACATTTATATACCGCTCTTCTCCTGAAGGACTCAGGGTGGTGTACAGCCAACTACAACACATTTACACTTTACAAAAGTTAAAAGAAAATTAAATATTAAGGCTGCCACTAAAATTTATACCCAACCCCAATAAATTACAATAAAAACCCCAAATTTAAAATCCCAAAATTTAAAACCCCAATATCTAAAATTACACTTTAAAACTCCATTTAAAATCAGTCCAGGCCGGCCTGCTCGAAGAGCCAAATTTTCAGCGCACGTCTGAATCTCTCAGGTCGGCAGTCTTACGTAGCTCAGGAGGCAACCCATTCCAGAGGGAACATGTATGTATCATCTATTTATTTCAGGCTATTTATCATTTCTCATGTGAACAAACAGCTGTCCTTATCTGTCATGATGCAATATTATAAACAGCAGATTAAAGCTATCCTTTCTCCCCACCTCTTTGTTTTTCGAAGCTTGATATGTGAAACTGTTTCTGAATGGCTCACAGTACAGTCTATCTAATGCACATCTGGAAAAACATCCTAGAGAATAGGTCTTAGGATCCCAGGAGCACTAGTCAGACTGGAAATGGAGACCAGTATCCATGGTGAGCCTCCCTATCTCACAGTGCCAGGTGTTTATACATGTAATTTCTTGGAAAGGCTGACCCTAGGGAAGAGAATCTAGGGGAGCAGTAATTAGGGGCTACCTTACATAGCGCTATTACTTTACTGCTCTTGAAATCTGGAGATGTGAAAGGTAGTAAAGGAAGTTTCATGTTTCCAAAAGATACCTTTTTTGTCCACCCTCCATGAGAGTTGAAAGAAATACAAAAGTATTTTTAAAACTTGTTTTACTGAAACAAATCAGTGTAGAGTGCTTGCTTTGTCTTAAAAGAGGATCCATATACCTACAATCAGTAGATATTTAGGCTGAGAAAAAATATTTCTCACAACTTTTTTGCCAATCTCAGTTATGGAAAAAGATACTTATTTTATTTATTTATTTATTTATTTATTTATTTATTTATTTATTTATTTATTTATTTATTTATTTATTTATTTATTTATTTATTTATTTATTTATTTGTGTTATTTATATACTTTCTCCAAGCTCTAATCAGGAACTAATTAATAAAACATTTTCTGCTAAGTTCTGGGCACAAAATTTCCCATTTGTATAAAATATAGAGTTTAAAGTAAGGCAGGTTGTGTATTAGCCCTTTAATGTAATGTTTTTGGATACAGATCAGTTCAACTCTCTATAGTATTGTGCAATGACAATCAACAGAGTTTGGTGGATAGGAGAACTGGTGACTAAAGAGCAGCTTTTTCTCCCGTCCCATTGTTTTTTTTAGTTATCTCTCTTTAGGCATTTGGGTGATCTGCTGCTGCATTAAAAAGCTAATACAATACTAGTTGCATTAACAGAGAGATAGAATCAAGATCACATGTAGTAATGGTACCACCTTATAAAAGCCTACTAAAACCACACTTAGAATACTGCATCCAGTTTTGATCATCCCAATACAAAAAAGATGTTGAGATTTTGGAAAGAGTTCAAAGAATAGCAATAAAAATGATTAGGAGCCTAGAAGCTATAACATGAAGAACAATTGCAGGAACTGGGTACACCTAGTCTAATGAAAAGAAGGACTGGGGTGACATGATAGCAGTCTTCCAATATTTGGAGGGCTGCTACAAGAAAGAGGGGGCCAACTTATTTACCAAAGCACCTGAAGGCAAGACAAGAAACAATGGGTGGAAACCAATTGTGATGACCTGGGGCATGGCACAAAGGCAACACAGTCAAATAAGCAAGAAGAGTCTCTTTATTATCTTTCAAAGAAATAACAGATAAACAGAGTTGGAAGAGACTTTGTAGGTTATCTAATCCAACTCCCCACCCAAGTGGGAGACCCTACACCATTTCTGATAAATGGCAGTCCAGTCTCTTCTTGAAAGAAAAACTCTCCCAAGAACAGTCTTTAAGTGGAGGAAATTCAGTCCAAAAACAAAATGCATACAAACTGTAACTGAAAATCCAAACAAACCATGCTGTAGTAATTAATTTCATAGGGCAGGAGAAGGAATTGCAGACTTGAAAGCATAGCAAAACATACACAGTTGGGAAGACACCAGGAACAGAGATAAGCCTTGACAATACCAGATAATTCATGATTTTCTCCCAACAACTTGCTGTGTGCAGCTTCCCTTTTTAAACACTGTGTTCCCAGCTGCAGCTAGTGAAGGGAATCAGGGCCCTTTCCTCTCTCGTAAGCCATGCAACTCACGTTGCTTCCTTCTCCATTCCTCCCTGCATGCCCTAGGTTGAAGAGGGGTGGGCCTGGGTCTTCCTCCTAATTCCCTCTCCCTTGCTCTATCTCTCTCCTGCTCTGCCCAGCCGGACTTTGCTCTTTCCCAGTTTCTTCCACAGTCAATGGAGCTACACTCCAACTCTCTGTCAGCTTCTCGGCCCCCCATTCTGAATCAGATTCTGACAGGGGCAAGACCCAATCAAGGAGAGAAACAATCTAGAACTAAGTGGAAAATTTCTAGCAGTGAGAACAATCAAGTAGTGGAACAAATTGTCTTTGGAAGATGTGGGTACCACATCACTGGAGGCTTTAAAGAAGAGATTGGACAGCCCTTTGTCAGAACTAATATAGGTCTCCTGCATGAGCAGGAGGTTGGATTAGATCACCTCTAAGGTCCCTTCCAAACTGTTTTGGTTACATCTGTCAGAATTGGCAAATAGATGATAGAGAGAAAAGGTTCCTTGAGACAATGGAAGAGATCCGACTTTCCCATTGCCAGAACACCCTGAAAATCCAATGGCAATGATTAGCTAGGAAGACTTTAAGATAACTGGGTTATCTGAGGGACCATCTCTTGCCAGTCACATCTACCCAACCATTAGAGCGAGGAGGCAGGGAATGTTGCGGATCCCACCCTGAGGGAGATACACCTGGTGGGATCCAGAAGAAGGGCCTTCTCCATGATGGCTCCGTCTCTCTGGAATATCATTCCCCCAGAGATTAGAATGACCCCCACTCTAGCATGCTTCTGAAAGGCACTGAAGACCTGCTTTTGCTACCGGGCCTGGAGAACCCAGAGAGGGATGGAGCCCATCAAATGGCTAGTGTGATCTGCTGTTGTCGGGGCGGGAGGTGGTAGTTGGGTTTTTTTCCCCCTAAATTTTGTTCTATTGTACTTACTAATTTATTTGATTTTTTTGTTAGTTTTTTATTGTTTTTTATTGTGTAAGCACCTCGAGTCGCCATGGGTAAATAGGCAGCAATATAAATTAAATAAATAAAATAAATAAGACATAGCCCCCAGAGGGCCATTAGAATCAGGGCAGCCCGTGTTCTGTACATATAAATGTACATCAACACAAGGCACCACAGAAAGATAGATGGTACAGCTTAGGTTGAAAGCAACTGGAAAACTACTTTAAATCCCAAGGAGGAAGCCACAAGTTTAGGCTTTGAATTGAAGATTAAATTATTCTAAATATGATGGCTGAGGCAGCTCAAATCCACAGTCGTACAGAGAGTTTGGTGGCCTGAAAGTAGGAAATGCCTCCTGTCTCTATTGTATTAAATATGGAATGCTGACTACGCACAGTAGATAGTTTCAGGTCATTCCACAAAATGACTCACATGGTGGTGCCAATGAACAGCTCTGAGAGAGAGAGAGAAACTGCTGCCATGGGCAAAAATTTGTTGCCCCATCATATGAATGTTTTTTCAGAGAAAAAAAAATTGCTTAGATACCATAGATTCTCAGATTCTAAGAGAATATCTTCGGGTTGCTTACTTCAAGTGACAGTCACACAAAGTATGTAAAGTGAAACATAAGAGGAAATGTGTGAGGTGGAGACTGCTTTTATTATTGCTGCTAAACTACACACTATACACTCCAATACTCCCAGTTACTGTTCATTCTTTCTCAAATGAAAGAAGTCAGGGGTGTCCTGTTTAGTAGTCAGAAATTTGCATTGATTTTATTAATATGTAAAACTGTTCGATGATTCTGATATCAGCTACAGTATTTTCCTTTTCCTTTAGGAATATCAATAAAAAGAAAACAGTATAGGATTGAGATTTTGGCCCTTGCTGATAGAAAGCAGAGAAACCTTTCTGCAGAATTCACTTGAAAAATCCCCCCCCACCAAAATTCTGACATTTTCGGCCATCCGTGGTCAGAAATAAATCCTCAACAATAGAATCCATGGCAGCATTCCAAATCAATAGTGTAATTGTTTTGTTCCTTTGAGACTAGATTTTCCTTTAATTAAAACTAGAAAAAACAAAAGAAGTTTATTTAATTAAAATGACTGAAGTGCATAAACAAACATATTTCCTTTTTTTATTTTAAGAAAAGGCAGAATGAAAGAACCAAGAAATTATGCAAAGGAAAATGTCACTGTGGTTTTTCTCTTTACATTGACAAAGTTTTTTAAAAAATGATTATGAAAACATTATAAGATAGAGTGTTCTGGATTGGTTAATATTTGAAATACTTACTGTTTATTGGTCTACATTCCGGCGGGAGATCCTCGCCCCGTCATTGGTTGACTTAGGCGCGGGAGTCCTTTAAAAGAAGGGCTGCCGCGCCACCAAGTCAGTCGGCATCCTGGAAATAAACAAAAAGACTGAATCACTATACGTGTGTGCCTCTTCATTGCCGCCTCAAAACACTGGCGACGAGGATGGGATCAAGGCAACACGTTTAGAGAGTGCATAGCGGCGGAGAGCGAGCGGCATCATGTCCGGAAGCAACGCACCGCCTGAAAAATTCAACCCGGCCAAGGAAGAATGGCAGACGTATGTGGACCGATTCCTCATGTTTTTGGAGAGTAGCGATCTGAGCGGAGTGTCGGATCACCGAAAGAGAGCGGTGTTTTTGACCCACTGCGGCCAAGCCGTATTTCGGATGGCAAAGGCACTAGCGTCTCCAATCGATGTTAAAACGCTAACTTGGCCCGAACTAGAGAAGATCCTGAGGAAACACTACGCGCCCACAGTTTCCTGCCTGATAAAGCGCCATGAGTTCTACCTCCGGAACCAAAAAGAAGGAGAACCTATCGCCGATTTCGTGGCCGATTTAAGAGAAATAGGTGGAGAGTGCGAATTCTCGGATTTCAATGAGGCGCTAAGAGACCGGATCGTCTTAGGCTTAAAAGATCCAATATTGCAGAGTAAGTTGCTAAACCGACCCAAGATAACAGCCACAGAGGCCATTGAAGAAGCCACCGCAGCCGAAGCCGCTCACAAATCGGCAGCAAGAATGAAACAGATTAATCAAGCTGCACACCACAAATCCAAAGAAACCACCAAAGCTGATGATGAACAAGGAAAAACTTCAACTCACTACGAGGATATTGAAACTGAGACCAGTAGTGAAGAAGACGAGGTTTGCCACCTAAAAGCCGCGAGAGGGAAAAAAGAGCGGGCTACCAGGCGGTTTGATTTTGAATGCAACCGTTGTGGTGGAAACCACCCCAGATCAGAGTGCCGATTCATAGATGCAATATGCCGAAAGTGTGAAAAGAAAGGGCACATCGCAAGGGTATGCAGAGCCCGATCAAGCTACAGCCCCAGGCGAAGAGAAAGCCCTCCCCCAAGAGAGAGAGAAAAGAAAACAAACAACCGTTGGAGCCAGGAAGGAAGGAATAGAAAGTTTAAAGAATCATCTTACAAGAAGGAAGAAACGCATCAAACAATAATAATTGGTCACTCTAATACAAAAAACGTTAAAAAAGTCCACGTGCAAGTAAGAATTGAAGAAAAAAATTGTGAAATGGAAGTGGATTCGGGATCATTCCTTTCCATGGTTTCCTGGGACACTATTAAGAAATTGATCCCAGACATACGGCGAAGCGAACTAGACAAACAGAAATTAACACTCAAAGACTACCAGGGAAACAGAATTCCGGTAGTAGGGATTGGACATTTCCAGGTAACCTTCAACAACCATACTGAGATTCTTCCCCTAACAATCGTGGACCGGAACAGACCCAGCCTCTTAGGACTGGAATGGTTCGAACCGCTGGGAATAGGGATGACCGGTATCAACCATATCACAGACGCTGACTGGGAGGCAGATCTCATTCAAGAATTCCAGGACCTGTTCAGCGAAGAATTAGGCAAGTACCGGGGTAACCCGATTTCGTTTAACATAGACCCCAAGGTAGCCCCAATTAGACTAAAGGCTAGAAGGGTACCGTTTGCCTTAAAGCCAAAAATAGAAGAACAACTGGATAAACTAGTAAAGCAAGGGGTCCTCGAGCCAGTTGACCACGCTAAATGGGAGACCCCTATAGTGACCCCTATAAAAGCAGACGGGTCGGTTCGTATTTGTGGGGACTATAAGGCGACCCTCAACCATGCACTACAACAGAGCGCATACCCCGTGCCTGTCGTGCAACACTTGCTACATTCTATCAAGGGCGGAAAGATTTTCGCTAAACTCGATTTGGCTCAGGCTTACCAGCAACTGCCCGTTGACAAAAAAACAGCTGAAGCCCAAACTATTGTGACACACCGGGGTGCATTTAAGTGTAATCGCCTACAATTCGGCGTTAGCGTGGCACCAGGCATTTTTCAATCTCTTATGGAACGCCTCCTTCAAGGAATTCCTGGAGTCATCCCGTATTTCGATGACGTCCTAATTGCAGCTAAACACAAATTGCAACTGCGAGACCGCCTAAGAAAAGTGCTGACCAAATTTACTGAGGCTGGGTTTAAAGTCAAAAAAGACAAATGTACCCTTATCACAGACAAAATAGAGTTTTTAGGATACCTAATAGATGGAAATGGCATCCATCCAACAACAGGAAAAACCCGTGCCATCAAAAATGCCCCCACACCAACTAACAAGGCTGACCTACAAGCTTTCCTAGGGTTGATAAATTTTTATCATGTCTTTTTGCCCCAGAAAGCCACGGTGGCGGAACCCTTGCATAGGCTTTTGGACAAAGACGCATCGTGGAAGTGGGGACATCGGGAAGAAACAGCATTTAACAAAATTAAAGACATGATCACTTCAGCTCAAGTGTTAATTCAATATAATGAAACTTTGCCACTGTTACTAACTTGCGATGCCTCCCCCTTTGGAATCGGAGCTGTTCTGAGCCACCTTCTACCTAACGGCAGAGAGGCTCCGATTGCCTTCTATTCAAAAACCTTGTCCCAAAGCCAAAGGAATTACAGTCAACTGGACAAGGAAGCACTAGCCATAATTTCGGGTATTAAACGTTTTCATGAATACCTGTATGGCCGATCTTTTTCGATCATCACCGATCACAAACCCCTACTAGGTATCCTGGCGGGTGACAAACCCACTCCCCACATTCTATCACCCAGAATGACAAGATGGTCAGAATTCCTGGCCGCTTACAATTACACCCTGTCGTACCGCCCGGGTCCGACCATCACGCACGCCGATGCTTTAAGTCGTTGCCCGTTACCAGACTCTGATCCTGAACCAAACCCCAGCACTTCAACATTTTTGATTGAGACCCTGCCCGACCTCCCGATGACAGCAGCAGACATCGCGCACGAAACCTCTAACGACCACCTACTGCATACCGTGAGTAGGTGGATCATGAAGGGTTGGCCTGACTCTGAGTTACAAGAACAGCACAGACCATTTAAACAGAGACAAATGGAACTGTCAGTACTAAAAGGCTGTGTACTATGGGGGGATCGAGTGGTCATTCCACAAAAACTGCGAAATTCCATATTGAAACTATTGCATGAGGGACACCCCGGGGTGGTAAAGATGAAAAGTCTAGCTAGAAGTTATGTATGGTGGCCGGGGTTAGACAAGGATGTTACCGACTGGGTCGCGGGTTGCCAGCCCTGCCAGACTTCCCGGCCCTCACCCCCAAAGGCACCAGCTACTGAGTGGGATCTACCTAGGGGCCCTTGGTCTAGAGTCCACATAGATTTTGCAGGCCCGACTAAGGGACATACCTTCTTGATTCTGGTAGACGCGTATTCAAACTGGTTAGAAGTGAGCCTCATGAAATCAACCTCTTCTGAAGCTGTCATCCGACAGCTCAGTCACTGGTTTGCCACCCACGGTTTACCAGACGTCCTGGTATCTGACAACGGCCCTCAATTCACGGCTACAGAATTTGAGGGCTACCTAGCCAGTTTGGGCATACGCCATGCCTTAACCGCGCCGGCACATCCGGCAGCGAATGGACGGGCCGAACGCATGGTCCGGTTTACCAAGGAGACCCTTCTTAAGTTAGATCAGGGCCCTATACAAACACGCATCGACAAACTATTGTTCCTACAACACACTACACCCAGTAGCACTACTAACAAAACCCCTGCTGAATTACTTATGGGGAGAAAGCTACGTTCCCCTCTCGATAGATTACACCCCACCTACACTCCAGAGAAACCCCTAGATTCTTCAACCAAAGTCCGAACATTCCGAATTGGGGATTTAGTTTACGCTAAAAACCTGGTAGGGCAACCCTTATGGGTGCCAGCCACCATCACACATCTAACCGGGCCCCGTTCTTACCGGCTTACCACCGCTGATGGCAAAAGCTGGAAACGACACATAGACCAACTTAGAACTCGCACCCACCCCAGACCTGGCGATTTTCCTGGGGGGGAAGGGGAACATCCACCAAACAGTCTGGATAAGGAAAGCCCACTAACAGACAATGACACCCTAACTCACACACACACACCCTCAACTCTAGCTCCGGTCGGGTCGCGCTGCTACGCACCTGATCCTGAAGAACGTCCCGCTGAAACATCTGACAGGGTCGTCGATAATCCAGGCCGAGCAGGGAGCGGCATGGCCACGTCAACTAGCCCAGTTAGGCCCGTTGGTTGTGACGCAGCCGGCTCGACCTGCTCGAAGTTTCCAGGGCCGGAGGCGAGAGGAGCAACAGGTCCCTCCGCACCAGCCGATGGTAACGACGCAACTGAGCCGCGCAGGTCCAGTCGGACTCACAGGAGCCCCGCCTATCTACGTGATTACGTAACATAGGCGCGGCTCCTGATTGGTCAGACTGGACCAAGGAGGGAGGGGTGTTCTGGATTGGTTAATATTTGAAATACTTACTGTTTATTGGTCTACATTCCGGCGGGAGATCCTCGCCCCGTCATTGGTTGACTTAGGCGCGGGAGTCCTTTAAAAGAAGGGCTGCCGCGCCACCAAGTCAGTCGGCATCCTGGAAATAAACAAAAAGACTGAATCACTATACGTGTGTGCCTCTTCATTGCCGCCTCAAAACAAAAGTGAATTGTGAAAAAGAATTAATTACACTCAGGTTTGCTAGGCCCATATTTCTAATACCTTATTTACAAGTTACCAAAATGATGGGCAGTGCATCTAAAGTAATGGAGGACATTAAATGTAATTGTGATTATTCTGATTTGTCATAAAATAAAAATTTAGATAATCTTCAGCTAGCCTATTCCCAGTGATAAATGGAATAGCTATAAATGGTTGAAATGCTAATCAGAACGCCTGTTCTCAACTTCATCCCACAAGCCACAGTGAAGATGTCACAATAACAATAAAATGCTCCATTACCAACCAAATCAATTAAGTCAAACTAATTGAATTACAATTAACAATTATTTAATTTTTGTACTTGTGGAACATTATATTATCAGCAAGCTGTCTATGTGGTATTTTGCTATATTGTAAATGGTTTCAAAGTCATTGAATATTTCCAGCAATCTGATCTTAAATGTGCATGCTTGAAAAAAAAAATCCCATGGAGTGAAATGGATTTTATTAATGTGTATGTATGCTTTTGATTGTAGATTTAATCTTAATATTAAAGTTGGACCAAATCTGCCACCCATGCTATTTTGCTTTTAATCTGAAAACAAGCATGATATTTGTATTATCATACTTAGTTTATTTTGCAAATTTGTCATGAACATAAAATTTGGTTGGTATATCTGCCATATGGATAAGGCATTATAATAATTTGCTACAGCATTTATTACTCTTTATTTAATGGAAGCTTTTATTTAAAAGTTTAGGTTATTCTGACACACAGAAATGTGTCTCTGGTACAATAGTAATGGGTTCAGTATTGCACATGGGTGGAATGAACTGGGCTTCATTTCAAGTTAGTCAGTGGTCTGAAGGTTTTTCAGCTTTCCAAGATCCCAAATCTTCAGTGTCATTTCACAAAAAAAGGGCTGACTAGAAGACTTGGATGTGCATCGCAGGCTTGATTTGACCCATCGTTCTCTCTTCTGGGAGTAGCTACTTTCTGCCCTATGGTGTCCAAAGTCCTGCAGTCTCCAAGAAATGGAGGGTGTATGAAGAATGACAAAGAATACAGAATACCAAACTTCAATTACAGCAATTGTTTCTGCAAAATTGGACATGTTCACCTGCAAATACTGGCTCATTCCATAATTCCACTAAATTCATAATAATGGTGGTGTTCTCAGGAAACAAAGAGAAGAGCAAGTAATACCTGTTATTAATTTTAGGATATTGATCCAACTACTCAAGTCTGCCTTTACTAGACTTACCCAGCTTGTTAAATGTATTATATACAACTCACATTATGCCCAGCTAACAAGGCCAATACTGGCTGAGTATTTGGAGAATTGTAATCCAATATAGAAGGGAGAATTGGAGAAAGTTCTCTATATAGATTGACACAGGCCTTTCAGGATTTTGAAGGAGCTTTCCTATTCCTGCTTGGAGGTGTTATGTATTGAAGCTGAAACCTAACATTTATTTATACATTAAATCTATATCTTGCTTTTTCAATCAATATGGCAGTCACTCTTTATTTTATATTGGAACAAACTCTATTTACACCAATCAATGCAAGTATTCATTTTTATAGAGGAATATATAAATACATTGATGAATGGATACATGCCTTTGCTTAAAGTTCTTGAAATGTCTACTATTTTTAAAATAGATGCACTGTAGTTGCAGAAGAATATACAATGCTGCATATTCATTGGCTCTGTAGCTATGCTTGCTGAACTGAATCATATACACAGTTGGAGATTCCGGCTCTGGCAGTACCTGAGAAATGCAAATTGCATTTTAAAAAGGAGCAGAATTGTATGGGACCAAAAAATGAACAAAAAGATTTTTGCCCTTCAAAAACAAAAACCCCACTCTTATTTATCAAATTTTAATTTCTTTCCACTTTATCTTTTAAAATTCCTTTGGTTATAAAAAGACCAAAACCCATGGAGTTGTCCAATCATCTCTGCAGTAAAAAAAAAGGTTAAAACATTAACAAGTTCTACACTCAAGAATTATCAAAAAACCAGTTAGTGAGCACACATAGCACACATAGTAAATTCCATTCTGAAGGACGGCTGACAACATCCAGCTATCAGCCATTGGTACTGGAATAGGAAAGCAAAATTTTGAATGTGGCAGGAATGAACAGAGCTATCTCTTGTTGACCTCTTGGTGGCTTTTGATAGAATTAACCATGGTATCCTTCTGGATCATCTCTGTGGGTTTCTGGTCAACACAGAACTGTGCCAGTTTGCTTTCTTTCTACATGGCTGGTACAGGAGGTATTGTTTGGAAGTGAGAGGTCAATCACTCTTATGTGGGCTTGATGATGTTTTGTAATTTGTCTATGTAATGTTTACATGAAGCTGCTGGATGAGATTATTGTTGCCATGAGATGAGGTATCATTCATATCATGATGATACCTCAGTTATGCATTTTTGCTCCAACAAACTAAGCAGAACCATTGATATCTTATCTTGGTGCTGGGAGACTATGGGGATCTGGATGGGACATAACAGGTTTCAGTTGAACCCTGGCAAGACTGAGCGGCATTGTGTTTTGGGCTCTTCTAGATCTGGGACTTTGCCATCCATCTTTGATTCTGGCTGGAGTTGCATACTCCAGACAGACTCCAAGTGTGCAATATGAGGTTCTTTATAGACTCATGACTCCTACTTGAGAACAGATGATGGGATTGACTAAAAGGGCCTTTGCACAGCCTCATGGTCCAGGAAAGAGCACAACTTGTGCCGTTTCCTGGACCATGAGGCTCAGTTCAAAGTTCCTCATTCTCTGGTCACTTCCCGACTGGATTATTGAAATGTGCTGTACATGGAACTGCTCTTGAAAAGAATCTGGAAGCATCTGGCACTGTGGCTGCATGGACAGTTATGTACATTCATAGGACGAAACATGTAGCACCTCTATTCTGTCAGCTATACTGCTGCTGGTTTGCTTCTGGATGCAATTAAAAGTTCTAGTTTTGACCTTTAAGCCCTACATGACATGGGACTAGGTTATCTGAGGGATTGCCTCTTCCAATTACATCTACTTATCTCATCCAGTTGAGCAAGTGTGAGATATGTTGCAGGTCCAATCTATCAAAGAGGCAACCCTATCCCTGGAGCCTCAGTTCCTCTGAGGTGGCCCCCATCACCATCTGCCCTGGTTTTTCTATCAACCTTGGGCATCCCATGATGAACCTGCAAGATGGTGTAAAATTACTGTTATTTCCATATTCTTGATTGTTAATGCTTTTTATTTATGTTTCCGTGTTTTATGGTTTTCATTGTTAATATGTTTGTATGCCACCCGAAGTCATATTTGTGGAATTTGTGACTATATAAATCTATTAAATAAATATATAAAATATAAAGCAACATTTAACAGGATATAAAATGTAATAATACCATTTTTAAAATAATCAAAGCATACAATTACACTGCCTTTTGAAATTCAGATTGAATTATATTGAATTAAATTGAAAGCAACCAGGCTGTCAAAGAACACAGTGGCTGGACACTATCAAACATGACACCAGCCAGAGCACAGAACAACTCAAAAGAAATAGTGCAAGATTAGAAGTTGTGGAAAGACCTGGCCATTAGAATTGCCAAGAGTCAGATTCGGTACTGAAAGGATAACATCATCATGAATTGAATTGATACCTTCAATCAGTATGGCATAGTAAAATGTTAGCTGCCATGGTCCAATTCCTTGAATCTTCACAGATCAACCATCTAAACAAATTATCAGAACATTTACTGATATTTATGAAATTTTTGCCAATTAAAAAAAATGCTGGTTAATTCAGAATTGTTTGGAATCTAATCAAATTCCAACTCATTATTGCTCTTTTATTTGAATTGTAATGTGTCTACCAAATGCCACAGTGCACTAGTTGTTAACTGTATGAAATGACTGAGGGAGACATAGTTTAAGGTATTTGTCTGTTTTCCTTCATTTTCTTTTCAGGTTTTGTTTTGAATTTGGTTTATTTAAAATGGATGGCAATTTGAAATGTTGTTTTGGGAAAGAAGTGAGGGGATGTATTTGAAGGTCTTGTTTTGTACCCCTTTGTCAACTCTAGGAGAAGCACACGGAATATTTTGTACATAAAGTAAATTTTTGGAAAGGGCAATCTCATTATAATGTACTCATAACATGAACTAATTTATGAACTTAAGATTGTTGATTTACAACCTGTACATTTTTACTGTTAAATTTGGAGATAAGGTAATTCTTTTCTTAGTTAACCAATATTATTTGGATCCTAAATCCTTTATTTTCTCATGCTGAATCCTTTATTTTCTCACGCTAATTCAAATAATTAACATTCCAAATGTACTATACAAATGTGAAAAAGATCCTATAGGATTGGTAAAACAATGGCTATTTCATCTCAATATTTAACTACCAACTTCAAGATAATTGAATTTCTGGATTGCCGCTTGACAATTTTAGAGCCTATCCGTATCCAACAAATATACTGGCTTTGTGCCTCATGCCTTCTTCTCCAAAATGTTGCTTCTGTACTATTACCCTCTATATTGGTGCTCTGTCCTTCCTTGCTGATGACCAGTGCTGCCTTCAGCCCAATCGGTAGGTGTAAAAAAAAAGTTCCGTCTCCCTCTCTCTTGCTCTGATTTTTTTATTTTCTGGACTGCCTTTTTTCAAAAAAATAAATAAGGAACCAGTGACAAACTCTGTCTTGGAAAAATTGCAGAGGTTGGGAAGGATGATGATAAAGGCCCCACAGTGTCTTGCCTGGAAAGAAGGAAATCCTTGGGACTGAAAGACAGGATGCAGTTGAGGTTCTCACAATAGAAAATAATGTGTCTCAGCGCAGTCCCAGAGAAACTGCTGCAAAAATATCTTCTTCTGGATCAGTAGTTGAGCCAATAACTGCCTCAGATACCTAAACTGTTCCCAAGCTACACATAAATTCTGCAATAGAAAGATTTGGGGGGAGGGAAGACCAATCTGATCAATATTGCCCAAGCACGCAGAAAGGACCTTGGATTTACCACATTATAACTTTATTAATAGTAATCTTTCATATCTGATTATTTTATGGTAGGTCAACTCACCCATTTTAGTATGCAAACCTTATTCTGTGCTGACTATTTTAGATAGGGTTGATGCATGTATCTTATCCCCTATTCTATGCTAAGAAGACAAGCTTAGATCACAAGAACCCCAATCCATTCATCCTCATAATATCCCTGTATGGTAGGTCAGCAATATCCTCATTGTATAACAGGCTCAAGCTGAGGCTGATTATTCACGAGCTGCAAGGGAGTTCAAGGGGTAAGGAAGGAATTAATGAGCCAAATCCCCTAAGCTGAAGTTCCAAATTCTATAAGTACTGGCTCTTAAAATAGCTTAAGCGTGACAGAAAGGGAGCTTCAGCATCAGAACTGTCTGCCTATGACTTTGCATGACCTGATTCAAATGACCAGTTAATATATCTAGAAATGTACGTGTGATGATACTTGACACCCAAAATCTTACTTACCATAGAAATTTGAATTTACTATCCAGGTTACATGCAGCATCATTCATGCTGTGATAGGCATAAGTTTTCTCATAAATTGCTGTATTTTTCATCATATTGTGGTGTTTATTTCTGGATAAAATAAATGTATATAAAATTTATAAACCGGTAAGTTACAGTATTAACAATGACCCATTCTTTTACAAGCAGCGGATAATTTTAGATTATGGACTTAATGTACTGCTTAATGTAAGTATTGCTCCCAGTTTGGTGATACATAATGGCAGAATTCTGCTGTATTTGTGGATTCTCCTATTAATTCCACTCTGTCCCAAAATCCTCCCTTATAGCCTGACTATCATTTATATAATTATTGCCTTTAGAATGCAAGTAATTTTAAAATAATGTCATAGGCTCATGAATGCTATACATCAGTGATATGAGGAAAATAATGCCTTCCTCTATTATTTTATCACAAGGAAGATTGCTGGAGATGGACTCAGGAAACATTTTAGAGAAGGAAGTTACTCTGGTAGCCTTAAAACATGCACATAAAGGATTATTAGTGGACCGTAGGCGGTTGATACTCAACAGAACTTTCCTGCTTCCGAAAAAAAAAGGGGGGTGGGGAAAAGATACAAGTTGGCCAAAGTATTGAAATTAGAAAGGAGACAAATGGCTAGCAATGTGGGACCTTTATTTATTTATTAAATTTGTACACCATCCAAGTCCCAGCAACTCTGGGATGGGAACTGTTCATTTGGAATTAATGGCAATAGAAACATGATATGCCATGAGATGCATGCTACTCAGATGCTAAAATGATATCTTTGTTCAGTGGACTTCTGCAGTGGGAGGTTTGGTGTTATTCTTTGCCTCTTAAGCTTATGGTTCATGTGATGCTCTCACAAGTTTGATAATGTGAAACTGCTGTCTCACATTTATGCAGTTTTATGTAAAATATACAATAAGGTTGAAAGAGGCAATAGACATGGAACTGTGGCAGATACACTGTATAAGTATATAGCCTCCCTATTGTCCTTTTTCAAAGTGATCCCTGTATTTATTCTAGAGTAAAAAAAAAGTACCTGCTACTTAAACAGCAGGCTTAATATCTTAAAGCAGGACAATCTGAACTGCAGCTCTCAGCAAAGGCCAAATTGATTAACAACTACCCAAACTAGAAAATATTGATGCCATTTTCTAAAAAATAAATTGTAACTCTTTCAAAGAGACAAGAAGTTGGGAGGTTTTAACTATAATCTGAGTATAAATTCCAAATCATGATAAACAACCAGTTTAAAGTATTCCATTTTGATTAGACCCCATTTTAAATGCAGTATCATTTGAAGGAGGACTCAGAGAAATTGTAGCAGGATGTAACAAAGATAATTATTAAGCAAAGACAGATTAAAAATGGCTATCTTCAGATTTAAGAAAAATGAGCAAGGTGATATGTGATACCAATCTTCAAATACCAAATACCTGAAAAGACATATAAAAAGGTCAAAATCTGTTTGTTCTTCCCCAAAATACAAAATCATGGATTTAATTTATAGGAAGCAACATTCCAATGAAACTTTACATAAAACAAGAAAGGTAGTGGGCTCTCGTTCCTTGGATTCGTTCATGTGGAGACCAAGGAACTTGTCTGAGATACTTTAATTTGGATTCATAAACTAAGCAAGAGTCTAGATACAAAGGGCTAAATGATTCCTTCCAAATCTATGTTTCTATTGATGATGCAATAAAGATTTTCAAAACTGTCAATATAACCTGATTTGAGCAGATTCCCTTTTTTAAAAAGGAGATAGGATTGAACAAAACAAGACCATTAGGTATTCATACTTAATACAATGATGTATTGTATTGTGACGCAGTCTGCATGAGAGAGGCAATTTTTCTTAACTTGATACTTCCTTTACCCATACTGACTGGAAATTCTCAGAGCTCCAATTCCAATTCATTTGAAGGATACCAAATTAAAGAAGGGGGAAAGAAAGGAAAGACATTTTCCCACCCGTTAGGTTTAGATCAATGTTTCTCAGCCTCAGCAATTTTAAGATACATAGATTTAAACCAGATTTTCCCAGCCAGCATGGGTTTAATTTCACACATCTTAAAATTGCTGAGGTTGAGAAACGCTGGTCTAGAAACTATCTCAACTGGTCAACTTTTTAAATTTTAATTAGTATATCTTTTCTTCATGGAAACACATGTCACTTAATCACTATTATGTACTATAAGATGCAAGATAAGAAAATATGAAAACAGCAATATAGGAAAGACTTGCCTCTCTTCAGATAACTACCCAGAAACTGCATTGGTATTACAAAAACTCATAAAATTTTCATTTGAGAATTAAGGGACTTGCAAAGTGCAAACCCATGATACATAGAATATCCTGAATTAGGGAAATTCTGGTAAAGATGCAATTTAAACTCTGGTGAATAAGATTGACAATACTGTTTCCTGTTTTACTTTAGTCATACAATGCTCCTCCAAATACCTGTATATCTTTCTTTGTTTGCTATAATTTTGGATGTTCCATCCATGTATACTATTTGGGCGGTGAAGGTAAGCATAAGTCCCAAATCAACAAAAAAGGGAGTTGCTCTTTAAGAGACAAAGTATGTGGTTTCTTCCCATAGTTTGAAGGATTCATTATGATTGATTGCACAGTCAGCCAGATGTTTAAAGTAGAGTTGGTATTTTTATCCACCTATTGAGTCCTTCTAAAAGGTTCTGGGATAAGCAGATGTTCATGCTTAATGGTGTTAAAGGTATTGTCTCAGCATGTAAGCTGTTTGAAGTAAACCTGCCTTTTGCAATTGATTGATGGTGATTTTGTCAATGCTGTGGGTGTTCAAATGGTGTTCCAGATGTTTTGGGATTGCACCCAATTATTATTATTAGTTGCCACTCAAAAAGGTAATTGTGAGGCTTTAGTTCACATGTTCCCTCCTATTTTTCCCATTTCTATTCTAGCACAAAAGAAATAGCTTTTCCCCCCACTGCCTTTCTTTCTTCCACTTCCACTCCAGCTTTGGAAAAACCCAACTAATTATTGAACGTTGCAATGCTTGATATATAGAGCAGCAGCGGTTGTTTCAGGTGCATATGTCAAAAGATCAGGTGTGACTGGTGGGAGGAGAACTAGCTACAGCTGCAATTCAGAGACACCAGATGGCTTGCAAGGAATGAAGTAAGAAACCCAGGGAACTCTAATGATTAGAAGCTCTGAAAGAGTCTTGGGATGCTGGCAAGCTAGGCATCCTGGGAAGTATTGTAATTAGCATCTATGAGGCAATTGTAGGACATTCTTCCATATAATGCCTTATTCTATAGATGGGTACCAGAACAGCTGAATATGCCTGAGCAGCATGAGTTTAAAACCAAAAGAAAATAGCAGTTTCTCTGCCTAAAGTACATTTGTTAAACCTGTGCTGATTAAAGTTAAATAATAAAAAACCAGTGTTTTTTACATTCCATCTGTTGCAGGGGGTCTTATATTCCAAACAGCATTTTGTTATTTCCCAACTAGAGGACAACATGGAAAGAATAGGTGAAAATGCAAACCAATTTGTCTGTTGGGATGGCATCTCTGCCAAAAATGTCTAGACATTTGGCCTAGGATTGAGATGCCGGCTTTCATAAGTGAATTGTAATTCATGCTTTATAGAAAGGCGACCTGAACTTAGCATGAGTTTATGGAAAGAAGAAAATAATGATGTAACATTATACAGAGAAAACAAAATATAAATGAATCTATAACTACTATCAAGGTGATTGAAAGTTGCTTCTTTATCATTTTCCTTTCCCCACTTTTTTCACTATTTTTTATTATCTGTATTTTCCTTTATGATTTTTTTTAATTAAATTAAAAATTATAAAAATAGCAAAATGATGCTACCTCTTATGTGCTGAATGGTAAGAGATGAGGATTAGTAAATGACAGACTGGCAGTGATGAACGTTCTTGATAAATGACAGGTCATTGGCAGCACAGAACAATTCACCTAATCGTTCTTGCTATCTGAAGCTAGATAGAATAACCATCACCACCACTGAAAGTATGTTCTGATTTTAGCTTTGGTTACAGGACACTTAAAAATCCAGTAAGGCTGAGTCACCTACTGGGAAACTACTAGACACTTGGTAGTTGTTTGGTTGTTCTTTGGTTTATTTCAAAGTGGAAATATGTAAAGCTTTTCAAGCAGCCAATTTCAGATTTTCTCCCCATTCCAACACCAACATATTAGAAAAATATTTCTCCTGCTTATCTTAACAGCACTAATGCTGAAAAGATATATTAGTAATTTTAATGCTGTTATTCCTTGAAAAGTGCAGAAGAATCCATGTTTATAAATATCCATCACTTGGTATCTCAACATCTATTCCTGGGTATCCTGGTACTAAATTTTCCTGCTGTTCTGAATTGGCCTTGCAAAAAACCACGTTCTCTAATTTTATGATCCATAATTTCTATCATTATATTCTAGAACTATGCAAAGCAATTTAATTAACACTACACAGCCCATGCTCTAAATGACTCATCATTTCAGAGAGATTTCCTTATCTAAACAGAGAAACAGAATGACTACAGATGGGCAAAAAAGCAATAGGAGTGGAAGCAACTTTGTACTTCCTGCCAGCTTCCCCATTGGGTTTCCTTGTAGGAATCTGGAAATCTGGCAGACAGCATCTAAAATCTCCCTCCCTCCCTTCCCTTCTCTTCCCAACAGGCAAGTAAGTGGCTACTGCTGCATGAGAAAGGGAAGGGTTGCTAGACTGGCTGGAAAACTGTCACAGAACATTGAAACTGAAGCTCATATTACTGTAGTGGCAGCACAGCAGCAGCAGCCAGTAGTGCTGAAGCAGTCACAACTGCCAGACATGAAGCCTTGTGGCTGTACTTAAATTTGCTAGGTGACATCGGTTGAATTCTTTTTGTTTTTGGTCAGCCTTGGGATTTATTTATAGGCCATTTTGTTTTCAAATAAGCATTCACAATATGTCCTCCCCAAATACACAGATGGCTGGCTCACTTTCCCAAAGAGCAGGAACTTGCCAGAACTGGGCTCCATAAAGGTTAATTGGGTGTCTTTACCCAGAAGAAATGCAAAAAAGCAAGCACAATTTGCCTCTTTATTCTAGTGCAGAGGAAGTTCATTATTTGCCTTGTATCGAGGTCAATACAATTTAGCATTCAGGAACATTATTTTGCAAATCAATCCTGAAAATCGAGCAGGTTGACTTTTTAAAGCAATTTAAAATTATTAGAAACTCTTAGATTTTGAAAACCATCAAATTTATCATTCAGATGTTTTTTTAAAAATAAGTGCCTATAAATGAAAGAAGGAAATGGGTTGACTCCAGTTTAGTCTTACTTGAAATATATTTTATTTTCAATGTACACTCATTTTTTAAATAGAAGTTTAAATAGTTTATATAGAAGTTCCTTCATTTTCATATAGCTGATAGAACAGCACTGCAGCATGCCTAGTTTTTGAACTCTGACCTGACAACATCTCAGAGGAAGAAAAGGGAGCAAGTTCATCAAAGTGTCCAGCTGTGCTTTTCAAAGGGAGAAAGGAGTTAAATACAATGCCCTTTAAGAACATCTTTCCTCTTCTGCAAAATATCTAGGCAACCAAACAACTGCAGTAGGAAAATGGTACCTAAAATAAAAACCTGTACAGTGCATGATATCCCACATTCATTCTTTTCTTCCACCTCTTTTAAACCTTCTCTGTCTTGGCTTCAGCAAGGATCATGGACCCAGCTGAAGATATCCAACCTACATTAAATCCTAATAGCATCCATCATTTTACATAGCCTGCAACTGAACTAATAATATTTAAGGACACCTTTAAGTAGTAAGTTAAGTTGTAATTTGACCATATGTATATTAACCAGAAACTTCTAATTCTGAAAATAGTTTCTAGTTCTCACAGTTCTCTATTTGTGTGAATTTTTTAAAGAATGAGCAACCTTGAACAATATTTAAAGTGTGTATGTATGCTTAAAATGTTTATTGTTGTGTATTAGTAAGTACTCCACATACCATAGGTAATGGATTAAGCCCTTTATTTATTCATAATAGTTCTATTCCACCCTGTAGTAAAAATGGTTCAAATCAATTAACAAGCTAAATAAACCTAGAATCAAAAAATATTTTACACTAATTAAAATAAAATATATACCTTTAAAATATTAATTGGTTCTTAGAAGAGTGAGGATCAGTTAGAATATCTACTAAAATGTCTTTACATTTCACTTCTTTTAATAATTTAAAAGGTGTTCTATAATTAGGAATTTTTAAAACATTTAGATAAAAACAATTTAAAAATAGTTGAAAATAAATTCAATCAAACCTTTAAAAATATTTCAACTGCTATTGAATTCTCTAAAAACAAGAGAACAATAACAGCCAGACATAAAAATGCATCAGTATCAGTTTTAAACAAAAGTTGTTTATTTATTTTTATTTATTTGATTTGTCAATCGCTTACAAGATAATAGTTATAAGTATAAACATGAGTAAGAATACAGGAAATAGGTACAAATAAATGGGGACGATAGGATAGGGACGGTAGGCACGACTGTGCACTTATGCATGCTCCTTACAGACCTCTTGGGAATGGGCTGAGGTCAATAGTGGATAATTTAAGGTTAAAGGAGTGGGGGTTAGAGCATGTAACAACAGAGTCAGGTAGTGCATTCCAAACATTGACACTCTGTTGCTGAAATCGTACTTTCTGCAATCAAGTTTGGAGCAGTTTACATTGAGTTTGTATCTGTGCTCTTGTATTGTTGCAGTTGAAGCTGAAGTTATCACTGACTGGTAGGACATTGTAGCAGATAATTTTGTATACTACGCTTAAGCCCAACCATAGGCGGTGTAATTCAAGGTTATCCAAGCCCAAAATTTCAAGCCTGGTGATAGGGTATTCTGTTGCGAGCAGAGGAGTGTAGTACTCATATCACAAATGATACCCATTTGTGCTATGATGCCATAACTACTTCTTATCACCTTAGTTTAGACAATATTTCCCTTGATTTTCATTGATTGATTGTGCATATACAAGTACACATATTATCCTTTTTACCTTAATGAAATAATCACCTAAAACAAATTTATGTGAGCTGAACTGTCCATAGCCCTCTTTATACCATTACTATGACACTGCTTTCTTTTGGGATTGTAATGTCTGTTCCTTGTATTGCTTTTATAAATGTGACTATTGAAAAACAGTTAATTGCTGAAGTTTCATAACCCAATTTTAGCAACATCATGCAGAAGAATGACCTTTCCAATTGCCTTGATTTGGTTTACTCTTATGCTTCTATAGCATCTTAATCTGTATATGTGGATTAGCATTTTTGGAGAAACACAAGTAATTTTAAAAATCCCCATTTGATCGTCTAGTAGAAGCAGGATAGATTTTAGTTTACTTTAGGAATGAACCTGCAATATTTGTAATTCTAAATAAGGAAGAATTCCATATGCAGTTACATTTTCAGCAAAAACAAATAATTATGTTTATTACATGATACTACCTGTATGAGGTGTGTTTTATTTAGCAGCCCTTTTCATATTTCATTGCAAACTTTTTTATTAAGGAATTATCATATGCCAGAAACAGAAAAAATACCTAGTACCACACCATATTAGAAGTAATCTAAACCTTTCCCTGAATATTTACCAATATTCTGGAAAAAGAAGGAAGGGAGGAAATTACAATTTCTAACAAGTAATTACACACATACACGCGCGCACACACACACACCACACTTACACCCCAAAACCATTGTTCTTTTCCAAAATGTGAATAAACAATAGATTAGAACTTTGATTGCAAATAGTCCTCCACAATTAAAGTGCCCAGATTAAAAGTCAAAGGTCAGCATTTTCATGTAATGTCAAAAAAAATCTCAAACTGGCCAGATACGAAACATTGAGTACCCTTTCCTTGGATGCATCTGGCCATGGCACAGACTGAAAATTGAGGAAGCCAATAAAGCTTGACTGCCAAAGAACTTGTGCATTCAAGACAGCAGAGAAAATGTCCTCTACCAGGAACTATTTGCCCTCCTGCCGCAGAGCCTATAAAGAAAGCTGCTAACAAAAAGGTTATTCAGAAGGTTGCTTGAATAAACCCAAAGGTAACAAGTATCCACTGAGCAGATGTCGTGAGACTGAACTGCACTTTGGAGAACTGCCGAGATATTTTAAAGTAATGCTTTCTCATTAACCTAAGCACAATGCTAAAAGTCCTTTAAAATAAAACTTTCCAGATGCCACCTGCGTCTGAGATGCTAATAAGATGGATGCCAGTAAGCCCGCTAATACTGGAAATGCTCTTTAAGAAAGAGCTAAGACGTATTGTACAGACACAAACAAATAAAAAATCCCTAATTTATGTATTCCTGCAGCTACATCACCAGGCAGTGCATATAAGCAGGGTCCGGACCAATTCACAGCCGACTAATGCTCCCTCCATCTTTGCAGATTGGGAGATTTAACCATAGTTAAGATTTATTGTTTGCAACTTGCAGTTTGGAGCATGGATATGGATACTTTTCTGTTTACTAATAAAAGGCCTATTAGAAAAAAAATCCTTAAAACTGCCATGAGTATGTAATTTTGCAAAACAGTGGATTAGTGCCTGAAGCAAAATATTCTGTTTTCATTAGTTATCTGGATTACTGAAGTCCAGAAGGGCAAAGGATGGGCCAGAGCATATGTAATATTTGAATAAAGCAGGCTGACCTTAGAACTAATTTCCTCATTTGCAAGAAAGGCAAAAAAAATGTCGTGGTTTAACAGTTGAGTCTCAGGTTGAATTTCTGACATTATTACTTCAAATTTATCAGATATCAGGTGATGGGAAGAACTGGCTGCAACTGTGAAGACCTCACAGTATACAATAATGGCCTATGCAAAATAACCAAATTGCTACACCCAGCTTCTTATCCAATGTACGAGTAATGCTATTGCTCACCATTTCTAAAATTTCATACCTTATTGCCTCTTTACATTTTACAGAATGTACATCAATGGGAATGTATATCAATGGGAGTCTGCTATGCCCTGAATTCCATCTCAACATCATTTTCTATCTGAAAGCATAATAGTAATATGTACACCATGGCTATGCGGGTTGAGAATTATATAGCTAGTCCAAAGATCCGGAAGATCCAAGCAGAAAAATCTGGATTAAGCACAGATAACGCTTTGAACTGGATTTATCATTCCCAGATAATATTCCTTGTTCTAAAATATTAAGTGGTGTATTTTATTCTTCCATCTACCTTGTATAAGATATCTTTTTGCTAGAGTAGCCTTACCCTTATACCACTCCTGATTGAATGAAATATGAATAAAAATGGTAGCAGCAGGACATGGAAGATCCCAAGAGATTTGCTATCTCTTTTAAGTGTGCATCAGTTACAATATGTAACTTTATCTCCTCATCTAATTGGATATCAGGCCAGCACATGCCCTTCCCTTCCCTTCCCTTGTCCTTACAACACTCTTATGTGATGGATTCATTTGAGAGTTAAAGATTATTCAGTGATTTCATGGCTGACTGTAGATATTAACTTACATCTCTCTGGGAGATCTATCTAGACCAAAAAAAAAAAAAAAAGTGGGAGTGGAATATTATGAATTATCTGCCTTGCAATTTCTCAAAAGTATTCTTCCCTTGTTTTTATTTTTTCTTATTTATTCACAGGGTTTTTCGAGATTTCTTTCCATCTTCTTCTTGGACTTCTTTTGAGTTTATGTTATAGGAAAGGTGATGAGGTAGAAGCACCTCCTATAACTCTCCATCACTCTGAAGCTTCCTTGGCTGCATGCTTTTCATAATTGAAGAACCCCAAAGAAAGAAACTTCCTCATCATATCTGCCTTTGGAATTTCATTGAAACATTCTTAGTGTGGAAGGCTGCTGATTTATCTCATTTGAAATAAAATTCAAAAGCAAATCTTATGTTGAATGTCAACCGATAGAAACAGTTTAGTATTTTTCCCCCTGAATCATATTACAGAGCAGCTGGTTATAACTGGATGGAAGAATATTCACATATAAATGATTTCGTACCAATTCCACTTCAATCCAATGTCAAAGTTTCACATGATATGGAACTCAATTTAATTTTTATTAATTTCACCAAATCATAGTTGACTTGTATATATTAGGTATGGAACATAGATTCTTTGGTATTTGAATTAAGTTTGAAACTGCTGCAAGGTTAAACTATATTTAGTGTTTTAATGGATTTTTTTTTTACAATTTCTTCACCAATTTTAATTTAGCTTCACATACAAAATTTGACTAGACATGCTTCTTTAGGATTCATTTTTAAAACTACACACAATTCTTTTAATGTTAGGCGGTAGTGATAACTATATGTTGTTCATCCCAGAAACTGAGATTTCAGTTCAGGCTACATAAAACTTGCTCTTTATGTCCCTCAGCTCATTACTTCTTCTCCATCAATATCTGAGGTTTAGATTGCAAATTTCATGGGAGAGAAACTTCTCCATTTACTTACCCACCCATCCATCTATTTATCTATTCTACTTATTCAGGTATGTATAGCATAAGGTTCAGGAAACAATGGATCTGTGTAATTTATAATATTATTTCTCCGTTCTTTCACTCTGACATGTGCCTTTTAAGTTATATTATTAGATTCCAATCTATGTAAATGTTTTCATCTCTCTTGTGTAGATAGTTGGATAGTTTCCTTAGTTGGTTGACTTTGCTGTATGAGGAAGAACTCTGATCTTGGAAGGTATCCATGCATATAGAAGAGACAGCCATTTTGTGATATTTTGCATATACTCATATTTCTTGAGCAAGATAGGTCACTATACTTCAGAAATTGACCCTACTATGCTCTGTGCTTGTCTACCAACACTACATTAAATTTTAGAAGACACACTATATTTTCTTGAAGCTGACAAGCCTCTTGATAATTAAACTTTGTTTTATTTTTTGCCAGATATATACTCATATAGCAGTTGAAACTAGTATCCCTCAATCATTTGTGACAAGCAATAATCTGGTAAAGCATCAATGTGATATAAACTTTTCAAGATGGCGACCGGCAGCTCCGTCCGAGGGGAGCTCCGCCGAGCGCCTGCTTTTGCCGGTTAAGCCGGCCTCCCCCCTCGACCCCCATATGCTGAGGGGGCTCCGAGGGGTTTCGCCCCGTTTGGGGCGTTAGAAGAGCCGCCTGAGCCGCCGGGAGGCCGCCCGGGTGACTCTTTGGGGCGGCGGCGGCGGCGGCGGCAGCGTTTCAGCCGCGGCGGCCGAAAGGCCAGGCGTGGGGGCCGCGACGGTCGAGAGGCTGGGCATGGAGCCCGCCTCCCCCCTCGTCCCCCAGCTGCAGAAGAGCCGCCGGAAGAGCCGCCGGGAAGCCGCCCGGGTGATTCTTCGGGGCGGCGGCGGCGGCGGCGGTGGCGGCGGCAGCGATCCAATGGAGGCCGCGGCGGCCGAGAGGTTAGGTGTGGGGGCCGCGGTGGTCGAGAGGCTGGGCATGGAGCCCGCCTCCCCCCTCGCCCCCCAGGTACAGAAGAGCCGCCGGAAGAGCCGCCGGGAGGCCGCCCGGGTGATTTTTCGGGGCGGCGGCGGCGGCGGCGGCAGCGATTCAATGGAGGCCGCGGCGGCCGAGACGCCAGGCGTGGGGGCCACGGTGGCCGAGAGGCTGGGCATGGAGCCCGCCCCCCCCCTCGACCCCCAGGTGCTGAGGGGGTAGCGAGGGGTCTCGCCTTGGCTGGGGTGTCGGAAGAGCCGCCGGAGGAGCCGCCGGAAGGCCGCCCGGGTGACTTTTTGGGGCGGCAGCGGCGGAAATTCGGTGGAGGCCGCGGAAGCCGTGGCGGCTGCGGCGGCCGAGAAGCCAGGCGTGGAAGCCGCGGTGGCCGGGAGGCCGGGCATGGAGCCAGCCCCCCCCCTCGACCCCCATGTATTGAGGGGGTGTCGAGGGGTCCCGCCCCGTTCGGGGCGTCGAAGGAGCCGCCGGGAGGCCGCCCGGGTGATCTTTTGGGACGGTGGCAGCGGCGATTTTACGGAGGCCGCGGCGGTAGTGACGACGGACGTGGACCTGGCCCCCCCCCTTGGCCCCCATCCATTGAGGGATGTAATTGGCAGGGACAACAACAGGATTGGCTGGCTCGAAGGACGCCGGTGATCTCGGTGGTGGTCCCTGATCCGACGACGGCGAGGGCTAGAAGAACATACTCCTCGGCGGAATTGCGGGCCCTCGGGAGGGTCCCCCACTCCCTGGAGTGGCCCTCCGGTCTATCGATGGCCTACCTCAAGGACGGTTCCTGGGATCCGGAGAGGTGGCATGGCCATCAAAAAAGGATTTTTAGAGGGGGTTTTAAACTTTTTAGATTTTTATTCGGGGTTTTATCGAGGTTAGGGAGGGCGACGAAGAGAGGGTTGGGGGATGGAAATTTATTGGGGTTAGGGAGGGTACCCGGTCCGGGTTTGGGGGATAGCCCGGGGGGATTTGGAGTCAGCCAGGCTGGAGTGCACGTCTGGGGGAACCCAGAGGGTCATGAGTCGTGGGGGCAAACACAGGGGGTGGGTTTCATTGGCACCATAAGTGGGAGGGGCAGATATGACGGGGGTAGAGGGCCATATCAAGTTAGGGGATCGCGTGCCCGCTGTCTCCAAGCGGTGGCGCGCTCCGACCCTCCCGACCCGTCTGGCAGGCCTGGTTGTGCAGAGTCTCAGGCCCTGAGTACCCGGCTGATGTTATGTAATGCCAGGTCCGTCGTTAACAAGGCCCCCCTGATTTGCGATCTCATTCAGGAGGAGGGTGCGGACCTGGCAGGGGTTACCGAAACCTGGTTGGGCCCAGAGGGCGGTGTCCCTCTGGTAGAGATTTGCCCACCAGGTTTCCAAGCATTCCATCGACCGAGATCTCAGGGAAGGGGTGGTGGGGTGGCGGCGATTATTAGAGAAGTCCTTTGTCCTAGGGAGGCCACTGTTCCTCAGACGGCTGGTTGTGAGTCTCTCTTTGTGAAGTGGGGTCGGGGGGTTCAGATGGGCCTGTTGATAACGTACCTGGCTCCCTGCCACGTGTCATCGGCCCTGCCCGGGCTCCTCGAGGTGATAGCCGGGCTGGCGGTTGAAACCCCCAGGCTTTTAGTCATGGGTGATTTCAACCTGCCTTCGCTCGGGGAAACCTCTGGGGTGGCCCGGGAGTTCCTGGCTTCCATGACGGCCATGGATCTGACCCAATTAGTTTCTGACCCCACTCACACGGGGGGACACACACTGGACCTGATTTTCGCCTCTGGTCAGTGGTTGAATGATCGTGTTGGAGATCTAGTCATAAAACCCTTGTCATGGTCCGATCATTCTCTTCTTAGACTGGACTTCGGTGCCGCCACCCCCCATCGCAGGGAGGCGGAGCCGAGGAGATGGTTCCGCCCCAGGCGCCTGATGGATCCGGAACGGTTCCAGATGGAGCTTGGGCCATTTCCTGAAACTCTGGCTCATAACTCGGCCACAGACTTGGTGGCCACCTGGGATAGGTTGGCCGCGGAGGCTCTGGACCGAGTTGTGCCTTTGCGACCTCTGACTCGGCATAGATCCCACCTGGCTCCGTGGTTTACGGGGGAGCTGAGGGGGATGAAATGCCGGAAAAGACGTCTGGAGGGTATCTGGAGGGCCAGTCGTGCTGAGTCTGATCGGACACAGGTGAGGTCCTATATTAGGACCTACCTAGTGGCGATAAGGGCGGCGAGGCGTTCACACTTCTCCGCCCTTATTGCGTCTGCAGAAAATCGGCCTGCTGCCCTGTTTAGAGTGACCCGCTCCCTGCTTGAGCCGAGAGCGCGGGAGGACCTCTTGCAGGGTAAAGCAGAAGAGTTTTCCCGATTTCTGCATGATAAAATCGCCCAGATTCGGGATGGGCTGGACTCCAGTTGGGTGGTCCCGGGGGAGGTGTCCGGGGCAGGTCTTGAGACGGTTATCTGGGAAGAGTTCGATCCTGTGACCGCCGAGGGTGTGGACAGACTTCTGGGGAGGCTGAATGCCACCACATGTTTATTGGACCCGTGCCCTTCCTGGTTGGTTTCTACCTCCAGAGAGGTGACACGAGGCTGGCTCCAGGGGATTGTCAACGCTTCGTTGACGGAGGGGGCGCTTCCGACCGCCCTGAAAATGGCGGTGGTGCGGCCCCTCCTCAAGAAGCCTTCCCTGGACCCGGCTCTTTTGAATAACTATCGTCCTGTCTCCAACCTTCCCTTTGTGGCGAAGGTTGTTGAGAGTGTGGTGGCGCGTCAGCTCCCTCAGTATCTGGAGGAAGCATCCTATTTAGATCCGTTCCAATCGGGCTTCAGGCCCGGGCACAGTACTGAAACAGCATTGGTCGCGTTGGTAGATGATCTCTGGAGGGCCCGTGACAGAGGTTATTCCTCTGTCCTGGTCCTCTTAGATCTGTCGGCGGCTTTTGATACTATCGACCATAGTATCCTATTGCGGCGGTTGGAGGGGTTGGGAATTGGGGGCACCGTTTTGCGGTGGTTCTCGTCCTTCCTCTCGGACCGCTCGCAATTGGTGTTGATGGGGGGGGAGAGGTCCACCCCTAGGCCCCTCATGTGTGGGGTGCCTCAGGGGTCGGTCCTCTCCCCTCTTCTGTTCAACATCTATGTGAAGCCGCTGGGAGAGATCATCCGTGGTTTTGGGGTGAGATGCCATCTGTATGCTGATGACACTCAGCTATACATCTCCACCCCAAACCACCCCAACGATGCTGTGGAGGTTATGGCCCGTTGCCTGGAGGCTGTGCGGAACTGGATGGGCGAGAACAGGCTTCGACTCAACCCTTCCAAGACCGAGTGGCTGTGGTTTCCGGCGGCCCGATATAGTCAGCTGACTCCATCGCTGGCTATTGGGGATGAGATCTTGACCCCCACAGAAGGGGCACGCAATCTTGGTGTCCTCCTGGATGTACGGCTGTCTTTGGAAGATCATATTACAGCCGTCTCCAGGGGGGCTTTTTATCAGGTTCGCCTGATACGCCAGATGCGGCCCTTTCTTGATCGGGACGCCTTACGCACAGTCACTCATGCCCTGGTCACCTCCCGTCTGGACTACTGTAATGCCCTCTACATGGGGCTCCCTGCGGGGAGCACTCGGAGGCTTCAACTGGTACAGAATGCAGCCGCGCGGGTGGTTATGGGGGCGTCGAGATACTCCCACGTGACGCCCCTCCTGCGCGAGCTGCATTGGTTGCCAGTGGCCTTCCGGGTTCGCTTTAAAGTACTGGTTTTGGTCTTTAAAGCGCTCCATGGCATCGGACCAGGATACTTACAAGACCGCATTCTGCCAGTAGTCTCCCACCGACCGGTGCGCTCCCACAGAGAGGGTCTCCTCCGGGTCCCGACGCCTTCTATGTGTCGTCTGGTGACCCCGAGGAATAGGGCCTTCTCTGTGGGGGCACCCGCCCTTTGGAATGGGATGCCCCCTGGATTACGAACGACTAGTGACCTGAGGGCCTTCAGACGTGACCTGAAGACCTGGCTCTTCGAGCAGGCCGGCCTGAGCTGACTCAAATGGGATTTTAAATGGGGTTTTCGGATTGGTTGGGATGGGTGTACAAAGTTTTAATTTATTTTAATTGGGGTTTTTAGATTTTTATAGGGACAGCCTAGGGTTTAATTCTTTTTTAACTATTTATATTTGTATACATGTATTTTAGTTGGCTGTTCACCGCCCTGAGTCCTTCGGGAGAAGGGCGGTATATAAAACCTAGAATAAATAAATAAATAAATAAAATAAATGTATGCCACATTTAGGATTCAAAGCAAGAATAGCCATTTTTACCTCTGCTTCTCCTCTACCCAGCCTTCCGACCCAAAGAGTAATCGCAAGGTGAGTTGAGCAGAAAACAAATTTAATTTAAAAAAACAAACAAAAACAACCCACAATTTTGATTTTCAGAAACAGACTTGTAACCTATAGCAAAACTTTGCTACATGTTTCAATTTCTGGATATCCAGAGTGGCAGTCATTTCAGATTTGTGTGATTTAGGGCTAATCTACAAGACCAGGAAATACACAATGTTTATCTGGCTTTGGAGAACCTCCACTTATCTTTTCTTGGTCCATTTTAAAGTAGTGTTTTTCAACTTCTGCCAGCACAGATGTGCTGTCTGGCTCACCATCTGCACTTCCTTTCACTGTAGGCAAATGCCTCCACTGCAATTAGCTACTGTGAGTTGTGGCAGGAATTCCCCTTCCCTTCCAGTGCCTTGTCACTGCTGTTCCACATCCATTTTGTCCTGGCTTCTAGATTACTACAAAGGGTTAATTCTTTTAAATGGTGTTTTGTTCCAAATGCATTTGTTGCTTGAGAAATATTCCCAAATGTGTAACTGAAAAGAGGAACTTTTATGTACAATTATATGCAACTTAGCTTACCTCTGGTTCAAAATCAGTGTCCAAAACAAAGGATTTTGTCAGATTTGCCAAGGCTGGCCTTCATCGAGGAGGCTCATGTAGAGATTCAAAGTCACAATTCTGAAAGGATACTTTTATTTCAGATGGTAAAAAATGCCTTTAATGAAAAAGAAAACTGAATACTGAAAATTCTAGAATTCAAGGCCTGTGTGTAGCTGTTCCCAGCTTCAAACCTATGTTTTGTTCTCCAATGCTTAGATTATAATGGATTGAGAACCATTTATTTCTCAGTAGAAAAAGTGATTGACACCTGTGCATTGTTATTTTACCACGAAAGTCTTTAATTGTTACTTGGCCAACTTGAGGCTCAAATGCATACTTAATCCTTTCCCCCTACTTATTAAAACTATCAAATACTGGTAGGTTGAACTCAATCATTTATGTGACTCAATTCACCTAGTAAAGAAAAATATTCTCTAAAAACATCAAGGTCAAAGCCTGGGTCTTAACCCTTACTCATTAGAGAAAACAATCTGTAGCAGAATTAAAAGATGTTGTTCTGCAATGTTAGCTACTTGCCATTATCTCTGTTTTCCTTTTTCCAGGCTTCTGTCAAACTTCCTTCTTTAGCAATCAATCTATATGCCAAACTCTTTTCTTTCTTTAACGCTTTAGGTGGAAGAGTAGGCAGTGCAGAGGAGGAATCTCCAATGTTTGGTTACATTCATCATTCTTGCTTCCCTTGATTTGCAATCTGTTATGCACCGGGGAGGGTGTGTGTCTTCTGACAATGTGTGGCATCTTCCTGTGGGTGTCATTCAAGTGGAACTCTGAGAATTCTAGAGTTCTGAAAGAGTCTCTGAAATGCAAGGCGAGCAGGTCATAAGGAGGTGGAAAAAATAAAATTAAAAAAGACAGTGACAAGTTAGAACAGAAGGTGAATCAATGGCTGGAAGGGACCCTGGTGCAGCTCCATCTGGAGAGAGGAGGGCAGTTTGATGTGTCTGGAAAGCATTATTTCTGCAAAGCACTGAACCCTTTTTCAGCTTAGAGATAGGGATCTTAGTCCACTGCCAAACATAAGCCTTCCTGATGGCACATTGGAGGGGGGGAGTAGGAGAATAAATACACTAGTGGCACAATGCAGGGCGGCCAATCCTTTTTCTTTAAGACCATCAGGCATCTGGCCTGGTCCCAGAAGGCAGTCTACAACTTCAGATTGCATTAGCTGAGACTCCTATTTCATATCACTGGATGCTCCAGTTTGATGACAATTTAATTGGTTGAATATGAAGGGAAAATCTAGAAGTCTCCCTGATTGATTGTTCATAACAGCTCAGTCTCACAGAATGGAACTGTTGTACTTTGCCTGCTCATCTTTTCTTTTTAAAAAGAAGTTCAGCATTCTCAATATGTAAATGCAACAAATTTCAAACTGATAATAACTTTCTGGTTTTGTGAGTAAATGAAAAACAGCTCAGATATGCCTGCAGCTTCCTCATTATTTATTTGCCCCTTGAAAAATAACTCATGCAGATCTGTCCCAGTTTCCTTGACAGTATTTTGTGGTTTTGATCTGCCCAAATTTCAGTATCTTTATAATAAAACCTTATGCATGACTGCAAAGTTCAGTGGGGCTTGTTCCCAGGTAACCAATAAATAAAATTTCATCCTTAATCAATATGGCATGCCTGTGGTTTGGAGTACACAGGTTTCCAAGAAGAAACTAAAATATTTATTTCTCTCTCTTTTAGAGCTTTCAATATAATGAATTTCTTTGAATGTTTAAGACTCTGCTACATAAATTATATAGAATAACAAATCAAGAAATCAAGATTTGTAAATTTGTTTGTATCACTGTGATGATAAATGGAAATGTTTATTAAATTGCACACCTATGTAGTGTATAGAGATAATAGAAAAGAATAACAGAGTTGGAAGGTGTTCTGGATTGGTTAATATTTGAAATACTTACTGTTCATTGGTCTACATTCCGGCGGGAGATCCTCGCCCCGTCATTGGCTGGCTTAGGCGCGGGAACCCTTTAAAAGAAGGGCTGCTGCGCCGCCGAGTCAGTCGGTGTCCTGCAAATAAACAAAAAGACTGAATCACTATACGTGTGTGCCTCTTCATTGCCGCTCCAAAACACTGGCGACGAAGGTGGGATCGAGGCAACACGTTTAGAGAGTGCATAGCGGCGGAGAGCGAGCGGCATCATGTCCGGAAGCAACGCACCGCCTGAAAAATTCAATCCGGCAAAGGAGGAATGGCAGACGTATGTGGACCGATTCCTCATGTTTTTGGAGAGTAGCGATCTGAGCGGAGTGTCGGATCACCGAAAGAGAGCGGTGTTTTTGACCCACTGCGGCCAAGCCGTTTTTCGGATGGCAAAGGCGCTAGCGTCTCCAATCGATGTCAAAACGCTAACTTGGCCCGAGCTAGAGAAGATCCTGAGGAAACACTACGCTCCCACAGTTTCCTGCCTGATAAAGCGCCATGAGTTTTACCTCCGGAACCAAAAAGAAGGTGAACCTATCGCCGATTTCGTGGCAGATTTAAGAGAAATAGGTGGAGAGTGCGAATTCTCGGATTTCAATGAGGCGCTGAGAGACCGGATCGTTTTAGGCTTAAAAGATCCAATATTGCAGAGTAAGTTACTAAACCGACCCAAGATAACAGCCACAGAGGCCATCGAAGAAGCCACCGCAGCCAAAGCTGCTCACAAATCGGCGGCAAGAATGAAACAGATTAATCAAGCTGCACACCACAAATCCAAAGAAGCCACCAAAGCTGATGATGAACAAGGAAAAACCTCAACACACTACGAGGATCTTGAAACTGAGACCAGTAGTGAAGAAGACGAGGTTTGCCACCTAAAAGCCGCGAGAGGAAAAAAAGAGCGGGCATCCAGGCGGTTTGATTTTGAATGCAACCGTTGTGGTGGAAACCACCCCAGATCAGAGTGCCGTTTCATAGACGCAATATGCCGAAAGTGTGAAAAGAAAGGGCACATCGCAAGGGTATGCAGAGCCCGATCAAGCTACAGCCCCAGGCGAAGAGAAAGCCCTCCCCCAAGAGAGAGAGAAAAGAAAACAAACAACCGTTGGAGCCAGGAAGGAAGGAATAGAAAGTTTAAAGAGTCATCTTACAAGAAGGAAGAAACACACCAAACAATAATAATTGGTCACTCTAATACAAAAAACGTTAAAAAAGTCCACGTGCAAGTAAGAATTGAAGAAAAAAATTGTGAAATGGAAGTGGATTCGGGATCATTCCTTTCCATAGGTTTCCTGGGACACTATTAAGAAATTGATCCCAGACATACGGCGAAGCGAACTAGACAAACAGAAATTAACGCTTAAAGACTACCAGGGAAACAAAATTCCGGTAGTAGGGATTGGACATTTCCAGGTAACCTTCAACAACCATACTGAGATTCTTCCCCTAACAATCGTGGACCGGAACAGACCCAGCCTTTTAGGACTGGAATGGTTCGAACCGCTGGGAATAGGGATGACCGGTATCAACCATATCACAGACGCTGACTGGGAGGCAGATCTCATTCAAGAATTCCAGGACCTGTTCAGCGAAGAATTAGGCAAGTACCGGGGTAACCCGATTTCTTTTAACATAGACCCCAAGGTAGCCCCAATTAGACTAAAGGCTAGACGGGTACCTTTTGCCTTAAAGCCAAAAATAGAAGAACAACTGGATAAACTAGTCAAGCAAGGGGTCCTCGAGCCAGTTGACCACGCTAAATGGGAGACCCCTATAGTGACCCCTATAAAAGCAGACGGGTCGGTTCGTATTTGTGGGGACTATAAGGCGACCCTCAACCATGCACTACAACAGAGCGCATACCCCGTGCCTGTCGTACAACACTTGCTACATTCTATCAAAGGCGGAAAGATTTTCGCTAAACTCGATTTGGCTCAGGCGTACCAGCAACTGCCCGTTGACAAAAAAACAGCTGAAGCCCAAACTATTGTAACACACCGGGGTGCCTTTAAGTGTAATCGCCTCCAATTTGGCATTAGCGTGGCACCAGGCATTTTTCAATCTCTTATGGAACGCCTCCTTCAAGGAATTCCAGGAGTCATTCCGTATTTCGATGACGTCCTAATTGCAGCTAAACACAAATTGCAACTGCGAGACCGCCTAAGAAAAGTGCTTACCAAATTTACTGAGGCTGGGTTAAAAGTCAAAAAAGACAAATGCACCCTTATCACAGACAAAGTAGAGTTTTTGGGATACCTAATCGATGGCAATGGCATCCACCCAACAGCAGGAAAAACCCGTGCTATCAAAAATGCCCCCACACCAACTAACAAGGCTGACCTACAAGCTTTCCTAGGGTTGATAAATTTTTACCATGTCTTTTTGCCCCAGAAAGCCACGGTGGCGGAACCCTTGCATAGACTTTTGGACAAAGACACGTCGTGGAAGTGGGGACATCGGGAAGAAACAGCATTTAACAAAATTAAAGACATGATCACTTCAGCACAAGTGTTAATTCAATATAACGAGACTTTGCCATTGTTACTAACTTGTGATGCCTCCCCCTTTGGAATCGGAGCTGTCCTGAGCCACCTTCTACCTAACGGCAGAGAGGCTCCGATTGCCTTCTATTCAAAAACTTTGTCCCAAAGCCAAAGGAATTACAGTCAACTGGACAAGGAGGCACTTGCCATAATTTCGGGTATTAAACGTTTCCATGAATACCTGTATGGCCGATCATTTTCTATCATCACCGATCACAAACCCCTACTAGGTATTCTGGCGGGTGACAAACCCACTCCCCATATTCTATCACCCAGAATGACAAGATGGTCAGAATTCCTGGCCGCTTACAATTACACCCTGTCTTACCGCCCGGGTCCGACCATCACGCACGCCGATGCTTTAAGTCGTTGCCCGTTACCAGACTCTGATCCTGAACCAAACCCCAGCACCTCAACCTTTTTGATTGAGACCCTGCCCGACCTCCCGATGACAGCAGCAGACATCGCGCACGAAACCTCTAACGACCACCTACTGCATACCGTGAGTAGGTGGGTCATAAAGGGTTGGCCTGACTCTGATTTACAAGAACAGTACAGACCGTTTAAACAGAGACAAATGGAACTTTCAGTACTAAAAGGCTGTGTACTATGGGGGGATCGAGTGGTCATTCCACTAAAACTGCGAAATTCCATATTGAAACTATTGCATGAGGGACACCCCGGGGTGGTAAAGATGAAAAGTTTAGCCAGAAGTTATGTATGGTGGCCTGGGTTAGACAAGGATGTTACCGACTGGGTCGCGGGTTGCCAGCCCTGCCAGACTTCCCGGCCCTCACCCCCAAAGGCACCAGCCACTGAGTGGGATCTACCTAGGGGCCCTTGGTCTAGAGTCCACATAGATTTTGCGGGTCCGACTAAGGGGCATACCTTCTTGATTCTGGTAGACGCTTATTCCAACTGGTTAGAAGTGAGCCTCATGAAATCCACCTCTTCTGAGGCTGTCATACGACAGCTCAGTCACTGGTTTGCCACCCACGGCTTACCAGACGTCCTGGTATCTGACAACGGCCCTCAATTCACAGCTACAGAATTTGAGGGCTACTTAGCAAGTTTGGGCATACGCCATGCCTTAACCGCGCCGGCACATCCGGCAACGAATGGACGGGCCGAGCGCATGGTCCGGTTTACCAAGGAGACCCTTCTTAAGTTAGACCAGGGCCCTATACAAGCACGCATCGACAAATTATTGTTCCTCCAACACACTACACCTAGTAGCACTACTAACAAAACTCCTGCTGAATTACTTATGGGGAGAAAACTACATTCCCCTCTCGATAGACTACACCCCACCTACTCTACAGATAAACCCCTAGATTCTTCAACCAAAGTCCGAACATTCCGAATTGGGGATTTAGTTTACGCTAAAAACCTGGTAGGGCACCCCTTATGGGTGCCAGCCACCATCACACATCTAACCGGACCCCGTTCTTACCGGCTTACCACTGCTGATGGCAAAAGCTGGAAGCGACACATAGACCAACTTCGAACTCGCACCCGTCCCAGACCTGGCGATTTTCCTGGGGGGGAAGGGGAGAAACCACCAAGCAGTCTGGATAAGGGAAGCCCACTAACAAACAATGACGCCCTAACTCACACACACACACCCTCAACTCTAGCTCCGGTCGGGTCGCGCTGCTACGCACCTGATCCTGAAGAACGTCCCGCTGAAACATCTGACAGGGTCGTCGATAATCCAGGCCGAGCAGGGAGCGGCATGGCCACGTCAACTAGCCCAGCTAGGCCCGTTGGTAGTGACGCAGCCGGCTCGACCTGCTCGAAGTTTCCAGAGCCGGAGGCGAGAGGAGCAACAGGTCCTTCCGCACCAGCCGATGGTAACGACGCAACTGAGCCGCGCAGGTCCAGTCGGACTCACAGGAGCCCCGCCTATCTACGTGATTACGTAACATAGGCGCGGCTCCTGATTGGTCAGACTGGACCAAGGAGGGAGGGGTGTTCTGGATTGGTTAATATTTGAAATACTTACTGTTCATTGGTCTACATTCCGGCGGGAGATCCTCGCCCCGTCATTGGCTGGCTTAGGCGCGGGAACCCTTTAAAAGAAGGGCTGCCGCGCCGCCGAGTCAGTCGGTGTCCTGCAAATAAACAAAAAGACTGAATCACTATACGTGTGTGCCTCTTCATTGCCGCTCCAAAACAGAAGGGATCTTGGAGGTCTTCTAGCCCAATCCTCTGCCTAGGCAGGAAATCCTACACCACTTCAGATTCAGATAATAGGGAGTTGGAAGGGACTTGTAGGTCATCTAGTCCAAGTGCGAGATCCTACACCATTTCTGACAAATGGCAGTCCAATCTCTTCTTGAAAGTCTCAAGTGATGGTGCTCCCACAACCTCCGAAGGCAAAGTGTTCCATTGGTTGATTGTTCTTACTGTCAGAAACTTTCTCCTTATTTCTAGCTTAAATCTCTCCTTGTTCAGTTTCAATCCATTATTCCTTGTCTGGTCTACAGGCACTTGAGAAAATAGCTTGACCCCTTCCTCTCTGTGCAGCCCCTCAAATATTGGAAGACCACTATCATGTCTCCCCTGGTACTTCTCTTCACTAGACTAGCCATACCCAGTTCATGTAACTGTTCTTCAGAAGTGGTATTCAGCAGGTTCTGACCATTCTGGAGAACCGGTAGCGGAAATTTTGAGTAGTTTGGAGAACCGGCAAATACCACTTCTGACTGAGATTGTACCATATCCTTCCCCTGCCATGCCCACCAAGTAACACCCACAGAACTGGTAGTAAAAAAATTTGAATCCCACCACTGCCATTCTTCATATATTTTAGTCTCCAGTCCCCTAATCTTCCTGATAGCTCTTCTCTGTACTTTTTCTAGCATCTCAATATCCTTTTTTATAATGTGGTGACCAAAACTGGATGCAGTACTCTAGGTACGGTCTTACTAAGGCTTTATAATGTGGTATTAGTACTTCCCTTGATCTTGATTGTATCCCTCTGTTAATACAATTTAGGATTGCATTAGCTTTTTTGGCTGCTGCTGCACACTGCTGGCTCATATTTAGCTGGTTGTCCACTAAGACTCCAAGATCCCTCTCATAGTTACTGCTATTGAGCCTGGTTTCATCCAGTCTATATGTGTACTTTTGGTTTTTCTTGCCTAAGTGTAGGACTTTACTTTTCTCTTCATTGAATTTCATTATGTTAGAAATGGCCCAGTGTTCTAGTTTGTCAAGATCCATTTGGATCTTGAGCCTATCTTCTTGGGTGTTAGCTATTCCTGCCAGCTTAGTATCATCTGCAAATTTGGTAAGTTCCCCTTCTTTTCCCTCATCTAAGTCATTAATGAAGATATTGAAGAGTACTGGGCTTAAGATGGAACCTTGTGGCACCCCACTGCTTACTTCCCTCCATGTAGACTTAGACCCATTAAGGACTACTTGTTGAGTACGGTTTGCCAGCCAGTTGCTAGTCCATCTAGTGGTGGTGCTATCTATTCCACTTTTTTCTAGCTTACTAAGAAGTAGGTTGTGGTCTACTTTGGAGAATACCTTGCTGAAATCTAAATATATTATGTCCATAGTATTTTGCTGGTCTACTAATTCAGTCATTGTGTTGAAGAATGAAATAAGATTGGTTTGGCATGATCTGTTTTTAACAAACCCATGCTGACTGCTAGTTATTACTTTACCTGTTTCTAGATGTTGGCAGATCTGTTTTTTTATTATCTTTTCCAGTATCTTCACGGATATTGATGTTAGGATGATTGGTCTATAGTTTCCTGGGTCTGTTTTTTTCCTTTTTTGAAGATGGGAACCACATCAGCTCTTTTCCAGTCCTCTGGTAGTTCCCTGGTGCTCCAGGATTTTTTAAAGATATGGTGCAGTGGTTCTGAGATGACTTCTGCCAGCTCCTTTAAAACTCTGGGATGTAATCCATCAGGCCCCAGTGATTTGTTTTCATCAAGATCAGACAGGTGTTCTCTTACTATTTTTTTGCTTATTTTAACTTTTTGTTCCACTGATTAATTGTTCTGTCAGTAAATTTCTCCTTAGTTCAAAAGTTATTTCTCTCCTTGATTAGTTTCCACCCATTGCTTCTTGTCCTGCCCTCAGGTGCTTTGAAGGATAGCTTGACTCCCTCTTCTTTGTGCTATGCTCTGAGATATTGGAACACTACTATCATGTCTCTGCTAGTCCTTCTTTTCATTAGACTAGACATACCTAGTTCCTGCAACCGTTCTTCATATGTTTTAGTCTCCAGTCACCTAATCATCCTGGTTGCTCTTCTCTGGACTTTTTCTAGAGTCTCAACATCTTTTTTATATCGTGGTGAATGCATTATTCTAAGTGTGGCCTTACCAAGGCATTATAAAGTGGTATAAAGCAAGCCATGAGTTCCATATGCAATAACCCAGTTTCATTTGTACTTATTGGATTAGGGTACAGGATGTCCACTATAAATCACTGATTTTCAAGTGTGCAATTTCATGGTTAAAAATTAAAAATATCTAAAAGAAGTCAGTTAGTGCAATGCTGCTCGCTCAGAGCTTTTCTATTTCTTAGAGTGTGCCTATGCAAATGTCTGATTGGTTGACATGTGGTGCACAATCATCCTTCCTCCCCAATACTTCTTTAAAGCATTTTCCAAAATGAGTGTGAATTAGGAAGTTAAATAAATCAATGGCTACATGCAATATCATGTGAACGGATTTCCATATGCAAAACTGCTTTATTCAACCCCCTCACCCTGGACTTCCATAAATGTAACATAAAGAATTCACTAACCTTGGGGAACAGAAATTGGGAACTGTATATGAAACCAAGGTTCTGGCTGATTAATGCTATATGTTCTGCTGGCAAGCACAGAACTGAATGGGAACTAAGAAGGAAAAAAATGTTTGCTTTCACAAAAATCCCCAGTTTCAAGGAGCTACAACTCTTTCAGTTTTTCCTTCTTTCTGAAAAAAATATTTTTATATGAAATATGAAAATGCTCTAAGGAGTAGTGCTCTCAACTAATAATTTAATTTAAAAAGTTTTAATTTATTTTGCATTAGCCACAAGGATAGGAAAATACTAACCTTTGAAAAACAAACTTGCTTGTAGATTTAGCATTTGTTAAACAAATGTAAAAAAAAAGTTCCAGTTTATAGAAACTAAAAAAGGATATGGAATTTTCAATTTTTAGAAATGTCTGCTTAAATTTACTATAAACTGCTTCGTTGCAAGCTATATTTTAAGTTTAAATCCTTATAATATCTCTGAATATCTCTTTATATAATATCTCTTTTCTAGGTCTTTTTCTAGGTCTTACATTGAAAGTTTAGATTAGGAATGACGACAACAACAAACGTCTTTGAACAGAGTTTTCCTAACCAGACTGACACTCACTCCCTTAAAGTGTTTCTCCAAGCCCAGTAAGAAAATTGTTCAAGGAGTATTTAACAGTTATTCCCAGTCTAACAGAACTTAAGGCCCTTTCTTCTGAGAGCAGTAAAATCCCCCTGTATCCCTTTGAGCTATGGGTTTGGTATGTATGTGTGTGTGTGTGTGTGAGTGTGTGTGTAGGGGAGGGGAGTATGCTTAGGAAGTGGGCCGATTAATTTTCAGCTCAGTTCCTGCTCTGTTGAAAATGCTATAAAGGTGGTGCTATTTCTCTGAAGCTCAAGGCGGCTGTCTTCTTAGAGCTGAAGCTCATACTTCATTTCCCTGATGCTCCTGGGGTTTTCCCCTCCCTCCCAGATTCAGGAATACTTAGAAGGAGGGCTCTGCTGCCCCCTCCCCACTTCTGCATACACACTCACAAGGATGAGGAAACATGACGTGGTTCTGGCTGGACCATTTATTTCCCTGCTTCTCTCTTGCTACAATATTCTTCTAGTTTCCATAACATTTCACTTTGTTTTTTCAGTCCTAAATTTTCTACTGGCAACTTTGAATGATTTTTTAAGAAAATCTATGATTTCCTTATCTTTATTATTAATGGAAAATTTCTATTTAGAAAATTAATGGTAATTTTAAAAGTTTTTTAAAGGTGCTTTTTAAAATTGTTTAAATGATTTTTTTGGTAACATTCTTATATATTTCAGTCCTGCAATATCATTTTAAGATAAGACAGATCTGAGTTAAAACAAAACTATGGCTAAGTGTTCCAATAGGTTTAATATGCTGAAATAAAACTAGTGGTGGGAAATCCCCAATCTTTGCATTTTAACCCTTAGAACATGATCTCTTCATCTCTAAATAAAAAAAAAAGTCTCTAGGACCTGAAGAGATAGCAATATGGCATCTTGTTATATAAATATTTAGAAGAATAAACCTAAGACAGGCAGAGCAGAAGAGTGGTAACTTCCTAATTCCAATGTTTTCCATACGATACTGGCCATCAAAGGCTTATGACATGCTTTCCCTACCTTTCAGTAGTGTTAACTTCTGTTGTTGTTTTTAATGTTAAACCCTCCATTTTGAAAACCTACGTCCCATCGCTGTTCACGTAGCCATATTTGAATTGCAATATTCTCCAGTGGGGCCCTTCGGACATGGGGCTTGGAATTCAGGGAGTCCCCACATTATCTGCAGGACTTCAAGTTGGCCTCTCTGTTCACATGATGGCTATCCCTTTTCGTTTTCGGCTTGTATAGTGTTCCTTCATGTTGTTGTTCTTTAGCCAAAGCTGTCATTTATCCAAAGAACAAGAGAAGCCATGTGATGAATTTTTTTTCCAGGATTCCTTTTGGCCAATGGCCCAGTGCTAATGAAGCCCCTTCCAAAGTGCTAAAGAGCTGTTGCCAGAATCAGTTATAGTGAAAACAATAGGGGAGTGGCACGCAGACAGGAGACCCAGTGTATGTGTGCGTGCAAGCGTGTGTGAGAGAGTTAGTGAGTGTGTGACCCTGTGTGTGGAGGGAAGAAGGCTTTATCAATGTGGTTTTGTTGTCCTTTTCCCTTAAATTGGAGGGGGATATGGCACAAAAGATTCCATAACATGTTTTTCTTTATGCTAGATTACTAGAAAAATAATATAATGGGAATCCAGGCAATCAGATTTCATACAGGTTGAAGAAAATTTAAATTGCAGTCCATAATTGGAACTAAACCCTATTAACATAATGACATTTATTTCTGAGTAAACAAGTCATACAACCAAAAATGTGTTTATTTAATTTCATTTATAGCCCACCTTTACATTCAAACAAATACATTGGCTAACATATTTATTTGTGTCTTATTGTAGGAGACATCCTGATCTTTATAAATGTCCATATTACATTGTTTGTTCTCATAATAAGCAATAATCTTAATACAGTAGAGATGTAGGTAAGGAACATTATTAAATCTGTAAAGCCACTGAGATGCATTTTACCATGTCAGAATTTGTTAAATATTCACTTTATCTGGTATTGGTCATTTATACTTGTATTTTTCTGCTAAATATTTGGGGTTTTCTAAGTATTTTCCTACTGACTAAATAGCTTGTTTTAACTACCCTGTAGTTTAATCTCATTTTTTATCTAATACATCAGAACATATCTATATTTCCTATTGGTTCATTTTACTTCATGTACAGACTTTGTCAAATATTACTTTCCCCCCTCTCACTATCTAATATTTGTGCATTACATTTAGCAAATGTCTATGGAAATTCTCAATCATCCAAGTCATAATTGTCTCAAAGGTGATCTTTCAAGAGGCACTGGACTTTCTTTGTTTTTCCTTGATGTTTCACTTCTCATCCAAGAAACATCTTCAGAACTAAAGAAGATTTTGGGTGAGAAGTGAAATGTCTTCAAGGAAAAACAAAGGAAGTCCAGTTGCCTTTTGAAAAATTACCTTTTATATATTAAAAAAAAAATTTGTTGTAAATTTTACAATTAAAAATGTGACAAAAAATGTAAAAATTCAAATAAAAGCTACCTGAGCAGCCTTCCTACAAAATCTTAGTTCTGAGCCCTTTCACAAATTTGTTATGCCTTTTTTTGTGTATTTATGTGAAAAATGGAGCAGCCAATTCATTTCCCTGTTTTTATTAATCCTGCACGCCTGTCTTTTGATTTTTATGAATCAAAATATCATGGGATTTTATTGCTAGTTAAGTTTGTGGCCTTCAGCACCATCTACTGGAGACATTTAAAACGGAACAAAGTTTTATTAAGAATAACTGGGAATACAGATAGTCAATTCAAAGAATAAGAGCTCAAATTCTATAAAAAATGGTTTTTAGTTTTCAAAATTAAGACATTAAATCATAATCTCATCTTGATAATGCCACAACTCCTCCTACAATTAAAATATTTTTGTGGGATTAAGCAACATTATGGAAAACACAGAATAGGAATAAGAAGTAGTAAGCTAAAGAAATATAGACTGCAGTAAGAAGAAGAAATATAACTAAACACAATTCATACCTACAGCAAATACAATATCTCTTCTTACATTTCTATCCTTATCAATATTCCCTACTTCCATATATTACTTCATTCAGTGTTTTTTTAGTCTTTAAACAATTTAATTAAAGAAGATCTCAAATTCTTCAGGATCTGCTTATCTCCACTGAACTATATAACTTTCTTAGACCTCCCCTTCTTCTTAACACATTTGGTCTTTCAGTATATATGTTTTATAATTCTTTCCTTATTCTTTCTCCATGTATGACCAAACCAACTTAATGTAGGTCTTGCCTATCTGCCAGTTAATTTTTGTACCTGTCCATATCCATTCAGCACCCATTTATTTTTTACTCTACACTTTTTGTTTTAGATCATAGCTATGTTAATTCTTCTGCTTTCATTGAATCCAATTTTCCTTTATGTTTTTTTTTCTGGCATACTTAACTCACTTTCGTAAAACAAAGTAAGCAAGGTCTTCAATGCAGACATTTGTTTTGACAAACATTCATTCCTGACTCATACTAATTCATGATTCCTGATTCATACTGACCAATATCTTTACATCTGTGTTCGCACATCTCAAAACTTCTCTATTTTACAATTTTGGCCCACATTCCACCAGATACATACATTTCTCCACTTCCCTTGTTTTTTGTCATTTCTGTATAATTTGCAATTGGTCATTCCATTCCAACCACAAGATTCATGATCTTTGATAGATTAATTTTAAAATCCACACTGCTCACTTCAATCATACAATTTCCATTTCACGAGCCAACAATGTAGTATCAATTGCATGTGAAAATACACACACATCATCATTGCCAACAATCTAATCATAACCATTTTTCCCCACATTTATCTATAAATATATTAAACATTCAAGAAAACATCAGCTATCCTCTTAGAGCATTAATTTCAACATTACATTTGAGCAGGAATAAAATAGTCCTCTAATTCAAATATACTAACTTTACATTAGACTTTCGCTAGATCAACAAGTGTACAATAATCTTAGTTTCTCATATTCATACATCCTGCAATGACCTTATAAGAACAAAAATCTGGTCTGCATATCCACTACCAGTCTAAACTTTAGTTTGCTTCCCAAATGCTCATCTTTCAATCAGAATTCTGCAAACATCTTCCCAGACACACTGAACAAATTAATCCCCCATGCATTGTTGCATTTTTCTCTTTGTGTAGAGGAACAATAACACCATTCTTCCAATTGTCAGGCATAAATGCAGGGACACACACAACCATTGTACATTGAGTCACTCCACATGCAAGTCTTATCCATATGTTCTAGGCATCCCTTAGACGTGAAAGCCAATTGGGCAACTTTGAGCCTGTCATTTTCTCTCAGCCCAGCCACCTCACAGAGAAATTGTTGTTGTGGAAAAAATAGGAGGCAGGAGCATTATGTACACAGCTTGAGTTCTAGAAAATAAAGGCAGGATATTAACTGAATGGCGATTATGTTAACTTCGTTTTGTTTCATCTTAAAGACTAACGGATGTATCACTGCACATTTCCCCAAGTCTGTCCCATGGCCTGGCACCAGTTCTTAGAAGGTATACAAACAGGTGTTCATTTTTCACTCCAGCCAAAGTTTTGCAGCATTAATCTCATCGGGATTCCAGTTGATGGAAAAAGAAGAATTCACCATTCAATATCATAATCAATCTCTATATCTTCTTTTCTATGTATTTATTTATTTTGGGCCTCTGAGTCAAATTTTGATTTCTAGTGATTTCAGAGGACAAGTGCCTACAGTTCTCTATTTGATCTATTTATACATGTTTTTTTTCCCATAGTGGACTTTTAGTGGAATGGAAATGTACAAATTCGATAAATGAATTTAAGGATGCATTAAGAATTTAATGTACTATGTATTTAAGAAATTCAGGAATAAATTACTAAAAGAATTTATTACTGCTGCATTAGAATATATTTATAGATGGATTTTATAAATACAAATTCATGGTAGAGGATTTCTATCTTTTACTGATTCTGAGTCATATTAGTTAAATACAGCTTTAAAGAAAACCAGTGTGATCAAAGGAGATTATCACTGTGGTCCTTAGTGAGAATGCTGCGAATGTGACTCTTATTTTGTTTTTCATTCTGTTGACATCTTTATGAAGTCACTATGAAAATTATACGAATTTTGTATGTTGTTATTCCACCAATCATCAGATGAACTCCTGATTGTTTCATTTTATCTAATCAAGTGCAGCAATTGATGTTCTGTATTAGCAATAGACACACAATTGGAAAAATAAAACTTAGTAAAATGAGGTTCAAACTAAACAAAATGCAGAATGGCTAGTCCAAGTATCCAACTGAGTATATTTAATATGTTTTGGAAGATGATACATTCAGAGCAGGGGTGGGATTCAGCCAGTGTTACTACCGGTTCGGTGACTACATTTTGCCAGACATGTGCTTCGTGCACATATAAAAGCTATGCCGCCCGGACAGCTGAAAAGCTCAGCGCAGGGGTGCACAGTGTTTGAAAAGCCTCTTCTTTCCTGCTTTTTCAACTGTGCAAAGCAGCTGAGGTTGAAAAAGCAGGAAATAAAGGAGAGGTAAAAGCCCAGGTGAGTGGGTGGGCAAAACAGCAGCAAACACAGAATCAGTTCGGTGGTCTGCTGCTCTTCAGAGCTACCGGTTCTATAGAGCTGGGCAGAACCAGTAGCATCCCATCCCTGATTCAGACGATCAAAGATATGTGAGGGATTTTTTTGGATTCAATACTGGTAGAGACACAGGTGGCTTTAGGGCTTTTTGAATTGTTAGCCTTTAACATTCTACCAAACAATTTCTCCTATATAATTGTTTAGAGTTGTAAAATTCCCAGCCCACGGGCTGGATGACTCACCTGCTGACCACCCCATGCCCAGTTTAGTGAAGGGGAACAAAGTCCTGATACATCACGTGATGCCGCTGTGATGATGTGAGTTTGGTACCTCTGGTTTAGACCCTAGAATTCAAGATTCTCTCTGAATATCCCTGGCTTTTGAGGTGTGGTAGATAGGTTCTAGAGGCAGGGTCTTATTGATAGTGATGTCCTGGCCACAGAATGCTACCTCAAAGTGGCATATTCAGGACCACATAAGAGAACGCTATTTTCTCATGCTGTTAAATTTTAATAGTTTTCAGTGTTTTTATCCTTTAACTGAAATTTTGTCATTATGTTGATGTTGGTTTTAAAGTCATATTTACATTGTATATTTGTCTTTTAATACTGTTGAGGATTTTAAATTACTGTAAATTACTAAGGGAAACAGGATCAAAACCACATAGATGATAAAAATGAAAAATATCTAAAACACTTATTTGTTTTTAGCTTTATTTTTTCCAGTCACAACACCCACCAGGATTTCTTTCAGTAATATATAACAGTTATCAATATAGTTCAGATTCAAGATGCCTTATTGTCCTGGAGATAGGACCATTCTGCTGGCTCTTTCCTGATACCCTCTGTATGAAAAGAATTCCTTGTTCTTTTCTGTCACATGGAGTCACTTCAGATGTAATATTTATGCATATAAATGTTTCAGGAGAGCTCTGATTTATCAACCATCTCCTCCTCTTTCTCCCTCTTATTCAAAGATTTCAAGAGAGCAACAGATGGCCCTTGCAGGCTATTTGCTGTGACTGAAATGGTAACACCACTGAGAAGGGCTCAGAACTTTTGTGACTAATAATGAGTGCTGCTTCTTCTGCAAGCACTGTACACTCTGCATCCAAAAATATTTTGTTTGTTTTAAGAAAAAGAGACATCTGGGCTTGCACCACCTGCTACTTTCTGTTGTTCTTAGTTTGTGTAATTTTAAATGATAATTAAATATGGATTTATGTTTATTGTTTGCATTTTGAAAGTGTTTTTTGTTCCCAATTGGGAAAGTAAAGAGCAGCACACAAGTTTCCTATTCATTCAGTTAGACTTATTTGGGATTTATGCTACTATTCGGGACATAGTTCTCCACTTGAGTTCTGCTTAAACAATGTAACCATGAAAAGAAGAACTGCCTTCAACAGTTAGCATCTGGGTAGCAAGCAGAATAACTTGGTTACACTCTTTCCTATTGCAGTGAGATACATTATATTTCTTTCAAAATCTGAAATATTTGAGTTTTTTAAAAATTTTGTAAATGGAAAACAATCCTCTACTTTTTCACAATGCATTCCCTTTTTGGTGGGAATACAATACATTAGATTTAGATTTTTTTCCAGTCCTATTTTTATTATTTTTATAAACAACTCAAAGAGTTATTTATATCTGATGCTCATTCCTCTTTCTATTTTGTCTGTAACAGCAGCTCTGTGGGCTGAGTTGGGCAGAGAGACGGAATGGCTGGACCAAAGTTGCCCATCCAGTTTTCATGCTGAAGGCAGGAACTAGAACTACAGTCTCCCAGTTGCTATCCCAGTATTTTAGCCACTGGTTTTTATACATATCCATCAAAGAGCTGGAAAAATCTCAGTGAGGCTTAGCTCTACAATATGGTCAAGAGATTCTAAAGAATAAATGGATGTCCTACTAAATATGTACATAGTGGTGGTGCAGTGGTTAGAATGCAATACTGCAGGCTACTTTTGTTGACTTCTGGCTGCCCAGCAATTTGGCAATTCGGATCTCACTGACAAGGTTGACTCATCCTTCTGAGGTCAGTAAAATGAGGACCAGATTGTTGGGGCAATATGTTGACACTGTAAACCATTTAGAGAGTGCTGTAAAGCACTATGAAGCAGTATATAATTCTAAGTGCTATTGATATTGCTATATGGAGGTACCACTAGAGAAAGAGATTCCAGAATTAGAGAAAGTAGAATATGTGATACATGGATGCAATAAGAATGTAATTCTTAATAATAAAAATGAGTATTAATCACCAGTCAAAACATGATATGCTGTTTATATTGCTATTTTATGACAACATTTATGTATGGATGATTTCCCTTTCCTTCCCATCCCATCCCATCCCTTGAGCCAACTTTGAGCCAACTGATTCTGAGAGATTCTTTTGTAGGGTAGGAGGGAAGATTGATTGATACACACACATATAAAAGAAGCTTTATGACCAGGATTATATAAAGCAAACCTATGAAGATTAATTGTGGCTGTTGTAATGCTCTAATTGCACAGGAAAATGAAGTGTGGAATTGAATGTACATGTTGAAAGGCTGAGGGTAAGATCAAAAGCTGTAAAACTGTAGCTGAGGTTTCTGGGATGCCAGTAACATAGCATATTTCCAAGGAAAATAGTGTTCCTCAGATAGAATGCCAAGGATAAGAGGAGCATATGCTGGGTTACATATACAATTTTGCTGGTAGAAAAGTTGTCTTGTTTCCTCACACATGGTCATGGTTTAACATAAAAATCTTGAATAGCTGCTATTAAAAAAAAAGCAGTTTTAGACAGGGTTGGGATTCAGTTTTTTTAAAAACCAGTTATGTGGGCGTGGCTTAATTGGTGGGTGAGGCTTGGTGACTGGGTAGGCATGGCCAACTTGACATCACTCATGTCAAGGGGCTCTTCTCCTCGCCTGGTCTCTCATGACAGTAGGGATGCTGCAATGGTCATAAGTGTGAAAAATGGTCATGTCACTTTTTTTCAGTGCCATTGTAACTTTGAATGATCACTAAATTAACTGTTGTAAGTCAAGGATTACCTGTACAAAAATACAAAAAGCTTCTTTGCTTGCAAAAAGCTGCCCTAAATACCAATCATTAGATATAAAATACCTGTAAGCCGAAATTACAAATCAGGCAGGGTGCCAGAGCACCTTGAGAAATGAAAATAGTTAAAATGCAATGATAACTATCAAGCAGCCAACTCTTGCTCATAAAGTGAAACCCTTTAGCAGAGAGGTCATTTAAGCTCTCCAGAAAAAGCACACCCAGGAAAAGCAATCCTTAGATCCATTTGCAGCACTTAAAAATACCAGCTGGTCTCACTTACTTCACAAGATATCCTAAGGAAATCATCCAGATTTAAGGAAAGATCACATACCCGCCAGAAAGGCAGTAAAAAAAATCAGTGCCAAGCTTGCATCCTGCCTCTTGGAAGTATACCCCAAGAGGAAAGTGCCAGATACTACTAAAGCAGTGAGGAAGACCCCCTCCCCAGATAGAAAAAGAAACCATGAGGCAAGAAAAAATTCAAACACAATACAAATAATTAAATCACAACAGTAGCTGCTACTTGTTGAAGCTGAATAGGGAAAATTATCCCATCAATAAACACAAGATTAAACATCACCAAGCACAGAATTAACCTTCACCCAAAAACAGTTTTAGACCAAAACTCAGAAAGAGTATGTAAATTCATGTTGGAATCTTAATCTTTCTAGCTAGCCAAGAAGCCTTGCTGAATGTCACTCATTTTGGTTCCCTGTCACTAAAAACTTTGCTTCATTATTCAGCTATTTTTTATTGTGCTTATTGTCCAGGGAAGTATTTCCTCCCAACAGCAGTGTAACAACCCTTTCCCTTTAAGAAAGCCAAGCCCCAAAAGCTCCGGAGACAGGAAGTCTAGGCTGTCTGCCAAGAATGTAATAAGGGTGAAAAAAAAAACAAAAGATTGCTTCTAACTACCGGTTCTCTGAACTGCTTAAAAAGTTAACAAGGGGTTCTATAGAACCAGATAGAATCCCACCCCTGGTTTTAGAGATAGGTTGCTCTCACATAGAAAGTGTAAATGTTCTGACCTCACTACACGTCAGTCTGTGTTGCAGCTTGACATGCCGCTAAACCCACTTATCTTCCAATAAAACAGACCATATGCATAGAACTGGATGCTTTATTAAAAGAACAGGATATGATGAAACTGGGGAAAATAGGAATACATACAATGAGAACCAAATACACGATAGGCAGTATTGAGTTACTGCTGAACATAACAATTAATAAATTCAAGTAATCTAAATCTCATCAGCGATGATCTGTGTGTGGGATATGGGTTTGTCCTTGGATAAACATGTGCCACAGATTAAGATGGATTCTACTTTGTGTTTCTGTCTCCTCCAAATGCTAAAGGAAAATGGAGTCTGGCTTCCCAGAGTGCACTTGTTTTGAGAGTGTGGGCTGATTGGGTCAGCTTCAAAGCAATATAATGGTATTTGTCCATCCGGTCACTAGATGGGGCTAAAAAGCAACAACAGTATATATAAAAATTGTGTGCTGAGGCATAACAGTAAATAAGATTATATATACACATATATCTTTAAAGATTTTATATATATGCATATATATTTTTTAAAAGTTCAGAGTTTCCCACCCTACAATATGTGGATGCCACTTGAACAGCATGCTGGAACTTGATCTAGTCCAGGGGAGGCTTCTCACCTAGCAAGAAAGGCTGACTGGAACAATGAGTTCCATAGATACAATTCATAAGAGATTCTTCGAAGCAGACACCTCGTTTCTCTGCAATGATGAAGTAAAGCTGAAAACAGCACGTAATCAGGCAAGTATCTCTTTAAGAATTCCTAGGTTACTAATGGATATAGGTCACTCTAATAGTCTTAAATAAACAAATCCTTTTACTTTTATCAGGCTGTGGCTGCTTCTGTAAGTCCAAGAACATGTGGAGGAAATGGTCTAAAAGATCTTATACATCAAACCTTCATATCTTAAATTTCTATGGGGAAAACGTCACAGAGCATTCCTCATAAATGTTATAAAAGGGACACATTGTGACCAATATTGCATTTTGTGATGAATACATTACTAAGTGATAAAGACAGATTTATCATGTGAGAATCTACAATTGTACCAAATTATGTAATCCTGCAAACAAAGAAATAAATGAATACATTTTGTGAATACAATACTGGATTCATTAGCCAAAAATTATGAAGACTACAATGACAACAAGCATTCATAGTGGTTATACCTGAAAATCCAATTGTCTACAGTTAGTGATGGTCAAGTTAAATTGAAATAAAGAAGACTAGCTTATTTGTGGAATGGATCTAGTTTACTTCAGTTCCATTCTTATACCCATATTTCTCTTTTTCTGGATCTATTACCACCCAGGGAGAGATATGGCAAGGATACGTTCTGCCTCACTTTTCAATCTGTCTACTAATTTAATAATTCAGGTTCTCACATTTTTTTATTCTTTACTCTCCAATGTTAGCAGACAGTGCAATTCAGCTTTGTTATATACAGATGATAAAGTAATTTTTGTCTGTCTCCCAGGTGGGAATGAGAAGGACATTAGCTTTCTCTTGTCCAAAGAACAACTTGTAATAAATTATAAAAAATAACTAGTGTTTTGCACAATCAACTATAAGATGCATAAATGGCAAATTAACAGTAGAGCAGGTGCGTACTTATAAATGCCTTGGAGTGCAGTTCCAGGTCTCCTTATCTTGGAGCACACATTTCTCCTATTGGATTGATGTCGTTCAGTGGAGCTCTTCAGTTGTCTTGAGATTTTTTTTTTTCCATTGAAAGAAAACACAATTTATCCCTGCAGCTTGCAAGATTATTTCTTTTGTTGTTTGTGGTGTTCATATTTGTACTTTTAAAAAATTTAATATCCTATCCAACATCAGCCCAAATTTATAAGAAATAGGCTTGCTGTGCTAAGATTTATCAATGCTGCTGCCTTACAGTTAGAAGTAGGTTTGGTTTATGTAGATGCCAGAGACTGGGAATATCATTAATTACTAGTTAAAATTAATGTTTTTTTTCCCTGTCGATCTGGCTCCAGTGGTTCTCAGTGACCATTTTAATTCAATTTGGCTAACAAGAAATAACAGCAAACTCCAGTGTTTAGGTTTCTCCTTAAACATCCTCTGCCCATTGAAGTTTGAAAATGCTAGAAGTTATCTTGAGCAGCACAACTGGGCACTGATTTCCAAATCAGCCTAAACCTAGTAACCAACACCACAGTCAGTATTTCCTGTTCAAATTGGTATGTACCATCATTCTATCTCTCTTTCATTCTAACTCTGAAATTTAGCCAGAACTTCACCTTGGCTAGGTTGGAGGCACTCCGGATTGCAGTCCTGACAGTATTATTTTTTATATTTTTATTCCATCTTTATTACTTTAGTAGAAACTCAAAATAGTGAATATCCCTAAACCTCCTTCTTTCTCTTATTTTCCTCACAACAACAATGTGAGGTAGGTGAGAGAAAGTGACTGGCCCAAGATCAACCATCCTGCTTTCGTGCCCAGGTGGGGCTAGAATTCACAATCTCCTAGTTTCTAAGCTCCAGTCTCCTCAACCACTACACCAAGCTCATTCTTATAAAAATTATCTTCAATATATGGCCAGCTACATCTCAAATCATATATCTCATTTTAAACAAATCTTCAGCAAAGATTAGAATGCTTATTTGTTGCTTCTGTCTGATCAAGATTCTGATCTATCCCCTGTGGTTCCTTTTTTCTGTGTTTTATTTGTCCTACTTATCCCAATTATCATTAATAATTCTGCCATCACTATTATCTGCATTATTTTGTATATTATATTATTGTGCTGCTATTTATTTTATACTTACTTTTTACTTGTATATATATATATGGTATATTTCAGGAGTATGTATTTCTATATAGGTTTTTCAGCTTGAAGAGTGTAATAAAGATTTGATTTTACAATCATTTATCAAAATAGGTCACACTGGAAAGTTCTATATAGAATTGTCCTGCAAATGTTACTAACGTTTTCTAAATTTGGTCCTACAAGTTAATTTTATTTGGATAAAATCATTACAGTTGTAAGAGATACATTTAACTTCACTTTAATTTAAAACAGAGGTAGATTAACTTTGGATTCATGAGGGTACTTGGAATTTTGAGCATGTTTAGTGCTTTATAAAATAGCTGCCATGGGGGAAGGGCTCCCTATTCACAAAATAATTATAATGCTGGACAGTTAAATAAGTTCAGAAACATTGATGGAATAGTTACCAATAAAGACATGTTCAATATTTGGACTGAAGCTGAAATATATAAGGTTAATTTAATCACATCCTCACTTCATTCCTGAATATTGCCTTCATTTGGTCTCATTTCAAAATTAATGGATAAAACATATTAAAAAGAAATGATAAGCTCTAGTGAATTACACACTTTCTAGATTGTGTGTCTTTGTTTTTTTTAAATAGAGCTTTTTTTTCACTTGTCAATTGCTTACAAGATAATAGGTGTAAGTAAAAGCATAGTTATGAATACATGGATACATATATGAAAAATAAAAAATAAAAGAAACAATAGGACAGGGACGGTAGGCACGTTGGTGCGCTTATACACGCCCTTTACAGACCTCTTAGGAAAGGGGTGAGGTCAATAGTAGACTGTCTAAGGTTAAAGTTTTTGGGATTTGGGGAAGAAACCACAGAATCAGGTAAGGTATTCCAGACATTGACCACTCTGTTGCTGAAGTCGTATTTCCTGCAATCAAGTTTGGTGCGATTAACCTTGAGTTTGTATCTATTGTTTGCTCTTGTGTTGTTATGGTTGAAGCTGAAGTATTCATTGACAGGTAGGACATTGCAATCTATGATTTTATATACTATACTTAGATCGGACCGAAGCGGTGTAGTTCTAAGTTTTCTAGGTCTAGAATTTCGAGTCTGGTGGCAATGAGTAGAGTAGTGGAGAACTCTTCTTGTGAAATATTTCTGGACTTTCTCAACTGTGTTAATATCAGATACATAATGTGGGCTCCAGACTGATGAGTTGTATTCGAGTATTTGTCTAGCAAATGTTTGTATGCTCTAGTTATTAGTGTAATATTACCAAAGAAAAAGCTACATAAGATTAGGTTAACAACTCTTAACGCCTCTTTGGCTATGTGGGCTCCAGCACCTAGATCATTAGAGATGAGTACTCCAAGATACTTGGTAGAGTTTGGATCATTAACAAGATCTTGACTATTCAGCCTGTATTTTATTTTCTGATTTTTTTTCCAATATGTAGGACAGAGCATTTATTTGTTGAGATTTGAAGTTGCCATTTGTTTGACCATTCTGACATATAGTCAAGGTCTTTTTGAAGGGTAGCAGTATTGTCTGTGGTGTTGAGTAGCTTTACATCATCAGCTAAGAGAACACAGTTGCTCTTCATATGGTCACAGAGGTCATTTATGTAGAGTATGCAAAAAGTTGGTCCTAGAACACTGCCTTGGGGGACACCACTGTTGACAGGTACAGAATTTGATATGACGCTCCCAAGTTTGACCATATGTTGTCTGTTTGACAGGAATGCTTCTATCCAGTTATGCAGGTGTCCAGAGATACCGTAAGATTTTAGTTTTAGGAGTAGTTTGTTGTGTACCACTGAATCAAAGACTTTACAGAAGTCTATGTAGATTGCGTCTATTGCTTTGCCCTGATCGAGTTGTGTAGGCCATATGTTTTTGCAGTGTAAGAGTTGCAGATTACAGGATAGTTTTTTCCTGAAACCAAATTGTTTATTAGAGAGTAGGTTGTTTGTTTCTAAGTGGGGGATGATGGATTGGTTAATAATTGATTCCATGACTTTACAGGTGACACAGCATAAAGAGATTAGTCTGCAATTTTCAACTAGGCTGGGGTTTCCCTTTTGTAGTAAACTCTTTTATAAAAAGAATTATAAGTTATAAGTTCTTACAAACTGTTGTGGAAAACACGGGATTTGTATTTGCTATGGGGAAATGGTTCCTTACTATTATGAGATGCCTTTTTGTTACAGATTAATTCTATCAAAGAATATCTGTATTTGAATAAGTTAAATTGCTATTCAAGCATGTGCTCTTCCTTCAGATTCTGGAATAATTCTCATAAATCTTCATAATCCCCCATCACAGACACATACTGACCACTTGTCATCTTGATATGTGAATAATGAGTTGCCAATGACTAAGGTATGTGGTGACATATTTCAGGGTAAGGAAATTGGGTATTGATTAGTTATATCAAGGCCCTGTATATATATGTCACAGAGACCAAGTGTACCATCAAGCAGGGAGAGGAGAAACAGATGACAACACTTGTACAATATTTAAATTCCAAATAATAGTAAATAATCATAAATAATAGTAGTCATCTTAATAAAAAGCTGCTTAGAAGTATAAGTGTTCTGACAATGTTTAATATTTCATTTTAAAGCTGGAATAATGAATGCTAAATTATATGGCAATACCTACAGCAGACCTGTATGTATGACATTCAAATTAATACTAAATGAATTCATTACAAGAAGGATAATTACAATGAATGGCTAATAAATTGATAATGACAGAACATTTAGGATTCCATGCATACATAGAACATTAAATATCTAATTAGCTAGCTGTTTGTAACTGTAGCAATAAGACCGGACAAAGATATTTGAAACTGGTAAATCTGTTGGCTTTTTAAAAATGATAACTTAGGTCTCTGATTGTTTTACCCTATTTATAGAGCTATTATTTCTAAAGTGCACATAATTTCTTCCAACATGGTTATTTGGATCATTTTGGAAAAAGTGCTTTCTTCTTTCTTTCTAAGATATTAACAAGTAATATACAAGACAGAGAAGGACCTTGTTTAGATAGATGCAGAATCAATGACTATTATTTGTTACAAATAGTTTTGTCATATAGCAAATTTATTTCCAGTTTATGGGGACTTTACTGCTAGCCTTCAGCATCTGATTAAATGCTAAGATAAAAGACCTAGCTACAAAATGAATTTTGGTCTGTAGTAGAGTTGACTGAGATGAGTAGCTAATGTATTTAAATAATAGGAAATTAGGAGAAAATTTTCAAAACAGATACAAGTTCATGCACAGTTTCCTAGGAATTAAAACTTGACAACATAATAATTAAAATTTTCACACTTTCTTAATTGATTTAGAACAAGCTTTAGCAATGCAGACATCATGACAATACATTAAATTAGCACTGCTATTCCATTTTCACTAGAAAGAAAACCCACCCTAAAACACGCTATAGATTAGTATTTGTCACCACATATTTTGTTAATAGTATAACTCAAAGCTGTTCCCTAGATCCATAAGAAGCCCAAACCTGAGACATTTCAGAGTAATTTGGAACAGATTGTCATTTACCTGAAGCAGAACAGATAGCTCACCTATCTATCCTGTTATGAATTGAAATCCTCACCACATTGCCTGCCCCAGCTTGTCATTATGGAGCTCTGGAGCACTGCCAATGGCAGTGAGACAGCAGTAGAAGTATGCCCATCCCAAAAGTTGCTTGTTCAAAGTTTCATAGTCTGCAGATGAGGAAGAAAAAAGTATGTCCTTAGTTTAAAATTTCATGGTTTACAGGTCAAACTACTGAAATTGATTTTTATGATCAGATCATAATCAGTTGCTTCAGTCACAGAATCTTAGATACCTTTCTGTGACTTAAAACCATTATACTGTTCTGTGAACTCCGGTGCAATAGGCAACAAGTCTTAAACTTTTGGTATGTAGGATCCCCTCAGATATTTAAAGACTTGTACAGCTGATTCCCTTACTACTTCTTTCACCTATGAAGATTTGTCAGCCAAGTGAGTTAGCACTTTGCTTAGCAGAATTTGTCTCCCAATACTGTTGGGAATTAAAGTTTCTTTTTGGAAAACATTACTCATATTTTCTCCTTGGTTAAATAGTGTAAAGATTATTGTTTAGATTGTAAGTGGAAAAAAATGTTTGTAAGTAGAAGGTACCTGTGTATTCTACATTACTTTACTTAGCAGCCAGGCTCCCAAATCTTGACTTCTAGGATTCACTAAGTCACATACCATGCTCTGTTGGTCCTGTTATATAGCTGAGTAATCCATTATCATACTTCATGGGCAAATGCTTACCAATCCAATTATAGACCAGCAGCTTCTTCCTTATTATGGGGCCTGGCCATCTCAGTGAAGCCCATTATGAATCTGCCACAGGTATCTCCTTTGCTTCTCACCATGTGCAACTATTGTTCTTAGGGCTGATGTGATTTCTCAATAAGACTTATTTTGACCATAAAGCAGTCCGATATCATCTGTGTTATGGACTATCTAGTTTTGAGGGATATAAGATGGTCGTATATCACGTATCATTTTCCTGAAAAGCTGCTTAGGTTTCATAGTTTTCTTTTAAGTTATTTTAGAAGAATAATTTGCAAATAGGTAGTCCTCAACTTATAATAGTTCCATTAGTGACCATTCAAAGTTACAACGGCACTGAAAAAAAAGAGATTTATGACCATTTTTCACCCTTATGATCATTACAACATCCCCAAGTGATCAAAATTCGGTGATTCATATTTAGGATGGTTGCAGTGTCCTGGGATCATGTGATCACCTTTTGCAGCCTTCTGACAAGCAAAGTTAATGGGGAAGCCAGACTCACTTAACAACCATGTTACTAACTTAACAACTGCATGATTCATTGAACATCTGTGTCAAGTAAGGTTGTAAAATGGGGCAAAATTAACTTAACAACTGTTTCACTTGGCAACAGAAATTTGGGGGTCAGTTGTGGTCATAAGTCAAGGACTACTTGTAATAGTTTTCATAGTTTATAGCTCAGAAAATACTGATTTCTTTGAATTTTCCTTATACAATTCTGAAATTATATAATTTCATATGCTCACAATAGATTATTTTAATGTTAAAGATGCACCTAGAATTTGTATCAATATCCCACAACTGTGAGTATAGTGAATATATATAATTCTTGTTTTAGTATTTGGAAAAGGAGTTGTTGTAATAAAAGTGTATAGAAACATATCTATATTGTTGAAAAATTAATACTCCATCATTGCTGGGGGAAAAAAAAAGGGCCAATGTTGATACTTCACAAATTCATTGTTGAGGCACATCACCAGGCTCTCTAGAACCAGCTTATTCAATTCCATACTATGAAGCTCTTGTTCACTTGGCAGTGAAACAAATGTCCCTATTTTTCTTTGTCAGATATTCAAGAGAACGCAATACCACTCCATTCATTCTCATTCTACCTCCTCACAGAGTTTTCTTTGTATTTTCGGATGTATCTGTGTTTTGGTGTTTAGCCTAGCTCTTCCTTATTCCCACTGATTTGAAATCAAGCCATGTAGCCCATTTGCTTGCAAAGCTTCAGCAATTCATCCTGGGGAAGGAAGGCCTTCAGAGGCAGCGAAACCCTGCAGAGGAGGCGCCCTTCTCTTTCACAGCTGAACCGAACAAAGACGGTTACGAGCTAAAGGCTCCATGGAAAGATCAACACCGATTCCTCTGTTTTCAGCAGTTAGCAAGTACAAGGCACTGCTAGTGTGATTACTTTAAAAAAAAGTCCTGGATATGGAAATGAACTTCAACCTTGCTTCTCTGAAAGGCCAATTGCTTCCCAGATCATCATTAAATCCAGTGCTTAAATAGCAAGGTGGTGTGCAATTTCTGTTGTTTCAGTTTACACTCTAGTGAAATCCAGTTCTGAGAGAACTATTGTTTGGCCTTTGAAAGTCAATTATTTTGCCAGTTATATCTAAGGAAAGTGTGGAGTAATTCAGCCCCTAGTCGGTGTTGAAAGAAATATCCTTCTGGTTTCAGTTCCAAGTGGGGAAAAAGACACTGGAAACATGGAGGCTGTTTGGAAAGATGGTTTAATGGTGGACAGCAGGACCACATGGCTTAGAGCCATGTGAGAAAGATGATCACATACTTCAAGGTGAGAAGAGAAGGGAAGAAGATGCTGAGAGACCTTTATATAACCTTTGTTGGGCCCCACCTTAGTGTTTCCTGTTCCTGTGTGAGAAATGAATTCCATTGGCTGTCTGACTCCCAGGGGTGGGGATCTTAACTTTGTAGGCTTGGTCTGGACCACATGGCTTCACCTGAGTGCTGGCTAATGCAATCTTCCCAGAACATGTGGTGAGATGGGTAATCCTATCATTTCCTGAGGGCCATCCTTAATCCCATCACCCTGGAGCTGAAGGGGGCGGCAGGGAGCTGCAGGAAGCTGCTTTGTCTTTAAAACATATTTCTCCTTTTCTCATCCAGGGAGATACAACACTCTGCCTTCCAAATATTTCCCAGACCATTTCAATTTTCTAGGAGAAGGGTGGGTGCTAACTTCCTACATCAGTTAAGGCATTACTAATTTACCCCAGTGTGACAGAGAGAAGAATTTAACTGTCTGGTTCTTTTTTCCCTGATGAAACTCTCACACTTGAAATCCAATCTTTTGTCTTCTAGCCTATCCATGTAGCTGTTACTCTTGTCCTCATTCTTCCACTGCCCTCAACTCCCCTCCTGCTGATGCAGTCTCTTCCTCTGCTCATCTTCTCTTTCTTTCTCCTGTCTAGTCAAAGCATGCCTCATTTAGTGGATGGCTTTCTAATTGGATATTAATGAAGGCAGTTTTTAAAGTGTTTCCTTAGTGATAAACCATTTTGCTCTTTAGTTGTACCAGGCTATCATACGTACTTTTTCTGATGGCCAATGTCATTGTCTGGCATTGCACATTCAGTTCCTAATTGAGAATTTTGTGGTTGCTATCCTATATCCCTGGGCTCCTTTATATTTATATCTAGGATTGCAACTGAGGTCCTAGTTTCTGCAATGGAATATGATTGCTTAGTTCCATATCCATATATTTAAAAACAACAATAATAACTCATCCGATAATGTTTTGGATTTCTATCCTGATAATTCAAGAAAAGTATATAGAGAAAATGAGATCATAGCAATATAATATAACATGAACATTCCCACCCTCCAAGATTCAATGAGGAATCACCTCAAAAAAACTCACCAGTTGTCTGCAATCTCCTGAGTCTATAGTCTACATATGCCTGTCATTTGAACTGGCTGCCACATAATTAGCATTCTCAGAAAATTTGACTCAGGCTTTTTGTGAGTTGAATCCTGACCATGCAAATTTGGATTAATTTTTATAGAAGTTGTGGGAAGTTAGCATCCACCCCTCTCCTAGAAAAATTGAAATAGCCCAGGAAATATTAAAAGGCAGAATATTTCTTCTAAAAAGAGTAGAAACTCAAGAAGCAGAAACTCACTCAAGAAAGCAGAAACTCACCCCCACCCTTGTTAATGAGTGGGCCATTAAGGCCTGGGCCAGAATACTTTACATAAGAAGGAACTCCAAGGTGATGGGATTAAGGATGGCCCTCAGGAAATGATAGGATTACCCATCTCACCACATGGCCTGGGAAGATTGCATTAGCCAGCATTCAGGTAAAGCCATGTGGTCCAGACCAAGCCTATAGAATTAAGACCCCCGCCCCTGGGAGTCTGACAACCAATTAGAATACAAGCTCCAATTCAAATCCCAACAGAGGGTATAAAACCCAGGCACTCTCAGCACCTCAACTCTCTTTTACTTTCTTCCTTTTTTCTTTTTCCCCTTTTCCCTTTTTCCCTTCTCTTCTCATCTTGAAGCATGTGATCATTCTTCTCTGGAGCTCTAGGCCATGTGGCCCTGTAACCATTAAACCTTCCAAGCAGCCTCCATGTTTCCAGTGTCTTTTTTCCCCACTTGGAACTGAACCCAGAAGGATATTTCTTTCAACAATTGGCACCCAAGCAGATGGGACTCCAAGCTAACCTAACCAATGGACCAGGCCCAGGTAAGATTCCCTTGCTAGCAAACAGACCCATTGAGTCTGTGGGTGAGTTTTTCCTGGACCTTGGCCATTTGGAAAAATGGTTTTAAAGGGGTTTTGAGTGTTGAGCTCAAAGGCTGCTTGGAAAGAAGGTGAGTACCTCTAAATTTTAATTTTAAAGCATGGAAAAGTATGGGAAATATGTGTATGTTTGCATGTGTGTGAGAGTGTCCTTCTCCCAAACACAACTGGATCTTGCTTCCTCTGTGCATTTCCTAGCCGCAGAAAGACCAAGAGTCTGGAGAGCATGGGGGTTTTGCCAGAGCACAGGACCTTTTGTTAGGGAAAAAGGAAGAGCATGTTTATGAGTGGCTTCATCCTTGGACAGCAGCTGGATTTCATTTCTTTGTTTGGCCTCTAGCCGCCCTCTTACCTGTTGTTAGCTCTACAGAGCCATGACCATCAGGACAGGAAAAGCAAGGGGGGGGCCATCAGAGTGTGGGACCTTCTGTATATAAGAGGAAAAGCCAAGCGGGTTATGATTGAAGGGAGGGAAGAAAATTTGTCATTTTTTTTTGTCCAGTATATCCCAAAAGCAAACCCCAGGATTTTAGGTAAACTTAGGTAGTTTTAGTGTAATTTGGACACTAAATTAGGAGCGCCAGTACTTGCCTGCATAAGAGCAGCAAGTTTTCCTCGGATCTGAGCTCTTCCAGATCTGTAAACGTGGGCTAGGAAGAAAAGAATAGAATAGAGAAAAGTGGAGTACTCGTACTTGTCTGAGGGGGGCAGAGAGTCTCACGGGCTGTTTTTTTTGGGGAAAGGAAAGTAGGCTGCATTGACAGCAACACCCCCAGTCCGAAAACCGTGGTGAAGTGAGAGAGAGAGAGAGAGAGAGAGAAAAGTCTCTCGGGAATTTTTACTAAAAAGGGGAGCGCGCATACTTTGGGAAACACCTAGGTTTTTTTTATATTTTTGTTCTGAGGTTAAAGAAAAATGTTTGATTCTGTTGCGCCAGGAGCAACGACCAGTCTTTTTTATATTTTTGTTCTGAGGTTTAAGAAAAGTGTTTGATTCCGTTGCGCCAGGAGCAACGACCAAAGTCTCCCCCAGACACCCTTCTTTTTTTCTTCTTCTTGCTTGGATATTGCTTGTGTCTGAAACTGGTTCGCCTAGCTGACTGACCCGACTAAGCCAAAGTGTGAAACCCCACATGTAAGGGGAACATGGGAAGCGGTAGTTCGAGGGTCCTGGATGGAACCCCCCAGGGAGAGCTATTGGAGGCTTGGGATGAGCAGCAGATGCTGACCCTAGCTGGCATGAGCAAGAAAAAGGTAAAATGTATAGGTAGGGATTTGGCTTTGCTGAGGGATACAGGAAGACCAATGTGGTAAATAAAGGTACTTAAAAGGGCAATGTATAAACAGGATCACATGGAATTTTCTTAATTCTTTCTGTCTTTCTTTCTTTGTCTTCTATGCAACCACGTGGTTTGTTCCTTAAGATTTATGCCTTCCCCAATTTAACTAAGATATTTATTGTGGGAATGATCAGTGTGTGTGTAAATCTCAGAGTTTTGTTTTCTTTGTCCTTGTTTCTGTGTGTGTGTGCGCGCGCGCATGTGTGTGTGTCTAAGTCTTTGTGTGTCCTCGAGGTAACTGTTGCAACTGTTAAAAGTGTCTGACCTCTTCAGATATTAATTTTAAATTGTTAAGATTTAAAAACACTGAGAGAAATTGTCTTCTCCCGGTCTGGTCTGGCCAACCAAACTGGATGAGGAATAGTCAATTTTCTTTCCTCTCTGTGCTTTTAAGAAAAACCCAAGGTTATTAGTGAATGTTCTAAGTTCATTTAGAAGAAAAGTTTCATACTGTGTGTTTAAATGATTTTACCTGTTCATCCTTTTTCCTGAAGCTTGTGAATCCAGTTTTTTTTCCTTTCTCATCTACTGTGTCTCCATTTTGTTGAAATTGATTTATCTTTTTAGTAACTGCAATACTAATGTGTTATTCTTGATCCTCAAACCATGCCTGCAAGCTATCTACCCCCCCACCAAAATCTCTAATCCTTTTACAATGCCTTTCCTGGTAGAATTACCAGTGAAGGGGGGAGGGGACCCTTGTTCTGTGTGTTCCAGGCCTGCCACATGTGGAAGCAGATGCTGCCCTCTAAAGCCATTCCATCCATTGGAACCAGTAATTGGGTTTGGATCCAGCCTCCCCTGAAAGTCATTACAGCAAACCAGAGTGGGCAGACCTTCCCAAGCCTGACTGACCACCCATACCACCAGGCCAAGCCTATGCCACCCAGAGACGTGAAGGAAAGGACCCTGAGATGGACCAGTAAAAGACTAAAAGATTCTTTTCAATCCCCAGAAGACAGAAAGATTATGGGGGAGGTTGGAAATTCATTGTAACTGAAAATTCATTGTAATGTGAAATTCATTGTTATGTTTTCTTTCTTGCATTATTTATGTTGTAACCAGTTTGATGTACTCATGTAAGGATTGTATTTGAGAGTGGCTGGCCCAGCAAGTTCTGAACACCTTGTACTTCTGTCTGGTGGGAGGGAAAATTGTCCCACATATTTATATTATCTGTATTGTAAGACTAGCTGCATACACAGGCACATACAGAGACACACCATTTAGAATTAGATAGAGGTTAACCCCTTTCACCTACTTCTACACAAAGCTGCTCCTAGCTTCAATTTTAATGTATTTTTTTTTGTTTTGTTTTTGTTTTGCTGCTCTGAGGCACTAAGGCCCAAGCAGTCATATTACCCTGCTAATTCCATGGGGGAGATGGCATCTCCCTCAGGCAATTCCTGAAGAGATAGCAGAAAAGAGATCTCTAAACCCGAAGTCCTGACTGTGACTCACAAATAATGCTGCCCAGTTGCCCAGTAAAGCAGGATATGTTGCACTGGTGGTCTCATGAGTAGAAGTCCCAGGGCTCATTGTGTGTAACTTTAAAAATACTAAATAGCCTGGTTGCACACTGGCTAACCACAATTTGGCCTCACAAACCCTGGAAGCTAAGAGCTAGGCAGGTAGTAACCATAACCTTGGATATGAGCAGCCTGTAATTTAAAGGTTGTGAACACTGTATAGAGGCTTGTGCTTACAACCTGACTGTAAGCTCACAAAACGTATATCAAACATCTGAAAATTATTTGGCAAGAATAATTGGATACTGTTTAAAAAAAAAAAAAACCAGAAGTTTTCCCAGAGCTTTATGGTTGAAAGCTTTTGGGAGCCACTGAAGGAATCCTTTTCTGTTGCCTCTTTTTCAATGCCTTTCCTTTGCATCAGAGAAAAAAAAAAATTATTAAAAGCACCCATCAAGTTTCCCTGATTTGATCACCTTTTAATTTTTTGTCAGAATTCTCACGTGTTTTCAAAAAAAAAAAAAAAAAAAATGAGGGATTGTGGGAAGTTAGCATCCACCCCTCTCCTAGAAAAATTGAAATAGCCCAGGAAATATTAAAAGGCAGAATATTTCTTCTAAAAAGAGTAGAAACTCAAGAAGCAGAAACTCACTCAAGAAAGCAGAAACTCACCCCCACCCTTGTTAATGAGTGGGCCATTAAGGCCTGGGCCAGAATACTTTACATAAGAAGGAACTCCAAGGTGATGGGATTAAGGATGGCCCTCAGGAAATGATAGGATTACCCATCTCACCACATGGCCTGGGAAGATTGCATTAGCCAGCATTCAGGTAAAGCCATGTGGTCCAGACCAAGCCTATAGAATTAAGACCCCCGCCCCTGGGAGTCTGACAACCAATTAGAATACAAGCTCCAATTCAAATCCCAACAGAGGGTATAAAACCCAGGCACTCTCAGCACCTCAACTCTCTTTTACTTTCTTCCTTTTTTCTTTTTCCCCTTTTCCCTTTTTCCCTTCTCTTCTCATCTTGAAGCATGTGATCATTCTTCTCTGGAGCTCTAGGCCATGTGGCCCTGTAACCATTAAACCTTCCAAGCAGCCTCCATGTTTCCAGTGTCTTTTTTCCCCACTTGGAACTGAACCCAGAAGGATATTTCTTTCAACAAAGTAAAAAAGATTTAAAAACTCTAAAGAGCAACCTTGCTTAAGAAATAATTTACTGGCATGTACCGTTTCCAAAAGGTACTGCTCAGAATCCTGAAAACCGGCCACATTTTATTTGATTAGTTCCTCATTTTTTTCAACCCCAAAACGTTTCATCCTATTTTTGTATCAGCTTCTAATATTTTAAAAGAAGAATCTGCATGAAAAGCTATACAACAAATTGCACATATGTCTCCTAAATTGCATTGCACTTTTCTCTAAAGAGCATTTTTGCAAACAATTTTCTTTCCTGTGTGGATTTTTGTGTTGGTTTTTTTAATTCCACCAAGAGAGAACTGAACTTCAAAATTCAGCAAAAGTGTACTATTATTCCTGTATAAGTAAAGGCTTCTTTTTTGAAGTCAAATGATTTCTGAAACATCCAGAACATTCTGTTCCAAGCTTGACATATCTTGGGCATCTCCAGGGCAAGGTTGGGAAGGAATGGAGTAGAGCACACAGTCTGCCTACCTTTCTCTGTTGCAGCTTTGGTTAAAAAAAATACTAGCAACATGCTGTTTAGAGTGTTAATAAAGGAACAACTGATTAGTACGTGACTCAGAAATGTATTTCATTTTAATTGGAAACCTTAAACATAATACAGGTCTCTTTTAGTAGAAAAAACTACAGATGGAAATCAATAATAAAATAAAAGGACATTATTTCTTCTGTTATGCACATTAGTTCACTTGTGCAGTGCAGGTTATAATACAGACATACTACTTGCATATGTTATTGTACAATTATGATTACACACTGAAAAACATAAACGCCGTAGTTTTGATGTACATATTTTCTTCCATCTGTTTAAAGAAAGGAAGAGTGAATAAACTATAGCTTTTACCATCAACAGCCCTAAGTAAGATACTTTATCTGCAATAGAATCAGTGGTTGCTGGCAAGTAAACAGCTTCCTGTCATCTTTTGAAACCTGTCTATTTATATAGTAATATAATAATTTAAGAAGATGATTGAACCTATTTGATTTATATGCAACTTTTAGAATATGTTTTATGCTTCTTTTTCTTATTTATATCAGTCCCATTTTAATGTTAACTAGCATTTAATTTTAAAAGACAAATCCTACAAATTCAGGGTGCTCTAAAACTACACCCAAAAAGTCAGTCCAAGCCACATCCAGATACAAATGAAAATACACCCAACTGTCTAATGAGAATAGCTGTCTCTTTTGACTTGTTATGTGCCCTGAGAAGTTTGTTTTACAAGGGAACACCAATCTTTTTTCTCTGTTAACTGATTAGTGTTTTAGCTGATTCTCTAAATGAAAAATTAAATATTTTTATTGCTTCCTATACTCATTTTTAGCCACTTTATCTAGTCACTTCCTTTCCCACTGCACGTTTCCTTCATCCCTTGGGTGATGTTAGTATCTCGATCATTGAAAATATGTTCACAGGTGCAGGTTATAGTTATGCAGAGAAAGCTATTTATCAGATGGAGAGCCAAAACTTCCTCTTGGTTTTCTTGTTATATTTTGCATTGTTCAATTGAACAATTGAGGATTATTTTATTTAATTTTTAATCCCAGTGGAAACCCATTGAAGAATTTTGGATGTTCTCCATTCCAAATGAAGTTTATCTTGATAATGCATATTTTTTTTACATTTAGAGATGACAAATGTATTTGTAGCATATAATAAATATCAAGTTTTAAACTGATACACAGTACTTTCATCGCTATATATTCAAAAGCAGGCTAGCAATAGCAATAGCACTTAGACTTGTATACAGCTTCATAGTGCTTTACAGCCCTCTCTAAGCAGTTTACAGAGTCAGCATATTGCCCCCAACAATCTGGGTCCTTCTTTTAAGCTCAGAAGGATGAAAGTCTGAGTCAGCCTTGAGCCAGTGAGAATCGAACTGCAGAAGTAGCCTGCAGAACTGCATTCTAACCACTGCATCACCACAGCACAGGATAAGATAGTTGTAGGCAGCATACTTCACATTTATATGGAAGTTGACAAATTGCAAAAAACATTAATACTTGTTATATGTTTTGAGAATAAGTACTATAAAAAAACCTCGTAAATGCTGGCACCCATAAACTAAGCCATGGTTCAAGAACATCAGTTTATATAGAAACTGTGAACCTTCATTTCACAGCCAATAATAATTCTTGGTGAAAAAAAATACAAGCTATACAAACTTTGAAAATAATGTGCTTCTCTAACAAGGCCTATTTCTTGAGACAGGTATATACTTATTCATTGTATATATTGTGAATTGACTCATGTGTTACATATTTCCTTGAAGCTGATTTAATTTCTTGACCATTTTAACACTAATGAACCATTCACAAATTATAAACCTTTCACAAATTTTAGAGGCCATGACTGTGAAGTGGATGAATATTCATTCATTTCTTGATAGGGCTAATTCCAGAGTTGAGGTAGACCCAAGCAAAGTATATTCTGCTGTGTTGTCTCTTGTATTGCTGGGCAATGCTGGATGATGCTCACAAATTGACTGCAAAGTGATATTCTCATAACACCTTAAAGTCTCCAAAGAACAAATATGGATCCATGAGTAAATGCTAAATGGTACTCAAAAATTAGGTGGAGACTGATATTGTCATAGCATTCTAGACTAAATCTTCATATAGCAAACATAGAAATAGTTCTTGCTCCATAGCATTTTGGATCCAGGAGCAATTGGTACAGTGAGAAGTGTGAGTTTAGATGAATATCAAATTCTTCAGTGAATACTAACTGAAGAGTCCTTGGTGGTGTCTGAGCTTGCTTTTTTTCTTTCAGATATTTCATTACTACGTTACTAGGAACGTCATCAGTGTTAGTAAGGAGTTCTGACAGCAAATACCACTCCTTACTATCACTGATGATGTCACCTAGTTAGGGTAATGAAATGTCTCCAAGAAAACAAGCAAGCTCAGACATCACCAAGGACCCCTCATTTTAACTCTGAGGTATAAATATTCTCCTTTATTGATACTAACTGAACACATCATTTTCAACTGGCTTCCTAACTGCAGAGGAAAAGCCAAACACTGATACTATCTGTCATGCTCCTGTTGGAATCTGATTCTGAGGGGGAGGTCGAGCAGTGGGAGTGTGGCTCCGGTGGCTGTGGAAGAAACTGTGGAAGGGCACAGTCTGACTGGGCATTCAGAGGAAGACCCAGGGCCACTCCCTCTTCATCCTAGGGCATGCACGAAGGAACGGAGAAGGGAGCAACATGAAGAAAGGGCTCTGATCCCCTTCATTAGCTGCAGCTGGGAAAACTGTTTAAAAAAGCAAACTACACACAGCAAAGTTGCTGGAAGCAAAGCGTGCATTACCTTTGTTGAGGCTTATCTGGGTTCTGGCATCCTCCCAACTGTGTTTTGTTATCTTTTGGAAGTCTGCAATCTCTTATCCTGCCCCGTCTCGTTAATTGCTGCAGCATGGTTTGTATTGGTTTTTATTTATAACCTATATTTACTTTGGGTTCGGACTAAATTTCTTCCCTTTAAAGACTGTTCTTGGGAGAGTTTTTTCTCCAGCTGATGATAACTGGACATTGGGGGACAAGTTGGACGTATTAAAGGGACTTTACCTATTTTTGTGACTTCGTTGCTTTGTACCATGCCCCAGATCATCACACTGTCAGTTAGAAATGCATAGGTGTACATAGGATCTAGGAACATCTCACAACTGAATGGATCTATAATGATTGTATGTATAATGAATGTAAAATAAGCATATGCACGAAAAATAACAGAGAGAATGAAAGAAAGAGAAGGTCATTCCCTGTATGGATTGTACCATTTTTAGGAAGGTTGTTATATTTCTGCTTATGCCATAGATTTCTCAATCTGGTGTCCTTCAGTTGTATGGGACTACAGCCCTAAGAATCCAGTGTGAATATACAAAACTGCAACGACAACACCATTAAAGCCAACCTCTTTAACACATTCTTTGGCTCAGTATTAGTAAAGAAGCAATGGATCATGTCCAGTATTTCCTAGTCGAACCACAGACAACTACAATGATCTAATATATATCTATTTTACAGAAGACAATGTTGAAAAAGCACTACGCAATCTAAAAACATCTCTATCTATTGGACCGGATGGAATATGTGCCTACTTCTTTAAAAAACTATCCACTGTCATAGCAGAACCTCTAAGCATAATCTTTGAAAAATCTTTCAGGACCATCTCCTTGTCAAAACTATGATCACAAGCCACATTCATCCCCATCTTCAAAAAGGGAGACCCCAGCCTAGTTGAAAATTACAAATCAATCTCTTTATGCTGCCTCACCTGTAAAGTCAATTATTAACCAATCCATCATCCTCCACTTAGAGACAAACTAATAAACAAACTAATAAACAATTTGGTTTCAGGAAAAAACTATCCTGTAATCTGCAACTCTTACCACTGCAAAAAGATATGGACTACACAACTCGATCAGGGCAAAGCAATAGACGCAATCTACATAGACTTATATAAAGTCTTTGATTCAATGGTACACAACAAACTACTCCTAAAATTAAAATCTTACGGTATCTCTGGACACCTGCATAACTGGATAGAAGCATTCCTGTCAAACAGACAACATGGTCAAAATTGGGAGCGTCCTATCAAATTCTGTACCTGTCAACAGTGGTGTCCCACAAGGCAGTTTTCTAGGACCAACTCTTTTCATACTCTACATAAATGACCTCTGTGATCATATTAAGAGCAACTGTGTTCTCTTAGCTGATGATGTAAAGCTATTCAACACCACAGACAATACTGCTACCCTTCAAAAAGACCTTGACTATGTATCAGAATGGTCAAACAAATGGCAATTTCAAATCTCAACAAATAAATGGTCTGTCTTACATATTGGCAAAAAAAACCCCCAGAAAATAAAATACAGGCTGAATAGTCAAGACCTTGTTGATGATCCAAACTCTGTCAAGGATCTTGGAGTACTCATCTCTAATGATCTAAGTTCTAGAGCCCACTGTAACTACATAGCCAAAAAGGCATTAAGAGTTCTTAACCTAATCCTACGTAACTTTTTTCTGGTAATATCACACTACTAACTAGAGCATACAAAACATTTTCTAGACCAATACTCGAATACAGCTCATCAGTCTGAAACCCACATTACGTATCTGATATTAACACAGTTGAGAAAGTCCAGAAATATTTCACAAGAAGAGTTCTCCACTCCTCTACTCATTGCAGAATACCTTATGCCACCAGACTTGAAATTCTAGACTTAGAAAACCTAGAATTATGCCACCTTCGGTCCGATCTAAGTATAGTATATAAAATCATACATTGCAATGTCCTACCTGTCAATGAATATTTCAGCTTCAACCATAACAATACAAGAGCAAACAATAGATACAAACAAAAGGTTAATTGCACCAAACCTGATTGCAGGAAATACAACTTCAGCAACAGAGTGGTCAATGTCTGGAATATTCTACCTGACTCTGTGGTTTCTTCCCCAAACCCCAAAAACTTTAACCTTAGACAGTCTATTATTGACCTCACCCTAAGAGGTCTGTATGGGGTGTGCATAAGCGCTCCAATGTAGCTACTGTCCCTGTCCTATTGTTTATTTTTTTTCTTATATGTATTCATAACTATGTTATACCTATTATCTTGTAAGCAATTGACAAATAAACCTGAATGAACTAGTTGTATGATGAATATCTAGGGCATAGAAAATATTCTTTGCTGATTATGCTTGTGGTTTCACACTCCTGTTATGAGTAATAGGGAGAGGCAACTTAAGTGTGATGAGAAAATTATTATTATTGTTATTATTTTTACAATACATCGGCTGTGCTACAGAAACAAGATGTTCTGCATTTTTCTTCCTTCCTGAGGATAAGTTGGGTCAGTTTCTTCCCTGGTCAAATTCTAATGAAAATTACACCAAGGGTTAATACAGCCCAGCTGCAAGAGGATGGCATAATCAAGGCAAATATAATCATTGCTTTCTTTAATATTAAGAGCAGGAACTTAAAGAAAGAAAAAAAGGCATACATGGTTGTTACAAGAATTTACAGCCTTTTGCAACAGCATGATTAAACCATAGGGATCAGCCTGGGGGATTGTGAAAGAAAAGAACATGTTGGACAAATATGACTTAAAGGAAACTTTCATGCTGATAATAAGTGTTGCATATGAACAATTTATAACAGGAAAAACAAAGACTGTAACTTAAGACAGAGACGTGAAAGCCCCACTTCTCTAAATTAGGCATTACAAGGACTCATTAATTATGAAATGGTAGCAGAGTTTATGGAATGCCACATGCTTTGAACACATGAGGCCTTGGTTATCTTCTCCTGCTAAAAGATCTGGATTAGAAGAGCTGGAAAACAATTCTTCTGAGACTTTTCTTTTTCAGCCCTGACAGGGAATGCAAAGGATTAAATTTGGGAATTTCTCTATATAAATCCCATAGCTGCATGCAGTGTATAACATTTTGCATTCATATTTTGCCTACCCATAGACAGATTTTGCATTACACCTAGGAAATGGCCCCTCTTTCCCTAATTTTCAGTCTTATTGTTGTCTTAAGGTAATATTTTCTCTCATTTAAGTTTAACCGCCGAGGGTGTGGACAGATTACTGGGGAGGCTGAATGCCACCACATGTTTACTGGACCCGTGCCCTTCCTGGTTGGTTTCTACCTCCAGAGAGGTGACACGAGGCTGGCTCCAGGGGATTGTCAATGCTTCATTGACGGAGGGGGCTGTTCTGACTGCCCTGAAAACGGCGGTGGTGGGGCCCCTCCTCAAGAAGCCTTCCCTGGATCCAGCTCTTTTAAATAACTATCGTCCTGTCTCCAACCTTCCCTTTGTGGCGAAGGTTGTTGACAGTGTGGTGGCGCGTCAGCTCCCTCAGTACCTGGAGGAAGCATTCTATTTAGATCCGTTCCAATCGGGCTTCAGGCCCAGGCACAGTACCGAAACAGCATTGGTCGCATTGGTAGATGATCTCTGGAGGACCCATGACAGAGGTTACTCCTCTGTCCTGGTCCTGTTAGATCTTTCAGTGGCTTTTGATACTATCGACCATAGTATCCTATTGCAGCGATTGGAGGGGTTGGGAATTGGGGGCACTGTTTTGCGGTGGTTCTCGTCCTTCCTTTCGGACCGCTCGCAATTTGTGTTGATGGGGGGGGAGAGGTCCACCCCTAGGCCCCTCATTTGTGGGGTGCCTCAGGGGTCGGTCCTCTCCCCTCTTCTGTTCAACATTTATGTGAAGCCGCTGGGAGAGATCATCCGTGGTTTCGGGGTGAAATGTCATCTTTATGCTGACGACACTCAGCTTTACATCTCCACCGCAAACCACCCCAACGATGCTGTGCAGGTTATGGCCCGTTGCCTGGAGGCTGTGCGGAACTGGATGGGCGGGAACAGGCTTCGACTCAACCCTTCCAAGACTGAGTGGCTGTGGTTTCCGGCGGCCCGATATAGTCAGCTGACTCCGTCGCTGGCTATTGGGGATGAGATCTTGACCCCCACAGAAGGGGCTCACAATCTTGGTGTCCTCCTGGATGTACGGCTGTCTTTGGAAGATCATATCACGGCCGTCTCCAGGGGGACTTTTTATCAGGTTCGTCTGATACGCCAGATGCGGCCCTTTCTCGATCGGGACGCCTTACGCACGGTCACCCATGCCCTGGTCACCTCCCGTCTGGACTACTGTAATGCCCTCTACATGGGGCTCCCTGCGGGGAGCACCCGGAGGCTTCAACTGGTACAAAATGCAGCCGCGCGGGTAGTTATGGGGGCGTCGAGATACTCCCACATGACGCCCCTCCTGCGCGAGCTGCATTGGTTGCCGGTGGCCTTCCGGGTTCGCTTTAAAGTATTGGTTTTGGTCTTTAAAGCGCTCCATGGCATCGGACCAGGATACTTACAAGACCGCATTCTGCCAATAGTCTCCCACCGACCGGTGCGCTCCCACAGACAGGGTCTCATCCGGATCCCGATGCCTTCTATGTGCCGCCTGGTGACCCCGAGGAATAGGGCCTTCTCTGTGGGGGCACCCGCCCTTTGGAACGGGATTCCCCCAGGGCTACGAACGACCACTGACCTGAGGGCGTTCAGACGTGACCTGAAGACCTGGCTCTTTGAGCAGGCCGGCCTGAGCTGACTCAAATGGGATTTTAAATGGGGTTTTAGATTAGTTGGGGTGGGGTACGAAAGTTTTAATTTATTTTAATTGGGGGTTTTAGATTTTTATTGGGGCAGCCTATAATTTAATTCTTCTTTAACCATATTTATCTCTGTTTATATGCATTTTAGTTTGGCTGTTCACCGCCCTGAGTCCTTTGGGAGAAGGGCGGTATATAAAATTTATGAAATAAATAAATAATAAATAAATAAATAAATGTATTTGAGAAATTTAATTTAAAAAAAACATGGAAAATGACCATCATGGAAAAATTATGATTGATTAACATCAAAGTTATGAAACTAAATATATTATCATGATATAGAGATAAAACAGTAGGGATATACAAATAAATAAATGAACCTATTCTTAAGAAATATCCATTATTTCCTATAACTCTCTTGAATGATTCTTCACAAATACAATTCCAGCAGAAAAATTATGATGGCTGTTATTAACTAAAGATAAACTCAACAATATATGCAGTCTGATTTTGTACATGTTCTCTTCCATTTCTATTCAAAGCTGCCACCTGAATTTTTAATACTACAAACTGAACTGCGCAATGGAGTGTTTTACAAGTAATATTTTTAAAGCTATGACAAATCTTTTAGCAATTCCAATAGCACTTAGATCCATATACCACTCCATAGTGCTTTACAACACTTTCTAAGCCATTTACAATGTCAGCATATTGCCCTCAACAATCTCATTTTACTGACCTTGGTGGATGGAAGGCTGAGTCAAACTTGATCAAAATTGAACTATTGGTTGTGAACAGAGTTTGCCTGCAATACTGCATTTTAACCACAGTACCACCACGACTCCTTTTTACTAATTTCCTTTATTCAGAGATCAGTAATCTGCCTCAAAGCAATCCATTGACAAAATAACATTTTCTGAGGAATTCAAGGAATTTGTCTTCCATTCCAACAGATGAGTTTGATAACTAACAGTCTGGCTAAAAATTAATATGTCTTTTGTCATTTCCATCAGTTTCCAAAGGTTAAATACTGAGAGAACTTTATAAATTTCTTTGGATATTTAGTCACAAAACTGTATAAGCAGAGTATATATAACTACAGAATGATAGGTTATTCAATTTCAAAGTTGTATGAAGCATTTAACTTTTCTTGTTTTTAACATTGTTCCAATTTATATTATTTTCTTTCAGAATTATATTTTTCTTGTTGGATATTTTGATGGAAGATATGACCTAGGTCTACTCCACTTCAGTTTCATTAAGGATACTTTAATAGTTGATCTTGTTTTTCTTTCAAAACACCAAAGGTCATAGATCTCTCTTCTCTTCTCCTTTATCTAGAAGATAAAGCTATTTGTAAATTATGTTCAGTTGTTCAGTATCTTCTTAAAAATATTTATTACATTCCTTGGGACAATATTTTCATCCAATAAACTTAGAAAAAAAATGGAATTGTTTCTTACATCCAAACATGATTGAAATAAGAACTTTAGTTAGACATACGTAATACTAAATAAAAGTTTGTGGTTGTGAAGGTGAAGCCAAAAAAAATGTTTTGCAAATTCTGCCACCTGTGTGTTGGATCCGTGCAGCTTCTGCTTGGTTAATGCTCCTAAGAGAGAAGCAGTGATTAAAGTCTCATTGCAGGAAGGCGTGGTGTCCTTGTCTTGAACAAAGCTGTGGTATACGCCCTTCTTAAAACACTATCCTTGCAGTGGTGGGATTCAATTTTTTTTACTACCGGTTCTGTTGGCATGGCTTGGTAGGTGTGGCAAGGGAAGGATACTGTAAAATCTCCATTCAGAGGTGGCATTTGCCGGTTCTCCAAACTACTCAAAATTTCCACTACCAGTTCTCCAGAACTGGTCAGAACCTGCTGAATACCACCTCCTTTTAGACAACTTTTTTTTTTTTTAGCTTTCAATCTTTTCTTCAAAGTCTACATGAGAACTCTGGAAAGGGCTTCCAACAGCACAGGATGTGGTATCATCAGTTATTATTTATTTATTATTAAACATATATGCTTCCCACATCACTGCCAAAGACTCTGTACTGCTTACAGTTTCATAAAACAATAATGTAGAACAACTATATTAAAAACAATATAAAAAAAATTAAACATTAAAGTTATAAAACAATGGATTAAAAAGAGATCAATATGTAAATGGTGGAGGTGAAATCTTCTCCTAGTCTATTTTCTACCTCCAGAATGGTTAGACCTCATCAGATCCCCAAGACATTTGTCAGGGACAAATTTTCAGGCTCTTGCAAAGGGTCAGGAAGGTGGGCGCAACTCTCATCTCAAGGGGCACATTATAAAATAATGTCTGTTCAATTGCATCATATATTCAGTTATAGATTTATACATTTTGTAAATTAGCCCAGAGCTAAGACACATCTTCTGTTATAAGACAACAACAAAACATTTTACTATTATTCATTTTTATTTATATCACCCACTTTGACACAGCAACTTTTGGACTTGCGTTTATAAATATGAAATTGACTTTTTCTTAAGAGTTCACTGTCTAGAAGGATATGATCAAGAAAAGCCTTTATATTATGTGGTGTATGTATTAATATTTAATGAGGAATGTTATATTTATAACACAAAAGTGCTACCTGGAGTGTTGTAAATCTTACTTTTATATGCTAGATATGTTTGAGTTAGGAGGGAAGGAAACAGAAAACAGTAATCAAGAGACTACTTATACTCAATAAAATGAAACAATGATGAGTCACTGAACCCCATAAAAAGCCCTTATATTGGTACCAAGACTATTTTGGGCTCTTCCACTGATTCCGTATATCTACAATGAATTGCACCCAAAGAGTAAAGATAAAATACTAGATTTTTCAAACTTAGCAACTTTAAGGTTGTGAACTTCAACTCCCAAAATTTTCCATCCAGCATTAAAAAATATTATTCTAAATCAAACAGTGCCATAGAGAGAGGTTTGAATTAGTAGTATTTAGAATTAATTTTTTTCCTATTTTTTCATTTACTTTGCTATTTTCTGGAAACCAAATAAAGAAATATATAACTGTCTTTTATACAATGTTATCTTTTAGAACATTGGTGTGCCTACTCAGGAGGCACGCCTAGTCAATTGGAATGCCTGGACTCTAGAATGATATCTTCACAGAGATTTACGTGACTCCACCCTAAGATAAATGAGAGATGATTAGATAGATAGATAGATAGATAGATAGATAGATAGATAGATAGATAGATAGATAGATAGATAGATAGACAGACAGACAGAGACAGACAGACAGAGAGACAGACTACTACAAGAGGAAAGTTCTAAAACTGAGATCTACTGTGCTGCAGAATACTGCATAACAACAATAAGACGAAAATATTTAAATCAACCAGATGCGCTGATAATTATGCCCACAAACTGTAATGTAGACATCAGTATCTGATGGTCAAATATTTTGATGTAGGAGCTTATTCTGTGGTCAAGAAGCTTTAGTTAATTCAGGCATTTGCTGAATAGAAACAAAAATGCAGCTTATTATTAACCTGCCTGCTAATAAAATTGTGTCATGATTTCTATTTCATTCAGGAGAAATGTAAAATAAATGGGATTCAAGGAGTTAGTGCAGAAGGCAAATGCCATTTTAAACCCCTTTAATAATAAATACACAGTGCTAGATAGTTAGCAATGTGCTCTATCACAAAACATAAAAGTATAGGATTAAACTGACCATATCACTTATCTCTGGTTTGGCTGAATCTTGCATAGTTTTGACTCCTTCCTTTCATAGTTCTAACACCGAACTCCCTCATTTTTGCAAGGAGAGGAGAAATCGTAGCCTTTGCTTGATGAGGTTGGACATTTGTTTCATATTTATGTTTTCACAGCAACTGCAGACTTAGTTGCAGAATTGCTGTGGTTTAAAGAAGTGTGAGCATCCCTTATTGCAGTGAACTATTTAACTGGCATACAACTATGCCTTTGGTGACTGTACTAGAGAAGACAGACTGGGCTTTGTCTTTGTTCTGAAAGGAAGTTTGTATTGGCTGTATCCAAGTAAATGACACTGTTTCATCCTTAATTATTCTTCCCCCCCCCATTATTTTATATTTAACTTTACAGGAGAATGGTACATCTTTGCTTCAATACATGAATGGCAGGATACAGTTAGATCTGTTGGTTAGTTTTGTAATACTCAGTATATAGTTTGTACTCCTATCCAAGACTTATGATGTTTTTTGTGTTGGTGAAATCTATTTACATTATAATTCATATAGTTTTATGGGTGTTCTTTTCTTACACAGATGTATTAACACAATTGTTACTCACTTTTGAGTAATGTTTTCTAAAATGCAAGTGCTGTTTGAGTCCAGTTGTCTAGGTTGGAATTGGATTTTGCTCCATGGTTAACCCAACAGTAAAAAAATGAACATTATAATTATATTCAAAAGTTCCCTTTCCCACAAAACTCAAGCACATTAGTGTAAGGTGGTTTATCCTCTTTTTTTGTGCAAAAGATAAATAGAAGCAAGAAATCAGGTTAGATTTGTTCAGAAGAAATACAAATAGCATGTTTTCTGTCTCCTTGCTGTCATCTTCTGGATGTCTGGCTTTTTGCAGCTTTTGTAATCCTGATAATTACAGGGCTTTTTATATTCGCAGGCTATTTTTCTTTAAAATATTGGTCATGTGTTTTCTTATGCTGGTGCCTAAAAATTAAAACAGCCAGAACAAACCATTCATACTTATTCTTTCTCTGAAATTTATTTATTTTTTAGAGCTTAGACTGCCACCTAAAGGCCATTAGCTTCTTAAAATACCACCACCATTCTCATTTTTCTGTTTACTTCATCTCCATCAAGCAGGAATCTGGCACTGTAGAGAGTTATCATAATATTATACAATATGGGCATGTGCTCCATCCAGTTTGGTTTCTCTTTTGGCAAGCACATTTGATCAGAATAATAGCATACATTTTATGTTATATAAAAAAAAGAAGGAAACTTCTGTTTGGTATCTGCTTGGTTGTGCTTTGGTCCATTTGATCAATTCGTGGATGCCAAGGAGAGTCAGGCTGGAACCAAATACTTTAACCTGATGAACCATTGCAGGAAACATGCAACCAAACTCTGACAACAGTTTAAGAGGGACAGCAATTTGGCTAATCTACCAGAATAACTCTTAGTTGTTTCATCTAGTCAATAACTTATCTAACTTTGTCTTTTGATCCTGCTGCCGACATGACTACTGTCTGTGCAAGTATCAACATATTGTTTTATGATCTTGTCTTGTTTTCCCAAATATTGTTTTGGAAAGGCTGCATCCTTCCTGAAAAGTTACTGATAACTGTACAAAGAGGGGAAATTAGGTTGTGTGATCATCTTGGTTTTCTTCTAGTTATCAGAGCAGTGTGATAATTAAGTTGCTGAATGCTGGCTGGTGAGTTAAGGTTCAAGTCTGCCCTCAGTGACAGAAGCTTATTTGAGGCAATGGATCAGCCAGTTACTCTAAGACCACATCACAGAATTATAATTGATGGGAGAAAAATGAAAGAAAAAAGGCCTTGAATGAACAATTAAGTATAAAAAACTGAATATTAAAATGTTTTATGTAAATGATGTTTGACTAATTTCAATGTAAATAATGTTTGGTTTAGATGTTATTAGTAAATTACATCAACCTTTTCACCCTACTACACAAAACTAATCAGAAATAAACTTGGTCATTATCTGGTTGGAACACCAAAGGTTGCAAAGGGTTAGGAAAAATTAAAAGGAAAAGAAATCCAGAAGAAAAGATTTTCCATATTATTATGAAGAAAACTTTCATGAAATTACCAGGAGCTGAGTTTGATTCAAAGGAAGACAATCTGACTCAATGGTCAGATAAATACATCAGAAGCTAAGGCAGAAATGTAATTTGAGAAAGCATCTCTGCGATGGTTTTATCTAGTCCTCATGGAAATAAGGGGAGAAAGCAGTGAGGCACATTCAGACTTGCAAGAATTGTTACTGTAACCTTATAATAAAGTAGTATTAGTTTTCATAACTTTGATGTCCTAATTTTGATGTATCTTGAAGGTATGTCACCTAATCACCTGCAAATATTCTGAATCACATTTCTTCTATTTTAAATCAGCATGCTTAATTAATCGACATTATGAAAACTGCAACCCAAAATATCTGAGCTGCACTAGGTGAAACAAGGGAGAGTACAGCTAAATGAAAGCTGGTGATTTGTAAATTAATTTCTGTGGATGTTATGGTGCTGTTATAATGTAACTTTTCTTTTTATACATAGAAGCCATAAATACCTTTTTAAAAACTCATCAGCATAGTAGCTCTAAGTATGTACACAAAGTATCTTGAACAAAGTTAAAATTGTTGACTTAGTTATACCTTAAGGGAATATCATGTGATTAATCTGTTCAGCCACTGGGTGCCAATGTTGTCTAATATTTCATAAGCTGACATTTTTAAATTAATCCTGAGACCTTCAACCTAAACAGATGTTCATATATTATAATACTTGAAGATTTAATATGATTAGAGATTTGAGTGTTTTAAAGATAGGGACTGTCATTCTCTTTTAAATAGGATCCTACCAAATACTTGTATTTAATTTTCTTGCTCTCTCATTTTAAATAACAGCAACTATATCTGAGGTTTGATTGATTCTAGGAAGAATTATTTAAAAAGAAGTGCATTTCTCCCCCATACATATAGCTACTCTGTAGCTATTTCATGCAAACAGTGAAAATTGTGAAAGACCACTAGAGGTCAGTGTATCTCAATCAAATATTGCTATATAGGATTTAGCTACAAGTCTAAGCTTTTAATCCCTATCCACTGTTCTTAATATTTCTCTATGATTTATCCATACACATCTCCCAATAAATTGTAAAACAGGATGTTTATTTAGTTGAATACTAGATTGTATCCAATGAATATCCAATGAAAACCATGTAACATGTCACTTCAGTGCGGTAAAAAGTGTTTAGAAAAAAGACAAAAATAATATTATTATGAGGTCAACGGATTGGTCAAGGTGATCACAAAAAACCTCTTTGTTCTTTTAAACATTTGTCTGAAATCTTGTCTCAGGTTTCTGTAAGTTGAGCAGGGTGAGTTCCCAGAGGCAATGCCTCTTAAAACAGACAAAGAGAGAGTTGATTGCTCAGATTATGTTTCAATAACCCCAGGAAGACATAGTGATTTGCCACATCATGCCCAGGCATGTCCTGTGACTCTTGAATGATAAGTGACTTCTCTTTTTGTCTTTCTTAGCAAATGGACAGGGGGACAATTTTTGAGCCCTTTGAGCCCATTGCCTCTGAAATCTTTTGAGGTCAGACTGTCTGGATAAGTTCTAGGTACAGGTAGTCCTGGACAATGGCACTTAAGTTACAATGGCAATGAAAAACGTGTCTTATGTGTGTTTTTCACACTTCTGACCACTGCAGCATCCCCATGGTCATGGGATCAAAATTTGGATGCTTGGCAACTGGCATTTATTTATGATGGTTGCAGTGTCCCAAAGTCATGTGATCATCTTTTGTGACTTTCTGACAATCAAAATCAATGGGAAAACCAGATTCATTTATCATTTAACTTAACAACTCTAGTGATTCACTTAACAAATGTGGCAAAAAAGATCATAAAATGGGAAAAAACTCACTTAACGAACATATCACTTAGCAACAGAAATTTGTGGGCTGTATTACAGTCATAAGTTGTGGGCTATCTGTAACTATGAGTTTCTCTGAAAATTTGATGGAAGAAAAGGTATTTGTTGGAGAGTAATATGAATTCTTCATTGAATGTTCAGCCAGTATATATATTATTCTATTACAGAAATGATATCAGCCTTCAGTGACCTTGACAATGATCTACATTTTGCAATTCCTAAAACTTCTTGGCTAATGAGAAAAATGGGTTATCACACATGATCACTATATTGTATTGGAAACACTTTTCCTTGTAAACCTGTTTAGAGCTGGAGACATTTTTAGGAGAGATAGGTTAGACTGATGAATTTCATGGATAGTTAATAATTTAACAAAGTGGATGTGAAATGGTATATAAAATATTATGAACTAAAATGTTAAATACACAGTTACTTTATTTGATATGTGTTTCTTTCAAGAGTTCCAAAATAGCCTTCTTAGAAATATTCCAGTTCAAAATATATTTGGGGGAAATTGAATTTTTATTGAATCCTTCCTGAAAAGTTACTGATAACTATACAAAGAGGAGAAAGTAGGTTGCAAGGGTACCCAGTGTTAGCAGTTTACACAGTTTTAAAAGTTAACATTTTTTTATTGATAATATGAAACAATAGAGATAGCTATTGTGCATCATTATAGATAGCAAAAACTTAAAAGTAGGAAATTATGGCCTTAACCAGAGAAGCTTTGCTTCAGGCATCACTTTACATTAACAAACCTTGATCTCATGCATCATTTTGCAGAAACTATGTCTAACATCATAAATCATTTAACGACAGGGGTCACTGGCATCCTATTCACCACAGAATAAAAGCTGCCTGGTGCTTCTGCTGATTTCTAGGAAGAGATATTGTCCGCATGAATTCCATACGCACACACACAGGAAATTGTGGTGATGATCCATTTAGGTTAAAATTACATAAAAAGTTTACTTATATATTGAAATTAAAATTACATATATATAAGTTTACTTATATATTGCAAAACAAAAAACCCAGAAATACTTCATTTTATGGTTCCCAAAGCAGTGTTTTATACTATGCAAAATATTATTAATCTGTTTTTTAAGTTTCAAAATAGGAATGGAAGCCAGGTTATCAAGCTTATAAAATACTGTATAAATGGCATAAATATTGCTGGCAATATTTCATTCATCAAAAACATAATACCTCCCATCACTATACATTTAGAAAAAGTATTTATTTTTTTGTTATGGCAAGGCAGTTCTTTAATTAAAAATTAAGTCTAAATAAGTTTAGATAACAACACAATTTATCCAAGTGTCCATTTCATTAAAACAAAATAAATGATACCAAAATAGAATGACTGAAGAGCATGGGTGTCAAAATTATATTGTCACGGCAGTGTCACATGACAAATCACATGGCATTTCCCCCCCCTTCGCTAAACCAGGTGGGGGTGTGGCCAGCATGTGATGCATCCGGCCCGCAGGCTGCAAGTTTGAGAGCCTTGCTGTAGAGTAAGCAGATCTTCATAGGCTGTACATGCTGTCTTCAACTTACAAGCACATGTTGAGATCGGAACCTCTATCATGTAAGTGGAATCATCATGTGCGTGGACCTGACTTTATGACTATTTTACCACAGTCATTAGGTTGCTAAGTGAATCATGCTGTCATTAAGCAAATCTAACTTTCCCAATTGACTTTGGTTATCAGAAGCCAGCTGGGAAGGTCACAAATGGTGATCAAGTGATCATAAGACATTGCAGGTCGGTTGTCAAGTGCTGTGATCATGTGACTGCAGGGGCAATGCAATGGACATAACTTTGAGAGCAGCTAAATAAGTCACTTGGCTGCTTTAACTTTGAACAATTGCTAAATGAATGTTGTAAGTTGAGAACTACCTGTGCTGTCATAAAATGCGAGGAAACTATTTGATTGATTTGTTGTCTTCTTTGCTCAAATTCCCATTCTTCATTGTGAAGACTCAACCCATTAATTAAGTGAAACCTGTGCAGCCAAAATTCCTTTCTACAGAGATCATTCTAGAGCTAGCTAGCTGGGAAATTCAGGAGATTAAAGTCCACACATATTAAAGTGGCTGAGGTGAGGAACATTGCACTGGAGGATAATACAAGTATAACTATATTCTAATAACTTTTGGGCACCTATATTGGGAAATATTCATAAATAGGATTTTTAAATGTTTTTTAAACAAGGAGTATAAAAAATTCTTTAAACAAGAATTAAGCAGGAAAGTAATCTTGCTTTGGAGGAAATGGCAGAGAGACAAATGTCTTTCTATTCGTTAAAACCAACATTGAATGGGCAAGTGATTATTTCCCAGAAAAAAATCTGCAAGACCCAGGAGAATATTTCTATTATTGTGATAACACCCTCATGCATGCTTTTTAAAAATCAACAGGGGAAAATGTAGTCCTTTGTGTACCTCCTGATTGATCACAGGGGAGATTTTCCCCCTTTACCATATCTTTGAGGATTTTAGAAGATTTCTCACCTTTTTGTTTGCTGCTTTCTTCACTCTCAGAGACACACCATTGCAAGCCAAGGAATGACAGAGGAGCAAACCAATTAGAAGTGTAGTCTCAGAGCTAATTATTCTGCAGAGCTGTAATTTGAGAGGATAAAAGGCCATAGCAATACCCACATGTTGTCCTAAACCAAGGATTTGTTTCCCGAGAGAATTTATTTTGTTTATGATTTATTGAATATATTTGTAGAATGCTTTTAATTGTTACATCAATTGCAATATAACATGTTTATGAAATTATTATTTGACTCTTAGGTAATCCACACCATTTTCTTAAAAGGGAAGTAACTGTGGAACAGGAAAAAGACTGTCTCTCGCACACACTGTAAGTGTGTCTGTGTGTCACACTCATTTTCTTTCCTGTCTCATTGTTACTGTGGGACAGGAAAGGCTTTTTTTTAATACTGTATGATGGATGGCCAAGCCTGTGCAATCAAAGTTCTACTTCTTTTTAGGTGTCATACATATGACAAATAGGCAGGAGGTAAATTGCATGGATGTAGCTGCTATTTGATTCCTTTGATTTTCCCCTGTCAGTATAATAATATAGAATGAATATTTTTCAACTTGTTCAAGAGAAGATCTTTTGCTTATGACTGATCATATGCCTCACATTAAATAGATTTCTAATTTCTAAATATAAAGTTATTACTGGGAAATTTAAAGAGCTGATGTCAAACTGTAAAACCAACATGAGCTACATGGATCAATAGGGTAACCAAATCTTAAATTTTAGTGTTTCTATTAACTTCAGCTGCATTTGTTTAATAAGAGAAGAGGCATACCATGCTCTAAGGGGATAGGACTGTATAGTATTAATTAATAAATTTTGTCTCTCCTTATAGACATGTATGCATCCATTAGTCTTGAAAAAGTCTTCAAACATGTGAAGGGTCCACTATCTTTTATTAAATAAAAGAAAAAAATGAATGCAACATATCTGAGTTGTGTTGCATTCAATAACAACATTGACAACTAATGTACTAATAGTTCAGTCATAGTTGTGAATGCAAACAATTCCAAACCTTCACTACAAATTCACACTTCAAGCATGCAAAGATCACTCCTAGGGGAAAAGGAGGCCAGAATTTCATATCTAATTTCAGTGATGTACCTTATTGCTTGTGCAACAGGCCACTGGATGAAAAAGGTCAAGAGTGTTCCAGCAACCCAGTCCACCTATTTCCTTCCCACTAATATTGTACACCACAGGGCAGGACTACAAGATAGAGAGAAAAGTAGCTAAGAGAAAGAATAATCAACAGATATTAAAAAAAGAACAATAGAAAATGCTCAACAGAATGGTTGGCATGCAAAGGATACATTATGAACAAAATCAGACGACTGATTTAAAAATCCAGAGTTCAGTTCAGTGGCAGATGCAAAATGCCTGTTGCATTTAAATTATTTAAAAGGGAAGTATAAATAGACATAGTGTGCATTGCAATTATGCAAATAGGTTAGGTCAGCATCACAAAAATTGCCAGAAGTCCATCCTTCCTTCCTTCCTTCCTTCCTTCCTTCCTTCCTTCCTTCCTTCCTTCCTTCCTTCCTTCCTTCCTTCCTTCCTTCCTTCCTTCCTTCCTTCCTTCCTTCCTTCCTTCCTTCCTTCTGTACACAGGAGGAAATTGCATGACCAATTTACTGAACTTCATTGCTGAATTTGAGTGGTGGAGTCAGATTTTCAGAGGACACAAAAAGAAGCTTAGACAAAGTGGACCTGAGATTATAGGATATCCATTCTTAAGACAAAGAGATATAGAATTTACAAAGTGTAGTCTAGAGGGGACTTCCGGTGGCGTTTCCATCAATGACGGATTAGAGATCATGATCGTGCGTTGCTTTGATCCGTGTTTCCCTTGTTGGAAGGGTCCCCACAGGACTGTGGTCATCTGTCCCATCTTGGAGTGGTGGGAGAAGAGGGGGAGACTGCCAGCCATATCTCCCCTCCCTAGCTAGGTATTAATCCCCTGGAAGACAGGGAGAAACTGCAGTCTAAAATGACTGCCCTGAAGACAGAAAGCTGCCGGGACCATTAGTTTTGTGCTGGAGTGGTGAAGTGATGAGCAATGTGTAACCAGATAAAAGAACTGAATTTTTTCTTAACAACCCTGAGAAATAGAAAGAAAGTACCCTGGCACAAGAGTATCACAGCGGCGAACAGAAAATAAGAGAAAAATACAAGGTAAACAAAATTGGAGTATAAAAAGTTATAACAGAATTAGAGACTAAATTTTGAATAATATAAATTGGCATTAATTAGGCATTGGATAAAATTCTAGACTTGCCTGGAATTGGTTATTATTAAGAAAATTAATCGTGGAAATGGTTGGAAATTAATGTTTAACATAATTAAAAGACAAAGAAAAGAATTTTGAAAAGTGGAAAGTGATACAGAGTGCCATCTAATGGTCAAAGATTTTTTTCCTACAAAATCTTATGGAAATTTACTGGATGTATAACTGTTATGAAAGATAAATAAAATAATAAGAACCCTGGAAATAAAAAAAGAGGGAGAAACTCTACTAAGAGGATATACAAATGCAATTTCCTGGGACTGTTGGGTATTGATTGTGAAAGAGACAGAAGGATTAACAAAAGAAACAAAGATAAAATGAGACTTTTAACAAGGATTACCATAAAAGACTTTGAATATTAATAACTTAACTGATTATAAAAATGGAAGAAATAAGCAAAGACTTTAAGTTAGAATTGAAAACTGTAAGAGGAATGCTGAAAGAAAGAAGGGAATTATTGGAAATATTGGAAAAGAAATTAATGGCAATGGCAGAAGAACAAAGAAATTCCAACAAAGCGGAGTTAAAGGAAGAAGAAAGAGGCTCAGATAGCTATGGAGAACAAGAAACACTGCCAAAAGACACTAAAGGAATTAAAACTATGACATTGATGACAGAGTCAAAAATTAAAGAGAAAACGCTCCCAGGATTAAACAAAAGAAGAAAAAAATTATACAAGAAGAAACTTCAAAAAAGAGAACAGGAAATGGGGGGAGAGAAGCTGGGTGAAATGTTAGAAGGAAAGAAAGAAGACCAGGGCAATTTAGAAAAGGGAATGTTGGCTAAAATTAAAAGAAATAATAAAGCCAAAAAATTCAGAGATAAGGGTTGGGGATTTTATAAGAGGGATACCACATGGAATATATATTGGTATTTAGTTTAAAACTTGTTGGGAAATACCTTAGACATGTATAATCACATATATATATATGAATATGAACTGTATATAAAAGGTGTTGTTATGAACCCTTTTCTTTCTTTGAGGATTAAAATAAGGGAATGGAAATGAATTGATTATGATTATTAATGATTATAAGTAAAGTGAAGATAAAATGAGAGATATTAAGAAGTTATTTTAGTGATTTACTGGAGGGGATATATATATAGTTGATTATATATACAGTTGATTATTTAATGGATATTAGAATTGCACAACAAGAATATTTTATTATGATTAAAGTAGGGGAATGGAAAATACCACGTGGATCCTAGATATATTGGTTTTATTATGTTTTTACTTTTTTTAGATTGTTTATTATATATTAGCTTAGAGAAAATTAAGGATAATAATGATGTATAATGTAAAATAAAATAGGTGGTAAGCTGAAAATGGAAATAATAGGGGATAAAGAATTGAAAATTTACGTATGGATGAAATGATATTGATATTGAATTAATGAATTGAAATATGAATTGCCAATTTATTTAAAGATGAGTGAAATGGATAATAATATGAGTTAATATTATATAAGATTAATGGAAATGAAAATTATAACTATGTACACATGGAAACATGTTGCTCACGTGAAAAGATATATCAAATTTAAAAAATAAAAAACTTTTTTAAAAAAAGTGTAGTCCATAGGTTAAGTGCAAAGCTAAAATATTGAAACTAGTATAGGTCAGAGGCAGAGGTGGTATTCAGCAGGTTCTGACCAGTTCTGGAGAACCGGTAGCGGAAATTTTGAGTAGTTCAGAGAACTGGCAAATACCACTTCTGACTGGAGATTTTACACTATTCTTACCCTGCCATGCCCACCAACCTATGCTCACAGAACCGTAGTAAAAAATTTTTGAATCCCACCACTGGTCAGAGGTGGGATCTATAAGCAGCTGTATGACTATTCCACTGGCTGTTGTACAGAAGTCTGTGATTGTGGTATTTTTTCCATAAGTGAGTTCTAACTGACTTTCATCTCACATACTGCCAGTAAAATTGATTGATTTCCATCATGTTTAAAACACCTGAATGTCAATTACCATAAATGTCAGTTTAAATACTATAGTATGCATCAACTCTGAACAGCATTTAGAGTCAAGGAAAAAATTTACTGACCAAGAATGTTCAACGTCATCTAGACAGAGCTTACAAGGCTTGATTTGGCTGTTGTGCCTCCTCTTCAAGTTGACTTCAGCTTTTGTTGAGTACATGACTAAACACATGTTATTTTCTTGGCAATAGGAAGGAAGTGGCTCATCACTGTCTTTTTCTATAATGTTTGCTTTTACTTCTTCCATCCTTGTGCTATTGATAACCTTCCATTCTAACTAAATTTGAACATGGTAAGCTTTGTGAGATCAGCCAATATAAGAATGAGAGAATTAAATTTCAATCTTAACCTTAACCACCTTCTTCCTCTTCCTCTTCCTTTTCCTCCTCCTCCTTTATTAAAATTACAATAAAATTACAAACCTCATTCCTCAAAACAATGCAGATTGCTCATAAAAAACATATAAAATATTAAATTGATAACACTTCTCTATGTATTGTTATGTGCCACCAACTTCAACAATACTTCATTTGTTTTTGGCTGCAGTTATTACTTTGTAGAAGAAAGAAGGTGTTTTAGCTTTTGTCCATGTTTAGAATGATTTGCCTTGTGACAAACATTTTCAGATAAAGCCAGTTTGGAGTAGTGATTAAGGTCCTGGCCTAGAAATCAAGAAACTATCATATCTAGTCCTACCTTAGGCATGAAAACTGGCATGGTGACTTTGGGCTGGTCAATCCATCTTAGCCCACAGAGTTGTTGCTGTGGGAAAAATAGAAGGAGGAAGGAGTATTAGTATCTTTGCAGTTTTTGGTTATTTATAAAAATAATAAAGGTAGGATGAAAAAAATCTAAAAACAATTACCTCCAAAACCTGTTTAATTGGCCATCTCCCAATTCTGACCCCAACAAATCTGCTGCTGCCAGATAGTGGGAATCCTAAATACTCGATGAGGGCAGAGTATTGAAAATCATTAGCACTGGGTATATTGATTCTGCTATTTCTAATTTACCACACCTCAGCCATCAAACTTCCTCAAATTAACAGCCCAGTATCATTTACTGGGTGTGCAAATTTCTTTCATTGTATAGCCATTTCCAAATTAAGTCTGGTTGATAGTTGCCAGTTAACTGGCACATCAAATTTTTTTGAGCTCATATGTTATTATTTTATTTATTTTAATTTTATTTTATTTCAACATTTATATGCCACCCTTCTCCGGAGACTCAGGGCGGCTTACAGTCTATGGAACACCATGCTAAGTGCTCAGCAATAGCCTTCATTCCATTGTATATGCCTGTTTATTTGTAGGGCTTTTGGCACCCCCAAGCGGCATTTTTACAAAGTCAGCTTATTGCCCCAACAATCTTGGGTCCTAAATTTACCTACCCCAAGGATGGAAGGCTATTACAGCTATTACTAACTTTCTTACTTTTAGTATATTTGCAATTTCTCTTACTTTTAGTAATCTTTGTTCTTCAGGCTCAAAGAAGGTGAGAGAAAGGTGGTCATGCCTCCAGCAGGACAGTTTACCATTAAGCACAAGTTGCAACTGGATAATTAATCAGATGATGTTCATTTCTGAGAAAATGGCTAAACCTCTCATCTCAAACAAATTGGTTTCATTAGTGCATGAATGAATACCAAGCCGATTAAACATTGTTTAATGAAGCATTCCTCAGAACATACCATTGCCCCAAATGCCTCCATTTTAATTGTTATTCCTGCCCCAACTAAATTTGAATGACAGATTGGTATATTTCTAATACATAGAAATACTTTTATATTGTATGTTCTTTCAGCTGTACCATTTTTCCAGCAGGCCTGTATATGTCAAATATTCTGACATTTTTATTATGGAACCAGAAAACAAGTAGTTTTCTTGAGTAAGACTATATAAAGAAATATCTACTATTTTTTCTCATAAATACAGGTTTCTATAAATACTAGATGGAAATGTATAAACAATAAAATGTATTTAATCCATATTCAAATGAAATTCAGTTTTATCTGATATTTGTTTTTCTTCTGTAACAATAATTGCCTATTATCCATTTATGATGTTAGACATTTTTAAAGTTAATTTCTCAGTCCATGAGCGCTAGTCTTCATAAAAGCATCTGCTGTTAAAATATTTTGTTCCATTTTGTATTAACATGTCTAAATTGAGTGTTCATCTCCTTAAAATAACCTTTACTTTCTCTGTTTCCCTGTAGTGTCCAATATTCAAAGATCATTCTTATCAGGTTATTTTTCCAACCAATCAAACCAATAACAAGTTTCTACAGAAGGGATTAATATATTTAATTATAAAGTCTTATTTCATCTGGACCTTTAATCCATTTTTAAATTTTCCAAAATCGTCACTTTAAGCCTTCTTTTGCTGTTTATTAAAATATTTTTCTTGAATCCTTAAACTTATACGTTATGCTTCTTTTGCAAAAAAGAAAAAAATCTCACTAAGGTAGAATTCTTGGCTTTCAGCCCCCCAACCAACCTATTACGAAAACATCTGTTCTTGAGATCATTTCATGGGAATACTATGGAGTACTGTACATATGGGTTATTTCATCCTCTCTCCTTGATCCTGAGAGACTTCTCAAGCCCAGATCCTCGGTCTAGCCACAATATCTACTATAGACAGTATCACATTCAATCAAGGACATCTGGTTTGCCATGAATCTTCATCAGAAGTTCCACTGTCAATTTTTACAAGATGATTAGAAGAGGCTCCAAAGGCCATATAAGTTAGTCTTGAATGTGGCTGTAGGCTAACGTGTCCATCATAGCTATTTCACCATAATGCACTTTCTTTTATTTTGACTTCACACAATGTATAAATGCAGTGAGTTATAGTTTTAAAACTATGGCATAGGGCATGTTATTAATATAGAGGTAATTATTATTGTGATTATTATTATAGCAACTAACCAGTACATCTCAATAAAAGCTTTGATATCAGTGTAATGGTAAAATAATAAACAATAAAGCACAGTACAAACTGACAGTAAAAAGAATTGAACTAAGGAAAGATAACTAAAATTTGATTGGTTTTGCAGGCAATAAAAATAAATGTAACAACATTTAAAATGATTGAATGTTATGGTACAACAGTAAAAAATCTAGATAAATGAGTCTGAATGGCTGAGAATCTTTAATCAATAAGTGAAAATATTTAAACATATCTCCATCTCAACCTTCTTAGTAGGATATCTGGAATCAGAGAGCTATGTATTCAACATAAATAAAACAATGGCTTAGCATGGTAATACAGCTATACCCAAAATATAGTAAACACAATTTAATCAAAATATAGCAAACACAATTCAACATAAATTATATTAATCTTCAGCTTCTGTTGGTAAACAAAGGAAAAATAAAAGAATAAGAGGAATTCTCATAGACTTTGACTTTGCTTATCATGATCCAAATTAAAAAAAATGGTTGGAGAAATTTATCTATGACTTAAATGTTCAAAGAGTCTTAGTTTTTCTTTGCATCAAGACAGCACTTGTATTCATGAAAACTGTCCATTTTAAGACTTCTGCATCAGCATGAAAGAGGAGCAGCTACTTTAAATTAATTTCTGTGAATCTCTTTTCAAAAGTGTCTTCACACAGAAGCCTTAAAAAGAAGCATTGCTTTAATGACCAGCAAAGAGCTGCTTGCTTATACCATGTGAATCACAAAGTACTTTTGCCAAATCATTTTTGATTTATGCAAATAAATACAGAGAAATGTGCATGTACATGCACTTGTACACACACATTCACACACACTAGATAGCAAAAAAAGAGATATATCCATTTTAGAAGACATACGTACTAGCTTTGACTGGTGAGCCAATTGTAGCCTTAGCTGATTAGTACAAAGTGCAGTTACCTATCTAGACTTAATTATTATGTGAGGCATTATTATTAATATTGCTTTATTGTCATTTGTATTTATGCTACAAATTGTGTATATTACATAAAGTCCTTTTGGAGTGGACAGGAAATGAATCTAATAAATAAAGCCTCATATAAAGAAATCAAATCACATACAAATCAAACCTAGCTACTAAGCACAGAATAAATAATTTTGGAGTATTCATGTCTGTATCTGAATACATAAATTTGCTAAAGTATAGTTTTATTTATTTACCAAGTAAATAAAAGTATAGTTTTATTTATTTACCAAGTCTTTATTTCTTTATTTCTTTCCTATTATATTGTAATCAGAGTCCCTTTAGTGTTTTTAGCATCAAGCTTCAAGTAGTTATATTTCTATGTCAAAAATTTGATCTGAATGCTATTTAACAATTGAAATGTTACCAGATTAATAATAACAGATTAACAGAATTGGAAGGAACCTTGTAGGTCATCTAGTCCAACCCCTCTGCCCAAGCAGGAGACCTTACACCATTTCTGACAGATGGCAATCCAGTCTCTTCTTGAAAGCTTCCAGTAATGAAGCTCCCACAACTTCCAAAGGCAAGCTGTTCCTTTGGCTGATTGTTCTCACTGTCAGAAAATTTCTCCTTATTTCCAGGTTGAATTTCTCCATGTTCAGTTTCTATCCATTATTCCTTGTCTGGACTTCAGGTGCTTAACCAACAAGAAAATCTCTCTCTCCCTCTCTCTCTCTCACTCCCCCCTCCCGCTTCCCCCCTCTGCGTCCCTCCTCCCCCCTCTTTCTCTCTCTCTCTCTTCTCTCTATATATATTATATCTACCATCTCTTCCTCCACCCCTTTCTCCTGTCTCTAAATGGAAGCAGCTTGTGTGACTCAGAGAGCAGATTGGTGTAAATGAGTGTAGCAGAGCAAACCTCACACAGAAAGCTGAAAGGATGTACATAGAAAGGATGTACATCACAAAGAACAAAGTACCACATTTCTCTACTGGGGGCAAGGAAGAAGATTTCAGATTGTCTCTGAATATATGATCATCATGAGAAAGGAATAAAAAGAAAACCATTGTGGAGAATCATCATTTGTGCACTTTCTGAATGGGTAGATAATACTAAGAATTAAATATGAGTAATGTTTTATTACATATGTTTAACACTGCAACTGGTAAGGGACTGATATTGTTCATTTCAACATCTTCCTTATAAGTCTTTTTTCTAATGGATGTAAACAAGATAATCTATATTTGGCTGTATCATTTTAATTAGATAGATGACTTGAGTTTTATTTATGCAGATTATTTATTTTAAAATTTTACTTGTTGGATACTCACTGATAGCTCTGATGGATTATAATCCACATAAATATTAATAGTTTTATGCCATTTTATAATCTACATAAAATGGTACAGTCAACAGCAAAGAGAAAATTTTCAAGCTCCCTCCTAAGCTAGGATAAAGACAGAGATGCTCCACCTGGACCATAAAAGTTTTCTCTTTCTACAAAGTTGCTTTTATTCCATAAATTTGCCTTCATCATTTTATTTTTATCATTATATTAATATAATGTAAACCCTTTGCAGTATAAGTTACATAAATCTTATGCCAAAGAAATTTTGAAAATAAAAAAAAAATAATGCCACCATCTCAGATACCCGATTTTGTTGTTTGATATACTTTGATATATTAGTTATATATAATCCTCAGTACTTTGCCAATCCTCATCCCGGAAGTAGGTTTTTTTGGTTGCTGTTTCCCATTCCACCGCCTTTTTTTCATGCTCAGGAACAAACTGCTGGAAGCTTTTAATACATAAACAGAAAGTACAATGCATGCTACATATTTAATCTACCTTATGTTTAAGATGCCATCATTTACATAAATTTTAGATTATACCATGAGTCTGCATTTTAAGTGCACTGATGGGAACAAAAGTAAAAAGGGGTTGTTTTGCTCAATTTTTTGCTTTTGGGCTCTCAATTGGCATCTGTTTGATAGCTTTGGCCTGATATCACACATAAGTTTTACAGTTGTTGTAAGACTTATATTTAAGATCCTGGATTGGGTTGATTGATGGAAGAGATTACCAGACATACAACAGTCTTAATAAGTTGTCCCTGATATCAACTATAGTCCACTACTTCTTAAGGGAGACAGTTTCCATATACAGGAGTGAAACCTCAAAAAATGCTGGATCACCTTTTAATTATCCCATAGCTTTAGTTCTATTTGTCTGCTTTTTCTCTCCTTCTTTCTTTGGCTAGAAGTATGTCAATTAATATAATAAAAATGTCACATTGCCACATGACATTTGTTTGATGACATTAGAGGAGAATATACTGAAATGTCTCCTAGCAGTCAATCAATGAGTGTTCATTTCTTTCTATAAAAGAAGATCAAATGTAGTCCTATAAACTTTTTAACTATGATGCTCCAATTCCTATAGCATGTCTAAATCTATAGCTAATTTTAAGGGTTTGTTTCTACAGAATGAATAATTTTTCTCTTGTAATTTTCTGTTGCTCACTATGCTTTTGATACTGATTAAATGATGGATGACTGATAGACACACACAAACTCTTATTTGTTGGGCTTATGCCTTACCTTTTAATCAGGAATTAAAGGCAATATACAGACAGCTTCTTTTACAGCTATAAGGTAAGTGGGACTGAGAGAGATTGTCTCAAAGTATCAGATACAGTGATGTCTAATAGGGAAAGCTAGATTATTAATGCACTTGACCAGATACATACCTAAAGTTAGCATAACAATAAATTCTGTACCAATGCAAAACATTCTTTTTCCAAAAGAACAAAAGCTTGTTTTTATGCTATACATACAGTATTTAAGACTAGCATGCAACAATGTGATGGATGAAAAAAAATACAGTATATTCTCTTTTCACAGAATGCATTATTTATGAACACTCCACCTTTTCCCTTATTCATGTCAGGGACAGTATGGAACTTTTGAATAAGGATTTGGAGAGAGTTTTGCTTAAATCTATCTCTCTAAGTGGTTTACAAAGTCAGTATATTGCCCCTAACAATCTGGGTCCTCATTTTACCAACCTTGGAAGGATGGAAGGCTGAATCAACCTTGAGCCAGTGAGAATCAAACTGCTAGCAGTCAGCAGATAATCAAACTGAACTGCAATGTGATTCTGATCTAAACTTGATGTTTACAAATAGCAGCTACATTCATCTAGTGTAGGTTTGTGGCTCAGCCTCTAATGCTATTATATTAGTTCAATAATACTAATTTACTAAGCTGTGTGGGTATATTTGTACTGATTTAGAAAATCAGTAAGAAGGAATCATGGCTATGAAAGGCTAACTTGTGGGGAGGCTCTTTCCCCAAAACTAAGAATGGTTTGGAAAAAGTAAAAAGTACAGTGCCAAATTCCTCTGCTAAACAAATAATCAAATAACAAACAGGAGAAAAATGAAATGATTAAAGCCTTAGTGAAGTAAAAATGTACAATTTTGAAGTTCAACATAGCCAAACATGGTAAAATAAGGATGACTTATGTCAAAAGCCCAGTGACATTAGTTTGTGTGTGTTTTTTCCATTCTTCACAAAAACTTATTTAAAAATGGAAACTTAAGATGAAAATAATGCAAAACAATGGGTCAAGAGGTGGACCTATATGTATTTTATTCATATTTTGCAAATGACCATGCTATGAAAACTAAATAGCATGAAAACTTGCATATGACTGTGCTATGACTGTTCATAGCACAGTCATATGCAAAACAATGAGTCATTACTTCCCTAATTCAAGAAACATTTTATTGATTGGTTTTATTGAAACAATTGGAGTTAATCACCCTGTGGATGTTGTCCAGTGATCTGTTGTTCTTGGTTTATCTTCTTCTACTTATCCTGATAATAACATGACCTTAAAATAACCAATAGGAAATAGATTTATTCTGAACAAAAGGGTGAGATAAAAATTGAAATAATAGCAATCATTATAATAATTAACACCCAGACTTAACAACTGTTGATAAGAAAGACCAAAAAAAAAAGGCTGGATAGTGGATGTGGCAGTTTTCAGAGACAGAAGAAAAGAACTGGAAAAGATAACAAAATACAAAGACTTGCAAATAGAAATAGAATGATTATGGCAAAAGAAAGAAGAGGTAGTACTAATAATTGAGTGCCATCCCAAAACATTTGGAGCATTACTTGAACACCATTGGCATGGATAAATTCAGCATCAGTCAATTGCAAAAGATGGCATTATTCAGAACAGCTTATATCCTGTGATGATATCTGTAAGACCAACACATATCCACATCTACCTGACCAAGGTGTTTGGGAAAGACTATAGGTGGGGAAAATACCAAATCCAGTTGGAATATCTGGCCAACTATGCAATGAATCATAATAAAAGGCAATACATAACATTATGTCCAAATTATTGGTTGTGATAAAGAAGACATTCCTTTTATTCCCGTGAAAAATACTCATAGTGCTATGATATCCATCTGAGTAAGGTATCTATCACTAGAGTTTGCCTGAAAGTCTGTGTTTGGTTTCTCCTTCAATTAGCCTCACTAGATAGTAAATTTCTACAGTCTTGTCTCCATTCTTTACCTGGCTCTTCACTGCTGCATGTTATTTGTCTTCTACTCTATTCCCTTCTGGGAATAAAATTCAAAATAACATTGACATACTTGCTTGACATATAGCTTCTCTAAGAGATTTTTTTTCTCTTTTATTATTCTTTGTACCACACAGAATGTAAGAAGTACATTATATAAAGTAGCTGATGATTCTGGATGTCCTTCCTCAGGAGAACTTTTGATGGAGCAAAGCCATCAAAAGACAAATTGAGGAGGAATGTAGACTGGATCTAGCAAGGGGCTGCAGAGATAAAAATGTAGAAAAATTCCCACAGTGTAGTTCTCTCTTCATGAGAAAATAAACTGGGCAATTGCTCAGATTGTATTTAACTAGAGGTAGTCCTTGATTATGGGTGTAATGAAGTCTGTTCATCATGGTGATAACTCATGACAGTCATAAACCTGGTCGGTCATGTGACTGATCTGAGTTTATGAATTTTTTTTTAAAAAAAGCAGATTGGAAATCCACATATCTTAAGCAAATCAATGTTTTGCTTATTGGTTCAGTTTTGCTGAAAATTGAAGGCAAGTACCAGGTTTTAGCAAAACCATCATAAAACATGGTCACAGGACTCTGCAAATGATCATAAATATAGCCTGGTTGCCAAGTGCCTGAAGTGCAATCATGTGACTGTGGTGGGCCCCGATCTAAGAATCCTTCAGGTAGGTCTGTTAGAACTTAGTACAGGTAGTCCTGGACTTAGGACCACAATAGAGCCCAAAGTTTCTGTTGCTAAGTGAAAAATTTGTTAAATGACTTTTGCTCTATTTGATGACTTTTCTGGCCACCATTGTTAAGTGAACCGCCACAGTTGTTAATTTAGTAACACAGTTTGTTAAGTGAATCTGGTTTCCTAGATTTTGAATTGTCAGAAGTTCATAAAAGGTGATCACACGACCCTGCAATCATCATAAATATGAACCAGTTGCTAAGCATCTGAATTTTGATCATACAGGGATAATGCAATGTTGTAAGTGTGAAAAATGGTCATAAGTCCCTTTTTCGTCATCGTTGTAATTTTGAACAGTCAGTAAATAAACTATTGTAAATCAAGAACTACCAGTATAGTCACCAAAGTGACTGGTCATAAGTTGAGGACTACCTATATTCTACTCTAAGACCTCCTTCTGGTCTTGTGAACTTTCATAATTCCAGCAAGCATCACATGCTTTTCCTATCTCCATAGTTTTCTCCAGCTTAATGAATTTGGAATCAATGAGGGGCTTCCAGACTTCCAGTGGCAACTGCTGTTAAAAGAGTTGGAAACGTTACTATACTCCACCTCCTTTCCAATCCAATTGGTGGAAAAACAATTTAAAAGTCTCTCTTCACCAGCAGAAACCTCAAAAAACTGAGCAGAACAGGATTGACAGACAGGATAATCTAAACCAGTGTTGTGCTGGCTGAGGAATTCTGCGAATTGTCCATACTTCCTAAAGATTCCAAGTTTGAGAAAAGTTTATCTAAACAGTCCTTCCCACCCCCACCCCCACAATCACGCAAACTCATAGAGTGAAATGTCATACTATTATGACTTTGGCTTCTTTTCCTGACTGCCTGTAATGAAAAAAAGCTGAGCAATTTATAAAGATGAAAGCTGTTTGTACCACAGTGATCCCTCCACCACCGTGTCTTGGAATCTACTAGTGTGCAGACTTGTCATACTGCCAATTAGAACTCAGGATGATTTAAATTAACTTAATTTTAGCAATTTTAGTAAAACCCAATGTGTACTATCCTGTCTGGACAAATTAAGATGAATGAATGCTGCCTTGAGTTATCTATAAAGGGATAAAAATTAAATAATTAAAAATAAATCCTAAAAATCTTTTTTAAATAAACTTTATTAGTCTTTTATATCTTTAAAAGCAGAACCAAAAATATACATAATATGACATTAACAGTATGTGACATGTACCTCATAAACTTCTATTTTGTGCTTATTTACAAATACATACAATTTATGCGAATGTACACCTTTAATCTATAGGTTGTTTATTATTAATTGTTTCATCATCCATTTGTCTTAATTCAATCCAATCATACAATTTTTCCCAAATTCTATAATATTCAGAGTCCTCTTTCTCTCATAACATCAGGGTTAATTATCCATCTCCTAAAAATCTAATGACTAAAACAACATGTCTACGGTGGAAATGGCAATTGCAAAAACTCTACCTGACTTTCCAGTCTCCACCTGGAAAATATGGAAAAGTGTTTCATGTACCATGGAGCTAAAAAAAAAAAAAGGCCAGAACTAAGTCCAAGATTTATTTGCTTGCTTGTTTGTTTTTTTATTAAATTTATTTGCCAACCATCTCATATCTAATGACTCTGGGTGACTCACTACAACAATATAGTTAAATGGATAGCTAATGGTAGCAGTGGAAGAGATATACTCATATTTAGAATTAAATTGTACATCTTCTTATACATTGTGCAAGAAATACATATTGTATACTATATCCTTAGTTCCATCAATATAATATTCCTGTTGATGCATGTTATTCATTTATTCTAATTAAATGTTGGAAGAACTAAAACACTGGGAAATAGATTCAGTATTGAACTATCACCTTCATTTCCTGTCCTATTTTGTGTTAGTATGCTGTAGTAGCCCATTTATTTGTCCCTAGTGTAGGGTAAGCAAAACAAATCATTCCTTAGGAGGGGTAAATCAGTATTGTTTTATTGATTTTCTATGATTTATATGAGAAAAACTAGCACACTGATTCTGTTCAGCACAGAGACTACTCAACTTCAGTTGTATGAATTGCATGGCTTTTTTTCACAAAGGGTCATATCTTCCATCTGTTCATTTCAGTGGCACAAACCTCGGTATAATACAATCCTTCAACAGCAGAAATTATTTACTGTTCCCCATGTGTTCAGATAAATTGAAACTGGGCATGTGTATTTATATCTACATAAAGTTTTTCACTCACAGTGATTATATGTTGATGATGTTTTATAAATAAAGCTTCACGAATCTTGCGAAGCTCAAACAGTTTTTGGAGATGCCGCTTCAAAATCTCTCAGTCATAGCCCACATTTATCATATATATTGCTTTTATAACCAACAGATATACGTAAATTTTGAAATTAAAGTATACAATTTTAATTTTAAAATGCAGTTCCCTGGGGCCTTTGCACCAGGGAATGCAGAGACATATGTGGAAAGCACCTGGTATCGGAAAAGCTAGCATGTTTTTTGCAGCGTTTAGAAATGAATAGAAAAGCAGCTAACAGACAACTGTATAATCAGATTCTATTCCTCACAATAACTCCATTTGCTGGGACTGTTTTCTTCTCTTCAGAGACAGGTCTTCCTGGAAAAATCTCCAAAGTGCCTTAAATCCTCAGAATGAGTTCTCCTTGCTACTATCAGAGACTGGAGAACTGTCACAAATACCTGGCTCACACATACATAGGTGTTCCAATGAATTACCTTTTCAGATGAATAAAATATCATGTTCCAAACAGCAAAAGGATCATGAATATTGTTGGATTTATTAGCCACACAATTGGGAAGTTTCAGAAGAAGAACCATGATTCAATGTAGCAATAAAAAATTTCATTCATTTTTATCTGTCCAATTGCTGAATGAATGGCAAATTCACTAAAAGTACTGAAAATTACTGAAACATTTGCTAAAAAGTAGTAATATAGGAAAATAGAGTAAATGCCTTGAATGCATCCAGAGCAGGGGTTTCCAATTTTGGCAACTTTAAGACTTGTGGACTTCAACTCCCAGCTTTGCTGGCTGAGGAATTCTGGGAGTTGAAGTCCACAAGTCTTAAGGTTGCCAAGATTGGAGACCCCTGATCCAGAGGATACTTCAGATCAATATGAACAAAAAATACAGATATGCTTGGGAGGAGAAGTGCAAAAAAAGCCATCACTTTGTGCTGCAAGGTTACATCAGAGCATTAGCTCTTTTCTATTAACAAAAAACCTCAGTTGAGAAAATCCTTCTGATAATCCTTCTGAATCATTTTATCTGGCAAGGACATCCTATTCTTCCTCATCCTTTAATGCTAAATAGAATACAAAAATATCATTAATCAGAAATGATGAGTCCAAGCAAGTGGGAGGACCATAGCAATACAAATATGAAAGATCCATTGAGGGTAGGGAAGGTGACAGCATTCGGTCCAGTTCAAGGGAGTTTGTTGCTGTCTTTCCTTCCCATCATTCCACAACAGAAACTGACAAGAATATTAAAGAATCTTATTCCAGCACTGGAAGGCCAGCAGTCTGCTCCATTGCATTAAAATGCATCAAACTTAGACAAGGATTAGGGTTAGGATTTATGCACATCCTTTTTAGCCTTAAGGCTCCTTTCCCCATAATTTGCTGTATCAGGTAGTTATCCCTATTAAGTTCAGGATGTGGAGTTTCAAGAAAACAAAAGATTCTGGAAAAGGGCAAGAAGAAGTAGGCACAAACAAAAATGAAGGAATCACCGAATCCAAAATCTATTCAAGGACTTTACGCCTTCTTCATGAATGAAAGCAAGGGATGTCAATCAGACTTCTACTGTTACTCTAAATCCAAAGTTAACCTTCCAAATTATTGAATATCACACGAGATATAATTCTCATACTGGAATGCCATCCACTATATGTCGGTCCATCCTCTAATGTAACTGGTTTCTTCAACTCATAGTTATTCTAAGGGAAAGTTGTATAATGTACCGTACATATGCATCAAGCAATGGAAATGATGTTTACTGTTTTTTTTTCCAGTCAGATGAACAAAGTATTTTTCTCTTCATTCTACAATCAGAACTTATTTTCTGAAAGGAAAACATGTGTTTCAGGTAATGTTAACCTTTTTATTATTACTTCATTAAGGCAGTATCTTTTTTTCAAGCTGTGGTAGCAGCCTGAGAAAATTTGAGTTCTTATGAATAGCAAAAAGATATATGAAATCTAGCAAAAATTTTGAAGCATGGACTGCCATTGTAGTGCCAGTACTTCATTACAACAAGCTGACAACAAAATGAAACATTTCCTTTTCTCATTCAGAAGAAGCAAGTGCCTTATTATCTTTATTTGCTTTAGTATCTTATGTAAAAGAAGACTAAACAATAACAAAAATCTCTGTAGACATTATCTTCAAATAAGTGTAGTGTTTCAAACTAGACTTCTTAAAATCATAACATTTGTTTTTACAAACAATTATTTTCCTAAACATAACTATCTTCAATTCACTGGAGTTAAATGCCAAATCCAGTCTAAACAACATAATATAATATTATATATATATATATATATGTGTGTGTGTGTGTGTGTGTGTGTGTGTGTGTGTGTGTGTAAGGTTTTTAAGCTGATAATTTTAAATAATAAATAAGGGAGACTAGGATAGATCTATTTCGAGCTAGTTAGCTCTTTTCAGCTAGCCATACCCTTACTGGGATTCGAACCAGGGAAGTATTACATAAGTAAGAGTATGGCTAGCTGAAGAGAGCTAACTAGCTCGAAATAGATCTATCCTAGTCTCCCTTATTTATTATTTAAAATTATCAGCTTAAAAACCTTACACACATGTAAACAAAAGACAACGAAACAAATAGCTTTCTGTCGGTATGGTCTCTGGTGATGAGCCGAAAGACAGAAAAGAAAGCAGTATGCTTTCTCCCTTAATTGGGGCTTAACAGGGTGTTGTAACACAAAGTATATATATATTCTGTGTATATTTGACAAAATTCAAAATTGCCTAACTACATCTTCTCTCAAAGAATGATGTATTCATGCAATAAGGTGAATGTCAAATGCCATCTGTATAGTAAGTAACTCATCTAAGCTTTCAAAAGAAAGATTATGAGAGCAGAATTTAGCAGAGTACATCAATGTTAAGAAAATAAAATGAAAGAAAAATCTGTAATATTATAATTGATGCTTAAGTATTTTATTTCATATGAGTATTATATAGTACACTAGCATATAGCAAGCCAGTTAAAAAGAGCAAAGGATCATGGGGAAAAATAGAAACCATTTGCAGGATTCTGTATGCAGATATTTTTTACTAAAGGTTGGATTATTTTGCACAATATCAGCTGGTATCTATATTAGAAATTCTGCCCCTTATGCAGTTGCACCACAAAATCATGACCCAAGTAGAAAGGGATAGAATTTGCATTACGACATTGCGATACATATTTGGTCATCTATCAAATTTGCCCTGCCTGTAGACCTCCATGATACATAACCAGAAGTATCTTAATACATCAAAAGAATTATAGAGTGATCATCCTATTGTAGGAATATATTATTTATTTAGTAATCAAATTAATACTAAATAACCATCCATCTCACAAAAAGTGATCACAGGTAATCAATAAAAATAATAAATACATAAAATAGGTACTTAAAAATTTTGAAAAAAATAACGATAAATAATTAAATTAATTAAAACTACAATATATACAAACATCAAGTAGAGAGTGAATGAGTATATCCAACCTCAATAATGGAGCCACTTAAACAAGTGTCTGACATTAATATCTGGAGAAAGAAAGTAATTTTTCCAAGTCTTAATTATAGTTCAATGACTTATGATTTAAAGGATAAACATATTGAAAAAAATAACTCTTCTGATCCCAAATACTAATGGTTTGAAGAGTTAATTTTATTAACAATAAGTGAATCACTTATTGATACAGATTAGCTGTGGGTTATTATAATGCCATGATGACGAACCTATGGCAGACGTGATACAGGTGGCACACAGAGCCATTTGTCTGGGCACAAAAGCCCCAGCCAAACTTACCTGTACTGCATATGCACGCACCTCCCAGCTGATTTTCAGGCCTCCCAGAGGCTTCTGCAGCCTTTGGAGGCCAAAAAAACAGGCCTATTTCATCACTTCCTATATTTCCGGAAATACTGAAGCGATGAAACAGGCCCATTTTTCTGCCTCCAAAGGCTGCAGAGGCTTTCCTCAAGCCTCTGGGAGGGTGAAAAAGGCATCAAATGGACCAAAAATCATCTGGTAAGTGCACAGTGCAGGTAAGGAAGCAGTGGGGGGGATCAGGTGCGCATGCGCAGGTGGCATGGAAGGCTGTGCGCATTGACTTCTGGGTGCTGGCATGTGAACATGCGCGCAAGAGAGTGCATGCACAATTTTCAGCACAGGAGCCCAAAAAGGTTAGCCACCACCATAATAATGAAATATGGTTATCATTGATTAAAATATTTTGTAGAATCTAAATAAAACAGTGAATATACTGTCCTGTATATTTTTTTAATTCACTTATGGTTTTATGTGTTGCTTACTTTTTCTCTTCATTTTTTTGTACTCAATTAATAAAAAGAAAAAAGAAAACTGTAAATCAGTAGAATAAAATAGAAAACTGTGGAATAAAGTATGTTAAATACAGTATATGAAGGCTGTCATTATGGTGTTCTTGCAACTTATCTGGCATTTTAAAGATGAGGTAGAAACATTATATCCTGTGTTGGAATAACAAAGATCTTCCATTAGTCTAAAGCAGGGGTCCCAACTCCCAGTCCATGGACTGGCACTGGTCTGCAGCATGCCAGAAACCAGCCATGGAATCCAATAAAGCCCCATCCATGGGATGTGGGCAGCACACGAAACTACGTCCCCTCCAGTCCATGGAAAAACCTCTCTCCACAGAACTGTTCCCTTATGCCCAAAAGATTGGGGGTTGCTGGTCTAAAGAACCAAGGATAGGTATACAGATTTATATGTGCTACATATCTCAATAATGAATTAAAATACTAGATACCATAGTGAATTATGATATCGTATTAACATAATGATACTCAACTCATTCCACCTCCTCTTCCTGCTGTATGTTTTCTTAATCTTATCCTTGTTTAACCAGTCATTGGTTAATACTACCCATAGCTTATTATAAGGTGTGAATCTAATTGTTGTTCTGCTATCTAAATTGAGATTTGGGCCATATTCCTAACTGCAAATAATACTTAATTAAGTATAGATGCCAACAGTCATCAAGCTTGCAGGATCAACTTTAGTTCCCATCCTACTTTAGAATCCTGAATATCTACTGGTTAGAGTTTAAAGCAATGTATTCAAACTTAAAGAATATTTGAGACCAGGAATGTGTCCTGAATAATAGAAGAGAATAGGATTTGTGAAACAGCACCCCACTCCCATTATTCAACTATTCAGGATTTTAGCAATGTAATTGAACCTTTTGTTGTTGTTGTTGCTGTGGAATATATGGGAGATGGAATTCCCTGATGCTGCATTGCAAATTAGTTAGATTTCCATCAATAAATTCTGATTTTGGACTAAGCTGGAAATTTATTCCTACAGTAACTCCTTGCAATTTTTTCTACTTTTATATATGTATATAGAAACAATTAAGTTGATAATATATAGTTCTCCAATCTGATTATATGAAGAAATTAGGTCTGGGTGATAACCTGAAAGTTCTTCAGTGCAAAAAAAAAAAAAAAAGGAAGATGCTTTATGGAGATTTAATTTTTTGCCCACATGCTGAATTTCAATGACATTTTAAATAGCTGGTGCTAAGCAAAATAAATCCTTTGGGAACATACAGTTGCTATGCAGATGGTGATTTTTCCAGCTTTATTAGTGCTCTTTCTAACATGTAGCTATAAGAAAAAGAGATGGTATTTCTTTTCTCAGGATCATATCGCCAACTGCCTTAGCGTTAACAATAAACACATGCAAACACTCAGCATTGCAGCATTAGCCTCTTTTGCATAAGGGCTCCATTCTTTTCTTTTTCTTTTTCTTTTACATATTCCTATATCACATGCCATATGAGGAACAGAATTTCTGGAATCAACTGTCACACAGGCAAGATCTTATTGTCATGTGTGCATTGTGTTCTTTTGCTATAAGACTGGATTGAAGAGAGGAGGTTTTTAGGACCCAGGGGGATGACTGCTACTGTGTGGAGAAGCACACACATTCATCCTATCCAAAAATGCATAGCCCCGTGGAGGCAGAGCTTGCTCATTCACAGTTGTTTAGAGAGATCTTCTGTTGAGGCTGCAAAGAGGGAAAGCTGTCTTACACCCATCCCTATCTACGAGCCAAGAACCTCATCCAGGGTGGAGCTTTATGGCACTCTAAAGGTATTTGAGATGCATCTTTTCTGTGCTTGCAGTAGCTTTTGTTTCTTCCCGTTTCTCTCTCTCTCTCTCTCTCTCTCTCTTTCTCTCTTTTTGTGCAGTGCCATGGCTGCGGCGTTTCAGCACTATCTTACGTGGATAGCTCTTGTCTGCAATCCATCTGTTCTTAAGCTTTTCCTTCCCCCATTACCTAACTCTTCTTCCTGGACTTCCGTGGCTTTTCCCCCCTTTCTTTTAAACTCCCACAGAGGTTAAATTCGAGCATCTTTAAATTCTCAGAGGGGAGCAGAAAAAATAACCACATGTGTACATACATGCACATGTATATACTAATATTTCTAAGAGCCTTAAGTGAGGAAGTTCAGTTGAAGGTTACAATTTAGAAAAGAAAGGTCAAAGTATAGGAGAGTTAGAATAGTGTGTGGGTGGGTGTGTTGAGAGCATGGATGTGTGTCTCAGTGAGGAAATGGGGCAATTGTAAAGATCAGGAGGCAAAAGCTGCTTTTAAATAATTTCCTGTCTGCTTCCATTATCCTTAAATTTGAAGAGATGCTTTAAAAAATCCAAAAAGAACAATTGAAATCACTTTGAAATGAAAAATTATTATCAGTCAATAAAGAAGAGAGTGAATTTCTTCCACCAAAATCACCTTTTTTTACTTTACTGTTGAAAGTAATGGTTTATTTCCCCCCTTATGAGGTATAAATGTCAAGATTTTAATAAACATAACTAAATGCAATGAAACCATACATTTATTTTACAATATATTTCTAATACTGGCAATCTTTTCTTGGGCTTTTCTTTGAGGAAAATGGATGAAAATGATAATAAAGTTAAACAACAGATGGCTGCTCTTTGTTCTTAAATGCAGTTGATTTATATTTGGAAGGGACAAACAAATATGAGACACACATGGAGAGAGAAGTTCCCTGTGGTTACATAGTATAATGAGACAATAATACAAATTGTCCTAGTACATTAAAAGTTAGTGCAGTGCCAACAAGTAAAATGATGTTATGTAACAGTATGATGTCATGCAGAGCAGGCACACGTATGCGTTTTCCCTTTCAGCTTACAACAGGGTATCATTGAACAAATTCTTTTCCTGGTTTGATTTCAGGGATTCAACTCTTGTTGTGCCTTTCATTTTTAATGAAATTACAGCAGATATATTAAAAATTTTCCTGTTCTGTTGACTCATCCCTGTTCTGAAAATCAAGAACCAAACAATCAAATGCGAGAGAGAATTTTTAAAAGAATGCTTTCTGATCATTTGATTTTCATTGCATGGAAATTGCTTTCCTTTGGCTCTTTAACCTTTTTAAAACTAGATTAGCAATAACATATTGATGTAATTAAGCATAGCTTGTCAATTCCAAACAGCAGAATTGGGCCTTCAAAACTATCGCTGATATCATGATAGTAATTGAGAAGATGAATTTTATACATGGTACAGAACCTTTTTGGGGGGAGGAAAATATTTGTTGTCTTTATTGACAAACAATTTATAACTGACTTCTAAACCAAAAAAAGCCTACCTTGACATTTCCATAAACAGATTCATATCAGTGTAGTATATGTGATATAGTGATACAGTATGGTATGGATGATTTAGGAAAGGCCAGATTTAAGCCATAGAAGGTTACTTTGAGCCAATCATTCTTTTTCAACCCAACATTCCATCTTGTGCTGGAAAAGTGGGATATAAATAGAATAAAGAAACTAATAACACATCCTAACTGCCATTATGGCAACATTTAGTTGAATAGTTCCACTTAAACAGTGAGTCACTGGTGTAATTTATTGTAATAGATATAGGTCTGAACTTAAAATAATGGCAAATATCACTTATTGCTACATAAATATATCTATATCTATGTAATCTACTGTATATCTATATCTATACCATCTATGTCTAATCTATGCCTAATCTACAGTATACCCATGTCTATGTCATCTATACCTACATCTATACTTGTATACGCTAGTGGCTAAGGCACCAGGATAGAAAGTGGGAAACTGTGAGTTCAAGTTCCATTCTAGCCATAAAAGCCAGCTGGGTAACTGGACCAGTTATTCTCTTTCAGTCCAACTCATCACAACAACCACAGAGTGGTTGTTGTGGGGAAAATAGGAGGAAAAACAGGGATTGGATTGTTTTCTGCCTTGAGTTATTTCTAAAAGAATATAAAATAAAGTCAGAATATAAATAAATAAGATTGAGGAATGTAAGTATTATAATTGGTATAATAGTAATCATTATATCAAACATTTGTGAATACATGATCAAATATTGTGCTAGAACTTGCAAAATAGAGATCACACCTTTTCAAACCTAATGATCTCCAGATTATTTGACTACAATTTAGGTCATATCTAGCTAAGGAGGGAGGGCTCCCATAAGGTTGAGTCACACAAAAAAATAATAATAACAAAGCATTAAAAGCATAAACTTCATTAATATTTTGAAAGCAATGATGGGCAGGCAAGACTTTGAAAGATGCATTTTTTTCAGCCAACCAAAATCGTAATATAATTTTTAAAACATTATTGTGAATAATGTTATATTACAAGTAATTTTATACCTGACGCATATACTTCTAGTCCTAGTTTATTTCAGTAATTTCAACTATAAAAAATAAAGATGGAATCTTGCAGACAGCTTAAAATAAATAGAAATTAGAAGAATGGTGAAAAATAAAAAAGAGTAGGCTATAAACTTCATCCATTCAGTATTTTTTAATAAATCAGTTATTTGACCAAATAATTCTATGATTGTTCATAGAGCCATTGGGGGAGCAGTGTTTAGAATGCAGTATTGCAAACTAATTCTGCTGACTGCTAGCAGTTTGATTCTCACTGGCTCAAGGTTGACTCATCCTTCTATCCTTCCAAGGTTGGTAAAATGAGGACCCAGATTGTTGCAAGCAATATGCATATTGCCCCCAACAATCTGGGTCCTCATGGCTGTAAAGCATCATGAAGCATTATATAAGTAACTATTATTGATATTGTAAATATGTTAACTTTGTGTGGACTTCTGGATGAGTACATTATTATGTTGGAAAGTTGTATTTGAATTATTTTGGGTGGTGATGGTTCTGCATCAAATTTGTGGGCTATACACATTTTATTATATAGGAAAATAAAACTGGTCCTAACTGATACAACAACATTTGAACAGTTGCTTATTTTACAGCCTAGGTGGCACAGTGTTTAGAATGCAGTATTGTAGACTGACTCTGCCCACTGTCAGAAGTTTGAACTTGACCAGCTTACGTTTGACTTAGTATTCCATCCCTCTGACATCAGTAAAATGAGGACCCAGATTGTTGGAGGCATTATGCTGATTAAATTGCTTGGAGAGAGCTGTAAAGCCCTATGAAGTGGTATATAAGCCTAAATGTTCTTGCTAAGTTTTGGAAAAATGAATTTTTGTAATACATACATACATACATACACACACACACACACACACACACACACACACACAAACACACATTCCCTGTCTTAATATTAGTTTTTTCATTTCTTAATTCCTTGAATAGAACATATTTTAAACACTTTGATTTCTGTTGTGAGAAGACAAATATTATATTAATATATTGTAGGGTTTTTTTTTTTTTGTAAATACAGTTACTGATTGGTAGAATTGGTAACTATAATGTTTATTCAATTTCCAGTTAAATACTGTAAATATCTTCTCACAAGTAATCCTTGCAGGATTAAGTGGTAAATGTGTGAGTGTTTGTACTTTTTGTATCTTTCATTTTTTTGGTGTGTGTATGTGCTTTCAAGTTAGCTATGACTCTTGGAAACTTACTAGAGACTTCCAGTTTTCTTGAAAGATTTCAGAAATAATTTGCCATTGTCTGCTTTCTAGAGCTGCAAGAAAGTAACTGGCTAAGGATCACCTAGCTGACTTTGTGTTTCAGGCAGGAGTAGTATTTACTATATAATAATATTTTAAAAAGAAACTGAAGGCTTGCTTTTGGCTGTACAAGAGCAAACTATTCAAACTAATGCAACCAAGACCAAAATTGAAAAACCTTTAAGTGATTCAAACTGCAGATTGTGCAAAGATACAGAAGAAAGAGTAGATCATATATTCAAATCATGCTAGAATATTACACAAACTTAATTGCATTTAGTTTGTAATTAGTACAAACTATACAAGAAAGCACACCTGCCAAAATGATTCACTGAAACATCTGTAAAAATTATCATGTACTAGTAATAAAAAATTGGTGGGTACATATAGTTGAAATAGTAGTCAAAAATGAACATGTTAAAATATTATGAGATTTCTGAATGTAGACTGATAGTCTTGGTTCATAACACACCAGATATAACTGGCTTAAAAGAAAAAAGTGTAGATAATTGATGTGGCAATATGTGGGGACAGTAGAAAGGTAGATAAAGGACTGGAGAAGAACACAAGGTATCAAGATGTGAAAATGGTAATTGAAAAATTATGGCATAAACTAAAATCTTGATGGCACTTCAAAAATCTGCTCATTGATAAAACTTCCATCTGTCAATTGCAAAAGACCACCTACTTGGATCAGCTCATATTGAGACCTTATGACATCCTAAGTTTCATACTAAAGATATGGCAGCTGTATCTTCAGTTTTTGTAAACAGATTATAATAACAGGGTAAGAGTCTAAAGCAGTTTATATTTTAATGATAAATGTTAATTGTTAAAGCTGAAAATTAAATACTTTTTTGGTTAATTGCTTTATAGCATTCAAGAATTATTATGAATAAAACAACCAGTAGGCATAGTTCAGCCACTAAATGACTATATTATAATAGCCATTAACATTTTATATTTAGTAGTACTATGAGGAAACTTCAAAAGAATATTGATTATTCTGTCTGCCTACATATTGCCTTAAGGCCAAATGTTAGAATGAAAGAAGGGATGTAAAAATGAATGATGTATAGTGTTTACTTTGTAGTGATTTTATATGTGCTCATACAAAATGGGGCATTTCATCCAAACAGTAAACCTGACATTTCATTTACTATGTGAAAAGATTTAACTTCATGATCTGCTAGCACAAGCCAACCTATTCAGTACCACACATGCAGATGGAAATATTACCAGATGCCATATTATCTAGAACAACTTCCTCTTTTTTTTCTTTCTTTTCACTAGCTTAATTGGTAAAGCCTGACATTTCCTGTGACTTACTATGGTCTATTGAATACTATCAAAAGCTGGTTAGCATAGCACAGCATTCACTCATGCATTTCTACATCTAAGCTTACCTCTGGGTATATAAGTGCAATAAACAAAGAAATAAATAACGACTTAGCAGGGTTAATTCAGGGAAGGACATGTGACCTGACCTTTTTGGACAGCTGAATAGATTATAAGATCCTTCAGAGTTCAGCTTGAATAATGACTAAGATGGCATATAAGTAAAACATTTACTGACATTCCAGTGTGTCTTTACTCTTCTATGAATAAGACCCTTATAAAGAAGAACTTTGTACTTTTAAAGCTTATTAGCCCCAAACAGGAATATCAGTTATCTCTGGATCTGGACTCATCTTTGTGTTTATCAGGGGAAACTCACTTGGCTTCCTGGAAGAGGAAGTCATTTTTGATGCACTCTCATTGATTCTTGTCCTGAATTGTTGTTGTTTTTTAGAAGCACTCAGGATTTTTTGCCATCTTGACATCTAGGTTCAATTTCTGCGGGCAGAGGATCCATTGCCTGGGTAGTTTTACCCTAAAATTTTACCTATAATCAAATATTGCATTATACTTCAGGAAAAATTTTTTTAAACAATTCCTTTCTGTGAATTGAGATGAATGGATGAGAGAGTAAGAAAGAGTTCAATAATGTGAGTGTTCCATTTGCATATTCAAGAGTCAATGGCAATTGGATTAATGATCATCTGCTCAGACATTCTATTTGTTTTGGATAAATACATGGTTCAATGTAAGTTCTTCATGTATGACAAAAAAATGGAATGGATATAAATATGTGACTGGTTTAATTGTTTATAGAATAGAATAGAATATTTATTGTCATTGCATTCCACGAATACAATGAAACTTGAAAGCTACTCCAGCACAGTGTCCCAAACACCACATCACAATCACACTACAGAGTATTTAAAAATAATAATAATAATAATAATAATAATAATAATAATAATAATAATAATAATAATAATAATAAGAACTAAATCACAAATGCACTGTTTGATTCAAGACAATTACTGCCTTGGAAAAGAAACTGTTTCTCAATCTATTAGTCCTCATTTTAAGACATTTATAACGCCTCCCTGATGGTAACCCATTCAAAATATGAATGACCAGGATGAGAACAGTCTGTGGAGATTTTTAGTGTTCTAGAGAGGTCTTCGCAATCTCTTCCAGAGAAGAAAGAGAGCAACCAATGATTTTTTGTGTTATGTTTATAACTCTCTGGAGCATCTTCTTATCCACTACAGAGCATCCAGCATACTACATCATTACACAGTATGCCAAAATGCTCTCGATAGTAGAACGGTAAAAAGTAACCAGCAACTTCTCACCCAGACCACTCTTTTTCAGCAACCTCAGAAAAGTGCAAGAGCTGTTGGGCCTTCTTTGCAATGGCCATAGTGTGGACCGACCAAATAAAGTTGTCGCAAATATGAGTTCCTAGAAATTTAAAACTATGAACTCTTTCCACACAGTCTCCATTGATATATAGTGGGAGAGGCTTTGCTTTGCATCTTCTGAAGTCTATAATCAATTCTTTGGTTTTTTTGATGTTCAGAGTGAGGTTATGACTCTTGCACCACAAGACCAGTCTGAGAATCTCTGACCTATATGCCATCTTGTCTCCTCCTGATATGAGTCTCACCAATGTGATGTCGTCTGCAAATTTTATTATAGAGTTAGTGGGACAATAGAGAATACAGTCATAGGTGTAGAGTGAATACAAAAGGGGACTCAGCACACAGCCCTGTGGAGAGCCAGTGCTGAGAGCAAGAGTGGAGGAAAAATAGCTGCCAATCCTAACTGTAAGAATGTCCCTTATCCAATAGCTGATGTGAGAGAAGAGCCCCATTTCCAGCAACTTCTTAATCAGTATATCTGGAATGATGGTATTAAAAGATGAACTGTAATCAACAAAAAGCATCCTTACATAGCTCCCACTATGCTCCAGCTGATCCAGTGCAACATGGAGAGCCATGGCAATAGCATCCTCTGTGGATCTGTTATTCTGATAAGCAAATTGGTATGGGTCAAGGGTCGATGGGAGATAATCCTGTATATATTTTAAGACCAGTCTCTTAAAACACTTCATGATTATGAGTGTGAGAGCTACTGGTCTATGATGAAAGTCTGAGAATTAATGAGAATACAAGAGTGAAAAAAAGTTCTGAATTTAAGACAGGAAATTTCGTGGTATAAATAATTTCATGGAATAAATCTAGGAGACAAATTGACCTGAAAGAAAAGCAAAGAAATGAAAGAATTAGAATGAAAATGGAATCATTTCTCTTCCAGTAATCTTTCCACTTTTACTATAATCTCTTCTCTCCACTTCTTTCCTACCCTCTCCTGCCCTCCCTTTACCCTCTTTCATTCTACCATGGATATGTGGATTTGTCATCAAGATAGATAAAGACAAATTATTTGAGTCCTGTATGTATTGCAGTTCACATATATATAAAGACATATAGAAATTTGTTTCAACACAGGGACTGATCCCTTTGACTCTCTACATTGGAATATGTGGAAAGTTATGGGAGATGTGGGAGTCGAGGAATCTCTCCAAAAGGAACTGACTGAATCACCCCAGTGTGTTAATGATTAGGTAATTTGCATGTTTTCAATAGAAATCTTTTCTAATCTTGCTCCAGAGTTTCACCAGAAACAATTATGTAGATTGCAATGCCATGCAATTATTCTGTAGAATAATTTTCTTCAGATGTCTTCAGATAAGGTTTTGTGGCTATCCGAATAGATCAAGGAATGCAATTCATCCACCTTACTCTATGGGGGTGGGAAGAAAGAAGAGAGGGTAGGTTCCTGAGCTCAAATGTTGTTTTGTGGATGTGTATGTTAAAAATTATTTCTACTAGAAGAATGGTTTTCTCACTGCACAAGAGATATGTGCAGTGCATGTATATTTATGTCTTGCATAAATTCCTTTTCACGTGTTTGAAAGAATAATCTCTTGTTGGCGATTAGTAAGATCTGTGTAAATATTGAAAACTGCTGAGTATAATTCTTTGGAAATTATTATCTCAATGAGAATGAAGTTCCATTTAGCCAGACGAATGCAGGTTTATTTTCGGAAAGTGTTATTATTTCTCAGAATACATATGTCACACTCCCAGTCTTCCATTTTTAATTTTATTCTTGTTAAATAAGGATGAATAGTATAATAGTAAATATTAAATCAATGTAATATCTACAGTGCTGCTGGCTCAGTGCAATTATATTTTCATCTTGATATATGTGAAGGATATAATTGATGGCAATGTATTATTCCATTCAAAATAGTTCAATTTTAATCAGGTCTATACTGGCAATAAAAAGGGAGATATAGAGTTTGAAATCTGCTTATTCAATTTCTGTTTATTCATATATAATTAGTGATTTTGATCTATATATTTGTTTTACAGAGAATGCAAATTTGTACCTTGGATGGATATCTGGGGATATGAATGGAATTTGTTTTCCACTCAACATAATGCAAGAGATAAATGCACTTGAATGGATCACCACATACTCTTAGTTGAATGGAGCCATTGCATATTCTGACCATATTTCTAAAGTTAAGGATTTAGAAAAGCAATTTTTGAAGACATGACCCATTTGCATACTGGACTCAGTCCAGAAATCATAGAGAAAGCCCGCTTGGAACTTAATGAAAACCCAGATGTTTTGCACCAGGATATTCAGCAAGTAAGAGACATGATCATCACAAGACCTGACATTGGATTCTTGCGTACAGATGATGCCTTCATCCTGAGATTCCTCCGAGCCAGAAAGTTTCATCAAACAGATGCCTTCAGATTATTGGCTCAGTATTTCCAATACCGGCAGCTGAATCTGGATATGTTTAAAAATTTCAAGGCTGATGATCCAGGGATCAAACGAGCTCTGATTGATGGATTCCCAGGAGTGCTAGAAAACCGTGATCACTACGGCAGAAAGATACTTTTGCTCTTTGCAGCCAGTTGGGATCAGAGTAGGTAAATGTAGATAGCATCCTTATCTTTTTTTAAAATACAACATTCAGTAGCAAATGATTTATTATATAATTGCAAATCCAAAAATATTTTGTACTATAGAAGCAGATTCAAGTGTTGCATTATTTTGTCAATTATTTGACTGATCTAATATTTAAAATGATAAATGAAGAATGTGCTTAAATCTTGCTTCAGATGTGTATTTACTATTTCACAAGCATAATTCAGATTTTAACAAAATGTTTATAGGAAATATTGCCTAGTAAAATTAAAGTAATGTTTTATTGGGATTGGGAAGATATATTTTCAAAAATAATTCCTTTTGTAATCATATTTACACTGCTTTATAGCTTATAATGTCATAATACAGCTGTTTACAATTGACTATAATACTGGTGATTCTATATAACTAAAAGAAGTTTGAATAATCCAGGTATTGAGTGGAAAATTCTTCTTGGCTATAACCAATCTTTCCATAATAGTAGGTCCAATAACATCTACTTTATTAATCCAAGATGTCAAATACTTAACCATTTGAAATTGCATAGTGACTGGGATAGAAAGAGCAAAGCATTGCTGTTATTTGAAAAGGAAGGAAGGAATCAGAACAATATTTTTTAATTTTCTGAATGTCAGCAGGTGTTTACCCACAAATTCTATTAAAATGAAGAGTTATTTTGCTGTTGCAAGGTTTCATTAATAGTAAAAACAAAGTTTGCAAAATCCCATACTCTGTTCTGAGTTCTATATTTTATTATTAAATACATAATGCCATACACAATGCCAAGACTTGTACCTGTACTGTAAACAAAAACATTTGCAACATATTGAATCTTTAATTGAGATCAATTATATTTTGATTAAAACACTACTTTTAATATCTTTTAGTCCACGAGTGTCACAGTCTCATGTTGCTGTCATGGGATGCTTTGTGGTGTTTTTCCTCTTTGCAGAGCTGGGGTGGGTGTGGGCTGCACGTGATGCATCTGGCCCATGGGCCACCAATTTGACACCCCTGTTTTAGTCAATAGGATTACTAAATAAAATAGTGGTACAAGAAAAAGCTTTAAACAAAACACTATACTGATGAAGGAAGGGATGAAGATGCTTATTATGGGTAAAGTCTATTTAGTTAATCCAGATCAATGCTCTTTTTTCCTGTTTGATGAATCACTTCAAAATAGGAAACAAAGATCTGTGAGAAAATATAATTTCCATGTCTATCTTTTACTTCCAGGATCAAAACAATTCCATTCTCACTTTTGTACAGCTTTCAAATATTTCAATGGCAAACACAGACATTCATTTTTTCCTCTTGCCAAGTAGCAAAGACATCATAACTGAAAAGATTATAAGAACAGCAAAAAAAATGTTAGCAGACAGGAATTAAAGTTACATGAAAATAACTGTGTAATCAAGTATTACAAAGGCTTACCCACACAATCCTTTCTAATACAAATTAGTAGTAAACCATTCATTCTTTAAGGAGTACATTAGTGTTTCTCAAACTAGACAACTTTAAGATATGTGGATTTTTATTCCCATAATTTCCCAATCAGCATACTAGCTGGGAATTCTGAGAGTTGAAATTCCCATATTATAAAGCTGCCAAGGCTGGGAAATAGTTAGATAATAGACAAGTGATTCATGCTAAATGGATCCACATTCAGTGAATTTATTGGTTTTTCCAAATTGGTTTCTGGTAGGTATTTTATGAAAAATCTGAAAATATCAAGTTATTAGAAAATTAACAGAAATATCTTTTGATTTTTTTAAAGAAACAAACGAGAGAGGTACATTTTTGCATTATATCTTCCAAGTATGGAAAATATCTATCAGTTCCTAACAGATAAGCTCTAGGAAAAGAAAGTTGGTGATAAATAAGTTAATGAAAATGCTTTCTGGAGAGATAAAAAGTGGTTTCATGCTTGGTTTTGTTAGGCTACAGGATGAATTAGTTCTAATCCTGTCATGATTTGTAGTTTTTCAGCTAAAGGGGTCCAGAAAGCTAAGACAAACATATATTGTGAAATGTGATAAGGTCTCAAGGTAACAAAGTGGTCTGAAGTAGAGATATCTGTCTTAAGGATATTCCTGGACCTTGTTTGGTCATTAGATTTCATAGTGATTGCAATGACTAAGACTCTCTGTTCAATTTTAATTGATTTACTATATTATAGTATGAGTATCTTAGTAGTAGTAATTTCATGTCTTAATTATTCTACTGCACTCTACATCTCTTGAAGATGACGCAGAGGCTTTAAATGATGCAGAAGTAATCATGTTCAATTATTAACCAAATTAATTCCCCATAATCTCCAAAGACTATTTTTTCCTGAAACTACTGCAAACTATATTGTGGATGATTAGCTTGGAGTCCTAATATTCAATGGAACAGTTCTTCCAAAGTGTACTAACTCAGCTTTTAAGGTAACCATTGGAAAGTTTGGTTATGGTACCACTAATGGACATCATTTGAGTGACTGCTTTTTTAAAAAAAAAATCTGTGAAGTACTCTTGGATTTTTGAGAACTATAATCCAACACATCTTGCTATTTGGAGAAGACTTCCCAAACCATAAGGAATAATGAAGTTATTCTAGTTGAGGCAGGAAACATTGCAATTCCTTAAGAATAGCCTAAATCCTTTCTGCTGGAGAATAATTTTTATTATAATAAATTTAGCACTTCTTTCACTTTTTAATAGCTGGGCATAACTATATGGGCTCCTTTAATGACCACTTATACATGACTGCCACAAATGTAAATACTAGTGGTACTTATGACTGGTTCTTGTATTTACGGCAGTCATGTAATTGTGATTTAGAGGAGTGGTATGGTGGCCTAGAAGTGGAGTTCTGGCCTCACAATCAGGAGGCTGTGAGTTAGATCCTGTGTAGAGGCAGATATTTCTCTCTCTGGGCACAATGGGAATATATCTGCTGAACAAAACTCCGCATTGGTGACAGAACAGGCATCCGGCCATTAAACACTCTGCTAGCTCCATTCAGTTGCCCAGAACCCATCCCGCAAAGCTAAAAGATGATGATGTAATTGTGATTCAGGCACTCAGCACTCAGCTCCCAAATATGACATTGGAATGGTCCATAGTCATGTGATCCCATTTGTCTTTGCAAGTTTCCTACAAGCAAAGTCAATGATGAAGCTGACTGGAAGTTGCAAAACAATCCACAGTGAGTTGTTTAATGACAGCACCTGGAACTATTGGAATTTCCATTGCTAAATGGTGCAGACACATGATACAGTTTACAACTGAATCACAGTGATGGAAATTCTGGTCCCAATTACAATTATTAAGGGAGGGCTACTTGAATTTATTATTTGATATATTTTTTATAAATATCATGTGTAACTAATTAAACAAGATTAACTTTGCTGATTAAAAAGAAAGATCAGGATTTTTAGAATAAAATACAAAGCATTACAAATTATGTATTAAAATAATTAGTGATGAAAAAATGCAAGCATCTATAATACTACTATAGATAGTGAACTTTTGTTATACTTATTGTGTATACTTTTGTTATGTTATTGTGAACATTACTAAATCCTGAATTACTTGTAATCTGAAGAAAAAAACTTGCCTTTTCCAGTCAGAAAATTAATTCTATATAGAGGGCAGTAATTGACAGAAAGTTAATCAGATACATTAAATGAACAAAAAGTGCTATATGGAAAAATAACATGAGTACAATTATACATGGATACATATATTTTATGATTCAGTAGAAGCTTCAGATCTAATTAATAATTTCAATGTAATTGATTTAACAAAACAAATCAAATACATGATTTGAAGTATATAAATCATACGCATTAAGTATATGGACAAACACCATGTCCATTGAAGTTACGTGCTGTAATTGGCTTCAGATATCTCTTTAGTAATGTTGATTGGGATTCATAATAGGTTTTTTCCCACTTTACTGGTCTAATCCTGTAAAGAAGGCAGAAAGGAAACGTTCTGGTGTTGTTGCTTACAGAAACTGCCTCTTCGTTAACTCTTATTATATTCTTGGCAGGACTAGACTTCTTGTCTCTGGAACTTCACTGGGTTTTTTTTTTTTCCTCCTTTGCTGGTACTTTGCTTGTGTGGAGCCCGAAATTGACATATGTGTAGCTATTTCACTTGAAAACCTGACAGCTTGACTTTCTTAAAGGGGAAGGGTTCTTTTAAGCTTTTTACACTGCTGTTGTGAGGAAATATGATGATGATGTTACCTATTTTGTTTTCTTGCAGCACTGATGTTACCTAGTTTGGGAATGAAACTTCTGCAGGCAAACAAACTTTGAGAGCATCAAGGACCCCTAAAGAAATCATATTTCTATTCAATTCAGATTGATTTATTGCAGTTAAAGACTGATATAATGCTAGCTATATTTGATCCACCAGGAAGTACAGATAGTCCTCAACTTAACAACCATTCATTTAGTAACTGATTGAAATTACAACAGCACTGAAAAAACTGACATATGCCCGTTTTTCACACTTACGATTGTGGTAGCATACCTGTGATCATGTGATTGAAATTTGGACACTTGACAACTGACATGTGTTTATCATCTCTGCAGTGTCCTGGGATCATGTGTTTACTTTTTGCAACTTTTTGACAAGCAAATTCAATGAGGAAGCCAATTTAGTTAATGACTGTATTACTAACTTAATACCTTCCATGTTTTATTTAACATGTGTGCCAAGAAAGGTTGTAAAATGGGGCAAAATTCACTTCACAACTGTCATGTTTAGCAACAGAAATTTTGGGTTCAACTGTGGTTGTAAGTTGAGGACTACCTATATATAAAAATGTGTTGATTTGCAGTACAAGTTCTAAACATGATGTAGGAGATGACCATGCTCACCCGAGGGATGGGTCAAGTGCACCATCAGTCTCAAGTTGCTGCGCTATCACAAAAGATTTAAGTACAGTCCGGTTTGAATTCCATTGACTCTTATGTACCTGCCAATTTGCTTTGACTGTTAGTAGTTCAGATTCTTGTAGGGTATGTTAACATCCAATAAACCTGTAGTCATTTCAACCACCTTGCTTCCTGATTTCTTGCACCTGACACATCATGATTTAAGCAGATTAGAATCATGTCAGTATTGATTTTAATTAAAGAAATATGGGAATTGATTATTATGTGAAATTGGTTCAAACTGAGCTAGAATAAGTCATTTTATGTTTTTTAAAAATCCTTATGTATCACAACAAATAAGTTGGTTACAATTAAGCACTAGCACATGAAGTTAAAATTGGAAGGTAGTAAGAAAAAAGAAAGGAAGAAAATTACTTCCTGAATTATTGAAAAGTGATATAAAAGAATCTCCAAGCTGAAATGAATGGTGCTGACAACATATTTCCAAAAAATTGTGAACTTTTGTCAGCCTGAATATTTTATAAACCATTAATAGGCTAGGAATGCAAGGCTTTGGAAAGTACTTACTGCCTTTAGTAAAGGCCTAACTCAATCTGTCAGCCAATTATGTAGTTGGGTATTGTAAATGATTTAATTAGCATCTGTACTGGTGTTAATTAGGTGAGCAGTAGGCATGGTTTGATTTATAAATAAAATGCTGAGGTTTTCTTGCTTTTGATCAGATGATTCCACAATAATTCATCAAACTGTCTCTTTAAATTATATTGGGGGACAGGGTGAAAAAAATATTGGGCAAAGGATATATGTGTGTGTGTGTGTGTGTGTGTGTGTGTGTGTGTGTTTGTAGATTTTCACGAATACAGGTATGCAGGTCTTGGTGTGTTCGGGACATGGGAAAAGACCCGAACACACCAAAACCTGCACATGTATATATTTTTTTTCACGAGTACAGGTATGCAGGTCTTGGCGTGTTCGGAGAAAAGACTATATATATATATTCTTTCCAATAAGCTGAAATATTATTGTAATTTGTGTTCATTTGCTATTTCATCAAAGTAGTTTTTTCTTCTAAAAATCCCTGATTGTTTCTAAAGAACAAAGAAATCTTTCTACAGAAAGATTTACTGTATTTAATTTCCAGTCATTTCTGCAAAGGATTTCATTAAACTTTCAGTGTTGCCTGATTTTTAAAAAAATACTTCTAACAGCTGTAAAACTCCACTTTCATAGTTTTTATACAATCACATTTATATTATATAGCTTTACAACATCTTTTATTATAGTGTGGTTTTCATAGCCTTTATCATTTCAGTGATTATTCTAAATTCAAATTATTTTTCTTCCAGCTCACAGGCTATACTGTTTATACTATTTTCATTCTGTTTTAATTAAAGAGATCTGCTTGTAAAGATAAAATGGAAGAAATAAGCCTGTTGCCTTGATCTCTTAGAGAAAAAGTAGGATATAAATAAAGTATGCAATAAATAGATAGCATCTGAAAACAAATACATGGACAAAGATCTCTCTCTCTCTCTCTCTAACACACACACACACACACACACACACAAATGCACACACACACAGACAAATAGACAGATAGACAGACAGACAGACAGACACAGATAAATACATTTATGAAACTAAATGTATATATACAAGATTTAAAAAAAATTAACACATCCACATATACAGCCCAAGCAGGCAGTTTTGAAACAAAAAAGCCCTTCTATCAATCTTAACTTGTGCATTCTGATAGGTACTATGCTTTCCTGGTTTCTCAACAAAGGTGAAATGGCACAATTGATATTCTGTTTGCTTGACATAAAGTGACTGGTTAAATACCTGGTAGATTTTGTTATTATAACTTTTCTTTTCCTGAATACCTAGGTTTTCTTTTGGGCTTTAAAAGGAGCAAGGGGTGCATTATTTTACCATTTTTCCAGATTTGAGTTATTTGAGAGCTGAGGAAGAAACCTTTCTATGAATTCCAGTGAATGATTGCTTTTATTTGAGTAAAATCTGATTACAATCTTCTCTATCATCTCTATGAATTGGTTCAAGGAAGACTGTTTAATATTAATCGCTATATGACAGTATTTTTTCATAGCTTCTCTTTTGTTTTCCAAGCAGTACAATGAAAATATTTTTATAACATTTAATAGTACAGACAGTTCTTTTTGCATTTGTAACCTGTATGCTTCTATTTTACTAAGCTGATTTTTTTAAACCTTTACAGACTTAATCTGGCATAGATCATCAAATGATGCTGCCCCATTTATGTATCTTAAACTTCAAGTTCAACATAGTTTTAACAGATGAACAAAATATTATTAAATCCAGACCAGGAACAGGCATGCTGTAACCAGCCAACCTAGAGAAAGTCATAACAACTTTGCAAAGATCAGTTGGCACAAAATCAAGAATCTTCCAGCATGCTGTACCATTATTACATATAATGACTTGTAGTTTCAATTCATACCAGCCACAGTTGTAATATAATTTCCAATTATATTGCAAAATATATGCTATTGATTTTTATATAGAAAAAAAGGAAAGAGTTTTGATTTTTTGTGGATGTTCTTCAATTTAACTAATACACAAATTGTTGATACTTGTTAGTCACATAACAAGATCCATTTAAAAAATCAACCATGTCAATGAGAAAAGGCAAATTCCTCTTCATGTTTATAATTATAGTGAAAATACAATCTTGATTGTCTAAATCCATTAATTATATTTGGAACTATACAGTTTCTTATGTGATAAGAACATTGTAGAGCTAAGTAAAATATTGAAAGAGGCTCTGAAATAATACTTGACGTATCTTTAAAATGTTCATTTAAAAGAAAGTTATGACAGAGGATATAAATAGCACTTTGGGAAATCTTGTCCTATCATTTTCAAAGTCTTTGTCACTAAATTCAAATGATTGGTACTAGAAAGTCTGTTGGTACATTAAAATGTGATGATAATCATGGGTGATATTTGCAGTCTTGAAAAGTTTCAAATGTGGCCCCAGGCTCATTCAGAAATGACCATTAAATTCAAAATTTTAATTTGACACAGCAGCAATATAATAGAGACATGAAGAGAAATCATAATTCAAAATTTTAATTTGACACAGCAGCAATATAATAGAGACATGAAGAGAAATCATAATAACTTATATAGAGTTAAACTGAATATTTGTCCTATCTTACCTTCCTTGCCCAAAATATAACTTCAGACTTGAAAAAGTTGTTCACCTTTTACTTATATTAAAGAAAATGTGCTAAAATTATATATCCTAAATCAGGGGTGTTAAACTGGCAGCCTATAGGCTGGATGCATTACGTGCAGGCCATGCTCACCCCAGCTCTGTGAAGGGAAAAAACATTGCAAAACATCACATGACAGCAATGTGACGCCGCGGTTTGATAGCTGTGCCCTAAATCCACTAATGATGATTTAGGAAAAATTGTTAAATGAATCTTTTATGTTTACTACAGTCAGAAATCAGATGACCAATAAAAGTATATATTGGGAGAATACATTTGGAAGGTAGCTAAATAGCAAAAGTGGCTGCTGATTGTTGACATTGGAAAACAAAGTACTGTAAGCAACCAATCAAATATGCTCATGAGTTATTTAAGGGAAAAATAATTTGAATTAAAACAGTGTCTGTCTGCCTGCCTACAATGTGTGTCTAATTCTGTCTGAAATATAAATTTTTCATTAAAAACCAAATGAGACAAAATTGCACCCTGAAAGTGAGACAATTTATGGAGGTGAAAGTATTGGGGTGAATAGGAGGACCTGCTTACTATTTTTCTGTCACTTTGTTTAAATTGTATTTAAGTCATTTTTTCTTGATTTGATCAGCAGTAGTGAAGTTCCTCACGGTATCTCTCTTTTGGGAGTGGCAATTCCTCACTATCATTACCATCATGAAATATCGTGCCACAATTCCAAAAGGCATTGCATGAAGAAATGGCGATTTCCATCACAGCCCACATACATATATAGGCAGGCAGGCAGGCAGGCAGGAAGGCAGAATTAAAACTTTCAGCAAAATTCATTATTTAAAAGGTCTCTATCCCTATAATGCTTCATCAATTTATAGATGGATTTTTATTTAGTGAGATGTCTGGTGTTGTTAATTACAAGGATAAAATGAAATTGTCTATTCTAATTCATTGACCAGATTATCAGCCAGTCCATTTATCTACTAACTCATATACTTTTATCACATGGAGTGGGGGGGGGGTATTGCTGAGTAAAATGTCACTGTGGTGGGACTTCATCTCTAGTCCAATTTAGGTCTAAAACCCACATTGCCAAGCCTTCTGTGTTAGCAAGAATGATGTGGAAAGACAGAAGACATAGCTGGGAAATAGCTTTGTTCACTGCATTCATTACAGTCCACTGAGTGTTTCTAAAAAGTTCTACTTTATTTACTATAGTAATATCTTGTGCCACAATTTTATGATTTATTGAACAGATGACTTTGAGAATAGCAATTCCAAAGATCAGGAATGAAAAATCTAGGACAAGGAACCACATTTATTTATGCCAGCAGATTAAAGTTAACAAGCATTAAAAGTAAATTCTAGTATCATTAACTGGTGAAGAAGAAAATAAATTTTCCCAGCCTTATGATTACTATATTTTTTTCTTATTCCTGATTTCTGTTTTGATATACAAACACTATTTTCTTTTTGCTTTGTAAAATTCTATGGTTCACAGGACTCTCAATTCTCTCTATGGTTCATGGGGCTCTCGAAATATTTTGTTTTAGTTGTTATATTTTGACATTCTAACAATGCCTATTATACATAATAATGAGAAGAAAATAACTACAGAGGTAAACTAAAGAAGTAAAGTCATCACTTTGTCACAATTTCTACTGGTAGAAAATGAGCTGCATTTGTCTAGTGCCACAAAAGCAAGTGGCTTTTTTTTTTTTTGCTTCCAACTTATGAAAAACGATTATGATGTTTTTTGAATGATTTCAAGATAGCAATAATGATTTTTTTCTCTTTTCTCCCATTCTTAGAAATTCCTTCATAGATATTTTACGGGCTATTCTCTTGTCCTTGGAAGTTCTTATTGAAGATCAAGAACTTCAGATAAATGGCTTCATTCTAATTATAGACTGGAGTAATTTTTCCTTCAAGCAAGCCTCCAAATTGACCCCTTCCATCCTCAGACTGGCCATTGAAGGGTTGCAAGTATGTAGCACAGAAGAAACTGTAATACCTTGAAGAATAACTTGGGTTTTCTTTCTTTTCGTTTTTTTCCAGGAACACTGTTGTTAAGCACAGAAACAATTAAAAAAAAATCAATAGAAAAATCATGTTGAAACTTGAGGCTTTAATTAAGAAAATCAGATGTTTATTTGTTTCAGTGAAATTGTGAATCATTTTTACCACAGGGCTGTACTGTATACTGCAGCAATTAGAAATGTTTAGAGATTTAAGATTTAATCCATGGGACTTCCGGGGGATTAATAATTTGCAACATCTGTCAGACAAAATATGTACCACACGTATATAGACTGTCTGCATATGTGTTGAATGGAGGATAACATAAGTATCCAGAAACAGAGCTTAGCACCAATCTGTATTATATAAATCCAAATGGCTTTTAAAAAGATTAAAACAAAAATTTCTTCAAACTATTAAAATTAAAGGTGGATATGTTGCCCAGAAATATGTTTATACCCAGAAATAAATGAACAAACATCCCAGAATGCTGGGAGTAACATATGTGGTTTGTTCTTAAATATTAGATTCTGTCAATAATAGCATTTGAACAACTTTGCTTTTTCACTGAAGGCTGAAAATTTAAGGGACACTAGGAACAGAAGTGCTGAATCCACAACCATTTTTTTCAGATCAGAAAAGTTTGCATCACTAAGTGCTTTGGGAATAGCCAACTATCGGATTCTTAGTTCTTTCTGAGCTTGATGGTTTTCTTACAGACATTCCATTACCAAACTAGGCAACATGATCAGTCCTAGAAGGGAGTGAGATTTGCTCTTATTTTTATATGCTAGAATATAAAATACTAGTATATAAATAAGAACATTTTGTATACTTTTTATGTACTGTATGTATATTGTCTGCTGCTAATCTTCCCTGCAATGCTATCCCCACTCCTTTGGGATTCACCATAACATTTATGGGAAGTCTCTAAATTATTGTATTTTAATAGCTAAACTATTTTGATCAATAGTCCTAAATAGCTGCATTTATCCAAAATTTGCTCAGTTCATCTAATAGTCAAAAAAAGTGCTTAGTTTATCTAATATTAAAATACCATTAAGCTAAAGTCAAGCATGTATAAATGTTCTATCATTAATACACAGGTATGGACTCTTCAAATAAGAAGAGTTTGGAATCCTTTATATGTTACAGATGCTATTCAACTTATCTTTTAATATTATATTTACTATGATTCTTCAATTAAGTATATTATTCACTTACTATATTGGATTTAATAAAGATTAAGGACCCCTCGCCTAGAAGTGAGGGTCTGCTGCCTGATGTTATAATTATGTAATATTCAAAAAAGCTACACAGGTTTTCAAAGGCAAAAGTGAAATAATACTGGAATAATGGTTTCTCTTTTTCCCTAATGTACCATGTACATTTCCTTGTTGGGAGAAACATTGTGTATATAATAGATTATAGTTATACTATAGTAACATGTGTCTGTGTGTGTGTGTTTGTGTGTGTGAACAATTGGGTCCCTCATTAGGCTGGATTCTTTCCAAAGAATGTTAAGCTGCAATCCCAAGTTGATTAATAGGAAATAAGCACTTATATGCAGAATTATTTGCCCCATCTTATTTAAGTCATTGGAAGTTTCCAATTGGCTGCTGCAATATGCCTTACTCAACAGCAAGTGTTGGTGTAATTAATAATTTCAATTTGGATCAACACAGTTCCAGAATTCAAAATGTTAATTATTCTGATTTTCTGTGTGTATAAAGCCTTTTTGTATGTGGGGCAGGACAACATATAGCAATCCTATCATTTCCTGAAAGGACTGTTGATTTCAATTTCAATCTGCTGCACGTAAGCTCAGCCTTTGCAATCTTAAAAACCAATGATTGAAGGATCGAAGAGTAAATTATACTTCTATTTGGTTTAAGGCTAATAGTAGTTTTGGAACCTTTTGTTTGGACAAAGGATTAAAAACCTCCGTTGTTCCCACAGTTCAACCAACAGCTATTAAAAGTAAAGCTTTCTTGAGGTGAAATAGTTGGTGTCATTTATATTTTGTTCAGCATCTGAATTATGCAGACATGTTCTTTATATAGCAATGTATTAAATAGTAATAAACTTCTTGTCAGGAACAGCATTTGAAAGAAATTTATTGTTGTTGGGTTTACCAAAGGCACAGGAAAATATGCATTGTTCTGCTTTTTATTGCCATATCTGACACATTCTCAGTATAACATCTCTGGGGCAAGTGTTACTCTAGAATGCTTTGCTCCAGATGCTTGTCAACATTAACAGATTTGTTTTTAAAGTGTCAGAATCGGAAGGACATTGGAATGAAGAGAAACTCTGTTTTATTAAACAGTTTAAAAAACTGCACGTTAATCCTTTTAAATTGTAACTTTATAGATAGGGCTTCATGAGCTCTTATAAGCTGAGAGAAGACGTACAGATCATTAGAAATATAGGTACTACTGCCAATAACCCATGTAATAGGCTATAAACATAGTTTTGCTGTACCAATCACTAGGATAATATTTTCTGATTTTCAAGCCATTATGTTTTTTTGTTTGTTTCCCTAAAACTTAATAGAATAGGCAAACCAAAATAATTGTGACAGGGCAGTGTTATGTCATGTCATTAAATTCCTGCATCAATCAGAAATATTATCCACTTTTCATAAATGGTGCAATGTCATACAATGTGCAATGGCATACAATAACATTAATACTTTCATTACCTGACCAATCTGTTCTACAATAATAAAGTCATGTATAAAAGTATAGAAAAGGACAAGATAAGAGTGAAATAGAGACACCTATCAAAGTTGCATCCTGATACTGCTGGTAAAATCTTAAAATTTAAAATTCCAAAGAGAAAGAAAAGAAGTTATCTAAGTATCTTTGGAAAGTGTATTCCATTAAATTGGACGATACTTTTGTCCAGGTTCTCTTTGCACATAATTTTAATTTTGTACAATATTTTAAACTGCAGGAAAATGATGAGATGAAATAAGCAGTAGCAATAACCTTGAAGAACAGGAGGATGAGTCACAAGAAAGACACGATCAGACAAGAAATTTGAGTCCAAGGCAGAAAATAATTTGAGAAAGTATCTCAGAGCTAATTTCTAGATCTCTGGAACATAAAGGATAGGAGTGAAGAAGTGTGTTCAGATTTGCAAGATTCTTTTACTGTAAGCTTATAATAAAAGTAGTATTAGCATTCATAACTTTGGTTTCCTAATCTAATCTACCTTGAAGGGCTGACAGATATTGTTTATGATTACAGGATATAAGGTATAATTTGCTTTTTTCATAGCTTTTGTATTTGAGAGAAATGTAGTTGGAAGTAAACACATTCAGTATTCTTCCATGAACATTCCAAAAAAATATCCTTGCCTTTAGGACATTGGGGGTGGGGTGGGGGGATGGGATGGAGGGTGGGATAAAAAGACCTGGGTATTGGAAGCCCCAAACATTAGCTGAACAGAACCACTTTTTACTAAACATGGGAAGTATATACATGTATCAACATCTCAGAAGATATTTCCCTAGTAAAGCACATTTCAAGGACCAAAGTAAGTAATATTTAAGCCTTTTTTTATATCCACAAATCCAGACACATTCGAATGCATATAATATACATGCACACATTTCTTCAATTTTCAAATAAGTTCCATTACAATCAAATGGCATCTTTGTGTGCCACCCAATTCATTTAGAATAAAGATAATTTTTCCTTATACCATTATGGGCAAAGAAGGGGGTACTGAATAAAGGCTATATCTTTTTCTTGCTAACTCCTTACATAGATTTTGATTAATGAACACTATTATAGGTGCCAAGCATTTCTGCCTTCCAGGTGTTGTATGAAATATTAAACAAAAATTGATGTTACTTTGCCAGATTTAGGTTTATCTAATCAACTTTCTTTGTACAAGAATGAAAACTGCTAAGTAGAAAATGTTCAGATGAAAAAAACTAAACAAACTCCATCATAACTCTAGTAATACTTAAACCACATAAATTGAGAAAAATGTATATAGCATTTTTGTGAATCATCAGCAATGACATAGAGTCAATGGCATGCATAGTATTAATCTATCTATATACTATTAAATCTCTCGTGTCTGTTTGCAACCTTCAACAGGAAAAAATAGCACATCATAGGGCATCAATTTTTGAAACAACATACAGCAAATAGGCTCACTTATACAATGCATGCAAAGACCCATGACTCCTGTGAGATTAAAATTTGATAAAATTGTGTCTGCTTTAGTACTGCCATACTGCTGCGCCACTGTGATCACCCATAGTCATGTGACCATCATTTCCTATGCTCCACTTGCCAAGTTTGAAAAACACTGACCTAAGGGATGTAAAAATGCAACGTCTATTCTAATAGACCAGCATAGGCCTATGATAAAGATAAAGACTATGGTGTATGAATTAAGAAATATTAAGTAAGTGATGGGAAAAGAGTAAGATAGGGTTAAAGAAGTTGTATACTGTGGTCTTAAAAGGCTTGTGAGAATGTTTGGGCAAAATACTTTGTGCCTGTGAATGGATATGTCATGCATTTGGAATAATTAGCTATTGATACCCTGCTTAAGGAAACAAATCCTTCAAAGAGAATTATATCACTTACTTATGAAAGTTCCTTGAGGAGAAGGACAGCTGGAATTGTCACAAATTTTTCATTGCCTTTTTTTTTTTTTACTGTGCTTACATTGCAATGCTTTTCAGAAATCCTCTATGGTTGTTCCTGGAATGGTGTAATTCATCAGCCTTTTAATATTTATATTGTTTAATGGTGTAGTGAAGAAGGAGGAATCAGTCTTGCTGAGGAAGAAAAATGGAAGAATGAAACAATTGTGTTTTTTTCTTTCACAAACTGTTTATATATGCATGAATTGTCTCTCTGCCTGCGCAATTTATCTTCATTCACAAATATGTACTATCTGATGCTACTTTCAGAAATAGATTATATTTTTCCTAATTATTGGGTAGCAACCACATTGTTTAGTTCTAGTATTTATTGTAAACTAATAATGGCTTGCTTTATCATTGATTTACTGCGTATAGATTTGTTTGGAATAGCATGGGACATTTATTATGCATAATGTCATTCTCTTAGCTTTATTCTGTACACCAATAAGCTTTGTTCATAATATCAATACCATCTTAATGTTTTTCAATTTCTTTAATATATATTGCCTCTGGAGAAACTTAGTTTAGAGGGAAATGTCACAATAATGTATACATTAAAAAAGGGTATATAGTTTCTCACTTTCTAGCCTAGAGCCTTTATCACTAGACCAAACTGGTTCTCAAGTTATAATAGAAATCTGTAATGCTGCAATCATTTATATATATAGAATTGAAGGGATTTTTCTTTCTAAAGATTTATTAAACTGAATTTGCAAAGTGTGAGTGGCAAAAAGCACTTAGCAATTACGTAACTATGAGAGTGTCAGAAAGATGAGATTTCTTCCTTTTCTGTGTTCGTTTTCAAGCTAGGAATTTAGTCAAAATCATCAGAGAATCAGTGGAGAATCAAAATATATTTATTCACTCTAAGCTGTCAAGTTGCTTTGAGAGAACAATCCACAGAGAGCATGGTTTCTTCATCCTTTTTACAAATCTTTTAGTTAAAATTCAACCAACCATTATCAATAAAATAAAATGTATCAGTTTATTACAATAGTTTTTGCTCCATCAGCATGAGTATCTTCCTTCTAGCATGAACATCTTCCTTTCATATTCTGTTAAAACATAAGTTTCCTTATTTTAAAATGATACCAAACTTCTTTATTTACAGCCACCAACAGATCATGTGCTTCTCTAAAGCTTGTGTTACAGAGATATTTGTATTATCATCATCTCACTAATATTGTACAAATATCCAGGTCTCATAGAGCAATTCTGCAGATGCCAACTGCTTTCAGATACCAATCCTGCGACAATATATAGTGTTGCCAGATTCTGCACAGCAGTGCTTAAAATCTGTCAGATGATGGAAATAAACATCTAGTAATGTGATGGATATAGTCTGCCACATACTAACTTTTATACTTCCCTGCACCCAGCTAATTCTTTTAGATTCCTTTTAGAGTCTTGTTTTAATATATACTTTCTGTTTTATCTGCTCTAACTTTTTAAAAATTATTATTATTATTTTGGACTCTGATTTACTTTTTATCCTTTTTAATTTATTGTATCCCATTTCCTTATGGTAGTCTGTGATCTTCATAAGGTTTTCATTTGATGGTTAAGCAGAGGTCTCTTTATTTGTACATTTTGTATTTACCAGATTTACCCTTTTTGCATTTGGGCCTTCAGTATTTAATCTAACAGAAGATTAATGGATGTTTGATGATTCCTTTCAGTGGAAGTTTTTTTTATACTTTTAATGTAATATTATAAACGCCTTATTAAAGAACGTGATGAGATTTTGGCATAGTCAAGATGCTGTTCAGTATTTTGAATGGGTAAGAGGAGTTTAGAGGAGTTTATCAGATTGCCTTCATACAGCTGGGCCGTATCTAACAAAATGAAATTCAATATAGAGAAAAGTAAAGTCCTACAGGCAAGAAAAACCAAAAGTACACATATAGCCTAGGTGAAACCAGGCAGTAACTGTGAGAGGGATCTTGGAGTCTTAGTGGACAACCAGCTAAATATGAGCCAGCAGTGTGCAGCAGCAGCCAAAAAAGCTAATGCAATCCTAAGTTGCATTAACAGAGGGATACAATTGAGATAAAGTGAGGTACTAATACCACTCTATAAAGTCTTATTAAGACCACACCTAGAGTATGGCATCCAGTTATGTTCACCACATGATAAAAAAGATGTTGAGACTCTAGAAAAAGTACAGAGAAGAGCAACCAGGATGATTAGGAGACTGGAGACTAAAACATATGAAGAACAGTTACAAGAACTGGGCATGGCTAGTCTATGAAGAGAAGGACCAGGGAAGACATGATAGCAGTCTTCCAATATTTGAGGGGTTGCCACACAGAGGAAAGGGTCAAGCTATTCTCCAAAGCGCCTGTAGGCCAGACAAGGAATAATGGATGGAAACTAAACAAGGAGAGATTTAACCTGGAAATAAGGAAAAACTTTCTGACAGTGAGAACAATCAACCAATGGAACAGCCTCCCCTCAGAAGTTGTGTGAGCACCATCACTTGAAACTTTCAAGAAGAGATTGGACTGCCATTTGTCAGAAATGGCGTAGGGTCTCCCATTTGGGTAGAGGGTTGGATTAGATGACCTATAAGGTTCCTTCCAACTCGGATTATCTGTTATTTGTTATCTGTTAGTAGCTTCATTTCTTTAGAATTAAAGATGATCCTAAAAATGTTCTTTGCCTAATAATAGCAATGCTGACAATGAAAAGAGTTATAAAGGCAGTGATGAAATAATTGAAATTAAACTAAGATATTAGATTTGATTATTTCTGTAATGTTACCTACCTTCCTTGCTCTCTCCCTCCTGTCCTTCCTTCCTTCCTTCCTTCCTTCCTTCCTTCCTTCCTTCCTTCCTTTTCCAGGTTTTTTTTTGTTTCTCCATCTGTGTTGCTTGCAAGCTTTTGCAAAATCCACAGACTGGCTATTTGTTTTCTTGTTTCCTAATTTCTTGGCATATTTGATTCATTTATAATGCTGACTTTCATGCAAAAAAGAATGAAACTGAATATAAATTTTCTAAATGGGAGCATGTGGGCAGATAAAGAAAGTGCTTCATTTACCAGCAGGAAGTAAAGGTTTGCAGCTAATATTCTAGTGATATTCATGAACAAAGGGTGATAAACTAATGTCACAAAAGTATTATGGAGAAAGACTTCATTTTATTTTTTCTTTGCTTTATTTCCTACAGTGAAAGGTGTGTAGAAAATCATTTAACAGGATTATTTATATGCTATTAAGTTTTGTGGTTCCATTTCTATCTAGACTGGCAGAGATATTCAGAATGAAAAGGTTTATAACAGGAATTTTTTGAAGAGGCATAACCTAGCAACAGGCATTACATTAGGGTCTCTTAAAGAGAAAACCAGAAAAGCCACAGAGACATGCAATACATTTCACCAAGAACCTAGAGGATACCTGCATCTACTCCAAGATGCAGTAGATCCGATAAAAGAGAATATTTATACCTCAGGGTTGAAATGAGGGATCCTTGATGGTCTCTGAGCTTGGTTATTTTCTTGTAGATGTTTCATTACCCACACTAGGTAACACCATCAGTGCTACTTAGGAATGGGGTTTGCTCTCAGTTTATATTCTAGTGACTTGCCCTGCCAGTGTTGGTGAGAATGGTTTAGAGGTTCTTTGATTGGGCTGTTTATTGTTGGCTTGTTTGGCAGTTCCTTGATTGTGGCATTGTTTACTTGATTGTTGGTTTGATGTTAATCTTGAAGTTAATCACTGCTCATCTGTGTGCTGAATGGTGGTGGGAGATGCTTGGGTATTTTTGTTCCCTTTTGGGCTGGTTGAATATCTCTTTTGCATAGTCTATAAATGTTGCTAATGTCTATGTGTCGATTGATGGCTAGTTTGTCAGAGTGCCAAGCTTCTAGAAATTCCCTAGCATTTATGGACTTGGCTTGGTCTACGATGGTTACAGTTTCCCAGTTGAAACTGTGGTTAGAATTTGATTGCTTGAATAGGGTGTTCAAATTATGCATTTCTTTTGAGATGGTAGGAATTACATTTGGCCATGATCCATCTATTCTTGCATGGTGTTCTACACAAAATATTAGCTGCATGGAAAACATTCAACAAGGCCTTTGATTTCTCTGAGAAATCTCAAGAGAAGCGTGGCTGCCATGTTCTGCTTACCTCCAGTTTCTGAATTTTATATAGTCCTTTATGAGCTTAGCTCTGTTTTTCTACTGGCGAGCTTTTATTATTAATGTTTTGTTTTCATATTGTAAATTGCTACTGACTAGCTTTATCTGGAGCAAGCAGGTTATAAATGTGTTAAATAAATAAATAATTGAGTAGTATATTATAAAGACAGCTATTTTGTTCTGTTGAATGAACAGCTCTCTCGTATTCAGAAGAAATTTGCCCTTCATCTTAAGTGCATTTGGAACATATATATAGAATACTTTATTGGCCAAGTGTGATTGGACACACAAGGAATTTGTCTTGGTGTAAATACTCTCAGTATACATAAAGAAGGAACATTTGTTAAGAATCAAGAATCATAATGTACAACACTTAATGATAGTCATAGGGTACAATCAACATCAAATCATACTAGGAAACAGGATACAAGCAACAAAGTTATAGTCACAAGTGGGAGGGGATGGGTGATAAGGAGTGATGAGAAGATTAACAGTAATAGTAATGTACACTTTGTAAAGAGTTGAACAGTGTTGAGGGAATTATTTGTTTAGCAGAGTGATGGCTTTCGGGAAAAAAAATGTTCTTGTGTCTAGTTGTTCTGGTGTGCAGTGCTCTATAGCGTTGTTTTGAGGGAAGCAGTTGAAACAGTTTATGTCCGGGATGTGAGGGGTCTGTAAATATTTTCACAGCCCTCTTTTTGACTCGTGCAGTATACAGGTCCTCGATTGAAGGCAGGTGGGTGGTAATTGTTTTTTCTGCAGTCCTAATTATCCTCTGAAGTCTGTGTCTGTCCTGTTGGGTTGCAGAACCAAACCAGACAGTTATAGAGGTGCAGATGATAGACTCAATAATTCCTCTGTAGAACTGGATCAGCAGCTCCTTGGGCACTTTGAGCTTTCTGAGTTGGCACAGAAAGAATATTTTTTGTTGTGCCTTTTTGATGATGTTTTTGATGTTAGGTGTCCATTTTAGGTCATGTGATATAGTAGAACCTAGAAATTTGAAGCTCTCTACTGTTGATATTGTGTGTCTAGTATTGTAAGAGGTGGTAGTATGGGAAAGTTTCTTCTAAAGTCTACCACCATTTCTACGGTTTTGAATGTGTTCAGTTCCAGATTGTTCCAGTTACACTATGAGGCAAGTTGTATAACCTCCTGTCTGTATGCAGATTCATCGTTGTCTCGAATGAGACCAATGACTGTTGTGTCATCAGCAAACTTCAGTATTTTAACAGATGGATCATTTGAGATGCAGTCATTGGTATATAGGAAGAAGAGACATGGTGAAAGCACACAGCCTTGGGGGCCCCCTGTGCTGATTGTACAGATATCGGATGTGATTTCGCCTAGCTTCACCTGCTGCTTCCTGTCTGTTAGGAAGCTTATGATCTACTTACAAGTGAGTTCAGGTACTGCTAGTTGGTTTAGTTTACTTAGAAGAGTGTCTGGAATGATGGTATTGAATGCTGAACTGAAGTCCACAAAGAGGACCCTTGCATAGGTATTTGGAGATTCGAGGTGTTGTAGGATGTAGTGCAGAGCCATGTTAACAGCATCATCTGTCGATCTATTTGCTTGGTATGCAAACTGCATGGAATCTAACAGCGGATCCGTGATGGTTTTCAGGTGGACAGCACAAGCCTTTCAAAGATTTTCATAACTACAGATGTTAGAGCAACTGGTCTGTAGTCATTCAGTTCCTTGATGGAGGGCTTCTTCGGCACTGGGATGATGGTAGAACATTTGAAGCAGGAAGGAACATAGCACATCTCTAGTGATCTATTGAAGATTCGGTGAAGATGGGGGCCAATTGCTCAGCACAGACTTTTAAGCAAGAAGGAGTTATCTTGTCTGGCCCTGGTGCTTTTCCTGGCTTTTGTCTGTGTAATAGATCTTGCACTTCTTTTTCTGTGATCACCAGAGGTTGTGAGCCCAATGGATTGGAGCCAGTCGTAGGAGGCTTGTCTATTGTTGGTGTGTTTGAAATGTGTGTTGTGGAGATAGATGGCTGTGGTTTCTTTTCAAACCTGCAGTAGAACACATTCAGGTCATCTGCTAGTTGTTGATTTCCTTCTGCCTCGGAAGGAGGTTTGCTGAAGCCAGTGATTTTTTAAAGAGTTTTCCACATGTTTGCTGGTTCATTTGTTGAGAATTGGTTCTTTAACTTTTCAGAGTAGCTTCTTTTTGCTGCTCTGATCTCTCTTGTTAATATGTTTCTGGCCTGGTTGTATAGCATTCTGTCACCTTTTCTGTAAGCTTCCTCTTTGGAACGACATAGCTGCTTAAGTTTAGCTGTGAAATAAGGTGTATTGTTGCTATATATGTTGCTATATATGTTGCTATACACACACACACACACACACACACACATATATATATTTGTAGATTTTCATGGGTACAGGTATGCAGGTCTTGGCGTGTTCGAGTCTTTTCCCATGTAAGATTGAGAGTATCTTGGCCAAGATACTCTCAATCTTACAAGGAAAAAGACCTGAACATGCCAAGACCTGCATATATATATAAAACATTCACTGTTAGTTTAATCCCTGTTTTCCTCTGAATCTAATGTACTGATTTAACAGGATCTATGAAAAATATAATTTCAGATGCTGCATTCTGCTTACCTGAAAAAGAATCCCACTGTTGTTGACTCTGAAAAGCTTGACTCTACCTGCATACTAATTTGTTGGGTATCTGTTCACAACCCCCAAAGCAGGCATTTGTGTCAGTTGCCATGGCGCTGTATGCTGTTCCTCCCTCTCGACAGCTTCACTTAACATCTTCTTCTATCCCTTATGCCCAATTCATTCACCCAGAAAGTTCAGCTATTGAAACAATGCCTTGAGGAAGGGAAAAGACACAGGATGAGGAGATAAACCATGCCTGTAGATGTCTAAGGGGACTTGGTTCTGTGAGTCCATTGGGAAATACAAACCACAAACCACCTCATATTCATGCTTAATAGATATGCACATATACAAACACTCATGGAAACAGAACTATGATGAGGGTAAGCCCCAGCTGTGGATTTTTTCAAATTTGTTCTGTTTTATAAAAAACAATCGAGCATTAAAACACAATGTAGCATGGTTGTGTGATTGAATTGTCTCTCAAATGCACCAATTAATAGCAAGACTTCTCCTTTGACTTCTCCTTTTCCTCTAACCCCTGACACCAGACCCTGTTGTTTATCTCTGCCAGTCTCTGTTAATTAGAATCTGTTTCTTTCTTTTCCACAGGACAGCTTTCCTGCTCGCTTTGGAGGCATCCATTTTGTGAACCAACCGTGGTACATCCATGCTCTCTACACGCTAATCAAGCCCTTCCTCAAAGACAAGACACGGAAAAGGGTAATGAGAAAATGAAACAAGTCTATGATGTTGGAAGCTTATGCATGATATTATAGAATTTCTACTCTTCTCTGCCTCTTCCTTTTTCTCTTTGTGGTTTGAAACAAGGGATAAAGTCTCAGCTAGATTTTGTCAGCAGTCTACTGTACATTTAAACACTATTTCAGCAGGAGAAAATTATTTCCAGATTCCAAGCCAAGTGTCACAAAATCTTTCACACATGGAAAAAGCAACTTTCTGTAAAACATAAAATTATCTATTTTTCAACCCAATTCCTTTTAATGTCATGGATTATTCACACTGTTCTCTACTTGCAATAGATCTAGAAGAAAGCCAGGTCACAATAGGTTGCTAAAAACATTGATAGATAACTAGTCTATTTTATCAAAGGACTGATCCTTTCCCCCCCAAACATTTTAACCTTGGGAGAAATCTCTGATTTTGCTGTTTAACACATTGTCTTTTATGCAACCAGTTGAGAGCAAAATAATTGATAACAGTTAAAATTCAGTTAAACTATTATAAAAGAAAAAAAAACTTGGGATGTTGATTTTTATGAAGCATGCATGCATACATATCCATCAACTTTTCTTTTGCTCAGAAATGCAAAATTATGCTAAATAAAAAGTAAGAAATAGTAAGCAAAAGGTAGTAAAGTTATAAAAGTTATAAAAGTTATTCAAGACATGAAATAAGAAGGTGGCATCACCAGAAAAACTGTGGTTGGGTCGAATTGAGAATATCTTTGAAAAGAGAAAGATAAGATCTTCACAGAAAAATAAAACTATGTATGAAGCAGTACATCGACATGATAAAAACAAGGAAGAATTGTTTGAAAAGTCAGGAATGTATCCTGAGCTACAGGAAATTATGCTTAAATATTAGATTTCTTTAGATATCCCTTTGTTTAATAATTGGCCTATTTCTTTTTTGAGACTATTATTTTATTATTATTTTTCTGTACTTTGGGTCACATTATTTTATCCTAGCAGGAAAAAAACATAATGGAGATGCTTTTATCTACATATTAATATTCAATTCATTCATAGGTATGATTTAAAACAGTTACTTGTAAATGCAATTCTTCTAATGGATAGTATTGTAGCTGCAGAGGCTATTTGATTATAGTGGCTCAATTTGCTTGATCAAATCTTTTTTAAAAAATTATAATAAATCGAGGGGCATTGTGAACAAGGACTAGCAAGCTGCAATTTTACAGATACTTCCATAGAAATAAACTCTTGAATTTAATGATACTTATACCAGCCTAGTCATGGAAAGGATTATACTATTGGGTTTTTTTTTTAATGTAGAGTCCATTCATCCATTATGAGGCAAGAATCTTTCAATAAGAAGACATTTCTATAAATTTTATATATAAAATCTTACAAAGACATCCGTTAAGTTATATTGGATGTGAGAAATTGCAGGTCAATTCAATGTGATGATTTTGTTTTAACCCTATAATGAGAGCAATAAAGGTGGAGAGTTCTAATTTCTTGCTAGATATGGCATTATGTTTTGCAGTGTCTGGTTACAGGGCATGGTGATATAAGGGAGCAAATGACAAAGATGCATTGTGACATTATGATTAAAACACCATTAACTTGTATTACATATCAGAATGCAGGATACATAAGGGTGAAATATTACATCACGATATTACCATGTATATATTTCCATTTGTAGATAATCTTGGTTTCCTATACACACTTCTGTTGCAGAAATACATAGTTGCTCATAGGTTTCAACATACTTAGAGTTAAGGTTCTTTAGGAATCTTACCTGAAAAATCTTGGGTTCAGATGCTGCTGCTCGCTCATGCCCAACTCTGTCTGTAGCAAAGGTTTCTCAGCTCTCTATCAATGTTCTTTAATGTACTGCAATCAAGGTGGAGGAACTTCAAAGATCAAAGTCAGAATGGAATGGAAACTTCAATATAATTATTCTTTAACACTTTATTTTCTCATCCATGTTTGTACAGTTTATATCTTCATTATCTATTGTTTTTTCAATAGGCATTTATATTTTGAGACCAAAATTATTTGCCTGCAAACAAATCAGAAGGCAATGAAAACAACAAAAGCTGGCTGAATTCCAACAGGTCAATCACTATTTTTTTTGCAAAACAGTAGTACCAGTAGTCCTCAACTTATGACCACAATTGAGCCCAAAATTTATGTTAAGTGAGAAATTTGTTAAGTGAATTTTGCCTCATTTTATGACTTTTTTTGCCATATTTGTTAAGGGAATCACTGCTGTTGTTAAATTAATAATATGGTTGTTAACTGAATCTGATTTCTTGTTGATTTTGTTTGTCAGAAGGTCGCAGAAGGGAATTACATGACTCTGGACACTGCAGCTGTCATAAATGTTGGTCAGTTGTCAAGCATCTGAATGTAAATCATGCAGCCATGGGGATGCTGCAATGGTCATAACTGTGAAAAATGGTCATAAGTCATTTTTTCAGTGCCATTCTAACTTCAAATGGTCACTAAATAAATAGTTGTAAGTTGAGGACTACCTGTACAGTTTTCTGAACAGTATTCAAAGGCAGATTTTACACAAAGAACAATATCACTGCTCTTTCGCTATTAATGTACTTTTTTTTAAAAAAAAAATCTTGATTATTGGAATGGCACAAACACACTAACAACATCTAAAATCTGTTTTGTTTTTTAAAAGATCTTTCTTCACGGAAACAATCTTAATAGTCTTCACCAGCTCATACACCCTGATTGCTTACCTTCAGAGTTTGGAGGGACTCTTCCTCCCTATGACATGGGCACGTGGGCTCGGACGTTACTTGGACCGGATTACAGTGATGAGAATGAATACACTCACACATCTTACAACACCATGCATGTGAAGCATTCGTGTTCCAACCTAGAGAGGGAATGCTCTCCAAAACTCATGAAAAGGTAAGAGCAAAGAGTAAAAAATATTTGAAGAAAAAAATCCACCTAGAAGAATTTTGTTTGTTTTCTCTTTTTAACTAGAGGATTTGGAAATATATCTGGGCTTGAAATTTTAAAATCACCACAAGAAATAAATTTTGAAAACTTTGCCATCTACTGTTCATATAGATTTTTGCAACCCAGATTTGAATGTCCTTGGAAATAATGTTAATGGGTTCTCATTTGGAAAACATGTATAGCACTCGGTCTCTCTCTGTCTCTCTGTCTGTGTCTCTGTCTGTCTGTCTGTCTCTCTCTCAGTCTCTCTTTCTCAGTCTCTCTCTGTGTGTCTCTCTGTGTCTCCCCCACCCCTCTAAATGATGGGATTCTGTGTACGTGACTTGGTGGGCAGAAGGGTACTGTAAAATCTCCAGTCAGAGGTAGTATTTGCTGGTTCTCCAAAATCTATATAAACATTAGATGTTGGGTTTTATTAATGATCTTCCTGGAGTAGTTATTCTCTTATCACCTTATGCTTTGTTTCACATCAGTAGTTTATCATGGGGATGGGGGACAGAGTCACCTCTGTGTGCAGGCAATAAGGGGGTGCAGGTGAATATACAAGGAAGCTATGAGTGGTGTGGAGTCAGGTTACTGCTGCCTGCATATTACTACATACTGCCTCTATACTGCTATATACTGCCTGCATACTGCTTGACAATAGGTGCAGCAGATACAGAGGAAATGTGCTTCTTCAAGTCTGTTTTGACTCCTGGTGATTACTCTTGCAGTTTTCTTGGCATTATGTTTCAGAAAATGCTTGCCATTTATTTCTTCCTGTGGCTGAGAAAAATGATTGGCTTAAGATCACCCAACTGGCTTAGGACTTAGGGCTCATGGTCTCCCAGTTCTAGCCTAGTACCTTAACCATTACACCAAAGTGGCTCTCAGCAATAAAGGAAGGGAATATTAAAACTGATGTGCTCTAGGTATCAAATATACTAGGTACATTAATGTTTACCATGGTGTCGTGTTGTACATAACACATACAAGTGATTTGGGTGCCTTCCAATCACACCAAACAGGATTGAAAGGAATCTCTTTATCATGGAGACAGTAGAAACTATAATGCTCTGAAAGTTAAAAAGTTAAATCTACGCACATACTATTCACATCAATACTAATATTAATGAGTATATATACTCAGTTATATTTCTTATAATATTCTGATATCTGAAAAAATTCTAGAGCAGTTCATGCCATAACTGATCTTTAAGCAGTCTGAAATCAATGTGATAATTATCAAAAAACTGCATGGGCACTAATGAATAAATCTTATGTTACTTCATTTTTATTGCATAATTTACTAAATCAATTTTTGAAAGGCTATATATCTTGATATATATCTCGATTTCAGTAAAGATGTGTTAATATGTGTTATTTGAGTTATCGATCCTGACAATGTTGAGATATATTTGTTTAGTTTGTTGGATGTCCAGCGTCATTTGGCATATTGGCAATCAAATCAATCAAATGCATAAGTAAGTATCCTATGCTACTTTGGTTAGTAATCTAGTTAAGTGTGGGCTGCATAAAAGGATTGTTGTTAATAGAGTATTGAGTGGGTTGCCACAAGATTTAGTCCTAGACCTTAATATTGTAATTATGGTCTTAGACAATTCATATTTAATAATTTGAAATCAATGCTTATCAAATTTGCAGATGATACAAAATCAAGTGGGCTAATATCCCAGAAAATAGACATAAAATTCAAAATAATTTTGACAAATTTGAAATGTGTGCTAAAATTGAAATGTGTGCAAAATTCTGTGCTTAGGAAACAAGAATCTGAGGCACATACAAAAGGGGTAGGTTGATAGAAATAGATTGTATGAAAAAGTGATTGCAATATTGTTAATTACAAATTAAAATATAAGTTGATAGCATAATGTGCTACGAAATACAGGTAAACACAATTTTAGGCTTCATCAGCAGATATAAATTCCAGATGTCAGAAGTGACCAAAGTACATCTTGAGCACTATGGACACAGTTGTTTAAGAATTAATCAGGCAAATTAGAACAGGTTCAATAATGGCACTTAGGATGATTAGGGGGTTTAAAAACAATGATGAAAGACTGAAACAATTTAGAATGTTTTATTACAAAAAGAAAGCTGGTGGGAGAATATGATCACTTTTTAAATGAGTATGATTTCTTCTGTAAGAGGAAAGTCAGGAGCTGTTTTCATCATTTCAAAGACAAAGATTCATGGATTTACTGGTTAAGTATTGACTGTTAACATCTCCTGACCACAAAGGGACATTTGGGTATAGTTAAGGATGTACTACTATGCATTTGGAGTATTTTAATGCACTGTACAATGGCTGCTGCTGAAAAACCACCCTGAAACTGCAGTTGGCACTCAATATGATAGCCACCAGAAACAAGATAACATCTATTCTGAAGGCCCTGCATTGGCTCCCAAGAGTTTCTGGGTGAAATTCAAAGTATTGATGGTGACTTATAGAGCCTTATGTAGCTTGGCACCAAGGTACTTGCTAGATCCTCTTCCTACCAGAACCAAAACATTATGTACAATAATCCTGCAAAGAAGTATTTCTTTTCCTCATTTTCATGCACAGATAGCAGCCAAGGCTAGAAACTTCTTATTATGGTTCCACTCCTTTGAATTAGCCTACATGCAGAAATCAGGCTCGCTACTCATTAAGGCATTGGAGTGGCACACAGCAGATCCAGGTTGTAATCTAGCATTTATTTGGGAGTGATTTTAGCTGGATGTCATGACACTTAATTCTGAATAAGCACATGGGTTTGTGTTCTATTACAATTTTTTTTTATCAATATGCATAGTATAAGTAAATCATAGAAAAAACAAACATTTCTCATATTCAGTTCTTGTTGCTGCACATAATAATCAATGCAGTACAAAATATTACAGCTATTATCTATTTGCTGATAGAGAATATAGATGGCATTTAAATTGGCGGTTGAGACCCCCAGGCTTATGGTCATGGGAGATTTCAACCTGCCTTCTGCCGGCGGGACCTTGGGGATTGCTCAGGAGTTCATGGCTTCCATGACAGCCATGGGCCTGACCCAATTAATTTGGGACCCTATTCACTTGGAGGTTCATATCCTGGATTTGGTTTTTGTCTCTGATCAGTGGCAGAATGATCTTAGTATAGGGGATTTATTTATTTATTTATTTAATCGTATTTCTATACCGCTCCCTCTCTCAAAAGGGACTCGGGGCAGTGTACAGCCTAATAAATGCATAAAAATACAAAGTTAAATAGAATTTAAAACCAGATTAAATACAAATGTGGCTGCATCCCGTCCGACTATAATTCATTTAAAACCGGGATAGATAAAGTTTAAAAATAAGATTAAAATTTAAAACCCCCATTAACTTAAAACCCCATAGACCCTTACTGGGCCAGGCCAGGGGGTAGGGGATGTGGTTGTGGAACCCCTATCATGAACTGATCATTCGCTCCTTAGACTCGACTTCTATACCGCACCCCCCGCCGCAGGGAGGCGGGGCCCCAGGTGCCTGATGGACCCAGATAAGTTCCTGATGGACCTTGGGCCATTTCCCGAGACTCACACACACGACTCGGTCGAGGGCTTAATGGCTACCTGGGATAGGGTGGCGGCTGAGGCCCTTGACCGGGTCGTGCCCTTGCGGCCTCTGACCCGATGCCGATCCCAAGTGGCTCCTTGGTTTTCCGAGGAGTTGAGGGAGATGAAGCGCCAGAAAAGACGCCTAGAGAGTAGTTGGAGGGCCAGCCGCTCTGGATCTGACTGAACACTATTACGATCCTATATTAAGGTGTATTTAGTGGCGATAAGGACGGCGAGGCGGTCTTACCTCTCCGCCCTTATTGCGCCCGCGGAAAATCGCCCGGCCACCCTGTTTAGGGTGACCCGCTCCCTTTTGTAGGTGAAGGCATGGGAAGATCCCTTGCAGGGACGGGCCGAGGATTTTTCTAGGTTTCTGCAGGACAAAATCACTCAGATCCAGGATGAGTTGGACTCTGACTGGGCATCTCCGGGCGGGGGGGTGGGGGTGGATTTCAGGGAGGTCATTTGGGATGAGTTCGATCCTGTTACTCTGGAGGACGTGGACAGAATACTGGGGGGGGGCTTAATGCCACCACTTGTTTATTGGACCCGTGCCCCTCCTGGCTGGTCTTGGCCACTCGGGAGGTGACACGAGGCTGGTTCCAAGGGATTATTAACGCTTTCTTGAGAGAGGGGCTTTTACCCGCTGCCTTGAAAGAGGTGATGGTGCGGCTCCTCCTCAAGAAACCATCCCTGGATCCAGCATTATTGTCGAATTATCATCCGGTCTCCAACCTTCGCTTTGTGGTGAAGGTTGTTGAGAGTGTGATGGCACGTCAGCTCCCTCAGTACCTGGATGAAGTGGTATATCTAGACTCCCTCCAATTGGGTTTCAGGCCTGGGCACAGCACAGAGACGGTGTTGGTCGCATTGGTGGATGATCTCTGGAAGGCCCGAGACAGGGGTTGTTCCTCTGTCTTGGTCCTGTTAGATCTCTCAGCGCTTTTGATACTGTCGACCACAGTATCCTATTGCGGCGGTTGGGGGGGTTGGGAGTAGGAGGCACCGTTTTACGGTGGTTCTCCTCTTTCCTCTCCGACCGCTTGCAATTTGTGTTGACAGGGGGGCAGAGGTTGACCCCGAGGCCCCTATTATGTGGGGTGCCTCAGGGGTCTGTGCTCTTGCCTCTGCTGTTCAACATTTATGTGAAGCCGCTGGTTGAGATCATCCGTGGTTTCGGGGTGGAGTTCCATCAGTACGCTGATGACACTCAGCTGTACATCTCTACCCCGGGCCACCCCAATGAAGCCCTCGAAGTGATGACCCAGCGCCTGGAGGCCGTGTGGAGTTGGATGGGTCTTAACAGGCTTCGTCTCAACCCGACCAAAACCGAGTGGCTGTGGTTTTTTGCGCCCAGATACAGCCAGCTTATTCCATCACTGGCCGTGCAGGGAGAAATTTTGACCCCCATGGAAAGGGCTCGCAATCTGGGTGTCCTCCTGAACGTATGGCTGTCTTTAGAAGATCACATTATGGCCGTCGCCAGGGGGGCCTTTTGTCAGATTCGTCTGATTTACCAGTTGCGGCCCTTTCTGGATCTGGACGCACTTCGCACAGTCACTTCTGCCCTCGTCATCTCCCGCTTGCAATGCTCTCTACATGGGGCTCTTCTTGAAGAGTGTTCGGAGGCTGCAGTTGGTCCAGAATGCGGCCGTGCGGGTGATCTTGGGAGCCCCTCGGACTTCCCATGTTACACCGTTCCTGCGCATGCTGCATTGGCTTCCTGTGGCCTTCCAGATCCGATTCAAGGTGGTATTGATCATTTTTAAAGCGCTCCATGGCTCGGGACCTGGGTACTTACAGGACCGCCTACTGCCATCAACAGCCTCCCGCCGCCCAGTGCGCTCCCACAGGGTTGGCCTCCTTGGGGTTCCGCCACCTGGTCGTTGCCGGTTGGCGGCCCCGAGTGTGCGGGTCTTCTCTGCGGGGGCTCCCTCCCTTTGGAACAATTTGCCCCCAGAGATACGGGTCATTACCAACATTCAGACCTTCTGGCGCGCAGTAAAGACCCTGTTTTTTCAACAGTCCGGCCTGGCCCAGTAACGATTTTTGGGGTTTTTAAAATTTGGTATTTTAATTTTTTTATTAGTTTTATATTCGCTAATTGTATATTCGGCCTCTAATGTAATTGTTTTAATTTGTTTTTAATTGTATATACTGTTTCTATTTTTAGTTGGCTGTACACCACCCCGAGTCCCTTTTTTTGGGGAGAGGAGGCGGTATAGAAATTTAATAAATAAATAAATAATAAATAAATAAATACTAAACTTAATTTTAATAGAAGATAATATATGCAACTCACGGTTGAACAGAGAACCTTGGTGCTCTCTGAGCTTAGTTGCAGATATTTTGTTACTAGACTAAGTGACATCTTCAGTGCTAGAAGGGAATGGTGTTTGCTCTCTGTTTATATACAGTAGCTTACTTTATCAGTGTTAGTGACGGTGTTGTTTTCTCTTTGGTGGTGCCTTGATTGGGCTGTTGATTACTTGTCTGAGTTGGTACTTCCTTAATTAGGGTATTGTTTATTGCTTGATTGTTTGTCTGATGTTAAACCTTGTGTTAATTCCTGTTTATCTTAGTATTGATTTTTGATGAAGAGGTAATCTGGTCTTTTTGTCTCCTTTTTAGCTTTTTTATTGTCCCTTTTGAATGGTGTATAAATGTAATTTACGTCTATGTGCCTGTTGATACTGATTAGTCTGCGTACCAAATATCTAGAAATTCCTTAGCATTTTTAAAAGTTTAATTTAGAATGCTTACAGTTTTCAGTTGAAACCATAGCTGAGTTTGTGTGCTGAGAGATTAAGGAATTTTCACCACATCTTCTGACTATTATTTGGTGTTCATGGATGTGAAGGCTGCTAGTCTTCTGCCTTTTTGCATAGTCCTACTGCATAGTCCTTCCCTATATGCTGTAAAAGGGATGGGATTCAATTTTTTTAACAACCGGTTCTGTTGGGGTGGCTTAATTGGTTGGTGTGGCTTACTGGTCATGTGACTGAGTGGCATGGCTTGCTGGCTGGGTGTAGCTTGGTGGTCACATGACCAGTTGGGTGTAGCTTGGTGGTCACATGACTGGGTGGGCATGGCCAGGTGACTGGCAAACCAAATACAAGTAGTCCTCACTTAATGGCCAGTTGCTTAACAAGTGTTCTAATTTATGACTGACTTCCCCAGAGCTACTTGACCTGTTTTTGGAGTTTTGACATCACACACACACACACACACACACACACACACACTCCTTTCTAACCCTGCTATTCTATGATCTCCTGCTGGAGCAGGGAGTTGGATGACCTCCAAGATCCCTTCCAGGCCAGCCCTAGATTGCTATGCTGTTTCAAAGAGTTTTCTGAAGCCAGGATTTGTGTCTTTCCTTCCTCTCCTTTTTTCTCTCTCTCCTTTCTTGGGCTACTGTGTCTTTTGATTTATTTAAAATGTTTTGAAGTGCTTTAGTTGATTTGTGTTTCTGTGTGGTTTAAGAGCTTGTTGGTTATTTCTGAAACATTTTTGATGTATATTACTATTATCCTTTTCATTATCTATTATTATCTATTATTATCCTTTCAACTTGTGTAGGTTGTATTGCAGTGAATTGACTAGTCAGGCACTTTTTGATAAAGTTGCATGGATATCCAATTTGTTGAAAGATGTTGAATAGCTGATCCATTCATTTTCCTGGTATTCTGAATTGCTGTAAGTGGAGCTTGTGCTCATCTGAATAATGTTATATATCTATATCTATATCTATATCTATATATCCCTTGTGGGAGGTTGGATTGTTACTTTGATAATGGAGCATGTGGTTAGTGTGGGTGGTTTTTTGATAGACTTGCTTTTCTAATTTTCTGCCATTTCCTCTCTTTAAGAAGATATCCAGAAAGGTAGTATGTGGTTATTTTCTTCTTCCCTTGTGAAAGTTATCCTTTAAAGATGTTGCTGATTGTTGCATGTGCTTTCTCAATTGTTCCTTTATTATTATGACAAATGTGTCACCAACGTTCCAGATCTATACTGTTGGTCGAATGCATGGGAGTGCTATAGCTTCTAGATGCTGCATTACACTCTCTGCTATGAATGTTAAGAATTCCATTGGCATTCCTCTGAATTATTTTTGTATGGTTGCTGGCAATTGTACTCCAAAGAGTAATGGAACCTGGGCAACATTTAAATTCAATCAGATTTATTCTTATTTAATTCATTATTATTTAACTTATTGCTATGTATAAATCAATATTTTTTCTCTTTTGTGGAATCAGTATCAATTTGGTAAAACAATTGGAGATTTCAAGGCTTTGGAAGACCTTTGCTGGTCCTATTCTCATGATGTTTGTGAATAAATATGTACATTGAAATGAATCCAAATCACAGATGTAGAGATTTAGAAGCAGAGGTCTCTGAAAGAGGAGTCAAAATGTCAAAACAGTGGCCACAAATTTGTGAAAGAGATTGAGCGTGACTTCATATCAATATCACACCTTGATCCCCTTGTGGATATCATGGTTTAGAAGGGCACTTTAAAACTGTTATGCCCGAGAGGGACTTATAAATAAAATGGCTGAACAAATTTCATTTTTTCCCTATTGGAGAATACTTTCTGCATTTTGACTCTTTTAAAAAGATTTTTTCCCATTTCTAGTTACTATGACAACTTAATTGTCCTTTGTGTGCTGCTCACATTGCAAGAGAAAGAAGTATTGACATTATAAACTATAGTATGTACCTCAGGAAAAAAAAAACATACTACCTGCCATGAGGCATCAAAAGCCGGTAGGCTTTTTTCATGAATGGTCTCCACTTATGCAACTCTTTTGCACCCTGATATAAAAAATATATGGTCACATACATTTCATATCCAACTCCCTTCCTCTCTGTCTCAAAATGACCACAAGTCTTGGGGATTTCCCTTCTAAAGAAAGCTTATAATAGGTAAATACTGTTCTTCAAATCTCTCAGGGTTTGGACAAATGACACTATGTAGGCTGGTATTTGGCTGCTTAATTGAAACTTAATTGAAATGAAGGGTGCACTTTATGCTCAGCTTCTGGTCTTCCATTCTAATAAAGAAGGGTTTGCTTGAACAGTAACAGAAATTCAGATAAACTGTGTTTATTTTCTCTAAATGGTAATTATCAATAATTTAACAGATGTGGCACAAGGTATAGGACTTGATCAAACACTCTTTGAGTCCCATATAACTTGAAAAGATTTAGATGCAATATTCACTACTTCAATGAAAAAATGTCTAAATTATAATAAACTATTTTTGAACTGTAAATAAGAAAAATGAAGTGGAAATTTTTGATAGTGTAATGGATGTTTCACCAGGTGAGAACAAATTTGGTGTAGGGTTGGCTTAGAAATCAGGAGACTGTGAGTTCTAGTCCTGTCTTAACCATGAAAGCCAGCTGGATGACTTTGAGACAATCACTCACTTTCAGTTCAGTTCTGTGTGTAGGGTTGCTGTCCTGAGGAAAATAGGAGGATGATGTAGTATTATGTGTGCTTGCTGTGGAATGGGACAACTTGCTGTGGCCTCTTGGCCCCAGCTGTTACCTGTCCCTCAAGTGGGAGCCCAGAAGGACCCTTAGATGATACACCAGCTCAGGATGTCAGAGAGGTACTACATTCAGAGTTACTGATGGAAACTCTCCAGATGTGGGGATCCCTAAAACCTATAGCCCCTTAATCTTGCTAGAGTTGAGTTATACATCTTCTATTGGGAATGAACAGAGTCTGTTCATTCCAAAATTCTCATAACAGAATGAAGATGTATAATTATCATCAGTGATCAATTCTGTCTCAGTGCTATGCCCCAGCCTGAACCCAACCTAAAAAGTTTCTAAATAACCTGTTTCCTCCAGGAGCTTTTGGAGCTCTGAGCAGGGATTCAACCAATGTTACTACCAGTTCGGTAACTAATGCATGCTGTGTGTGCGTGTAAAATAAAACATCAGCTGTGCTGCCCAGACAGCTAAAAAGTGCTGCGCATGAGTGCGCAACATTTGAAAACCCTCTTTTTTCCTGCTTTTTCAACCTCAGCTGTGCCGTGCAAAGCAGCTGTTGTTGGAAAAACAGGAAATAAGAGACAGGTAAGAGTCCAGGCGGGTGGGTGGGCCAAACAGCAGCAAACACAGAACCAGTTCAGTGTCTGCTGCTCTTCAGTGCTACCGGTTCTACTGAACCAGGCAGAACCAGTAGCATTCCACCCCTGCCTAAAAAGAGGTGAACTTCTTATCAACTGCTAATCAAGCAAGATCATGCTTCATTTTGCTTTTCAGAAGTGAAGAAGCTTCTTGGATGAGAAGCAAAATGTTTTCAAAGGAAAAAACCAAAGAAAGTCCAGTTACTTTTGGAAAAGTACTTTGTGACAACTACCTGCTCTGTTTAATAGCTTATCTGGTCTCTACAAAGCAAGATGCACAGCAGGAGGACAATAATCTTTAGGAGTTTTTAAATATTGTAGTTTTCTAGAAGTCCATGAGGTACAAAAGTTCAGTATCATCAACTTTTGGTCATGTTGACTTGGCCTGATGGGAATTGCTTATATCAGCATCCTCCTTTCTTCAGAATAACAAACAAGAATGATATTTAAGGAAGAAAGGTATAGATTAGATTTTTTTTAAACTTGGTATAATATTAACCTAGTATCTCAGAAAGGCACTTCTAGACTAATTTTCATGAGTGTGCAGAATCATGAATATCAGAGGTCTTATTCTTTCTTTAGCAGTAAACTACATAGATTATTATAATACTAAACTACTTTGGTTGACTCATAATGGACAGACTAATCATGAGAAATATAAATGTTTGCTTTTCATTCAGTGCCATTTTCTTAGTTGAGCCTAAATTCAAATGTGAGTCTCAGGGTCAAATCTTTATCTTGCAAATTAGCTTTGGTAAAAAGAGTAGGTCATTTCAATTCATTGCAAATGATCCAAGACTTAACCTGAAGGTTAGAAAGTTATAGAAGCAAAACAGCCTCCCGCTTTTCTCTCAATGAAGAGATCATTTGTCCTTGGAAAGAAAACAACTTTTGCAACAAGCTGGAATTTATTTCCTATTCCCAAGATAATTTTTATTAATAGTTTTAAATAGAGAGTATGGTAACTTTGCTATTTTTACCTGGTAATGGTATAACTGCCGGTGATTATTTAGGTAGAATATAATGTCTACTAAAAAGTTAATTAATTTAGCTAATTTAGTTAATGGTTAAATGGCATTTAACATGAATGAAACACAGTGCACCATTCATTCAAATCTGTGTGGCATTTTGAATATTGTTCAGTTATTGCTACATACATTCTTTGAAATTTGGTGTGATAAAATACTGCAGTACGTAGACGCCTCACCTGCCATTGGCATTATTTTAAAATAATTCTTTGAAAATAATAGATTCCCTATCTCTCCATTGCAAAGAGTTGGTATTCCTTCCTGAACTCTTACAACTGTCCCAAGTGCAAAGGTTTAGAGCAGTGGTCCCCAGCCTTTTGGGCACCAGGCACAAGTTCCACGGAGAAAAGTTTTTCTGCAGACCAGAGGGAGCTAGTTGCCTGCATTTCATGGGACTTCACTTGTTTGTGTGGACCATTTGCTGGTATGCTGTGGACCAGGGGTAGGGGACCCCAGATTTAGAGTCCTCGTTATAGTACCTGAAGCAAATTGGCTTCCAAGTTTTTTCAGGAGTGGAAAAATATACAGTTGCTAGCTACCGCTTTGAATAGTACATGAATTTTGTATCCAAAGTCAATAGACTTGCTTTTTGTATCCAAAAAGTCAATAGCATTAATTTTGTATCTAAAAAGTCAATAGACATGCTGTTTAATTTCTAACCAATATTTACCATTCTGCTTTTTTCAGGTCTCAATCTGTGGTGGAACCTGGAATATTAAAGCATGAAGAACAGAATGTGAATGAAAACACCCAGCCGCTACTAGCTCTAGATTGAAATCCCTGCGAAATACAGCTGTATCCTCAGACTTCAGTGGTCCACAATCCTTTTAAAGCAAATGACAGATTTAATACACATTAATGTGCATTCAGCTTAAAAAAAAACCAAGCACTCCATCTTTGTGGAGCAAGTAATGATTATCACCAGCCATGTGTCTGTGTCCAAAGCCAGAGGTAAAAGATTCCTTGTGGCCCAGAATAACAAGTGAACAAGTCTGATTGTAAAACATTTTTATAAGAGTACATTATATTAATAATGCCTGAAACAGAGATTGCTTTCAGTGATCTGTCACTGAAAGATGGATCTATTGAAGTTCTCTCATATTGTTTAGGCAGAGATTTACAGTTTTGTTTAAACAAAAATTAGAAGGTGTGCATGCCTGTGCATATGCACTTACATACGTATTTACACAGCCACTTTAAAAATGTCTTGAGTTTAAATAATGCAGTAAGGAGCCAATCTTGGTTTGCAGCACAGAAGTGTCACGTCCAAAGTTTGTCCTAATTATCTTCCATCATCACCCAGCAGCATGGGAACAATCATGTTTACTAGGCATAATAGAAATTGTAATCTAATCTTTTTGGAGGGCATCCAGCTGGGAAAGTTGGCATGTGTGAAATACTTGCAAACACAAGGAGGGTGTCATGAATGTCTTGGGAGATTAATATTCCAATTGTGGATTTTTCGTTTAGGCTAACTGAGCCCAGCAAAATTACCTTAAGTATATTTTCTCCTGAAATCAGTTAAAGATATAGCGAATTCAGGTTTGACTGATTGAAAATATAGATATATTTATAATAGAAAGAAAAGACTTGGAATCAGTTATTGAATATACTACCATTAGAAAGAAAAGTGGAAGAAATCATAAAATACCTAAAGATCCAAAGCCAAAGAACAGATTGCTATTCTTGACTTTGTTCTGTTTGAGGCCCCATCCATTTCTCATAAAGAAATAAAAACAAACACTATTTTTTTTTACAAATCAGCTATATCAACATTATTTTTGTGATTTTATTTCTTCAAATACAGTAATCACTTTAGTTGTACATCACAATATGACATAACAGTATTTAGCAAACTTTAACCAGAGAACATTTAAACCATATTCATAGAGAGGCTTAATCACCATTGACCAAGGATAGCTATGCAACTCCTAGGTGGTGCTCTGAAGCAGTGTTGTTTTTCAGCAATGGCCATATATGATAAATAAAATCATATATTGCTATCAAGTATCTTTAGTGGGAATGTGATCTTTTAGGAACGGTCTAATCTATAGTGCTAAAAATATTGCTTGTACATTTTTCTGCAGAGATAATACACTTTAATTAACATTTCTATTGTCCCAGAGCTGAGTATGACTGAGTATTTCTTCTATGAAATCAGTAATGCTCAATCAGTCCTTTCTTCTAAATGAAATACAGGGTCTCCATTCATAAAGGAAGCTTACTCTGGACCACAGCATATCCTGGTCAAAAACCAAGTTGTTTTTTTGTTTTTTGTTTGCTATGGAACCAACAATGAAACTGTTAATCATAACCAAGCGAGTTTTTAATCAATGGGAAAATGTGCTGCACTTATGTTTCAGTAGGATTTCATATCCTTTCAAAACAATGACCAAATGCATTGTAAATTTTGAAAAAAAGGCTGCAACAAGCATTAAAAACTTATCTAAAGATTTGTGTAATGTATTTTCACAATGAAAGAATATTTGGCACTTGTTCTTTTTTTCACTCACCATTCACCACTCTCGTGAATGTTTCTTGTTTTCGGTGGGTTTTGCATACAAATTGATTACATTCACTTATTTCAGCTCTTACATTTTTCTGTGCCACATAGGTTAGGGTTATTGCTTATTGATTAACGTTTGACACTTAGCTCTGTAAATTTATGTAGCCATTCAATAATCACAAGAAGGATATTGAACTAATCAATTATGCCTGTAGTAATGGCTGGGCATGAGATAGTAATGTTTATGGTGACCAAAACAAAGAAACAAGAGTCAAACATCTTATTGCTATGTTATATATAAAATCCACAGACATTCAAGTTAGCAAATTCAACTCAGCTAATAAATGAAATTGTGAAGTAAAAAAGCTTGTGTGAAGATTATAATATACTTTAAAAATGTCACAGATTATCTTTCCTAAAGAATTTTGGTATTACTAAGGTTGAGGATGAATAAGCTTTAATGAATAAGTTCTACAGTGCATCAGTTTTTTTTAATATGCTTCTTCCAGTAACATAGAGGATATAATAACTTTAAAATGGAAAAGTCAAAACTGAAACATACTGTGTATATCCTGTGCAATATATTTTTCAGTTAAGGGTTGCTAGCAATTCACGGAAATTGTGCTTCATTACTGTGAGCCAAAACTCAGGTTTAATACCGAAACAGAATGTGGTGCATGCATTAGGATAGTAAAATTAGTTGGAAATAATGCTTTGGACTTCACCAAAGCATGAACCTTGAGCCTTTACATATTTATTAATACAGCTGTTTTCAAAATTTCTGCACCAGAATTAAAAATGGCACAGCTACTGCTATAAGGCATTAGTTCACGAGGTATCCTGAAAAAAGAGGCTCTGCATCAATTAATATGATAGAGATGATGGTCTTGTTCTTCATAAGATCCAGAGCTTCTCTTTAAAGGAAGTACAGCTCTAGGGCATGTCTCTGTGTGCATCTGTAGATTCATTCACCTACACAGGCAGTCATATACTAGTTTTGAAAGCTCTTGAATTTAAGGCACAGAATGCTGATAATGAATGTGTATGAGAACCCCCTTCCTTAGGAATTAAACTAATAATTTTATTTTGATTAAGGTTGGACATGAAATAAATATGAAATCTCTGAGTTTGCTTGCTTACAGATGAATCATACTGATGAGATTATTTATTTGGGTAAGTAAACATCTGCAGCCAAACCAAGCTCAGAGAACGCAAGAACTCCACAGTTCCATCCTGAACTATAGATATTCTTTCCTATATAATAGACTCTCTGTAATTATTGAGTTACAAATTATATATCAAAAAACAAGGATAGAATCTTCCAACTTTACTACATTTAAAATGTTTTATTTGAAATAAAAATAATTAAATGGGAGTCTATCTTTTTAATGGGAAGGACACATTTGCTTGATTTTGCATAATCTCTGAAATCAGTCCTGCATATTTATCAGAGGCACCTTTTTATTTTTGGACCATATTTGTTTTTTTATAGCAGCAGTAGAATCAAAGGTGCTCTAGACTTTAATCAGTAGACTGGGTATAATTAGCTGTTTGCTTTCTGTATCCACCTTCCCCAAAAATCCATTATGAAAGACTAGCCATTTAAAATAATTTTAAAAAATACTGAAATTCTGTAACTTGCATATTTTTAGAGGAATTCCAAGAAAAGTACTATCGGACTTCTATCAGACCTACAAAAGATATACTATTTATTTGGCAGAGAAGCCAGAGACATAAGAATATTTCTGAAAGAAGCCAAATAACATAATTTTCTATAACACAAATAATTAAAAAGAAAAATTGTAGGCAGTTTGCATGGTCCTTGTGGCTGTGATAAGAAAAAGGCATTTAGAAATTTGATGTATATGATTTTTAGTATTGAAAACTCTGAGTATGAATATGAAGCCTCAGACAATATACAGTGCATTATTTCAACACTGGTACTCCTTAAGATGTTTCCAACCCTCAGTTTGACAACTTTTGTCATAGCAAAGAACAAACAACAATCAGGGCAGATTGAGAGATTATTCAATCTATGAAATGTTGTATTTTGCACAAATTATGATCAGAAATTATTTTCAGGAGCAACTGTTGGATTTTGCAGATCTACATTTGGAATGTGTACCTCGGCACATTTCTTTGCATAGAATTGCACCAATCCAGTACCTTTTGATAATGAGCAATTTATTGCTTATAACTAGTCTTAATGAATGTAATTTGAAATATTTATGCAAAGCTGTTTAAACATCAGTCTTGCTTATTGCATTATAGAACTAATCAAAGAGGAATGTAAAAATTATATAGTAGTTCTAATAGCAAAAAAGAGAGAACAGGCTCAAAGGTTGGCACTGATAGGTTGAATGGAAATGAATCATTAAAAAAGTTTCATGATCATTCATTAATGGGAAAACCAACAAACATCACCAAACTACATTTATATGTTACTTTCTCTGTCTTAATTTCATATCTTAGGAGGATATGAAATTGACTGTAATTGAGAACAAAAATGTTACAAAATGGCTCCAGATATCAATTATTTCTTAATCAGGCTTTAGATTATGCAAGTTTTTCTTAAACTGCATTAAAAAGTTGGTGACAAAAATGGCAGCCCAAAGCCTCTGGGTTCTTCATCTAAGCTTAAAAGATATTTTTTATGTTATAAAAAAAATAGAAATAAACAAAAAATTGGGTAAAATTTGCTCTTAACTAGAATTGGACAAAGGAAATATTTATTGGTCCTTTGACTTGGAAGGAAAAAGCCATCATCGGTAAAATAGATTGCTGCTCATATAAGGCTTCACTGTTTCTAAATTAATATAAAAATGGAACTAAAAGAAAAGTTCAAAAAGAAAGTGGTTCAGATAGAACAAAACAAGTATCAATACATACTGTATATGATGAAAAAAATGTCCTTATCTATCAAAAATAAGATTCAAAACCACCTGTTCTTATCTTTTTAAAGCCACTGGATGAAACCAAGATAAAATTATAAAAGGTAACAATAATACATATCTATATTGTTCTGTAAGAGCTTCTGGTTGCTTTTATCACAGGAGAGGTGGATGTAGTGCTTGAGGACACAATCCACTAAATACTGCTTCTGAATAACCTCATAATGATCAGAAATTGCACAGTCTGGAAATCTGCATTCCTTATTATTACATTCAGGCTTTTGAAGATGGCTTTTACATCAAGCAGTTCCAAAAATATATATATATAAAAGTCTGGCACAAGTTTTCTTTCAAAACGTAGCACAGGATGTTCTTTGGTTGATAAAAGCATAGCATTCCTACTTGCAGCATGAATACAGAGCATTCAGATCAGTGCTGTAATGGGGCGGTACACAGAACAGGATGCTTTAAAGTCCTTACACATTCTTGATACAGTTGCATTTAATTTTTGTTGTATTTCTCAGCATACAATGTGAAGCTCAAAAGGGAAAAACTTCCAGACCACTTAAATAGCTGGTAGGGTGCGTCGCTGTTGTGATGTTAACTCTGGGTGCCAGACATCCACAATGAATATCAGCCGATAAGCATTAGCATCCTGCCACACTTCATGTTCAAAAGAATCATCGAAAATGAGAATCTTCCCTTCTTCCCAGAATCTGAAAGAAAAAACAAATTATAGTTTACCTGCTGCTATGAGAACTCAAAACTTTTTCAATTGTATCTATATCCTGGATTCAAAATCTACATAGCTGATCAAAGTCACCAGGTTTATCTATAATATCATACAAGTGGTCTTTGGCTTACAACTACCGTATTAGTTTAATGATCATTTGAACCTATGATAGCATTGAAAAAACTGACTTATGACACTTAACACTTAACAACTGTTGCAGTCAGAGGTGGGATGCTCAGACTGTGCAGAACCAAAAATGTGAGCGCGCTCACCAATGCACACTTCATTCATGTGCACAGCTGCAAAACCACAAAGATTTCCTGCGCACAGCAGCTGCGGTGAGTAGAGCAGGCGAGGGCTGCATGGGTGGGGCAAGCAAGCTGGATATATAGGACAGGATAGCACCGGGGTGGGTGGGTGCTTAGGTCCAGCCGGTGGTCAGAACTACCAGTACGGGCGAGCCTGTCCAAACTGGCAGCAGCCCACCACTGGTTGCAGTGTCTTCATGATCACATGATCAAAATTTGGGCACTTGGTAACCAACATATATTTATTACATAGTCCTCAGCTCACATGACTGTCATTCATTCACTTTTCCAGCTGACTTCCAATGAGGAAAGTCAATGGGGGAAGTTTTTAATGACCGTGTGGTTCATTTAACAATTAGTGATTCACTTAACAGCCATGGAAAAAGGGTCACAAAAAAGCAGACATGACTCACTTAACAACTTCTTCATTTAGAAACAGTGAATGTAAATCGAGGATTTCTTGTAGTTATTATTTCTTTCATTCTACAGGTGAAAAACTGATAACCTTGATGGGAGTCAAGCTGTTTATAATGACCCAGAGGCTTTTACAGAAAAATGTACTATGTGTACTATTTCTCCACAAGTAAAAAAATATCTGAAATAATGTTTGCTACTATGTCTTCCTCCTTGGATTTTTTTTTCACTTCCAAATGTGCAAGTCCCATCTACTGATACATTATGGGATAATAGGTAAAGCAATAAAGGCAACATGGAAGATGCACAAGATAAGAAGGAAGGAACTATAATACTGTGTGAAATAATACCATGTTTTGAAGTTGTTGAACATTCAAGCAGGTATTATAGCAACAACAGTTGGAAAAACCAATCAAGACTAGGCAAGATAAAATGGTGAGGTATATTACAAAGATTTCAGCTCATTTATATTATGAGATGAAGAGATGAACTGAGAGAGCGATGTTTCAGCTGTTAAGTGATACTGCATTGCCATAAAAATTACCTCTCATTTCCTGGGCTGGCTTTTAGTCATGAATTAACAACAATAACCCCAAAAAGAGGTTTTTTTTTGTACCACTGGAATTTTGCAAGCCTAATACTGGCACCCTCACAATTTCACCAATCATATAAATCCGATTTGCCAGGAAGTAAACTCTGTGATCCATACACATGCATGCATGTCAAAAAAGTCATGAAGATAGCTGCAACTGTGGGATTGAAATTTTACTCTTTTTTTTTACATATGTTGCAGCTGTACGTCGCACTTACAAAGTTACAGGATCACATTTTTGCAGCTTGACTTCTTGATCTTTTTGACCCAATAGCTGTGTATTCCACTACTTTTCATTGCATCATCATCACAGCTTCTCAGAATACTCTTTACTTTCCCAACTCAATTTTACCTTTTTTAAAGGAGGGGAGGGGCAATCATTGGGCACCCATGCAAAGAAAGTTTTGATTGCAGCTCCATACTATAGCTTTGTTATAAACAATAATGAAGCTAAAAGCTGTGCTTTACAACATCAAATTGTTTTTAATGGTAATAATCTCAAAATTATGTGATACTCAGATGAAGCAGAAGCTTGGATGATGCCAAATTCAATGCCTCTGTAAATATTGTTAAGTACAGATGCTGTAATATATAGCCCTGCCTAGGTGGAGATAAACAGGCTTCTAAACATTATGTCTATACTACTCTCTCTGATGTTTTTTTGCTAGCTTAACTTACAATGGAGATGTTTCTCTTGGCTTCCATACCAGCTCTTACTTACTGGCTCTTGACATTATAGAAAAAAAAGTGCTGTGAGGAGAGGAAAGGATACCTGGTTTCTTCAGCACACCGTATTCTGCAGCCTTCTTTAGGAATAACCAAGCCTAAATGCATCCTCAACCTACAGTTAGTGGGCCCTGTGTGAGGCCAGACATGAGTCCCTGGGTGCATGACAGAATACTTGATCTGCAAAAAGATGTACAGTTGATTTTTAAAAAAACATGTCAATTATGTCAACCTTCTAGAAATATAAATAAACTATATCTAGTTGAACCCAACCAAAATGATTAAAGTTTACGTTAGGCTCCCTACCTGAAGTTTTGAAGCAAATTAATTGTGAACAGCTTTATGGATGAAAATGAATTTCAGTTCTTCAGACCATACAATAGCATCTTAATTAAAACTGAGTCTCCTGGAACTATTCTAATTGCATTTAATCAACATATGCGTTTACTTTTATGTATTTGTCATTGAATGTCTATTGTGGATTATATTTTCATTTTTAAAAGTAAGGATATGTGTATGTATATACATACATACACATACACACACACACACACATATTTACTGTGGCTTTATTTTCATGTGTTAGAAAGAGACATATTGTAAATGTCTTAATTTTCTTCATTCCTTTCATACAATCAACAGGAAGATTTTATTTCAAATTGCAAACTATAGTTAGTGGTTATACATTGAAAGATCAAGACAATTTCCAATCAAACCTGATTTTAGGTGATTTAACAGCAGCAATATAGAAAAGATTTGCCTCTATTTTTTTTCAGTCTAGCCAACAGTTAGAACTGTTTTGTAATATCTCTCCAAATGCAAATGAAGACCAACTCTACTTAGTGTTTTTTTAACTTCAATCAAGGATATTTAGGTTTATTACCTAAATATAGATGATTAAACAATCAATTTGTTAACTAATTTCTGAAGCTGAATCATATTGTTGGCATTAAACACAATTCCGGAAGCAGACCAGAAGGCAATTCATTCAAATCAGTTTATGGTCAGCACTTTTTATAAACAATTATGTTAGCATAATCCTATTTTAAATAAACTTGACTTTAGCCATGTTATGTATAATGTAAAGGTTTACATCTCCAAACTTAGTTGTATCTCCTTCTACATCAATTATACTTATTGACAACTGTGACTGTTACTGTCCTGTTTTCAGTCCTAGACTATATTGAAAAACGAACATCATTGTATCAGTTGTCTGTACAAATATCATGCTGACTCACTTCATAAGCATTTAGCAAAGGTAAACTGGAAAGGCAGACATTTCATTTAGCATTTGCCCTCAAAACCAATTAATAATTATCTTTCTTCTTAATGTTTTTATAAGTCATACTTACAAATCAAAGTAACACATATAAATCTACATCCATTCCCCAATATATATAAGGACTGTAAAGATAACTTGAAGTTATTTATTTATTCAATTTGTAAAGCCACCCATCTCAAATACATGATTCTGGTTGAACAGTTGAAAGTAATTCCCAGTCACATAATCAGCAGCTGAGTAAAAATAAAACCACTACCATCAAATCAACGAAGTTTGATGACAAAACCATGTCTTTAAGACCAGCAGTGTTAGGATCAGTCTAATCTCAGGTGTGTGTGTGGGGGCGGGGTGAGGGGGATTTGAAGGGCAGCATGTGATTCAGAGCACACATTGCTGCAAAAGTAGCAGCTAAAAGCAGCTGACTTCCCTCAGCTCAGTTGGCTGTCTTCTGCAGTGAAAATGCAAATGCAGGAAAAGACCTGTTTGCTTTAAGATGTTCAGAACAGGTGCTATATGCAGGCCAACATGTCCTCTGAATCACACTTTGCCCTTTCATGTTGGATAGCTGCCCAATACATGTAGATGCTTCTTCATATCTATCTATGGACCAGCTCTACAAACCAAACAGTACCTGCCCTCTTCGGCATCCAGTGGCTTCTGAGAAACGTTCTAATAAGGCACATGATTTTGGAACACTGTTGCAGGCATTCTCATTTTTTCTTCCTAGAGTGAAAGAGGAAAAATATAGTTTAAGCAAAGGTAATCTGAATTTCACACCCCCAAATCTAAGTATAGTCATACAGGGGATTTGAAAATGTCAGCTCAGCAGGCACTTGAGAGATTTAATAGTGTAATCATTCAAAAAACCCAGTGGTGATTAACTCTAATCGAATTGGCCTAAGTATAGAACTAGAATACTTTTGTATTTCTTTTTATACAGAATGTAACTCATAATTCCCTACTCATTACAGTTAGCATTCATCTAAAACAGGGGCGGATAACATTTTTTCTTTGAAAATATTTTTTCTTTGGAAATAAATGGCACAGATTTAATACCAGGTGGTCTACTACTTTATATGATATGTCATATTTATGGATATTTATTATATTTATAATACATGTTCACTGATCCCAAAGAAACTCATTGCATACTCCCTCACATAGTCCAGCTTTTGTTGAATTGAGAGGGAAACATTTAGAGCTATTTGAATATTGCATAAAATCTAATTCTAGGTTCATAATTATACATAACAACAAAGTTTCCTGAGTGACTTTTTCCAATTATCTCTCCCTTCCATGGTCTCTCACCATCTAATCTACCTTGGTTGGTGTTGTGAAAAAGGACAATGTTCAGTTCCCTAAGGAAATCCAAAGAAGGATTTCATAAAAGCATAAGTGAAATTTGGTGTCTTTCTATAACAGTGGTGATAAGCTCATAATTTGCGGAACATTAGTCTTCTAAACTGAATATTATGACCAACTAAAAGCAAGTTTTTATTGTAAGTAGAGCTACAGAAATTAAAAGCAATTTTAATATTTTTCAGCACCCCAATAGTCTTATACAGCATTCTATTTTAACATTACCCGTACAGATTTATTCCTCATTTTAATTATAAATGACAGAATTGCATTCACTTGTAAGAAGTAAATATCTCTTCTTTGCTAGAGCCCATTTCCTCAGGCCACTTTGTAATCTGTGCACCATCTACTTTGCTAGATGTAAACCAAGCTTATAAGCTTTCTACGTTAGAGAAATGCAAAACTATACCTTGCAGATAAATGCAGAAATGAAGTTCTTTTTTAAAAAAAAAATAGAGCATCTTTTAAATATTTTTAAAGCTACATAAAGTCGCACACTAAAAATAGAGAAATAATTTTGGGAAGTGCCCCAAAGCTTTTCGGTTTTATCCTCTTTCTCACTCCCCTGCCTCTCCTCTTCAAACATGAAACAAGAATCCACTACCACTTTCAAGTGGAACTCTTTATTTTACTTAGACTTTGATAAAAAGTTCAAAAAAGGAAGTTTCCTTTTATGTGAATTTTTTCCAAGAGCAAAAATAATTTTACATGCGGCTCATGAACAGATTTTCAGCTAAGCAATGATCAAGCTTTCACCTGTTTAGCTTATATTAGGTATGGCCATGCATACTTCAAAAACAATTTAGAAGAAATTCTTCTGAATTATGACTCTTAATGTAGTAATGTTTTTTCTTCAGGCTTGGGTGAAAGCTTGAAAGTAAAAAGACAGTCATCTTTAGGGATAGGGGTGCTGTTCTTGTATTTGTGATCAGTCTGATATAATTCTCTCAATCATTTAAAGTTTCACAACTGTAACATTAAGTACCCCAACGTTCATCTCTCAAAATCCAGAAACATGGCTGCAGATTATTCAACTTCAGAAAAATAAATCAAGATCCAGTCACACAATCAGCTAAGTGGGTCAGTAGCCGCCAGCCGGGCAATTCCTTCACAAGCTTAAAATACTTCAATTATGGTTTGTTTTATCAAAATGAATGTGTTTTTTTTTTCACTTGATTTAGTCAGTTGATGTTTTTATTCTTCTTTTTTCTGTAGGTATTATGTGCTTTGAATGTAGTTGGAACCTAACTTTTGTTCTGTGAACAGGAATGAGTTTGCATACCTGGAAGAAATTTTCTCATTTTCCTCTTCCCATTAAAACCTTTGTTTCACATGTTTAGATCCTCCAAAGTCATGGAAAACTCTTCTTGGAAAGAGGAGCTTTGGTAATAGCCCATCTCTTTTTACATGGAAAACAATTAAGACTTAAAATCATTATATTTATTCTATTATACATATTTTATTAGTGTTGAAAGAAAAGATAATGTAATATGCTGTGATGTCTTTTGTGGATGATGGGCCATCCACGTCTTCCTCAGAGGCCTCAAAGGAGAATGAGAGCATTCCTGCACATCCAGTATTGCTGACCCTGAGCTGCCTGAAGAACATGTCTTGGCTGGGGAGAGTTTGCAGGCCAATAAGAAAAAGGGGGAGGAGATGCCGGTGTGATGACCTGGGGTGTGGCACAAAGGCAACACAGTCAAATAAGCAAGAAGAGTCCCTTTATCATTTCCAACTTTGCCCCCAATGTCCAGGTTACCTTTGGCTGGAGAAAAACTCTCCCAGGAACAGCCTTTAACTGGAAGAAATTCAGTCCAAAAACAAAGTACATACAAACTGTAACTAAAAATCCAAATAAACCAAGCTGCAGTAGTTTACTTGACAGGGCAGGAGAAAGATTTTCAGACTTGAAAGCAAAAAAAAACTCACAGTTGGGAAGATGCCAGGAACACAGATAAGCCACAATGATACCAGATAAATTCACGATTTGCACCCAACAGTTTGCTGTGCACAGCTTCCCTTTTTAAACACTGTGTTCCCAACTGCAGGTAATGAAGGGAATCAGGGCCCTTTCTTTCCTTATAAGCCACACAACCCATGTTGCTCCCTTCTCCATTTCTCCCTGCGTGCCCTAGGATGAATAGGGGGTGAGCCTGGGTCTTCCTCTGAATTCCTTCTCCCTTGCTCTTATCTCTCCTCTGTTCTGCCCAGCCAGACTTTGCCCTTCCCCATTTTCTTCCATAGCCAATGAGCCACTCTCCTGTCAGCTGTTCGGCTTCCCCCTCCGAATCAGATTACGACAGGGGCAAGACTTGGTGGATACTAGAGTACGCACGGCAGAGAGGCTGAGATCTTCCAGATTGATGGGGAAAAGACCCTGCCTTCTTAATGGACTGCACAGGGAGGGCTTATTTAGCATAGTAGGCAAAGGGAAGCATTGCTGAAAGCAACATGTGTGGGTCGTTAAAAAGTGGGAATATCCATAAACATACAAAGATCCCTTTAGTTAAACATTGCTAAGTATATCAGTACATTATTTCAGACTTTTCCTTTTAGCCTTCTTTTTGGATCCACATCAGTATGTACAGAAAAGTTTCTTCTTTACACATGATGGATATTAAGATTACTGTTTGGTCTCTAAAAGTATTAATGAAGACATCAGTTTGACAATTACTGTGATCATTTTGTCATTCAATATTTAAATATTTAGATATATTATTTATTTTTGACATTTAGAGTTTAAAACTATAATTTTTTAAAATTATTTTATTTTTATAGGATTATTCTTGAACAATCTTTGCACTCCATTTTCAGAAATTGCACACATGCTGTGCATGAATTGTTCTTCTCTTTGTGTAATTAATGAGCCATTACTTAGTTTGAGTGTATCTTTGCTTTAAATGTAATTTTATAGCACTCAGTGGGTTTATTATTGCTTTTTAATCAGTGGCTCATCATGGAAATGTTATCCATGTTTGTTTAATCTTTAGAACAGAGTTGTATGTTTATATACTTGTGTAATTGGAAACATTTTTATATTATTTCCAAGGGTGGAGTAATAATATGTGTTATTGATTTTATATTGCTAAATTTACTTGGACTTACTGAGACATACAGATATATAAGAAAACTTTTGTTTAGTGTTTTCCTTTTTAGCTTTTGCTTTATTTTATAAAATTCCATCATCATCCCTGTTCTATTTCAAAATAGGGTTTTATTTCCATGAGTTATTGTGCTATTTATGTGTATTATAACATTGATAAGATACATTATAAAGAAGCAAATACAAATTTCTTTCTTTTATTCTCTTGAATTATTAATTTTATGTTAGCTACCTGACCATTTGCATTTTTTGAAATTTATCTGCTTTTGGAATTCACTCCATATACGGCTCCATTTCTGTTTGTAAGAACTTAGTCAGAACTTTCCTTGTGTGTAAAATTTATTCACATTCTCCTGAAATTTCCTTCTTGAGTATAGCTATATGCATTATGTTGTAATCTCTAGGCCAGTGGTTGCCAACTGGTGGACCGTAAAAATTTTTTAGTGCGCCACAGAAGAAATGGCCCCCGAAAGCAATTAATCTGGGCCGCGCAGTTCTCGCATCTCCCGGCTCTTTGAGGGACCCTGGAGTCAGGTCCCTGAGATGCAGGCGCCAACCAGCTCCCATACACGGTGGCGGCAGCAATAACAGTCCCCTCCCCTGGTGCCCGCTATCAGCTCTCCCCATTATTCTCTAACTTTGAATTGCTCCCGTCTCTCTCTCTTTTCTTCCCCCTCTCCCCCTGCACCCAAATGCAGGCAGGTAAGGAAAGGGACACAACCATGTACAGCTCTTGGCTCCTCCAGCCCTTGCTGCCTCTCCAACATCGAAGCATTGGAGATTCAGGCAAAGCCGCTGCAGCAGTAGCACCCAAGTTGCCTTAGCATGCTTAGCATGTTCATAATCGCCCTACCCAGAGAAAGAGGTGCTGGAGGAGGAGAAGGAGGAGGCAATAGTGGAGAAGCAAGCAACTCAGGGCACTACCGCTGTGGCGGCTTTGCTTGCATCTCCGAGGCTTCGATGTAAACCTTTCTAAAGAAATTAGTTCCTGAATTAATTATCCTTTTCTGCAAAAGTTTTGGTAATTTTATAATCCTAGTTGTAAAGGAATTCATTATACTCTTTCCACCTTTTTTCCATCTTTTAATATATTTAGCTCTATTTAATCTCTTACATGATTAAGTATTGCTGTCTTACATAGATAGTTGGTAGAAGCCATAATCAAATTAAAATTACATTGTATTTATGACGGGGATCCATCTGGTCCGTGGACTGGTATTGGTCCGTGTTTTGTTTTCTGTGCAAGCGGGAGGCGAGTGTGCGATGCTTCATTTGTGCATATGATTACATTGCATATGTGAAACCATCCCTCCCCCACTGCTATTGCCTGGGGATTGCTGAATTATGACATAAGTTCACAGGATTGTTGTCCTCCATCCATGTTACCTTAGCTATAAATTTTCCTGCAAATTTTTATATCAGCTTAAACATATTTTATAACCTTTTTCTTATCATTGTACTAATTTTGTTGATAAGTGATTGAGAGTATACTTAGTTCTAAGTTTCTTTTATGAAATTGTAAATATTTATGGTTTGTTATTTATTTCAGATATTCTGTATGTAAGTACAACTATGCTGAGAATAATAAGTCATATGCTCTGAATCAATTTGAAGTTAAGTAAACGTAAAAACCTTACTCTCCTTTCATGAAGATTTCAATGATATTGTCCTCTTTTGGGGAGAAATAAAAATATTTCTTTAAATTGAATATGAACTAATAGTAAAAATAAAAAAAAGTTTTTGCTCAAGCCTAGTAATAATGATAAGAGTAGCATGAATCCATGAACAGCATCTTTCAAAAAAAAAAAAAAAAAGGAGGGGGAATGGCACTTCAATTTTTATTATCCTGATCTTTAGCATCACAAAATATATTCCCTAACATTTCAGTTGCTTTCTTTCGTTAGCATGGAAAGGGAATAATAAAAGAGACAAGAAAAGTAATGAGTTGTGTACCTTGCTGCCACAGAGTAAACTGGCTCCAGTCACCCTTTTCTCGTAAATTTTCATCTTCTGGAAGAAAGAGGCCCTTGCTTCTATCCATTACATCAAGTCCTTCATCCCGGATCACCTTCCAGTTTTTTTCTAAGGACTAATAGGACAAAACATCACATACATTGCATATTCTTTTAGCTATTTCTCCTCAAAAATATAGTCTTATCAGTCACAAAGCCTCCCATAGTTTTTATTTTCAATTATCTTTGTATCATAACTATTCCAATAATATCCAACATTTACCAGAATAGCTTCCACTTTTATTTGCTTTTGATTTATCTAAAGGGAGGGGATACTTTGTGGACAATCCAATAATATGATAATCATTCAAATTTATCTTCTAACCGCTGATGCAGAAAAAGAAGACTTTATGATCAAATCCAATTTGAGATCAACAGAACATGCAAACAAGATATGCTGGTTGTGATTTGTGATTGGAATGGCAAAGTTGGAAACATGAAAAGGGGAAAAAGTAGTTGGATTGCATGATTTAGGAAACTGATAAAACAAAATAAATATACTTAACAGGAAACTGAAATGAAGCAGGAGCCTGACATACTAAATTATGCCACTCTAGTGATTTCTTCATAGCTAACATTGTTTTCAAACAACCAAAATTGTTGTCACTAATGAAGGATTTATTCAGATGGACTTTATAGAACTCAAATTTACTATATTTTTGCTAAAAGGAGGTGGAGAAGTTCATTTATAGCATTAAATACATGGCCAAGTACTGACTGTGGACAAGATTAATTGCATGGACAAGACTTAATCATACTGAGTGGTACCTAGATTAATAGTAGAAAATGGTGAGAAGGATCTTGGAGTCCTAGTAAACAATCACTTAAATATGAGTTAGCAGTGTGCTGTAGCTACCAAAAAAGGCAATGCAGTCCTAGGCAGCAACAAAGATGATTAGGGGACTGGAAGCTAAAACATATGAAGAACAGTTGCAGGAATTGGGTATGTCTAGTTTAATCAGAGTGAAAAGCAAGATTCAGAGTGACATGATAGCAATGTTCCCATATCTCAGGGACTACCACAAAGAAGAAGGGAAGGCAGAAAAGGCAGAACAAGAATCAATAGATGGAAAGTAATCAAGGAGAGAACCAACCTAGAACTAAGAGGAAATTTCCTGATAGTTAGAACAATTAATCAGTGGAACAACTTGCCTCCAGAAGTTGTGAATGCTCTAATGTTGGAGGTATTTAAGAAGAGATTGGATAGCCATTTGTCTGAAATTGGATAGAGAGACTCCTGTTTGAGCAGATGATTACATTAGAAGAGCTCCAAGATCCCTTCCACTCTTGTTATTCTATTATTACTATTGAACCAGGTATTACTGATTATGATTTAGTCCCGTGATGGCAAACCTATGGCACACATAACAGAGGTGGCACACAGAGCCCTCTCTGTGGGCACGCACTCTATCACCAGCTGGTTTTCTGGTTTCTGGCACATACATAAGTGCCAGCCAGCTGGTCTTTGGGGCACTGGAGCACCGGAAAATGGCCTGAAAAACGGCCTTTTTGGGCTGTTTTCGGGCCTTTTTCAGGCAGTTCTCCAGGCCTTTTTCAGGCCATTTTCAGGTTATTTTTGGGCCAAAACCATCCCAAAAACCAGCCTGAAATGGCCTGGAAAACAGCCCGGAAAACTGCCTGAAATCGGCCCAAAACCAGCCAAAAAAACAGGCATGTGAGCACTGGCCAGCTGGTCTTTGGGTGCCAGAAACCCACGCACGTACCAGTTCAGACACTCAGTGTCGAAAAGGTTCACCATCACTGATTTAGTCTATCCATGTGTTTAAACAGCCTGTTGACTGTTTAAATCCACCAACAGCTATTACTAATTATTGACTTGTTGGAACAAATGACACAGTCCACTCATGGTGCTGTTGATACCAAAAAAAATATTGGACAGAAAGGTAAAGGATCTGGGGACTCATTTTATCCTTACCTTTAAAAAATATGTCCTAGGAACAGAAAGGAAAAAAAGTACCAGTTATGGAAATGGTAAAATAAAATAGTTTAGATTCTTTTATCACGATACATATTTCTCAGATAAAGATTTCTTATTGTGTGGGTTGTATTTGATTATGAGAGCACTTTACATACTATATAAAGTTACAAAATAAAGTTTTGATGCTGCAAAATCGGAAGGATTGATGTTGCATTCTGGCAAAACTGCAAATGATATAGTGATATACTTGCTAATTTAGACTGCACTTAAAACAAACTTGCCTAAATTTCTTGGCATAAAAAATAGCTAAAGTAGAAGCATAAAGCCTTTTCAAAATTAATGAAAATATCATTTTTATTAAACTTGTTATTATTCTGTTACAGCATCTTTTGCTTGTAGCAAAACGAAGCTTTTATTAGAATTATTTTTTGTTCAAAAATTGTAATAATTTTACAGAGCATTAACATACAAAATATGACAGTTACAAATATTTTTTTCTAATAAGTCAACAACTTTATTTTCTGATCGTTAGGCAACCTTCCAATTATATTAGCTATTTTAGCTACTTGACATATAACATCAATTAAGCAAAATAGTTATTTGCTGCAGCAGGAGCTTTTGCTGCTATGCATACAAAGCAGTAGCAATAGTACTTAGACTTATATACCGCTTCACAGTGTTTTACAAACCTCCCTAACAGTCAGAATATTGCCCCTAACAAACAGGGTCCTCAATTTACCTATTTCAGAAGAAGACTCAGTCAATCTTGAATTCATCAGGATCAAACCTCTGGAGTGAGCAGTGAGTTAACCTGCAGTACTGCATTCTAACCACTGCGCCACCATAGCTAAATAAAATCAGTTGCCAGTGTTGTTGAAAAACTAAATTGCTGTAACTACTGAATTATAGTATTCAATCACTGTATTATTTTATTGTTATTGTTCAGGTACGTTACTTATATTTTTCTTTTTTCATATAGTTTGCATATATAAGATAGATCTGGCACTACAGTGAAGTGTCAACTGTAGCCGTGTAAACATTTCCCTTAGCAATTACCAGGTTCTACCACATTAAATTTTAAATAATTTAAGGTGCAATTAAAACTAAGTTGTAGCAGGACAGGAGATGGAGATACTTAGCAGCATTTGCAAACAGTCATAGGCAATTACTTACGGAGGCGAGTGCTGAAGGGTGCTGGAGTTGTATTTCATTAATAGAAATTGAATACCTCTTGAATTGAATTGAATTCATATTCAACCACTGTCCTCAGAATAGATGGAAGACTTTCTTGTTCCACTGATTTTTTTGTCTTTACGAGAATTATTCCCTTGTGTTTTATGTTTGTTTGTGTATGCATACATTTTTGTCATGTGAAACACCTGGAAATGGGTATGTAAAAACTATCTATAATATAAAGTCACTTGTCCTATGCAAGAAGAATAAGTAGGAGGGGAGACAGATTTCTTAAAGAATCTGTTACCCCCCACATACCTCTCTCTCCCAAATGATTTTAATTCTTTGCAATAAAGTTGGATTTATGATTTATGGTAGATATTTATGTTGTTCATAAAATAGCATGGAGATTCAAAGCTCAGGCTTTTCCAAATAGTTGTTGAAAATGCAGCATCTCGGTTTCCAATAAACATCTTTATTTGTATAAGTAGATAAAAATGGATATGCAGCTACTGGAGAGAGAAATCACTACACCTGCAAACTTGGCAACACACTAGCCATATTAGATATGCAAATCAATTATATTTATGAAAAATAAGTTATTCTTATAACTAGTTCCAGAAAAGAACAAGAGATTTACATATCCCTTAAATTACAAGAGATTAATTTACCAGAATGCCAGGCAATTTTCCAAAATATGACTAAGGGAGTTCACATATAGTAGCAGCTGTTGGTTACTGCTCTGAAGCCGACACCTATTGGTTCTGTCTTACCATCTTTTTCTACATGGAAATATTAGATACAATATAGGTGCCAAATTATGCTTAAACCCAAGCATTAAAGCTTCCAAAACATTTAATCTAAAGAACCTTTCCCCTATTTTTATTAAAAGAAAATGAAATAAATAGTGGTAAATAGAAGGTGTACTATGCATTATGCAACAATCTATATTGGGAGCCTTTGATTTTTTTTCTTTCTTTCATGAACAACATTCTAAGAGGACTAAATGGAGATGCTGGAGAACCACAGTAAGTAGCATTCAGGACAGAAAAACAAAAGCATTTCTGTCTCTGATATTTTTCCTGCCACTGGAAGGACAGGATTTGTTCTGGTCTCACAAGACATCTGAGTTGCTGCTGTAATAAATCATGTGATCGTAAATCCAGTCCAACTTCAAAATACAAAAGTGAACTCATTGAGAAAGCAGCATCTGAAGGATTAAGCAAGTGAAAAAGTCTGGGGCTGAGTCAAAGCCAAATGATGGAGATGCTAGCTGTGGTCAGACTTCATTTCCTTCAATCCTGCCTGATTCAATTATTTTGTAGCATCTCTGAACATTCCTACACATCTGTTTTTCTGTATCCAGCAGCATTCTCTAACACTATGTTAACTGTAATAGGAAAATTAAAAAAACAAGCACAGTCCCCATACAGATGGAATTTAATGTGCACATGCAAATTAAGTTCTCCTTAACTTTCTTTCACAAGGAAATTTGTTGAAAGTATCAGCTAAAAACAATAAGGAACTGGACTTCTAATATAAAAGAAAATTTTCTCCTAACATTTAAATATATCTTGCTCATGAAAATCAGATCATTTTGTTTTTGATCATTATTGTTGCATGAAGAGCTATATGAAAGCTAATACTTTTGTTAATTTTATTAGGACACACTACTATCTAAACAAAAACAAAAATGTGACTAGTAATCTCTGTCCTATAATTTGAACTTGAGCATCTTTCCTAATTCTGTGTTCTCATAAAGTGCTTTGGGATTACAAGTTCAGAATTACAATTTCCTATTTAGGAGAGTGCATTTTTGAAAGTGATTAAGAAAAAAAGTACTTTAGGCATTGCCATAAATGTAGTATTCTTTTCCAAAATAATGTGACCATAGTTTTGTTACAAATACAGTTGGGAGAACCAGTTCCAGATAAGCATGTCCTAGATGTATTTCAAGAATAAAACTTTCACCAAAAGATATTCTAAATGTAAGATTAATACTAGAGCAAATAAATTGTAGTTAAGGAACAGCAGCGTAGTAATCATAAATACTTTTCTCATCGATCGCCAAGGACTACAAATATTGCTGAGTTCTTTCAATCTAGTCAGATTTCTCCATTTATCCAGCTGGTCTAATATTGCCTACCATATGCAATTAAATGTCCCACTGAAACCTCTAAGAGTTATGAGAGCTTGAGGAAACATAGATTGGCCTGTTATCCACTAATTACAACACTGAGCAATTAAAGGCTTACATCCTAGTAATTAGTGTGAATTATTGAGTTACCGTTGTTATCTTTGTCTATGCAACTCATGGGCCAACAATGCAATTCATTGTGTTTGCTACTTAACATATTTATGCAATCTAATCCTTCCAATATATTGTTGTAAAACAATTTGATCTAGGACGAAATAATTTAACTTCTAGTGAAGAAGGAAAATACATTTTATAAGGAATTCTTGCCTGGGGCAGTCTTATATTTTGAATGATTATTCAGGAATAGAACAGTAGTGAAAAATTAATTTATTCTCATTTTAGTGCAAACCTATGTAACTAGATTCTAAATCAAAGTATAACTATCTTTTCTATTTACATCTTTGGCAATGTAGCATAAGAGAGCCAGTTTGGTGCAATGGTTAAGAATCACACTAGAAACTGGGAAACTGAGTTCTATTTCTGCCTTAGGCACAAACTCAGCTGGGTGATCTTGGGCCACTTTTTCTTAGCTCAAAGAAGGAAGCAATGGCAAACTACTTTCAAAAAGCCTCACCAACAAAACTGCAAGGACTATTCCAGATGGTGAATAGGAGCCAGAATCAGGCTAACTGACCATGTTCATAGTAAAAGTAACAAACAGAATACATTTTATTAGTAATTTCCCCCTAAAGAAACTACTTCTATGTTTGGATTTATAAGGGCTTACATCCAAAATTACATTTCTTAGAGCAGCGGTCGCCGACTGGTGGGTCGCGGCCCATTGGTGCGCCATGAGAAAATTTTGGTGGGCTGCAGCAAAATTTCATCCCCAGAGCACCCCCCCAAAGTAATTAATCAGGCTGCACAGAAACACAAGGCTGCACAGGCCAAATGGCCTGTGGGAACCCTTCCCTCCCACTCACTTCTTAGCCGGCAACCTTGCCTGCTAAATTGCTATTTTTCCTTTTTCCGACCATCATCAGTTCTGCTGCACTGGGAGATTTAGATTAGCTAGGAAGCAGGAAATGGTTGGATTTCTGGCTTTCTAGCTAGTCTTTAGATCTTTGACTCTGCTTTTAAGTACAGATGAACCTCCCTTAGGACTGAAGGTTTGCTTGCAAGCAAATTCAGTGCAGACTCACGGCAAGCAAATTTGAGAGACTGAGCTAGCCGATAGCAGATAGATAGATCACTGAATGATTCTGTGAGCAACTCAATCTGCCTGTTTTGCCTGATTTTAGGTAAAAGTTGCTCTTTTTTATAAAAAATTCAGTATTTACATACATGGTGTGTTGTGAGCTAATTTTGTGAGTTTACTTGCTAGCAAATTTTATGATTTTGCTTGCAAGCAAATTTTATGTGACAGACTGAGCTAGCCGATGGCAGATAGATAGATCTCTGAATGAATCTGTGGTTCTGGGAGCAATTCAATCTGCCTGTCTGCTTTGCCTGATTTTGGGTAAAAGTTGCTCTGTTTTTTATAAAGAAATTCAATATTTATATAAATATTTATAATATTTACTTACAAGACATGTCCATCCAATCACATGACCACCAAGCCACACCCACAAACTAGGCCAACCCACAGAACCAGTTAGTGGTCCCTGGGATTTAAAATTATGAGTTTGGTGGTCACTGAGGTCCAAAAGATTGGTGACCCCTGTTGTAGAGAACCTCCTGGCTTAGACTATGTATGCAGGAGGCAGATGGAAAGGAGATTCACCCAAGGAGAAATATGCACACAATATATACACATTTTCTTAGTTTTTTAAAATCACAGATTAAGCAGAAATTAAATTAGACAAAACAAAAATAGAAATAAAAAATTGAAACCAGGATAGTATGTTCCTGTCAGCTTTGGAAGCCATATTAGCATCAGACTCTGACAGTTCCATTGTGTTCATTGGGCTTATTCTAAACTATACAGAGCAGCAATTTTGAAATTAACTTAGCATAATGTTTCTATAGAACAAAGGGAGAACAACATTGCACACCTTGATCAGTTCTGTATAACCAGTTTCCTTTGCTGTCCACCATGGCTGAGCTTTTAAGCCCTTGACATTATACAGAGAACGCTGCCAGACAGATGCAAAATGGCCCCGTTGGTACCCAAGTTCATACCACTTGTATGCCTAGAAGATTGAAATTGAACAGCATATTTTTCAGTTGTTGCATTTCAACAGAAAAAGTAAGTTAATGAGAAATATAATAATTAAATCATTATTTCAGCTTTCTAATGATACTTGTTTTTCATACAATAATCAAATATTAATATTAATTATTAAAATTTAAATTATAATGTTGTACATTATACATTATAATGTTGATGTTACAATCTTGAGCAGAAGAACATTTACTCCACTCTATATTTTATCCACATAATACATTTTAAATCCATTTTTGAAATTACTGTGATTTATCAGAAAGCAATGTTAATCTGGCCTGGAGAAAAGTTATTTTTTACAAAATTAGTTCTAAATCATTACTGTAGTTCATATTCCCAGAATTTTATAATATCACTTTAACTTTAATTATATTTAATGACTATTTATATAACTCTATGAGTCAGCTAGGAATGAGTGAACTTTTTCTTTTTGAGGTATTGATTTAATAAATCAATGTTCATATATAAAAGCTATTGTTACCCATGAAGCAGCAGAAATGCATGGGAAACAAAGGAACACAGGACTCAAAAAATTCAGAGTAACTGGTATGTCTGTCATTGATGATCTGTAGCCAGGAGAAAATAAAAGAGAAAAGAGAAATCCCTGGCCTCTAATTCTAGTTGGAATAAAGAATAATGAAAAACGAGATGATTTCTTCATTCTCCTGTTCAATACGTCTATACCCACATCTCCCAATGTTCCCTATTTGCAACAATCCATAGTGCCTTGTAATGTTTCTGAGGGCTCTCTATATCTTTTATGCCTCCTCTCCTGACAAAACAAAGACAAGCAATACTCTGTTCTGAATAATGTTGTCAGAACCAAAAGAATGAATAGCAGTTATCTGGACTGGCATCAAATGTAAGAACTCTTTCATGTGTATTAACTGAAATGTCAAGCATGAAAGGCAAAACTCTGCTTCTCTCTTTCAGACAGTGCAAAGGGTTCTGAAAAACCTCATCTTCTACCACCTAATAGGCAAAAGCTTATTTCCTATGCCAATTTTTATTATATTTAAACCCTATTTTAACTATAATTATGGAGGAGAGAAAAGAAGGGTATTTTCTTTATGACCTTTTATCTCCTTGAATTTACCAGGGCTATTTGAAGGTAAAATTACATTGTACCTTTTTTAAAGCATAGGATGGTATAAGGTCCTATATTGTATAGGGCATTGCTAGCACATTTGTTCAAAAGCCTTTAAAACAATTTTTTCAAATCTTCTTATTCATATGGTAAGATTGGAATAAAGAGTCAGACCAAAAGCATACATTTCTCGCAACTGCAGTTAAGAATGCTTGTATCCACTTTTGGCATTATACAGCTAAGAGCAGTTTAATTAATTCAATGAATTGAAAACCTTTATCCAGTTATGTAAAAGTACTCACTTGGAACTAATCTTTCAAAACATCAATAGCTGCAGTCCTGACTGCAACCTTAGATAATGAACATACATTTACAGTAATGGAGATTACAAATGCTTATGATTTTTTTCTTTGATGAAATCTTGCATTTGAACATAGTCAGACCTTTTTTGTGTTCATTCAGAATTGACTCAGAATGGCAAATTCAGTGGCATGTTTTGCCCAAAGATCTTTTTTCATGAACCTCAATTTTGTTCCAAACTAGATTATTCATTGAATAACATATACAATATAAATCACACTGAACAATAATGAATATACCAAATCAACAAAGCTTGATTTTGGTATATTGCCAGATTTGTCATGTTCATAACAGGAGATAATTTGAGCTGGATGCTACTGATTTGTGGAAAGCCTTAGGATTAAATACCCTTCTCCCACCATTTAACATCTATGTAAGGCTATTGAGTCTGGTCATCTAGCAATTTTGGGGCAGATATTCTCAGTATATCAACGATACACAGCAGTAAATCTCAATCGTGGGCTGACCAAATGATGCTGTTGAAGTCATATCCCAGTGCTTGATGGCTCTGAAGATTTGGATGAAGAGGATCAAGCTGGATCTTAAATGTAATCAGACTAAGTAGCTGGGTATGTTTGGACCCTGCTATGAAAGATCTTTCTTCTTCGGCTTTTAATGGGATTGTAGAATCCAGGTTGAATCTGGCATGAAATCGGCAGGTCCTTCTAAACTCAGTTCTTCTTTGAACAGCAAGTTGCAGAAGGTGGCCAGGAGGAGGGCCTTTGCATAGATTCTCTTGCACATCAAGGGTGCCCTATCCTGGATTAAAAGGCCATTTTAATCATCATTCATGCCTTAATCACCTTGTGGTTGGACTATAATCTATATAGGGCTTCCCCTGAAAACCATTTGGAAGATACAGATGTCCAAAATCCAATGGCACAAACAATAATGTGCAGGCCATATTATATTTATAATGTCTGTGCTTTGTGATTTGTTCTGGTTGTCAATTGGATTCTACGTGCAATAAGGCTAACTGTCACTTTTAGAGCTTTGATAAATAATTATTTGAAGGAACATCTGTCTCCTAAGGTTTCTGCCCTTCTGTAACATTCTGACTTATTGCAATGCTATTTAGCAGAACTCAGAAAAGGCCTTCTATGTCTTAATCACTGCCCTCTGAAATAGCATTGCCTCATAGATTTGCATGATTCCCCCCACCACTGGTTTTAGTACCAAAAGCGGGACCGCCTGCTTACGGGACCGCCTGCTGCCATCATCAACCTCCCGCCGCCCAGTACGCTCCCACAGGGTTGCCCTCCTCGGGGTACCACCGCCCGGCCGTTGTCGGTTGACGGCCCCGAGGGTTCGGGCTTTCTCTGTGGGAGCCCCCTCCCTTTGGAATGATCTCCCCCCGGAGATACGGGCTATGACGGATATTCTGACCTTCCGGCGCACAGTGAAAACCCTATTTTTTAAACAGGCTGGCCTGGCCCAGTAACTGTATTTTAGTTTTTAACTTAATTTTAATCGGGGTTTTATTAGTTTTTAATTTTTAACTCTATTTTTGGGTTAGACAGCCGGATCAATTTGGTTTAATTTATTTTAATTGTATTTATTGAGTATTTATTATATGTTTTTAGTAGGCTGTACACCGCCCCGAGTCCCTTTTTGGGAGAGGGAGCGGTATAAAAGTTTAATAAAATAAATAAATAAATAAAATAAAAGCATGGCTTTTAGCTAAATATTGGGTTAAACTTAATAGGGTGGGGATAACTTAAAAGGAAGGAAAGGAAGTGAATGCTACTTTTCTGTTCAGCTGTAACTTTTAATAACTAGGAAAAAAATTATAGCATAAGGAAAAGGTATCAGAGGCTTATCCAAACTAGTATGCAAAAACCATTGTGTCAGATATTTAAACGTTATAGGCACAGAACAGCCACTCCAATGTTAAAGATATTAACAATATTGCCTCTAGTTAAGTTCTGAGTGTTGACCAAAACATTCAGTTGAAGAGGCAGCAAGTACTTCTTGTACAGTGAGATAGGGATGTTCATCTTCTTTTTTCAGTTTCCTGGCCATTAGGACTAAGTTACCCCTCCCTTCTGTGGCTGTGGTATAGCTTGTTTTTTCAAATGAACTCAGTAGATTTCCTACCTCCTTGTTTCCAACTCGCTGCATAGCATCACCCAAATGAAAGTAAAAGCGCCCATCATCAGTGCCAGGATCGCCTGTTTCTAGACCTTCCTAGAAAAAAAAAAGGTGAAACCACATCAACTGCCCATTTAAATTCATTCTTAACATTATCAGTGTATTGAGGTCTAAAAGAAACTGTGCCAGACAGCCAGCTATTCCCTGCAACACATCTTCTTTCTTTGTGAAAATTAGTATTGCCCATTTCTTAACATGTATTAACCTACTCTTTTACCATAAAGAGGATTACTTCAGAAAAACCATCACAAAAAAGAATATATCAATTAGCTTTTATACAGAGTGGCTAGGAAGCTGGAAAAACTATTATATGCTTACTGGAAGTTCAGAATCTGGAGATATATACAGGGGTGGGATTCTACAGGTTTGCACCTATTCGCTAGAACCGGTTGTTAACATTCTAAGCAGTTCAGAGAACCGGTTGTTAGAAGAAATTACTGGCCTAATCCTGTAAGGAAGGCAGGAAGGAAACATTCTGGTGTTGTTTATAGAAACTGCCTGTCCATTAACCCTTATTACATTCTTGGCAGGACTACACTTCCTGTTTCTGGAACTTCTCTGGAGTTTTTTTCCCCTCCTTTGCTGGTACCTTGCTTGTGTGGAATGACCATTCAAAGTTACAATGGCACTGAAAAAAGTGACTTATGACCATTTTTCACACTTACGACTGTTGCAGCATCCTCGGTCATGAGAGGCCAGGCGAGGAGATGCATGCCTCAATGTGAGTGATGTTGAGTTGGCCATGCCCAGCCAGTCACATGACCACCAAGCCACGCCCACCAGCTAAACCACGCCCACAGAACCGGTTGTTTAAAAAATTGAATCCCACCTCTAGATATATAGCACACACCAATGGTCTTTAAGACATCTCTACTATTAAATATTTCACCTCTGATCCTATACAATGCATGACACCCCAACTGCCCTCCTTTCAGCAACAACATCTTTTGCTTTCTCAAAAAAAAGTCCTAATGTAAATTTTACTTTCAGATAGGGAATGCTTTCTTCAATCTTGTTCTCTGCCTTCAGAATGAATCCATAATGCACTTTTGCAAAGCCATCATTAGGAGCCAGTCTTAGAACCTAAGGGAGAACAATACAAATAATAATGACTTCACCTCTGTAGCTTTCTAAAACATTGATGCACAGCCTTTTAGAAAACCTAAAAATGTATTTTTTTCTGTCAGTCTTTATCTTCTCTTATCCTTATCTGGTAGCATTATGGACTCTGGAATGGGACTAACAACTGAGATTCAGAATCTAGTCCCTACTCAAGCCCTGGGGAACTCTGGGCCAGGTTTTCTATTTCAGACCATGAATATACTAGTTAAGATTCTGGACTATAAGCAATGAGACCTAGGCTGTAGTTTACTTTGCCAATAGGTGTTCACTGGGTGACCTTGGGCCTGTCACTCTTTCTCAGCCCAATCAACCTCAAATGACTCTTGCTGGAGAAAAATAGGAAGGAAGACTACAATGTTTGCTACCTTGAGTTTCTATACAAAAATAAAGTGCCAGACTGTAAATTCAATAAATACATTTTTAAAAAATAGAAAGTGATGTTGTCATGATGTACAAGTCCCTGCTATATATCACTTCCTTCTCCAGTAGAAACAGAGAATTCAAACTTGGCAGATGTTACAAGAAAGAAGAGAAAAATTCAATATCAATGGAAGTTAGTGCTTTTGGTACCATTTTCTTTTTGCCTCTAAGATGGAATAGAAATGAAATTTCTCATAGAAATGAAATTTATTAAGATCCATTTTAAAAATTCTGAATGTTGAATTTGATATCTATACAATGGATTTAATGGAGGGTGGGGTGCCAAACAGTACAGAGAACACCACACGTCTGTTTGTTAGGGGAATTTTCTTTGTAACAAACTCATGTGACTCCATTAGATATTACATGCATGATTCAGAGCACTAGCATAACCCGAATAAGCGAAAACATGTCGTCAGATTTCTTGTACTACAGAGGAAGCCCTTGAAAAAAGTAAAAACAAGATCAATTGCTGTTTGAAAACAAAAGCAGCTTTGATTTCTTACAAAGACTATCTTTAATGTATTGTGTTCAGTTCCAGACTATGACAGTCAAAAGAAAAATATATAATGGGGGGAAAAAGTGAAATGTTACCCCTTTTTCGACACTGCCTGCAAGCTGTGACACAATGGATGGTCTCATAAAACATTTCCCAGGAATAGGGCACATTTCCCATCAGATTGATTTCCAGTTAAAGATATATAATTCTTTGATTTAATTTTTACTTCTTAGTCTCTTCTTTGAAAAGTGAGATTTTTTAACAACAGGTCTGAATAATTAAAGGGCTGAAGAACGCTGAAGTCAAGCTGTTAACATCTGGCTCTTTAACAGCTGACAGATTACAAGTCTTTACCAATGATCTTGCTAGTTAAAGCTATTCAGAACAATAGTTAACAGCATTTTAAGATGACAGAAAATATTTCTGTAAGTTTGCAACTGACCTACAATTTCTTATTTCAATTCATGGATGTGAAAGAGTATACTATGGTCAACAATATGGCACCCAGAGGTACCATGGTGCCAGGGCTGCCATTATAATAAATAATACAATTTCCTAAAATCTCATGGTAACCATGTAAGATTGCTTTTTTCAGGTAGATAGACAGACAGACAGACAGATCAACAGACAGAGATCACTATGAGGGGTCCTTGGTGCTCTCTGAGCTTGGTTATTTCATTCCAGATTTTTCATTACCCATATTAGGTAACATAATCAGTGTTTTGATGATGTTACCTCACGGGTGTCAAACTCGCGGTGTCACATTGCTGTCATGTGATTTATTGTAGCATTTTTTCTTCTTCACGGAGCTGGGGTGGGAGTGGCCTGCGTGTGACGAATCTAGCCTGTGGGCCGTCAGTTTGACACCCATGTGTTGCCTTGTTTGGGTAATGAAACATCTGCAAGAAAATAACCAAGCTCAACAAACTTCAAGGATCCCTCATTTCATTAATGAGCTACAAATATTCTCTTTTATTGAGACATGATTAGCTCAGAAGCACTATCCTCATTATCAACTTGCTTAATTTATTTGTACCAGTACTGTCACATAGCTGGTTTTGATTGACTAAAGAAAGCTATGTTGCCCTGAATATGTCATCCTTAGCTAAATGGAAGATGAAAACAGTAAATAAAAATAAAAATTAAGGACCTAGAATTTGAAAAAAGCATATAAACAGGGAAACCTACTTTAGGGTTTATAGACATTGCACATTAATGCCTTAGAGTAGGGGTGTCAAACTCAATTTCATTGAGGGCCGCATCAGGGTTGTGTTTGACCTCGGGAGGTGTGGCCAGGGTGGGTGTGGCCAGTTCAATATCACTCGTGTCGGGGGCGCCAGAGGTGGCCTGAACTCTCTGCCAGTGAAAATGGGCTCCCAAGCTCTGTTTCCAGCTATGACAGCGTCCTGAAACCCTCTGTCAGAGAAAACAGAGTTCGGAGGGCTGTCTGCGGCCTTTACAATCTCCATGTTTGCTGGCAGAGGCACTGTGGGCTGGTTCTTCACTGTTTCTAGGGCAGCCCCGCAGGTCAGATCTAAGCACCCTATGGGCCAGATCCGGCCCGCAGGCCTTGAGTTTACACTCCCGTCTTAGAGAATATCAAAGCAATGTATTTAGATTTGTGAAAATAAATAAGCACAGCAATTAATCAATTACTTCTATTTATATGCTTTTTTTATCCACCTATCTATATTATTTTTAATGCATGGTTCTTATATATAAAGACTTGCGTAATCACATATATAGTGTTTTTTCGGAATCATTTATCTGTATTTAACAGAAGCTCACCTCCTTGTAAATCTTCTTGGCATTGTTGTTGTCTCCAATTAAAAGATAACCCACTCCAAGGTTGTTCTTGAATGAAGTATCATTAGGAAACTGGTCAACCAGTTTCTGTAGTGTAACTAATGAACCTCTCATGCGACCTAATTTGACGGAAAAACAATAAAAAAGCAACTTGGTTATGCACATGAAGAAGCAACTTGGAATACAAGAACTTTGCTAACAAAATAAATTAAGATTTTTAAACAATAAAACAGACTTTGTGCTATTAAACATTGGAACATGTATAAAACTTACACTTCTAAATCATGCCTTAGAAAACTATGCTTGCATTGCCTAGTGTTATAGAGACCTCTAGTGCACAATCAAAGCATTTTTACTATTCTCTTTTTGGACAATGATGTATGTTCCAAATTGTTGGCCTTTTTTTTCAACTGCATCCATTATAGATATAAATAAACTGATTTTAATCACAGTATTCACAATTATCACAATATTTAATGAAAGGCTTGCTGCTTGTATATCTTTGAAACTATATAGGCTACCTCAGAATAAAACTAGGAAAATTACTATCTTTAATGATTCAAATGTAAATTATATATGTAATATAATTCTCCTGGAAATGATTAGTAGTTGAAATGCATTTTATGACAAATAATTTATTTTTGCACAATAAAACTTCAGCTTTTAAATCTGTACATTGCAATTTCAGCCACTGGAAGCGAACAGGTGTATTTGTATTAGGCTTGTATTTGATTCACTTTAACAAAGAGATTTCTGCAAGCAGGTGACCTGATTCTCTTTGTGAGAGGTAACATGAATCACTTTAACAAAACAGTTTATATTACCCCCAATTGCTTTGATCTGCAGGAGAAGGCTCATCTTAGCATTCTCTATATGCCTTGGCCACTTATGTTCTGGATGGCTTAAGTACATGCTGTGAGGATTACCCACAACTTCCCAAAACACAGTCTGGAAGACTTTCAGCATGAGTCAAGAATTCTCCAGTCTGGCAGCTTCAGCACAATTTCAAATCTCCACAGCACTTGCCAAAGCTGGCAAGAGTGCAGCTGCAGCACTTCTGTACCACAAATACAGAAAAGCATTTCTTTCTACCTATCATTTCTCCAGCATGAGTTCTCAGGGGGAAAGATGAGAACAGTTACCAAAAGTCTGTAACTGGGAAAGATGCTGCAGTCATTGGACTACCTGACTTGAATATGCTTAACCTGTTTCTTGAACTACTCTCTGGGACATTCTGAGGTATTACTTGAAAAAGACAAGACCTAGGCAGAAATTCAAGAGGACAAATACTTCTCAGGAACTAATGTGATTTGTTTCAAATTTCAGGAAGAAAGAGGGTAACATTATGCATTTGTGCAGTAAAAAGAAGTAAGACTGGATTATAACCTGACTCCTCATAAAAGCCTTTAATTTTAATTACTTGTTCATAACATTAGTTTTCATTGAATTATTTCATTTTTTACCCAATTTATTTTGTTTAGTTATTATTTCATTTATTTTTATAATTAACTCAAGATGGTAAACATATCTAATATTCCTTCCTCCTGATTACTCCCTCCTCTTCCTATGTTCTCCACAACAACAACCCTGTGAGGTGAGTTGGCCTGAGAGAGAGAGAATGACAGGCTCAAAGTTGGCTTTCATACCTAATGCGGAACTAGAACTGTCTCCTGGTTTCTAGCCTGGTACCTTAACTACTAGACTAAACAGGCTCTTAGGAATTGCTGAATTTAGGAACTGCTGAATTACCAATCAGTTAACAATTGCTACTTAAATGATAATTTGTCCAGTGCAATTTTCTTCAAATGTCATTGTTAGATTCAATATATACTTGTTGCAGGATTATCTATCTGTCTGTCTGTCTGTCTGTCTGTCTATCATCCATCCATCCATCCATCCATCCATCCATCATTTATACACCACCCATCTTACTTAAGTGACTCTAGGTGATTTACAATAAACATGCAATAGACTGAGAGGTATTTTGAAAGATTCAAATTAATTTAATAGGTTTCCATTCTGCCTTGATGGCCATAAGCTTAAGAGCTTGAAAACTACACAAGAATATCAAATTCCTGAAGAAGAAAACCAATTCTTTTTCCATATTGTCAATGAATTCTTTTTCCTTTAAAATTGAATTATTCAAATCCATCTTGATCTTTTCCTTGTCCCTTCCATTTGACCCATACTGGATTGTGATCTGCCCAAGCACTTGTTTCAATACTTGTTTCACGTATATTGGGATTCCTGGATATCAAAATTTTCAACATTTGAGCCACTGGTAAGTCTGGTTTCAGATACTTACCAAGAAACTGCTGCCTGTCTGCCCGCCGTTTCAATGCCATCTTTACTAGATCATCAGGGACATTTGGCAGATTGGCCACTTCACCATAGGTGGTGATAGATCGCTGTAATATATCATTGCTTCTCATTTTCTCAGCCAAGTCATCTTCACTCTGTATGTGATAATAAAGCATTAATTAGTATTGAAATTTCTATCAAACTTAAAGCACAGATTAAATATAGTAGGAGAGATTTTAATTTTTTCAGTCTTATGTCCCTTTTGCTGCAAGGAGGGGAAGACAAGATCATCTTGTTCAAAGTCACTTTACAGGCATCTCAGAAAAAAAAGCAACCAAAGAAAGACCTGTATTGAAAATGTAATGATTGTTTTGATGCAACTATCATATCTGGATATGGCTGTCAAACTCTCAAAATAAGTTCTTAGTTTTTGGTGATATAATAGTGTTACAGAGTTGAAGTCTCATTCTTCCTTTTGTATTCAAGCATTATGTATCTGCCATATTTCGTTTTTAGACATCAAAACTTCAGAACTCATATATGGTGATTTTGAAATAAATGTTATAATCTAACAGCCATTGATTAATTCTAATGCATCTAAAATGACTACTGTGTTTTAATAGGTAATTTCATAATTAATTCTGTAAGTTTGAATAGTATCATGTCTGCATTATACTAAGTTATACTAAACTAGTGCTCCTAAGTTTTAAGGATTTAAATATATTCTTTTGTGGGTTTTTAGACTGATGTCTTTAAAGAAGTTTTAAGCACAGGTAGTTTTTGACTTACGACCACAATTGGGATCGGAACTTCTGTTATTAGGCGATGTGTGTTAGGTGAGATACAATTGTTGGAATCATTATGCAAATTACATAGTCATTAAGCAAATTCAGCTTCTCCCATTGAGTTTACTTGTCAGAACACCCCTAGGAAGTCACAAATGGTGATCATATGACTCCAGGACTCTACAACCATTATAAATATATGCTAGTTGCTAAATGCCCAAATCACGATTATGTCACTGCAGGAATACCGTAACAGTTGTAAGTGTGAAGACTGATTGTAAGGCACTTTTTTCAGTGCCTTCATAACTTTGAACAGTTGTTAAACAAATGGTCATAAATTTAGGACTACCTGTACAGTTTTGCTAGACAATTTCAGGCTGCAGGGTTAGGGAACATACTCTCATTTTAGGATTACATCAACTGAGAATGGTAGGAGAGCGAATACCAGGTCTTAATCCCTTGTAATGTGAGAAACTCAAAGGCATTCAGAAGAGGAAAGGCATGAACTAGCTAGCCTCTTCTACTCATGTAAGGAAGTGTTAAATTAAATCACCTGTTCCCGTCTTTCAGGGGAAGCCTGAAAGCTGATGATGTAGGATCAAAATGGACCTGCTTTTAAAAATTATGCAGTTAACCATTCAATTTCTACAGGACAGGGGAAAACCTTGTCCAGGGTTATATAAGGAATTCTATTTTTCCCCTCCACATCATCTATGTAACTTGGGCTCTTGATATTTCTAATTTATACTCAACTCCTTGCACTTCAATTATCTGAACCATCCAAATGTATCTCTCTTTCTCTGATCTTTGGGGCTGACTTAAATGGGTATTAGTTCCATTCACTCAGTGCAATATAAGCAGATAAAAGATATAGTACTAAACTAGTACAAATTAATACCTTGTCTGTGTTTAGCCAATATTATTAGGATAAATTTAAATGATAATTCCTATGCCATGAAAGAAACATCTTAATTTCAATTATTTAGATCCAAAAATCTAAATTTTGTCATCACTGCAACATTGTTGGATATGGCCAGCTATCAAATACTCTCTTGCACAGAAATAGGACAATTCAGCTTCAAATGCCTTTAAAATTTCTTCTATTTGGTGCGCAGTGGTTAGAATGCAGTTTTGCCACCATTTTGATTCTCACCGGCTCAAAGTTGACTCAGCCTTCCATCCTTCCAAGGTCAGTAAAATGAGGAACCAGATTGTTGGAGATGATATGCTGACTCTGTAAACTGCTTAGAGAGGGCTGTAAAAGCACTGTGAAGCAGTATATAAGTCTAAGTGTATTGCTATTGCTATTCTCATCCACAAAATGCTGATCCCAATTGGCTCTTTGGTTTTCTGAGGAGCTGAGGGAGATGAACTACCGGAAAAGACGCCTAGAGAGTGGTTGGAGGGCCAGCCATTCTGGATCTGACCGAACACTATTACGGTCCCATGTTAGGGCCTATTTAGTGGCGATAAGGGCGGCAAAGCATTCTTACTTTTCCGCCCTTATTGCGTCCGCAGAAAATCACCCAGCCACCCTTTTTAGGGTGACCCGTTCCCTTTTAGATGTGGGAGTGCGAGAGGATCCCTTACAGGGACAGGCTGAGGATTTTTCGAGATATCTGCAGGACAAAATCGCTCAGATTTGGGACGGACTGGACTCTGACTGGGCAACTCTGCACAGGATGGCTGGGGCGGATCTTGGTGAGGTCATCTGGGATGAGTTTGATCCTGTGACCCTGGAAGACGTGGACAGGATACTGGGTGGGCTTAATGCCACCACATGTTTACTGGATCCATGCCCCCCCCTGGCTGGTTTTGGCCACCCGGGAGGTGACATGAGGTTGGTTCCAGGGTATTATTAACCTTATTATCCTTGAGTGAGGGGCTTTTGCCTGCTGCCTTGAAAGAGGCGGTGGTGAGGCCCCTCCTCAAGGAACTGGACCCAATATTACTATCGAACTATTGTCCGGTCTCCAACCTTCGTTTTGTGGCGAAGGTTGTTGAGAGTGTGGTGGCACGACAGTTCCCTCAGCACCTGGATGAAGCTGTCTATTTAGATCCACTTCAATCGGGCTTCAGGCCCGGGTATAGCACGGAGACGACGTTGGTCGCGTTGGTGGATGATCTCTGGAGGGTCCATGACAGGGGTTGTTCCTCTGTCTTGGTCCTGTTAGATCTCTCAGCGGCTTTTGATACTATCGACCACAGTATCTTATTGCAACGATTGGGGGGGTTGGGAGTGGGGGGCATTGTGTTACGGTGGTTCTCCTCCCTCCTCTCCAACCATTCGCAATTTGTGTTGGCAGGGGGGGCAGAGGTTGACCCCGAGTCCCTTGATTTGCGGGGTGCCTCAGGAGTCTGTTCTCTCACCCCTGCTGTTCAACATTTATGTAAAGCCGCTGGGTGAGATCATCCATGGTTTTGGGGTAGAGTTCCATCAGTAAGCTGATGATACTCAGTTATACATTTCTACCCCAGGCCACCCCAACGAAGCCGTGGAAGTGATGACTCGGTGCCTGGAGGCCGTGCGAAGTTGGATGGGTATGAATAGGCTCCGAGTCAACCCTACCAAGACCGAGTGGCTGTGGTTTCCTGCGCCAGATACAGCCAGCTCATTCCATTGCTGGCTGTGGGGGGAGAAATTTTGACCCCCACGGGGAGGGCGCGCAATCTTGGTGTCCTCCTGGATGTACGGCTGTCTCTGGAAGATCACAGGGGAGGCTTTCATCAGGTCCGACGGATCTGCCAGTTGCGGCCCTTTCTGGATCTGGACGTGCTTCGCACGGTCACTTCTGCCCTTGTCATGTCCTGTCTCGACTACTGCAATGCTCTCTACATGGGGCTCCCCTTGAAGAGCATCTGGAGGCTCCAGTTGGTGCAGAGTGTGGCCGCGTGGGTGATTCTGGGGGCTTCTCGTAGCTCCCATGTTACACCGCTCCTGCGCGAGCTGCATTGGCTTCCAGTAGCCTTCTGGGTGCGATTCAAGGTGTTGATGGTCATCTATAAAGTGTTCCATGGTTGGGACCTGGGTACTTACGGGACTGCCTTTTGCCACCATCGGCCTCCCATCGGCCTGTGCGCTCTCACAGGGTGGGCCTCCTTGGGGTGCCGTCAGCTGGACGATATCGTCGGCTGGCGACCCCGAGGCTACGGGCCTTCTCTGAGGGAGCACCCTCCCTTTGGAACAAGCTGCCCCCAGAGATACGGACTATTCCTGACCTGCGAACCTTCAGGCGTGCATTGAAGACCCATCTTTTTCAATGAGCCGATCTGGCCTAGTAGTATTGTTTTAAATTTGTTTTTTTTTATATGCGCTTGTTTTTATCATTTTAATTCAGCCACTTATTTAATTTGTTTCTAAATTTTATATTTTTCTGTATTGTTGTTTTTAGTCTGGCTGTACACCGCCCCGAGTCCCAAATGGGAGAGGGGGCGGTATATAAATTAAATAAACATAAACATAAACAAAATAATGAAATGGCAATTCTCCACTATAAAGAATCTGTAAGGGAAACTTTCCACATTTTCCCTTAGAAATCCAGAGATTTGTAACATGCAGAAACAGCACTACCTTGTGCTCACCAATCCTGAAAATGTTGGCTTCCTTCCAAATCCATATAAAAGTTAGTAGCAAACTGGAATTTTCAATATGACAAAATGAAAAACAAATAACATTGCAAAAAATCATTCACTCTTTATTAAGTTTTCCCCTCCCTCTAAAATCCCAATTTTATAGGAACGCTTTCTTTCAAAGTCAGATTTTGGCCTCAAAAAAGGTGATAAATTTCCGCCAGAGTCCTTTTCATGCCATGCTACAGTTTGGCCATTAAATTCCATAATTATGGAATCAATATGCTCTGCCCTTGGGGTTTTGTTTTTGTCAATTCTGATCCATATAATTTTCTGATTACTGTACTTATGGATAGAGACAAATAAAGGAAAATAATCTCAGTTCAGAGGAATTTGTCAAAGTCCAATTAACTTAGTTACAACAAACTAACGTAGCCTTAGTCTATCATTATTAACCTATGAGATAATATTACATTCCCCCCCCCTCCCCATATACAGCTGGTAGCTTGGTATGCAATTGTTTTGAAACTCATCAAATTTGGTACTCAGTGCATTTTGATGTAAAATTTTTATCCTGGTACTCATTGTTTGTTTGGTATTCAACACAAAAGCTAGAACTTGTCGGTGTCAGCTACCTTGTGACTCACTACATTATTCCTTATGAGACAATTTTGTTTGGTACTTATTAATTTTGGTACTCATCACACCTCTTGGAACCAATTAACTATGAGTACCAAGGTACCACTGTATTTTAAAGAATAAAATAAGAGAGAGATTATGAAATTAGAAGCTGTTCACTATTGCAATTCTTTATTTCCTAATATCAATTCTTTACTTTACTTTATTTGCAACCAGTAAAAAATCTATAATGAGATATACCATAGTTTGATTTTCCATGCAAAACTTTTTAATTTTTTGTTTAATTTTTACCTGGGCTTTGCCATATCTTGCTCGTGGACTTTGGGGATACTTGCTTATCAAAGCTTCAAATGCTGTTAAAGCTTCTTCTGTTTTCCCCTGAAAGTCAGACAGAGTTATGGTATAAATAGAGAAATCCTTACAATTATTATTTAAGTAAGAATGCACTCCAGATGTTTGATGCTGACTCCCAAAAGGCCCAAACAAGGAAATATAAATATTGAAACCCAACACATATAGTTGGGAAAAAGTTGGGGACAGCAGAACCTATAGTGTCAGGGAAGCGTTGTGGAATATTTTGTATTTAAGATATAATATACAATTTTAAGAACAGATACAATGACATTTTGTAAATCCATTAAAATATCACTAAAAGAAATACAAATAATAGTATAAATTCAGGGAAGAAAATAAAATTCTATACTTCCTGGGTTTAAAATTAAAGTCCTAGGAAAAATTAAAGAGGCCTTGATAGGTATTTAAAATATAATTATTTAAGAGGGGGCTAATTTTGAATAATTTCTGATCACTATGTTAAGAAATTAACATGAGCCATTTATCATAAAAATTATCATCCTCTTTATCTCAAAGAGATTATGACAAATGGCTTGTGTTAATTTCTAATGAATATCATTCCAAAGACAAGTCTGGTTGTATATCAATTACTGGCATGTTCAGAAATATTAAAACATTTCTCCTAAGCCAATGCTTTTTCCTTTTTCCTCCTTTTTCCACAGAGGAAGTTTACAAGCAACTAATTTAGCAACGATACATGGAAGACACAAACACAAACACACACACCACACTTGCAGTTTTAATTTTGCAAACTAAATTTTACCTTTTTGCGTAGCTTTTCTGCAGCATCAAGTTCAACTTTAATACTTTTATCAAATTTATTGAACAATTTTGGTTTCTTCTTCTTTACTATGAAAGAGCATAAAAAACCCACAAAATTTTCACCAAATTCAGTAATATTGGATATTATTTCATGGCAACTCAGGAGCTCTGATATAATAAATCACAGTTTTCCATTGGAAGGAAATATAGATTTTACATCCATAATAATTTGTAAACCAAAATTGCATCTTGGTATCAGCTTCTGTTTTCCATTCTCTCTGCTTCCTCCTTTCCTGTCCCAAACCTGCCCCACACTTGTAATTCCAAAGATCTGTCTCCCGCCTTTCTGCCAGTCCCATTATCCTCTCTGGTTTTTACCATTCAAATGTGATAAGTAGCAGAGCTATAGCTTTTATTGGTCTCAATAGACACATTGGGGATTAACATGACCATAAAATATAAGTAAGTAAGAAATCCCTTTTTTCTAAGCAGTGAAATGAAGACAAAAAATAAATTTGATATAATGAAATCTAAATTATTGAATTTAATATGACCATTTTCTGTGTTCAGTATCTTTTTCAGTCCTTTAGAGGGGTTTTTGGGGATAAAACTGGTCCCGAGTTTCTATTGCCAATATTAACATTGAAAAGATTACATCAACAAGTAAGGATAGTATATTTGGGGGAGGGACTGTTCCAACATGTTTGTATGGGGAAAATTAATCTAGAACAAACAAAAACACTCAAGGACCTTACCGTTATGGAATTCAAGACAACTATGGCTGATAAGACAAATTGTAGATATTTTTAACCAGAACTTCAAACCCACCATTAAACCAATTTGTTAAATGAAATATTTACAGCTACTGTAAACTATTTCCCATACATATTTCTCATCTTGTCAGAACTGTAATTTGTATTTGTAGGAGTTAACTACCTATGTAGCGGTGTTACTACTCCTTCCATTGTTAATATTTAAACACATCTATATTTCAGTATTTTGAATATTACAACATTTTAGCTCAATAAGATCGACTGCATAGACAAATGAATGAAAAGAATAATCTGATGTCATTTTTAAAGATTTGAGAGGTCTATTTTCATAATTGCTTCCAAGAACACCCATATGCTTTAGGACATTTAGTTCACATTCTACCATATGGACAACAAGGAAAAAATGACAGATGTGTACATTGGCCAGTACTGTATAATATCCCAGTGTATTTTGAAGAGGATTCAGAAGAAATGGATCTGATACAAACAAAATGTCTCAATGGTTCATTAAAGCAACCTGTCTTGTGTATGACTGCAAAAAAAAGTGTATCCACTTTTTTATTTCACTTTCAGGAATCTATTCATACAGATTAATTTCTTTTTTCTTTTTTTGCAAATCCATGTAGAAATCTAAAAGGTTGGGCTGCTTCAATAGGTAGCAAAGTGAGGCCATTTTATGCTTGCACAATTCAGTTCTTTTGAATCATTTTTAAACAATGCATATATTATGGTGTAATTCTTACAATACATATAAAAATCAATAAATTGTTATCCAAAGATATCAACCTCTATAGACCATTTCTTATTTCACTGGAATAGTTTACTTAGTAGTAACCTTTTTTCTTGCTATATTTCTCTTCAAATACCATGTTATAATAATAAATTAAAAGGTATCAATACTGCCAGCTAAAGCAAAACTTTTCATGTCTTACCCATTTTATTTCAAATTGAAAATGTAGCTGTCTCAACTCATTCAGCATGAGATTAGTAAGAAAACTGGAGATCTTCAGCAATATACATTTAGTGATAGGTCACTTCAGAAATTTGAAGGTTTCTGTCTTTAACATGAGAACAGTATGCTTCCAAATTTCAAATACCAAGGAGCAATGGCTTGTAATACATAATAGGCATCTGGTAGGCCAAGCTTTAAATTATTATCATCTTTTGAGGTTTTATTTTGTGGAAGAAACATGAAAAGGGATACATTTCTTAAACAAAAAGTTTGGAAATCAAGAAGTCTAAATGATATATTAGGGACTTAGGATTTGCCTGAGGATTTGCCTGAATGTCATTTCCAATTGAGAACATGAAATCTGTAACTATGCAGTCCATATAATAGATAAAACAAATCCTAGAATGGTATCCAAAGTATTTTTAAAGATGATCATTACTTGCCCTTGTCTGACTATACATGTCAAAGTCTGTCCCAACCAACCAACCAACACCGCCCCCCCCCCCCCCGAAAAAAATAGACTATTTCAAATATGTCCTTACCAATGCAGGAATTTTAAATTTTTGAACTGTCCGTATTTTCAATTGCTTACCTTTTTCGTTTTGAAGAGTTTCTTTTTCACCATGTCCTGGAATAGGTAAACAGATTTCTTATCATTCTGATCCTTTTTAAAAGTAAGTTCAAGTGTATATTCACTGAATTATTAAAATGCTGTCTTCAAATAAATAATATGTAACCATAATGTGCACAGATTAAAATATACATGTGCTGTTAATTAAGGATGTGCAAAGTTTAAATGGGTTGCTTTGCTTTGATGATGCTTTCAGCAAAGCATTCCTTTGAAATGCTTCCAAAAGCAGTGTGCTTTCCTCAGCTTCTAATATCAAGCTGGCTACATTGATTTGATTTGCCTCACTTCTGAGGCTTCCCCTGGTTACACCAATAAGTGGAAAAAGCTTTTGCCCATGTTAAAGCATATTATTGAATACTACTGCTGGCTATATGAACTGCTGGCTGAGACTTTGTGAAGACACAAGATATAATTATCATCACAACCATTTCAACAAGAATCACCAAACGTCTGAAAACAAAGTTTGAAATAAATTTAAGTTTCCTTTTCAGATGGAATCAGTCTTGATCAGTTTCCTATATAAAAGTGCATTTGCTATTCAAATATTCAGTTTGGAGAGTTGATGCTAATGAAATGTTCATACCAAGTCACATTTATAAAACAAATTAGTGAGTTTGTTTAAATTATCTGAGTATATCTGATATATCTGAAAAAATATCTTAACAATTTTTGATATTTCAACATATATGCAGAAATGACTTTTTCTTAATCAACCCACAATCTATATCAAATCAGTTTGATAATCGTATTAAATCAAGGCAAATCAAATGTCTTAATTTTTTTTTGTTCTGTTGAATCAATGTTACAAATTACCTGCTAATCTGAATTGGATTTAGTATGATTTTTTTAAATTTGGTTTTTTTTAGATTTGATTCCCCTCCTCCCCCATACTGTTAGTACTATGGAGATGTTATACTACTGTTAAGAAGGCACCATTTGTTATCCAAGACATAAATTAAGGTGCCTACCAGTGAACAGACAAGATAAATTCAGTTCTAAAAGACTACATCCATCTATCTATCTATACCATCCAAATTCATCAAAGAGGGGTCTGGGTATACAATACCATAGATAAACAAACAGACATAGTTTGTAAAATAAATTCAGCAACAGTTATCTATATTTAGTTCTACAGCACATGCAAGGAATTGTGTGCAGTAACCGTAAAGATTGTCATTGTTATCTTTATGCCACAAATCCTCTGCAATGTCGATATAAAGCAAATGTTAAATATGTTAAATAACAGTTTGAGTTATGTCCTTAGTGTAATACAACTCACATACATTCTGGGACTAACAGTTAATATTCTGTTTTATTTGTGCTTCCATGAATTGTTTCTAGCTTCACCTTCTTCCTTCCTCCTGAATGGTCTTTTTCTAACCTTTAGAATGATTTAATGACCGATCACTAAACTGTACGCCAGTATTTTTAAAAAATAATGACTCGATTCATGAAACGTTCTTCTGTATTTTATTGCAACAAATGTTAACACAGAAGGAAAGGTACATATTTTAATAGTCCCCTTCATCTTGTCTCCATGGCACACTTATGTAAACAAGAAAAACATATAGTAGCATAACAGAAAATTTGATCACAACACAATCATCTTATTCCAGAATTTTAAAAATAGAGTCATCATACAAAAATTCAATTTATTTTACCCAAAATAATCTTAATTATCCTTAAAATTATGGCTTTATAAAATATATTGCTATCATTTAGAAATGTACAATTTTAATTCCATGAAGAATAATACTCTGCTTTGATCTGTATGAACAGATTGTTTCCTAAGTATTATAAATGTATATGGCATTGTCCTTCTAGCACAGTGTTCTCATTTGTTGCATACACAAGGAATAGGGAGAGACCAAGGTAGATACAGCTGATGGGAAATCTTTCATGCATAGATGGAGAGACTGAAGAAGAGAACAAGTCCACAGAAATACCTGATAAAGCACTACGTACACACTCAAACTATGTAGTCCTTACTATCTTGGATTTCAACATAATAAAAATGCACTGCATTTATTTCTATTTTTTTTCCAAAAAATCAAGTTACAATCAATCACTACCTAAAATATACAAAGCCACATATTCTATAACTATTCTAGTGAACCCTCAAGGATTCAAATAGTATATATTTCCTACCAAAATGTCAGTTTGAAAATGTACTTTTTTTTCTGAAAGAATATCTTTAAATTATGCAACAGACTAAGAACATTTTTCTTACACACTGCCTCAGTTAATCATCTTTCATAGGCAGAGTAAATATTTATTAAGAAATAAATGTAACAAACAGTTTTTGGTAAAGCAGGTACAAGCAGTAATGATTAAACTGTAAGCCTAAGATCATTTACTTTTCAATCTTATTTACTGCAGAAGTTCTATTATTGTAAGAAGTTATAAGGATATAACTTACGTAATATCAATATTTAATTGCCTAGAAATTTATGTGAAACTGTAGCAGAGATACTAATGAATCCAAAAGAAAAAGGAAAACCCTTGTGTTTTAATATTAAAGTTTCATTAGAAGAATCAGTCCATCAAAATATAAAAAAGTAAAAAATATATATTTAGTGATCCTCTTGGAATATAGTTAAATTATTTGCTTTATCTGTGCTAATGTCAGATAATGGCATACAAAATTAGTACACAGAAGTCCAAGTCAAAATTATTTCACAGTTCTATTTCACTAGTTTTTTGCCACAAGGCATGTAAATATACCAAAATATTTTGTTCACATTTGAAAACTTTGTAAAATCAGATTACACCCATAATTTACTGTTACACTATAAATAGCACATTTACAATTATGTGAAAACCACATATTAAAGTTCAGATACAATTAGTTTGTCCACTAATAAGAGAAGTAAAAAATGTTGTATACTAAATGCTACAAAAATATTAAAAGTGAATATTAGTATTCTAAATATATGCTAAAGTTAATTGGTATACTAAAAGGTCAACTATGTGTTACAGTGCTATGTAATCCTTTACTATTTCAGGAATTTTCAGAAGTATCTTTTGCATTCATTGGATAATTTTAAGAAAGGAATTTGCCATGCATATTAAGTACTTTTTAAATACATTTTTATGTTATATTAGTAGTTATAGGAAATGAATTAAAAATGGAATTTCTAAATGGAATGGTTTCATAAAGTAATTTGTGAAACACTTTTTAGTGTCTACCACCCACCACTAATTTTCTGAGCTCCATTAATTATGTCATAGAAAATATTTAACAAGCATCTGCTGCCACTGTGTAGAATATGGTTTAGGCTGGTCCTCCTGATGTAGGGAGTCTTTTTGAAGCGTTAAGTATCTGAAAAAATAAGGGGAGATCTAAATTAGAGGACCAACCATAATACAGGTGATTTAGAAATAATCTCTAATATAAATATGCAACTTTGTAATATAGTTAATTTAGCTATGTGTTTATTAGAAATACTGTTTAATTAAGCACAAAGTTGCTACCTAAGGGAAAAGGTAGGCAATAACAGAATCAAAGGACACTCCCTTGGAATTAAAATGAGCACAGAAATCCAACAATCTCTTACCCCACCTCTTTTTGACACATCTATTAGATATACATTAAAAAAACACCCATTATGATGGGAAAGGCACATGTGGAAGGAAAATTGCCCAGCATACATTCATATTTATGAAAGCTGCAGTATGAACAAATTTGGCTTATGTCAGAATGTTTTTCAAAATCCTCATTGGAAAATAAGTGGCAATCATTTGCATGTGGAAGAGACTGTCTTTGGCACTAGTTTGGGCTTTGTTTTTTTTTATCTTAGACATTGTGGAAGAATGTTTGAAAAAATGGTTTATATGTATACAGAAGGAATATAAAAGTTGAAAACAAATAGACTAGAATTAAGTCTTTATCTTCAAATCATAATATTCAGCTACCAATCTGCAAATCATGAACATGAAGGTAGAAAAAATGGCAAACCAATGTTTAAGTAGAAAAGAAACCTAAAATTGCTTATATTCCTCTCTGTTCTATCATGTCAAACATTTAATATAAAGAGATGTATCTTCAAATGCAGAAAACTGTGTCAAAAAGAAAGAGTCAAGGCAAATATCATCCTGGAAATGGCAGGAATTAAATACATACAGGAACTGGATTAAATAAGGAATCTGTGCAAGGGTATTGATATCATCAGATATGGGAACCATTATGGATGTCTCAAGATCAAAACCACAGAAATATGAGTTTATTTACTGGGATCTTTTGAGGGAAATTATGAAAAGGGAGTTACAATTCCATGTGCCAGTTAATGTTCAAACATAAGTCACTTGCAACTGAACTAAACATTTTTATTCAGACCATTGTAACATAATAGGATACAGTAGAAGAAGCTGTATCACCAAAAGTACCGTTGAAATGCTTAGCAATTACTCTATGGGCTGTCCAGAAAGCTTTCACATCAACTCAACTTCACCACTAGTTAAGATGGTAAAATTCATTCAAGCAGTTGTCTAGTCTTGTATCCCAGTCCCACTATAGCCAAGCTAGATATGTCCCAGCAGATTGTATCCTAAAAAGAACCATCCCCGATATAGTCCTCAGCACTTGAATTGGAGAAAGGACCTATGCTATAAAATGTAAACTAAGTCATGTATACCTAAATAGCTAAAATACCTATATTAATTAATATAGATATTTTATTAATTATATATTAATACGTTGTGCTTTCCTGACTAACCCATAAAGGGAAGTACATATTTTACAACAAAATCGATACATTTTCTATTTATATAGTGTTCAGAGATATTTTAATCCATACCATAGTTACTGAATATATGTGGTAAGACTTTTAAAAAAATCAAGTTTACTTATATCAATAAATATAATAAAAAATAAACATCATAGTTTGAAGCCACTAATAACACTCTAATAGCTATTTTCTATAAACTACTTGTTCCTGATTACAACACACACACACACACACACACACACACACACGGAATTTATATATACAGCCAAAATCTTTTTAGCTGGTGGAGGGAGAGAAAGAAGAAAATTTCTGTAGAGAGAAAGAAGAAAATTCTGTGATTTCTGTAGGCACTCTCTTGCATCTGATTCCTTCCTTCCCACTTTGCAGAGTAAACAGATTGGAGAAGAAGGGATTTCAAGGTTATAAGCAGGCACACAATGGGAAATATACTGGCTGTTTCCTGAATGTATTCACAGCTGCCTGCAATAGTACATTGTTTTCAAGGTGAAATCCTCATTATGTGCCTGCTTACTCTCTTGTAAACCCTTGTTCTCCACTGAATGTAAAATACAAACATTAATTCCTTTCTTATTAATTATACCAACATCTGAGTGAGTATTCCAAAGAGTCAAGGTGTTTAAGAGGCAAACAAAAGCAAAAGGTGTGAAACTAATTGTCTTGTCAGTTTTGAAGTGGCTATCCTAGCATTGTTGCTGAGAGAAGAATTTCAAAGGGCAGGGAAGTGGAGAAAAGGAAAGCATAGTTGTGGTTAATAGTAAGTTGTCACAGTTGTTGACTACTTACTGACTATTTCATTTAGCAGTCCCAACCCAGCTGCTATCACTAAATGAGGACTCTTATATAGTCAAAGTTGGACTTTCACTTGGCACCTGACAATGTTACTCCAGCTGAGTCTGTGCTTCAGGATGGTCAGCCTTAAGAACCAGGAAGCCAGGATTCAATGAAGGCTGATCAGCCACAGGGATCTCCTATTCAACTGAAACTGTCAGATGATGAGGCAACAATCTCCAAGCCCCAGGTCTAGACAAATGTTAAGGTGACCTGAGGAGGCTTCTCACTAAGAAAGGGCAAGGCATGTGTAATTGTAGCCAGTTGTTTAACTAGATTTAGCTATCCCCTTCGCTTGTAGTCTGTGTTGGAAACATTTGTTTGACTTTCTAGTTCTTGTTTTTTGTTCCTGACACTTGACCATTGGACCAACTGACTACCTAATTTGACATCCTGTGAGTCTTGGAATGTATTTGGTCTATGTTATTGTTTCTTGGACTAGTCAGGCAAGCTCTCTGAGACATTTGACTCATACTGCTGACTGTTGTTATCTGTCTAAAATTCAGTGCCAGCTTTGAATACTGGGGGAGGTGGGGGGGAAAGAAGGCATATCAGCAATCTTGAAACGGAACATTACCTGTACTGAACTATTACTGTTTAATAGTATGGGTAACCCATACCATGATGGATAAAAATTGGCAAAGTTTAGATTCTTATTACTACTAAAAATTATGTGTGAATATTAGCTAAAATTAAATGCAATGTAATTTGCTCATTTAAAATTAAAATAGTTTTAAAACTGAAATAATGCTCTTAAAGATTTCTTTTTGTAGTTCTTTTTAAACAATAACTGAACATTACACGTAAAAAAAAACTCCAACCGAAACCCTGTAAGCCATAATTTGCCTCTCTCACATGAAAAAATGCAGCTTTAAAAAACTGATTAAGCAGCTATTTCACTTAAGTTCTTGAAGCTCTATAAAGTATTAAACTACTTTTCAATGATAAACAGTTCAAAATTTGTAGTAGAGAAAGAATATAGAAAATGAAAGGGGTTTCTGGAATTTCAGTTCACTATTTTTCCAATCCTGAAAAACATGCAAAACTAATATGGTTATTTAGATAAAACCAATTACACAGTTCCTGTTTCCTTTCTAGCAGCAGGCTAAATTTATAGGAAAGAATTCCACGTTTATCCATGTGATCACACATATTAAACTGCACTGCCACGTGCCCTTATTGAAGTACTGCTGAGAGTTCATACTAATAGGAGCCACAAACCTAGAAGATTTGAGATGATTTTGCTATATCATAGATGATGGAAAAGTGCAGTGAATGTAGGAGAGGCAATAGGTTATGCTACATCATATTTTGCTATACATCTCATATATGGCTATTACATGCCACATCAAGATGTAAACTGAATTTCTGGTATCACAGAACATCTTATAACTATGTGTTTTCCACGAGTATATTTTGAAAATTAAAACAGAAGTTCATTATGGAATCAGATTTGAAGAGTTCCTGTTGCAGATCAGTAGCTTCCAAAAATGAGCATAAATTAACACTCTTCTACAGACATGTGTTTTTTAATTGCAGTAAGTTATCTGGTATCAATGATCCTATTTTATACTTATCTCATTTTTAATATAATTTTTGTCCAATTCAAAGACTTTAAATTTCATGGTTTTACCTATGTCATTATTTAAAGACTAATCGATATTTTAAAAAATATATCTATCATCAGCTGTTTTATTAAATGCTGTTATTAAATTAGATGTTGAATTGCTAACCTGAATAAATACAATGATAAAATATAGGATTCTTAGAAATAAAAAGGGGGAAAGTGCTAGAAATACATAAAAATATCAACCTCACCATTATTGCATGTTCTACTCAAAGAAAAAAATTCCTAAAATCTATGGTTCTGTATTTATCAAGAAAAAACTTTATTTTTGGCAACAAACCTCAAATCTGCTTATGAGTTTTATTTCTACCTTTATGTAAAATGTGTCTTATGAGAACACTGTGAAAATTACTTTTAATTAAAGATAAGAATCTGAAGAGATAACTTACCAATTATATCATCCTCTGTATAATCTTCTGTGTGAACAGGAACTTCTGTAATTCAAAGATTTTTAGTCTTTAGTTTAGATTTTTAATTATTATGACACAAGCTTACAGATGCTATTACAATATTCTAGGATTACTAAAACAATCTTTTCTCAGAAATGAAATGGTACAAATGTGTTTAAAGTCCTTACATGGCAAAGAAGGGTAACATTACGCCAAAATTGGGTTTATTCAAATAGGATAAAATTCCTATGCAGAAATGAAACCATCCATAGACAGGTCGTTATATTGAATAGTTATACCAGCAACTGCCAATTGTTACTATTTACACTCAAGACTCCTTTTTACTGTTCATGGATAACTTCTTGTGTACATAGTAGTTTTGTTAAAAAGTAACTCAAATGTATATTGTTATAAAATAATTCTGCTTATATCATATAAATATAAAAGGAGAAAATATATTTACATATCTTTGCAGCAGTTTTGGTCAGATCCAGTTAGTACTGCTATTATATACAAAGTAATAGTTTGAATGGACAAATATTGTACTAACCTGTATCATGTTGTTGAGCAGCCACATGATTTTCTGTATGTTCCTCCTTGTGTACTATGAACAAGTTGGGGAGAAGTGGAATTTTTAAATTATGTATACTTGCTTCTTGAAATCGGCTCAGTAATTTCAATAAAATAAACTGATGTGTAATAAGTATAAACAGTATATGTAATCTTCTTTGAATTATAAGATTAAATTATATAGAGTATAGCAAAATAAAAAAGAGAGGTTAAAAACAAGACAGAACACACTTGTTAACCATAATGCCCCAACCAAGATAGTGTCTGGTCTAGTGGCACATATCACCTTTAACATTAACAGAAACTAAAAGATTCGAGTCAGGTGGAAATGGGAATTTTGTTTCCAAAATTGCTGCAAGGGAATGCCAAATGAAATGATGGGTAGGAAATATGATCCAAGTTTGTCGCATTTAATCCTTGCTGTTAAAGAGATTAATGTTCTTTGCAGGACTTCTCTCAATTCAAATTTTAACTCTGTTTTGCTTCTTTATACAAGTAGTCCTCAACTTACAACCACAATTGAGCCCAAACTTTCTGTTGCTAAGAAGATAGCTAAATGATTTTTGCTTCACTTTCTTTCTTGCTACAATTGTTAAGTGATTTACTGCAATTGTTAAGTTAGTAACATGGTTGTTAAGTGGCTCAGGCTTTCCTATTGATTTTGCTTATCTGAAGGTTGCAAAAGATAATCACATGTCCCCAGGATACTGCAACCATCATAAAACAGGTCAATGGCCAATTTTGATCAGGTAACTATGGGGATGCTGCAACAGTTGTTAAGTATAAAAAATGACTATAAGTCACTTTTTAAAGTACTATTATAACTTGAATGGTCACTAAATGAATGGTTGTAATTCAAAGATTACCTGTAGATATCAAAGCTTTGGTCCCAGAGTTAAATCTTTGCAATAATCTGATTTGAATACTTGAGCCAAATAGCTAGAAAATGAACAGAATTTTGTATCTAATCTGCTTTCAGTAAACACTGATTTTTTTGTCTCCTACTTCATTCACGGAGCTGCAGAAGGCATACATTTGCTATCAGTTTTTTCCTGATAACTCATAATGTTCTCTTTCCACTCAAACAAGAATTAACTCCAAATCTATTCCCAAGGACTTCACATATAATAATTGGAAAATCCATGCTTATTTGCACACATTCAAATAAATGCCAAGGAATGTACAAATGTGATTGCAATAATTGCAATGATTATCAAAGGATAAACAGATAATCAGAGTTGGAAAGGAACTTGTAGGTCATCTAGTACAGCCCCTGCCCAAGCAGGAGAACCTACACTATTTCTGACAAATGGCAGTCCAATCTCTTCTTGAAAGTCTCAAGTGATGATGCTCCCACAACTTCCAGGTTAAATCTCTCCTTGTTTAGTTTCCATCCATTATTCCTTGTCTGGCCTACAGGCGCTTTGGAGAATAGCATGACCTCTTGCTATCTGTGGCACCCCCTCAAATATTGGAAGACTGCTATCATGTCTCCCCTGGTCCTTCTCTTCACTAGACTAGCCATGACCAGTTCCTGTAACCGTTCTTCGTATGTTTTAGTCTCCAATCCCCTAATCATCCTTGTTGCTCTTCTCTGTACTTTTTCTAGAGTCTCAATATCTTTTTTTTATAATGTGGTGACCAAAACTGGATGCAGTACTCTAGGTGTGGTCTTACTAAGGCTTTATAGAGTGGTATTAGTACCTCATTTGATCTCGATTGTATCCCTCTGTTAATGCAACTTAGGATTGCATTAGCTTTTTTGGCTGCTGCTGTACGCTGCTGGCTTATATTTAGCTGGTTGTCCACTAAGACTCCAAGATCCCTCTCAGTTACTGCTATTGAGCCTGATTTCACCCAGTCTATATATGTACTTTTGGTTTTTCTTGCCTAAGTGTAGGACTTTACTTTTCTTTACATTGAATTTCATTTTGTTAGCTAGGGCCCAATGTTCTAGTCTGTCAAGATCCATCTGGATTTTGAGCCTATCTTTTTGGGTGTTAGCTATTCCTGCCAGCTTAGTACCATCTGCAAATTTGGTAAATTCCTTTCTCTTCTCTCATTTAAGTCATTAATGAAGATATTGAAGAGTACTGGGCCTAAGACAGAACCTTTTGGCACCCCACTACTTACTTCCCTCCACTTAGATCCATTAAAGAGTACTCGTTGAATACGGTTTGTCAGCCAGTTGTGAGTCCATCTAATGGTTCCACTTTTTTCTAGTCTACCAAGAAGTAGGTTGTGGTCTACTTTGTCAAATGCCTTGCTGAAATCTAAATATATTATGCCCACAGTATTTCGCTGATCTACTAATTTAGTCACTAAGGAATAACCACACTTGGTTAAAACTGGTCAAAATGTGAAAAATAACAATAGGTAGTCCTTAACTTACAATCGGTCACTTAGTGACCATTTGATGGACCCTCAAATGGTACTTACAACCCACTTACAATATTCCCATACCTGGCCCCCTCCCCGCTGCAGTCATATGACTGCATTTTAGGCATTTGACTGTCAACCTTTACAGCTATTTGCAGCCTCCTGTAGTTACATGACTACAATTTATTAACCTCCCCCCCCAAAAAAAACCCCTAGTATTAACTTCTTGTTTGGAGAAAAGTGTCCCATAATGACCTCTCAATGACCATGCATTTGGTCAATATCTGTGCATTCACTTAATGACAATGCTGAGTGGTTTAAAGATTGCCACAAAAAAGTCAATGAAAAAGTTTTTTAAAAAGGTCACTGAAGGTTTCTCTGCAGTGGCCCCTGTTTTATGGGACACTGGCCCTAAAAACCTGTCTATATTCCATGCCCAGGATACTAAATGTGTTAAGGGCCCTATTTCCTGGCTGTATTGCTAATTGGCCAACAATCTTGGCTGCTGTCTGTATTTATTTATTTTTTATTGTTTTAAAATATTTTCAATATTTCAATTGTAACGTATTTTTTGAAATGTAAGCTGCTCAGAATCATTGACTGAAATGAGTGGCTATAGAAATTGAATGAATGAATGAATAATAAAATTGGCTCAGAGACCTGTTAATCTGCTTTATGACTGTCACCATTGATGATTGCAGTAAGCAGGCTCCATTATGGTTGTAAGTCAAGGACTATCTACATTGGTTCCAAATTATACAGTGAAGCTTTATTGCAATACTGCATTTGTTTATTCCAAAATTGTTTGTATAAAATGCAACTTAACAACATATTTACAATAATTAATAATTTCTTTTTCAATTTTTTTAATCTTAGATAATTAATAGATATATACCTGACTGAATAGGTTCAGTAACAGAATCTGGAACATCTGCATCACCTACGGAAATAAAACATCTCTATTAATAAATTATTATGGAAAACTCATAAGGCACAAGAAGGCATATTTCAACAATGATTTTTTTTTTAAGATTGTAGCTGAGATGAATAAAGTCATGTCCTTGCCATCCAAAATGGCTAATGTCCAAAATGGCAGGGTAGGGCGGAGGAGTTTTCCCGATTTCTGCATGATAAAATCGCTCAGATTTGGGAGGGGCTCGAGCTCCAATTGGATGGTACCGGGGGAGGTGTCCGGGGCAGGTCTTGAGAGTGTTATCTGGGGGGAGTTCGACCCTGTGACCGCCGAGGGTGTGGACAGGTTGCTGGGGGGTCTGAATGCCACCACCTGTTTATTGGACCCGTGCCCTTCCTGGCTGGTTTCGGCCGCCAGGGAGACGACACGAGGCTGGCTCCAGGGGATTGTCAACGCTGCTTTGAGAGAGGGGGTGCTCCCTACCGCCCTGAAGGCGGCGGTGGTGCGCCCCCTCAAGAAGCCTTCCCTGGACCCAGCTATTTTAAACAACTATTGTCCAGTCTCCAACCTTCCCTTTGTGGCGAAGGTTGTTGAGAGTGTGGTGGCACGTCAGCTTCCCCAGTACCTGGAGGAAGTTACTTACCTCGATCCGTTCCAATCGGGCTTCAGGCCTGGACATGGCACTGAGACGGCATGGTCGCGTTGGTTGATCTCTGGAGGGCTCGTGACAGAGGGTTCTCCTCTGTCCTGGTCCTATTAGACCTCTCGGCGGCTTTCGATACTATCGACCATAGTATCTTGTTGCGACAGTTGGAGGGGTTGGGGATTGGTGGAACCGTCCTTCGATGGTTCTCCTCCTTCCTCTCCAACCGTTCGCAATTCATGTTGGCGGGGGGGGAGAGGTCCACCTCTAGGCCCCTAGTTTGCGGGGTGCCTCAGGGGTCGGTCCTCTCTCCCCTCTTGTTCAACATTTACATGAAGCCGCTGGGTGAGATCATCCGTGGTCTTGGAGTGAGGTGTCATCTGTATGCAGATGACACCCAGTTGTACATCTCCACTCCGGACCACCCCAACGATGCTGTGGGGGCTATGTCTAGGTGCCTGGAGGCCGTGCGGGATTGGATGGGCAGGAACAGGCTTCGGCTCAACCCATCCAAGACCGAGTGGCTGTGGTTTCCGGCGCCCCGATATAGCCAGCTGACATCTTCGCTGGCTATTGGGGGGGAAGTTCTGCCCCCCACAGAGAGGGCTCGCAACCTGGGAGTCCTCCTGGATGTACGGCTGTCGCTTGAACATCACATCACGGCCGTCTCCAGGGGGGCGTTTCATCAGATCCATCGGATCTACTGGTTGCGGCCCTTCCTGGATCGGGACACCTTGCGCACGGTCACTCAGGCCCTTGTCACCTCTCGCCTGGACTATTGTAATGCCCTCTACATGGGGCTCCCTGCGGGGAGCATCCGGAGACTCCAGCTGGTGCAAAATGTGGCCGCGCGGGTGATCATGGGGGCGTCACGTAGCGCCCATGTGACGCCTCTCCTGCGCGAGCTGCATTGGTTGCCGGTGGCTCTCCGGGTTCGCTTTAAGGTTCTAGTTTTGACCTTTAGGGCGACCCATGGCATGGGACCAGGTTACCTCCAGGACCGCATTCTGCCAGTGATCTCCAGCAGGCCGGTGCGTTCCCATAGAGAGGGATCTGCTCCAGGTGCCGTCGGCCGCTATGTGTCGTCTGGCGGCGCCGAGGAGTAGGGCCTTCTCTGTGGGTGCCCCCGCCCTCTGGAATACTCTGCCACTGGAGCTCCGTACCGGCACAGACCTGAGGGCCTTCAGGCGTGCGTTGAAGACCTGGCTCTTTGAGCAGGCTGGCCTGGGCTGAGATGGTTTTAGTTCGGTCTTCATCTCATTTAATTTTAAATTGGGGTTTTAAGGGCGGGGGTGGGGTCTTTAGTTTATTAACCAGCCAATATTAATTTAATACTTTAACTTTTGTATTTTCTGTGGGGTTTTAGATGGGCTGTACACCGCCCTGAGTCCCTCGGGAGAAGGGCGGTATATAAATTGAATGAATAAATAAATAAATAAATAAATAAATAAATAAATAAATAAATAAATAAATAAATAAATAAATAAATAAATAATGTGATGGACAAAGCTTTTTCCATAATCTTAGTGGTAACCTTTGTATATATATTTCTTTATTTGATATAAAGCTGCACACCTCAGGTGGTAGCATGTTAAAATACTATAAACAACAGAATACAATATAAAAATATAGTTTTCCTTTTTACTGATATATGTAAAATATATTTAAATTTGGCCATAATTTTCATCTCAGTTTGATTTAAACAAGTAACAGAAGGAAAACCAGTGCCTGTCAGGTTGATTATTCAGTTTAATGTATATTCAACAATCCTTTAAAAAAAAGAACATTTCATCTATTTCTCTAAACTTGAAGTGCTCAAATATTTCAGCACATTGAAAAATCAACTACTGCTGGTAAGAGAAATAATACTTTTTTTCTATACAACAGTGTTTATTTTGGGGGACCAGGGAAGGATGGGATGGCAATTTGTGCTATGCTCAAAATCTTCAGTTTATGTTGTATGTTCTGTCACTAGAAGTAGTCACCAATACTTTCAAGGAACATTTATTCTTCATTTTCTTTTGTGTAGCTCTATTCCATGCATGCTGATTTTAAAATACAACCTATTCAATTTCATGAGGCTAGACTGCCAAAGAAGAAATAGTGACCTGGAATAATTCTTCATTAAAAGCAGAGCTGATGACTATAGAGGAATGAAGAAGTGGCAAGTAGGCTAGCTGTTTGTAATCCTCTTTGGATAAAGGGCACTTGAAATTGCCCATGAATGCTCCACACAATACAAGGGTGATTGGAACTTTGACTTTTCTAAAGATAAGAGAATAGCTATCTTGCTCAAACTATGTGTTCCATATATTCTGAGCATCATAATTACATGCAAAATGCTTAATCATGTGTCATAATGACATCTGTAATTGTGGATTCAAAGGCCTTTTTTAAACATGTCATACCTGACATAGATAAAAAGAAGTGATGTTTCGTTAAATGATTGCAACCCCTTTTAGATTTTTTTATTCTTCTGAAGCAAACCAGTATCACTTGGATCTTGCTCATCAGAAAGTATTTGACCACACATAATATTTGTGTTGGTTTTACCTATTTTACTTCAGTTAATCTTTGCTTTAAAATGTGGTGGGAGTAATCAGAAAATGAAAGCTAAAAATAAATATTTCCTCATAATGTATTGCCCTAAAATCCTTAGAAACAAAAATGACCAATTGATACTCACGTTCATGGATTTGTTCCAGATGATCAATTGTTTCTGTAGATTTATTGTAACAAAAACCAATAAAAATGGAAAATATAACTAACAAAATAAAACATTTACGATGGTAGCCTATTTTAAAAAGTATAAAGCTATAGCTGGACGCACTCTATACGTAGAGTTTTCAGTTGATTGTATTACTGACGTTTGAAGTATTTTATTACTATATTGCTACCAGGAAATATATTTTCAAGAGATATTATTCAATATGTCCTTGCTTATGAATGTAAAAGCAGATTTTTATATATTTTATATTTTTATTTAATGTATGTGTTTTATTTCACTTTATGAATCCACATAAGAATCCTTAATTAATGGATGTTTCCTATATTTTCTACTCTATACAGGAGTACAGTCATCATACAATATTAAATATGTAAGAATATGTACAATTTCTTATTTCTGCTGTGCTTTTTAGCAGGAGTTGAAAGTAAGCATTGCAGCTGCTGCTAAGTAGGGTACCTGCAATCCAGCAATAAATGATTCTGTAACAATTACAATTTCTTGTTCTAATTGTACTATTATTTCTTCACTTTGCCTATGTTTATATAAATGTTTAATTTATTGTCAGACACAAACCAATATAGGCTGTTAAAATAAAAACAATAATATAAGTGTTCAATTAAATGTTATGTATCTGAAATAAGAGTGCCATTACTATCTATTTGAAAACACACAGATGAAGAATATATTCTGTGCTATATAGACTTAGAAAACAAATGGATTCAGAAGGCCACAATTTGGAATGTAACAGCTTGCATTAAAAATATTACTTTTCATTAAAAAGAAGGGAAGCGTGAAATTGGTTATCAGTGCTCTGTGTCAAATTTAAAAACAAAATGTAAATAAATTATTAGAATTATAGCAACAGAACATTTCCTATCATTGATTAAAATGTTGATAACATTTTCTTGTAATTGTAAACTTTCAGAAAAAACTTTTTATTCTATGTGAATACATAGATCACACATAAAAGAGTCAGTGTACTACTTATTTTTGAAAACTGCAAACCGTATTAAATGTATTTCTTGGCCAATTTATGTCCAAATGTTGAGTAGAGTAGATGTAGATACGGTAAACATTTAATGCACAGTAAGTAAATAGGAATCTACATACCAGTATTCTCAGTGAACTCTTCTCTTTCTAATTCTAAAAAAACAGATTGCATATCTTAAAATTCAACACTGAATGGCAAGTTGTTATGAATTAAAATTTGCTGCTATTATAGACTAAGTGTGTGTGTATATGTATGTATGTATGTATACACACACACACACATAAACATAAGCATTGTTTACAAGAATATGTTATGCATTAAAAGCAAAGTATCTGGAATTAAATGTTGAATGCCATTTCCTTGTGTCTGTTTCAACATACTTCACAGCACATTGGGATTCTTTGGGAAAAAGTAGAAGGATACCAAGATCTTTGCCCACAACATTGTTTCTGGTTAGTTTGGCATGGCAATTTATTTGCACTGACATATTAGGTTTTGCAAACTTGATGAGCCAGCTCTTTCCTATCCACTGAGTGCTCTATCATTGTTTTTCTGCATCACTCTTATGTGTTCAGCAAACAAAACAGATCTCCATCATCAGAAGATACCAATCAGCTGGAAAAAGACTATGTAAACATCACATAATCACAGAATTTATATGGAGTCAAATGGGGCAAAACTTTGGGAACACATAAGTTAACTAGCATTCACTGAAAGAGACTTTATAATATGGCATTATTTATTTGATATGACAGATGAATAATGGGAAACAATGCCGTGCTGATAATCACTACTGAAATCCTATTAGAAAACCATGAAAAAACATACCTTCTTCTTCCACATGGTCAGGCTGTTCTGTATTTTCTGGAGCAGATTCTGCAATTGAAAAGAATATTAAGATCTGTAAGATACACGTGTTATGCAATCTTGGTCATAAAGTATAACCTTTCAGAGGTATTATGACCGAAAATGGAAATCATGATCCCCTTAAGTATCATACTGATTTCTAAATGGATGAAAGCCACTGTTCTTTCATAGATGTGTTCCTCACTTGTCCTTGCCACCTAGAAAGTGTGTTACAGTATTGATTGCAATTACTATTTTTTGTTTAAATATATAACATTATTTTCTCCCCAACTGCTATTTACTATTCCACTCACTTATACATAGTTTCACATTACTAATTCCATTTGATTCACAAAACTGGAAACGATCAGACTTCTAGGACAGCGGTTGCCAACTGGTGGGCCATGAGAAAATTTTGGTGGGCCACAGAATAATCTGATCGCCAGAGCACCCCCAAAGCAATTAATCCAGGCTGCGCAAAAACACAAGGCTGCGCAGTCCACATGACCCGTGGGAATCCTCCCCGCCCATTCATTCCTTATCTGGCAAACTTGCCTGATAAATTGCTATTTTTCCTTTTTCCGACCGTCATCTGTTCTGCTGTGCTGGGAGATTTAGATTACCTAGGAAGCAGGAAATGGTTCGATTTCTTGCTTTCTAGCTAGTCTTTAGATCTTCGACTCTGCTTTTAAGCACAGCCGAATCTCCCTTAGTATTGAAGGTTCTATTATTCAGTGCAGACTCACGGCAAGCAAATTTGAGTGACTGAGCTAGCCGATGGCAGGTAGATAGATCACTGAATGATTCTGTGAGCAACTCAATCTGCCTGCTTTGCCTGATTTTGGGTAAAAGTTGCTTTTTTAAAATAAAAAAATCAATATTTACATACATGTGAATTAATTTTGTGAGTTTGCTTGCTAGCAAATTTTATGTGACAGACTGAGTATCCAATGGCAGATAGATAGATCTCTGAATGAATCTGTGATACTGTGAGCAATTCAATCTGCTTGCCTGCTTTTGGGTAAAAGTTGCTTTTTTTAATTAAAAAATCCAATATTTATATATTTATAATATTTACATACAAGCCATGCCCAGCCAGTCACATGACCACCAGGTTACACCCACAAATTATGCCACACCCTCAGAACCAGTTAGTAGTCCCTGGGTTTAAAATTATGAGTTTGGTGGTCCCTGATGAAAAGCTTAAGGAGAAGCTTAAAAAGACTGAGTGCGTATGTTTTCTTTCCTGCTCAGTCATGTTCTTCAAACAACTTATCACAGTTTTATAACATCATGAACTAACTTTTGGTTCTCCCAAAGATGAATCTGTAAAGAAAAATTAACTCCACTTCTTCAGACTTAAAATTACTGACAATTAGTAAGGAATATATTTGGAAACATGAACAATTCTCTTTTCCATGTTCTTTCCAAATATACAGTCCGTGTTGTGTATGTGTGAAATGTTTTATTCTTCCTTTTAAGATGAAGCTAAGCAAATTAAGATTGAAATCAGTGCATGCAACCAAAGGGAGTTTTCTCTAAATTCAGAAAGAAGTTTTAGTCCCAGTTGCTAGGTAGAACAACATTATCTTTTTTATGACCAAAAACAAGCAAGATACTTATTAGTTTTGATCACTCAAATAGAAAAGGCAGGTTATACAATTAAAGGATAGTAAAAAAAATGTATTGACAGATCTATTACGTACTTTTAACAATTTACTTTTACACATCATTAAATATATTGCGTATGTGATTGGTGATGCAGGCTGTTAATCATCTAGCACTTAGTGCAAGCTGCCTGCAATTAGTGCAGGCTCGAATCCCACCAGGCTCAAGGTTGACTCAGCCTTCCATCCTCTCGGGGTAGGTAAATTGAGGACCCAAGATTGTTGGGGGCAATAAGCTGACTTTGTAAAAATGCCGCTTGGGGGGGGGGCAAAAGCCCTAGTAAAAGGCAGGCATATACAATGGAATGAAAGCTATTGCTGAGCACTTAGCATGGTGCTCCATAGACTGTAAGCCACCCTGAGTCTCCAGAGAAGGACGGCATATAAATGCAAATAAAAATAAAAAATAAATAAATATTTCACTTATATTAATATAAATCAGACATACCTGGGATTTCTGGTTCATTTGTGCCTTCTTCCATATGAGAATAGTCGTTTAAAACTGAAAATTAGGAATGCCATATTATATTACAAAAACCATTAATATATTACCAGGACAGGAGATGTTTAATATTGCTGCCACAAATCTCAAGCCAATAGTTTAAAAATTCAGTGAAATAAGGTAACAGGAAATAAATCTGTATCTGACCCAGAAGAAAATCTACAAATCTCCAACTGGTTATCACAGTAGCAATTTTGCATATGTGAGATTCAAGCACTGAAAATTTTTGTACAGGTCGTCCATATGTGTATGCCTTTTCCTAGTGTACTAAGTAACCTTTTCTCAATTAGCAATTTTACATAAAATAATATAAAGTAAATTTATTTTAAATCGTAATTTAATTGTTGAAACTTTTATCAAAACTTTAGATTCAGGTGTCCTTGGTCCTTTAGATTCACTTTTTTTCTATATAAAACTTTCACTGAAAGTGCTTAATATAATTTGCAGTTCCTGCATATTCAGTACTTAGTCACTTTGTGGTCCTAGAAAGTTATTAGTTTATTTATTAATTTAAAACATTTTTATATAAGTCCATCTTATATCTAACTCTTCTATCAAATTATGAAAGACATTAGATACCATCAGTGTCATATTCTTCTCGATCCTTGGGTTGGTAGTGATTTGCAGGTTCTGAAAGTAAAATGTTTCGTTTTAAATATGTACAAAGATTACAGAAAATACTGCAAAATTTCAAATTTATTAAATTAAATTAATCTACAAGTTCCATAGAGGCCCATTCTATACGATACACAGGTATTAAAATTCAAGGATTGTGAGCGAGTCTCAGAACTATGAGAGTTTTCTTACAATTATTTTTTTTCTTGTGTTTGAATACAACCATGCCTTTAACTAAGTGTAAAATAAATTCAAGCATGAATCTAAATCTGTGCAAAGGCACTCCTAAATATGTATGTATGTATATATGTATGTATGTATGTATGTATGTATGTATGCATGCATGTGTATAAAAAGTATATAAAAATTTATATAAAAAGTATATAAATAAATAAGAATCTGGAAAAAGATATATAAAAGCATATATATGTTGCCTTAATACATACATAAATACATAGATACACACACACATACTCCCAAATTATTATTTACAAAATACAATAAATAGACAGCATCGCAAAGGTGTAAGTGAACGATTACAACAAACTCAGATGTACAACATACATCTTAAACTTTAAAACCTTCAATGCCTCTGAATTGGTTCAGAAAATTAAATGCTACATAAATATCTAAGAAATATGGTTATTTTTCTTCACAACTGAGATACCTTCTTGGGTAGAACTTGATTTCTCTGTTATTTCAGGTATTTTGTCTTCTTTTTCTTTATCATAACTCTGTTCTGTTGTGGGTTCTTCAGATAGTTCATTATTGTCTTCTTTTTCTTCCTCCTCCTGAAAATCTGTTTCTTCATGGTGTTCATCTATTTCATCTTTTTCTATTTCACTTTTTTCTTCATCTAGCTCACCTTTTTTTTAAAAAAAAGAGAAGACTTTGAATTCCAGTAAATAGCCTTAATTTCATGAAATCAAACATCCATTTAAAACAGTAACAGAAAATTGCATCTTTCCTAATAACAAAGCATAAACAGTCATGCTTAAGTTTGTAAACCTTACAATTTTCAATATTTCAATATAATTTTCAATATTTTTAATATTTCAGGACAAATATGATTTAAATATAGTCTGTTCTCCACAAAAATCATTAATCCCGTCTGTACATTTTTGTGTATATTTTTCTTTAATCTGTACTTGGCAACAAAATTAAAGGATATTAAATTAAAATTAAAAAGGGTAATTTTGGCATCTTAGTCATTCCATTCATTCATTCATTCACTCAAACACTCACATTGTGTAAGTCCATTACATAATAATAGAATAAGGGAAGTTGGAATGGATATTCGAAGTGTGTAATAGCTTTGTTCCCTATGCCATTCACCTGGTAAACTCACAAGAATTGTTTTTTTTGCCATGTACATATATACATCTGAACTAGACTGTGGTGTTTTTCTATGTCATATATTATATGTGAGTATATACATAATTTTGTATTTATTTATTTAGTCATGTTTATGTAGTGTATATTGAGATGGTGACTCTTTGAGCTGTATGCAATGAAATTTCATTTTAATGTATGCCAATTAGTGTACATTCAAAGTGACAATAAAGTTATTATTCTATTCTATTGGAGGTTTCTAGTATAATCCCCTGCTCAAGCAGGAGACCCTATACTAATACAGGCTGTCCTATCTTTTCTTAAAAACCTCCAATGGTGGAGCATCCACAACTTCTGGAAGTAAGCCTTTCCACTGATTAATTGTTCTGTCAGGAAATTTCTCCTTATCCCAATTGTGATCTTACCAAGGCTTTATAAACACTTTATGCTTCTTGTCCTGCCTCTGGTGCTTTGGAGAATAAGTTGTCCTTCCCTTTGGTGTGACAACCCATTAAATATTGGAAGACTGCTAGATATATCCAGTTCTTGAAACCATCATATGGTTTAGCCTCCTAATCATCTCTGTATTCTTCTATACACTCTTTGTAGAGTCTCAACATTTTTTTTTGTAGCATGGTGACCAAAACTGGATGCACTACTCTAAGACTGGCCTTATTAAAGCAATGTAAAAAAATACTAACACCTCATATGATTTTGATTCTAGCCTCTAGCCTAGAACTGTGCTGTATATTTGGAAGTTGCAATACATTGTTGGCTTATACTTAAATGATTGTCCACTAGGAGTCCTAGATCCTTTTCTGAGAGATACTGCTGATGAAGCAGGTGCCAACTATTCTATTCCTGTTATTTTTCTTGTCTAAGTCTTACTTTTCTCATCAGTGAACTGCATTTTGTTGGATAGGACCCAGTGTTCAAGTCCATCAAGATCCTTCTGGAACTTAAGCCTACCTTCTAAAGTGTTGGCTACTGGCCCCAGCTTGATGTCACCTGCAAATTTGAGGAGTTCCCCTTCTATCCCCTTATCTAAATCATTTATGAAGCTATTGAAGAGTACAGGGCCTAAGATAAAACCTTTGGGTACCCTACTGCATACTTCTCTCCATGTAGATGTAGTTTCATTGAGGGCTATATGTTGAGTGCAGTTGATCAGTTACATACCCATCTGGTAGTGATGCTCTCCATCTCACATTTTTCTCTCTTACCAAAAACTGGTCTACTTTGTCTAATGCCTTATTGAAGTCCAAGTACAAATATATTATGCCAGAAACATTTACTCTTATAATGGGAAAGTTCTACAAGCTGTGCAAAGACAATATTTTTCTGCCTCAGGAATAATTGTTAAAGCAACAGAGGAATAAACAGAAAGGTATGTTATAAACTCTCTTACATAGATAAAAGTAGCGGCAGACTATTTTTTTAAAAAAAGGAAGAATCCACACATTTGAAAAAAAAATGAATCTAGGATACATTCATACCAAATTGTGAGTCAAGAACTTCATGTAGTAAGGTCTCAATTTCATCTTCAGGTTCTGTTTTAACATGTATGTGTTCTGCATAAGTTTAGAAAATATATCAACAATTACTGAAAAATAGGTACCTAGAGAAAAACTAATATATTTTATTCTTAAAATAATTTGTAATTCTAAATCTTTTTCAATTATATAATCTATGTTTTACACTGGCATTTCAGATGTTGCCTTTCCGGTTCATTCTACTATTTTTAAAGGATTCTTACAACTTTTAAAATATATTTAAAAGCTTCTTCCAATGATCTGAGAAAACTAAAAATTGACATATATATCTAACTTCAAAACAGCCACACAACTTGCTGTTTGGATTTTTCTACCATTATTTACACCTGCTTCAACTTTGTCCAGAGCTTGAAATAAGTTGAATCAAGATTAAATGTGATATCATTTTCAAATTTTTTAAAAAATACAAAACATTTGCATTTTTTAAAAAAATGAAAATATCACTTTTAATCTTATTCAACAAATCTTTTCTTTTTATTGTGTTCCGTGTGTGTGTATGTGTGTGTGTTTGTGTAACATACATTTTTATTCATGTAAGCATTTGGCTACCAATTCATGTATTTTGCAAATGTGTATATTAGCAGAAATCATAATAAAAAACTTCAGGTGAAGAAAAGACAGTAAATTGGATAAGATAACTAATCTCAATCCATCCATTTTATAGTGTAAGGAGTTTTGCTATATAGGGCTTGGAATGTAATTTGTTACCTAATGTAAAAATGTACTCCTGAAATTTTCATCTTAATACATTTCTAGGTTGTATTTTGACATATCTGAGGATGAGCAAGCATACCCTACAAGCAAAATACTTAATTATATCTTATCTTTGATAAGGCAACAGGTTTTAAGGGAACCTTAAGATCTGTGAATAGATTCCGGGATTAAAATAGTATATCAGTATGGGGCCAAAGGTAAAAATAGAATTTATGTTTCCAACAAATTACTGTATCCCATGAGTACTATATTAATATGGCTATGTGATGTTATGTAGATTACTGTATTTTTACATGGAAATTTCCTTAAAATTACCTAGTAATTCCAACAACTGCAGATTCAGTCACCTTTCTTCCTTGTGATTTACAATGGTTGCCAATTTATTTCAAAGCCCTCTTTAGTTGTTACTTTATAAAGCTTTAAATGGCTTTAGTCCAAGTATTTGCTAGAATGCCATTCCCAATATATACATACTGAACATTAAAAGCATTTTAATTTGGAAGGTGGCTTGTCTTTTAGCTCCATCAATAAGCAAGGCCTAAGAGTGATTATCCATAAGCCAGAATCTTCAAACTTGTATATTCTTGTTATGCAATTTGCGGCTTTTGAAAATAATTTAGCATTTTCATCTTTGCAATTTCATCAATTAGTCAACATTTCTACATTCAAAATTTTATTATTAATTTCAGCAAATCATTCTCATCATGTAATATATAAAAAACATATCCACAATAATAGCCAATTGTAAATGGGCCATCTCCTCAATGGTGATCCTTTGTATATGCCTCTATATTAGTAAATTTAAGTAGAATGTTTTATTGATTTTTCAAAGCATCTATTTAAAAACTCTATCATTTTATATATAACTATTAACTAAACTATTAAATTAACAATTAAATAGTTATACATCTTAGCCAATTTTGTCTAACTGTAGCTGCCATTTTGAATCTGAAATAGGCATTATATTTGACTTTCAATTCATTTCTTTAAAATACTGATTTTGGAATTATTTCTGAAGATTATATCAATCAGGAAAAAAAAATTCTTCACTGCCTTAAAAAAATAACTAAAAACAAAGAGTAAGCTAAATAGAAATTAACTATAATGTTGTAACATCTGAAAAAATTCACGGGAAGCACAGAATAAATGTTGTAATTTTGCAATCGTGGCAAAATGTTGTAATTGCAGATCTTATATTCTGAGAGTTTTGTTTTGTTAAGGACTTACCTGTTTTCATATGTGGCTTTTCTGCAGGTTGGATAACCTCTTCAGCACTTCTTGGCATTGACTGTTCTGGGACAGATCTTTCCTTAAGTCCTGCATTGTTTAGTTATAAAGTTAACTTTAATCTCTGCATCAAGATTTTGATCCAATTAGGCATCATTATTAGCGAACCACCCAAGGTGAGATGGGAGGTGTAGAAATTTAATTAATTAAGATGGGGACACCAAACCCGGTGAAAAATACTTACCACCTCCAGAAAGTCATTTCTTCTTCAATTTAAGTTTTAAACATACATTTAAAAATTTTAATACATTAAAAATACTGTAGAAACTATTTAAAAGAAATTGCTATGTGCATTCACTAGCTTTATTTCTAACTTCCTTTGAGCATTTTATGTTTCATATTACCAAACTGATTTCTAATATAGATGCCTAGAATACAATGAGAGACATTAAAGACCACTATCTTATGGAAATTTCTTTAAAATTATGGCTGTATGTATTTATGATTTTGTGAGGTCAAATATCAACTGGCAGTACAACTTCATTTAATACAACCATGAATTTGCTATCCCAACATTTTCCAGGTTTGTCCCTCTTATCCACTGATGAACAAAATACAATAGATTGAAGGATGTTATAGTAGATCTCAACCTAGTGGAAGTGAGTAGAAGAAATCCTTTGCTTCACTTAACATAATTATTCCTGAGGTTTCTTGAGCATTGGAGATTCAAATAAGACTTTTAATTCTATTTGATGGGACTCAATCATTTACTTACTTACTTATTTTACTCATTTATCCTATTTTCATCTATCTATATTCAATTCTGAGTTAATTACTGTTACTGTTGACTGTATCTTTATATGTTTAGACTGTACACCGCCCCGAGTCCCTTTTGGGAGAGGGAGCGGTATAAAAATACGATAAATAAATAAATAAATATTCATATTGCACACCCAGCAGCAAAAAATACAGACAAAAAGGAGCGATGTACATAGCACAAAGAATGATTATATACTGTACTTCTATAGTTGGACAGGAAAGAGAAATAGCTAAATTTTCAGTGCTTCCATATATAACAAATTCCCAATGTGCAATAAACCAGAGTACATTCTGATTTTTACTAGCTTTTATCTTAAACTATTGGAAGTAGTTTATGACTACATATTCAGCAACTGTTCAAAATTACAACAATGCTTAATAAGAAGATTTACAATCAATCCATAGCCATTGCAACATCCCTGTGGTAACATGATAGCAATTTGGTGCTGGCAATCAACTCACATAACTGCAGCATCCCGTTTCATATTTGAAACCTTCACCACCAAATTCCAATAGACAAAGTCAATGATGAAACCAGCAGAGTCAATAAAGGAGAATATTTGTAGCTCAGGGTGGAATATGAGGTCCTTGGTACTCAGACCTTGGTTGTTTTCTTGTGGATATATCATCATCATCATGCTAATTATGATGTTACCTAGTTTGAGTAATGAAACATCTGCAAGAAAACAACCAAACTCAGAAAGCACCAAGGACCCCTCACTAGCAGGAGGTTGTAAAAAGCGATCTGGAACTGCCGCAACTTTCACTGTAAGTCAACAGTCACATGCCACACCATGAAAGAGTTGCCATTCCTAATTACCACTATCTGTATTGCTACCTGTACTTCTTAGATAGCTGATTTGTAGCTAAATATTCTAACATTGAATAGAAAAGTAATTGAACAATTCTTCTGCTCAGATGTTTTTATTGAATTTCATCTCTTCTAATAGACAGGAACAGATTTCATTACCTTATTTCCAAAAGGATATGAATTATTTTCAGTGTACTAGATTACAACATAATTGTAGAGTAACACATCATAAAAGGCAAAATTCATTCAAAAATCTTTAAATTCTTCAAAAATGAATTAAAAATATTTACAGTGAGACTCCATGGACTGTCTATACATCTAAGTAATGAGGTGCCTTCCATTTATTACAGAGCACAGTGCCTACAGGTCTTTGCTGGTGGCCAGACAAAAACACCTTTTGAAAATATTTTAAAATATTTTTATATAACCTTTCTCTTCCCCGACAAATGGCATCACCACTGGCTCATGTTCACATGTTCTGAAATTTTTGAAGAGGTTTCTATGTTATGAAATTCTTTGCTATTCCTTATTTGACTGCAAAAAATATGTTACAGAAATACTAAGATCATTGTGGTTGCATTTTATTTATTTTGTTCCCCCTTATCTGCCTCTATTTCAAGTTAATATTTTCATTTAAGAATTTGTATCAAACAACTAGATTAATACTATTATATAAATGCATTTTCTCAGGCACACACCCATACAATATTTTTAGCTAAATCACTAAAGCTACCTACTCAAAATAAAAAGTACACTATTTCGCATTCCTTTCTAAATTGCATATATGTAGTTACTATTTTTCACATCATCACCTAAAATATAATAATTTATGCATTGCAGATTCAAAGCCTGCTTTAATTTTCATTTGCTTTATCTTCATGTTCAAAATGTTAACCAGTTGAAGTGCTTCCGAAATGTTGCCTGGATATCTCCATTATTTTTTCATATATGTTTCTGAAGTACAACTTTTTTTCTGTAAAGCTTTCCTTGGTTGAAAGGAATTCTAAAAGTCACTAATTACTTTTTGCACACAATGACTCTGTTCAATAGTTTTTGTTTTTTTTTAACTGTAATATAATTAAAATTCAATTTTCTCCCCAAAAGATTGCATTGGTTTTCTAAGCAACAAACATTATGGAGAAATTATTGTGAAAAGGTAGTTGAAATCAATATGTTGATCAAGTTTGTGTGTTCTAAATTCAGTGTCATGGTTTATATTTTCAAACCACTTGTCTTTGATATGTTTAAGTAATCCATTATGGAAAACATTATGGAGTATGTAATTTGATGACATTATTTATTGTGATGAATCTCTAACAGGGAAAGCAACCTATGGCCTCCCAGTTATAGAAATCACATTCCAGCAGTCCTAGCCAATGTAGTGAAGGATGCTGGGAATCATAATTAAGTAACATCTGGACAACAGGTTATTGTAACAACTTGAATCCATGCTTAATATAATGGATGTTTGTTTTCTGCATACATATACACACACATACAAACACAGAAACCTGAGAACCAGATCCAAGTTTATTTTCCCATTACAATTCTAAGAATTTGTATGAAATATTGTTCTAAATTAAACACTAATTTCAAATATTTCAGTTTCTTTATTTTTACATTAGCCTTTTTTGTGTGACATAACTGAGTAGCAAAAATAAAATTCCATTGTATAACTGATCACAATACCAGTAAACAAGCTATGTACAACGGGAGTATTGCATGTTTATAAATTCACACGTCTACAAAGGCTGGGATGGAATTAAGCATGTATTCTTGTTTATTCCAACCAATTCAAGAAAAAGTGTATTACAGATGAAATATCAATGTTTTCTTTTGTTTGTTTGACTACTATTCAGACATTAAGAATTGTTACTTTGGTTTTTTTCTTTTATCTTCTTCAGATGGTTTAGAAAGACTTTTTGCTAACTTCTTTACTTCTTTATCTTTGTCATTAGCTAATACTTTCGTATCCTTATCTTTATGATTTTTGTCTAACTCAGATTTTTCTTTTCCAGTTTTTCTATCTTGCTTAATTTTATGAGAATCTTTTTTCAATTTATCATCGATTTTCTCATCCTTTATATCAAAGTCCTCAATTTTTTTCTTTGTCTTCTTCTTTTCTTCTTCTTTGGCATCTTTCTTTAACTGCTGCTTTTCTTTTGTTTTCTTGGCTGATTCTTTAATCACTTTTTCATTATTTAAAAAAAGGAAAATATTTTTTAAAATTAAGACACTATTTATTAGCATGCAAAATGCATATCCATTCCAAGTTCGAATCATCAATTCATGTTTCCACTTCAAAATAAGCTGTTCACACGTTAGTAAAAGCAGAAAAATGTATATAATTTATAGCCTTTTCTGCCTTTTGTTTACTTTTATGGGAAAATATCTCTTAAGGTTGTTTACTTTTATGGGAAAGTGTCTCATTATCCTTGTTGATATCTTTCCTACTTAAGTGTCTAAAATTAAATTTTGTCACATCTGTCTTCTTAAGTAGTAGGGTTATCTTTATACAATACTTATACAATATAGTCCTTGTTTAATGACCACAACTGGGATCTGCACTAAGTGACACCGCTGTTAAGAGAGACCATGTGAGGTCTTGCTATTTACTGAAGGCTGTTCCATTGACTCTGCTTGCTTGAAGCCAACTGTGAAATGCGCAAATGACAATGCCAAGTGATTGAACTGCAAAACTAAAACAATTACAGGAAGACTACTGAATGGATCTGGGTAGTGTAAGACTAATACCTCAGTCTTCTGTTACTTTCACACAGCGTCCCAGTTCATTTCTGCTTTCTATTCTTTTACCACTTTGTTATATGTTCTTTTATGTACACTGAAATCAGAAGTATACTGCAGGTATAGCAGTTTACTGAAAGCAGGCCTTTTCAGTAGCAGTCTATGGCAGCAGTCTCCAATTTTTCCAGCTCTGTAGACTGGCTGTGGAAGCAGTGGGAGGAGGAGATGGTTTCGCATGCGAGCCCTCTGCTTGTGAAAATGGTGCTTCGTGCGTTCCTGTTGCTTACGTGGCCCTGTATTCAACCAGTAACCAATGGGGCTTGGGGACCCCGGGTCCATGGAACATCTTTCTCAGTGAAGTATACTTGACATGGATTTTACTATGCTTTTTAATGTCAAGTGAAGATGTTTTGGTCATATGTCACTGCTCATATATCAGTTATTTAAGCTGGTACTCTAATGTTATTTATTTTAATAACTGTTTTTATTATTTTAAAATGTTGTTTTAATTTTTTACTGTATTTTAAGCTACCTAAAACTTTATTCTGATATTTCAAATTTCAATATTACTGTGATTTTGATTAATATTTGTTTATTTATATATTACATTACTGGAGGATTACTTTAATTTTGCCTGGGCCATTCAGATACACAGCTATGAAGTGGATGGCTATATTAGTTGTTTAAATAAAGAAAGAAACAATGGCAATGACTATGCTAGCTGTAAGGTGTAGGTTCTATACATCCACAAGGTATTTTTTTTAGAAAATGTTAAGTTCAGCACTGGCATTAACTTTAGCAACTTAATGACATTATAGACTTGGAATGTGATTAGTCCAACATCAAAAATATTCTCTTGTATTCAATTTCAATTAGCATTGTTTAATTAAATTTAATATTGACCTAGTAAAACATTCTTGGAAATCAGTGTTTTATGATAATAAAATAGGAAAAGAATAGATTTAGGTAAATTATTGAAGAGCCTGAAATGCACATCTGTGTTATTCAAGTTAAACTTGATTATGTGTACAATAAATTAATATTGATAAGTTTTTTTTCTGACTGCAATCTGAGAAATTTAAAATATATAAAATGTGTTATACAATTGATTTGTTAGTGCTACAAGGCATATCAAATCTAAATTTACTCAAATACTAGCTTCCATGCCTAGAGTATCTCAAAATATTCATTAGTAACCATGGAAGTGAGGTAAGGGTGAACAATTGACAGATGCATGAATGATTATTTCCTGAAAATAGCAATTTTGCATAATTTTCAAGTACTGTAGCATTCCAAAACCAGAAGTGAATTCAGTTAAAGGAAAAATATCCTGGCATTATCAATGCTAATAAAAGACAGAGAAATAGAATCAAAGATCCTTCCAAATTGCTCTTCTCACTAGGCATCCATCCAGGCCAATATTTATCAATCTGTCAAGATATTATCAACCTTTAATTTTTTTCTAGTGTGCTATTTGAACCCCAAAAGCTGTGGGAGTCTTAAGAATAATTAAAGATAAATGTATTAATGTCAATTGCCATTATAAATAAAATGTGTGTGTTCTATCATATAGTTTTTCATTAAAAAATCATCATGCTAATATGATAACATTCAAAATAATTACTTTTACATCCGAAATACACATATAAAGCAATTCTCAACAGTATTGTCCTTTACTAGGAAAGGCTGATCATATTCCCATAAATCCCTTATATATTTTCATAGTATAATACTATTCAAAGGGATTTAAAATACATTTTCATTTACCATAAATAAAATGGGGAACCTATCTATTCATGTGATTATATTGCTTGCCCAAATGTTTTGCAGGAGTAAAATTATAAGCCAAGAGTTTACACATCTGATAGTCAAAAAGTAATTAAATATTTGGCAAGCACCAGGATAAATAAATCCAAAATCTTGTTTATATCATTAGAAAGATAATTTATAAGAGTTGTATGTACTTTTGAGAGTATAATTATATATAACTTCAGCTGACGATCTCAGTAAAGGCATTTTATTTATTTATTGTCAGCTAGTTGATATGAACTTAGAAACTTGCTTCTATATACAGTATTTATAACAGAACCGTTTTCAGGAGAGATTCTATTATGGCATAATGATCAAAATGTTATATATTAGGAATGGAGAGATGTAACAGAATATGCTGGAGCACAATGCAAAGTACCTTGAGCTATTGAAGCAAAAGCAGAATATAAATATAATAAACTGCTTAAATCATTTGAAAAACTGTTTAGTAAAAAAAGGCCACATTTGAAATGTGTATGATAGCATCCAAAGTTAGTAGGCATAATTATTAACATGACAAAACTCATGCACTGCAGGCATCAGTGATCAATACACAATAAACTTTGCTAAGGCTTGGTAGTAAAGTACCTTTGACTTTGCTCTTGATAATCTCTCCAGGTTTTACTCCTGAATTTTTAAAAATGGAAATAGGTTGCAAGTATTATTTTAGGGCATTTCGTATACTAATTAAAAAATAAAATTTCCACCAGAAATATTTTACCATGAAGTTAATATTCTACATTTTATTCTACATTATTCTACATTAATATTATACATTTAATATTCTACATGAAGTTAATACATTCTACATTAATATTCTACATTTATATTTTTCATTATTCAGTAAAGTTAGAAAAAACTTAATACACAAGATTTTTTTCTAATGTCTCTTTTTGACTAACAGATTTTTTTTTACAACTAATAAAGCAGGATAAGAAAACATCCCAATTTTTATTCCAGTAGACATTAGTTTACTCATGTTACTAGACTTGGAATTCCAATTTCACTTTTTCTGTTGGTAATTATTTCTAGTTATAACTGTACTGAGAGTTAATTTGTTGCAGTCATTGGATTGGATTGAAAGATATGGTTAGGATCAAATATGTTTATAAACTCTTAAATAAATGCAATCTTGGCTCTGACATTATATCAACTACCTTAGAAAAGTATGCTGGACACATGAATATATGAATTAGTAATCGTTCACAGAAATCTGATTTCTGAGTCATCAGTTGTGAGCAAGTAATACATGATTCATATACATGTCATAGAGATAAATACAGCATTGAAATTTCTTTTCTTTAGAAGTGTTAAACAAGCTGCACAAGTAATAGCTACATCACATCTATCACATGATTGTAAACTGTTTTAGCTTATGTTTATTTATTTATTTATAAGATATATAATTACACATCTTACGTATTAACATTTTGGATGACTTACAAACAATATACTAAAACAATAAAAAAAATCATAAAACCTACATAAAAACTATTGGTGTTCCCAATAGTTACAGGGAACTACTTATAACCAACAGACAAGCCACATACTATCCCAATGCTTATAGGAAATGCCAGATCTGCAAAGCTTTTTGGAATGCTTTTTGAGGATATGGGCCTGCCAGATCTCAGAGGTAAGGGTGTTTGAAAAGCACAAGTTGAAGACAATCTAATATATTCCCCATTCATGCTGAAATACTACTACCCCTTTGTCAGTACTGCTGATTGTAGTTGAACAGTTGAAATTAAACAGGTCCCTTTTTTCCCAAAATATTTTGCCTATTATCAAAGATTTTCATTATCTTTTAGACCAAGCTTAGAATATTCTTGAAAATCTTAGGTGTAAACGTTGCCAACAAATTGCTATATTTAAAATGTAAAATAAAAAAATATTACGATGCAGATGTAATTTGAAGCTTTGTCATGATCCCACAGTACTTACTTTTTGGAGCATAGTCTTTATAACCTTTAGATGGAGTATACCCATCTAAAGCCAAAGAAATCTTTCAGCCTGGAAAATACTGTTATAGACAGAGGATTGGACGTTATATCCACACTGTATATTATGAAGTTCTGAAAAGCTCAGTTAAGTTCATTAAGTTCTTTGTTCTATTCTATCTCAAACCTATTGGGCTCTTAATATTCAGTGCCCGGGGCCCAAGTGCCATTGTTTCAAGTGCAATTCAGAAACAATTATAAATCAATTTCATGAAATAACAGATCATGTCCCTTAGCAAAATAAACCTTACAATACCGAGTTAGTCTTAAATATTAGAAAATTGAGGCAAAATATTTTTAACATTCTTCCACAAATTAGTAAAATGTATATAAACTGAAATCGTATTTATATTTAATCTCCACAACAAAAAATAAAGCAAATTCTAAAATAATTTTAAAGGTGAATATGATATGTTTAATATATAATTTAGGACCAAGACTGCCTGACCTATCTGTTAATAGATTATTAATAAAGACCATTTACAAATAGGAATTTGGTACTATTTGCATATTTAGACTTACCTATAATAGTCATTTGAGTGAGAAGAATTTATCATAATCTGTAATTTTCATTTAACCTCCATCAATTTCTCACATATTCAGGAGAGATCTTGCTCTATTTTTGTTAAGTTTCATATGCAATTTAAAACTCTTTTATACAGAGTTCTATTCCATGAATTTCCATAAATAATCCATGCTGCCTATTTCAAGCCTTGCTCTAAAAATGTGAAAGGAAGAATGTAACATGAGAATATGAACCTAGCAAGTTTATTCTGACCTTCCCATCCTAATGAGACTGGGAATATTTGAGTGCAGCTAAAATAAATTAAAAATCAATTTAATATGCAGTATTAATGATATATTTGTGTATATGAAAAGAGTTAGCAAAGTAAATTCTAGACTACAAATATCATTTTTGTTACAATTCATTTGCTATTCATTATATGTTGATTTCCAAGATCTCCTGTACAATTAAGATGTTCTATGGTAGCTAATAATACAAAGTATACTACATGTTCGGAATGTTTATTCTTATAACTCAAGAAAGTATTTTATAATGTGATGGGAAACTCTTTGTTTGTATCAGACACAGTTGAAGGTGGTCACAGAAATCCAGGGTTCAGCTGACAATTTTTGACTTGAACAGATAAAAATGAGAGACTTGATGTAAATTATTACATGTTAGCATCAAAACAAGCAGAAACTAAAAGCACAATTACATGCACAGTATTATCAAGTAAGACAAGCAATAAAAATTACAGATCTCTCTTGTAAGTTATAAATATTATTTAAAACCTTACAGCAATGTTAGTACAAATAATTAAAGCTGCTACTGTTCACAAGACTAATCCTTGAACTGCAAAATTCAGCATTTATTCAGCAATGTGCATGTAGTGCAGGAAGTTGGATTCTCTCCTCCCCAAAGTCCACATTTTCCAGAAAGGGAATCCAGAGCACAGAAACATAGGCATTGAGAAATAGTTGGATTTCTAGAGCCTGAATAATCAATTACCTCATTATAAGGCCAAGGTTAAGACTAGAAATAAAATCAAACCCAAGTCAGCCACCACTTTGAAAGTCAGTTTGTACTGGCTATCTTTAATATGTTCAGAAATTCAAAAAAACACATATATACATGGGTGGGGGTGGGGGTATATTTATTTATTTACAGTTTCTTATCCTCATAAATATCCACTTTTTTAAACAAACAAACTGCCTTTGAAAGAACAGTAATATATGAAGAAGTAACTGAAACCCATTTTAAAAATCTATAGAACTTGCATGCTTAGTTTTAAATAATAAATAATGGAAGAAATTTATTATTAAATAATAAATAAACAACTATTCTCAATACATGTTCTGTAAATCCAAGAAACTAAAAATTAGGAAATAATTACTGATACTAAATTCAGTAATAGTTCTCTAATTTAATGTTATGGTTGGCAGAATCTTAAAATCTAGAGTATCAATATATACACAATTTGCCAGACATGCCTAAATATTTATAGCCAGTTAACATTTGTTAGAAAAAAGAATCATTTACAGATTAGTAATGTAGGCTAGTACTATAGAGCTTGTGCATTTTAGTGCAAAGGCAGACATAAACCAATCATACTAGTTAGGATACTGTTGGGTTAATACCGACAAATGTTATTTCAATTAGTCTTTTGACTGTAATATTTCTAAAAGAGTTTAGACAGCAAGTCTTCATACAACTGATCTGTCCATAAGAGGGATTTACCCTGTTTTACTCAAGCACCTTTTTGCACTTAGTTAACTTTATGGACATTTCCATTCATCAATGAATTGTTCCATGAACCGAAGTCATTGATTCTGCAAATCCACAATAACACATGTCTTTTTTCCTTGAACCCCTTCATTCTGTGACGTACTATCAACATCATCTGTTGCATCGTTCTCTTCTTCTTCTATTATTTCAAAAGGAGTCATTACATCATAGAGAAATGAGAGGAAGCCATAAAACCAATCAGAACTTTCCTCTGCTAAAATATTAAGGACTTCCTCAAGTGAATCAATATTTTCATTATTGCCATCTTTGGTTAGGCCTATACAAGAATAAAGGGAAAAGAAGAAAGAGAAAAAGGCAGTATTAGGAAGAACGAAAAATCTTGATCTAGAAAGGTTTAAGAGATCCTAGATTTACTAAAGTAGAATATTTTAAAAATATATTTGAAGAAATTAGTAAAAGAAAATGAAAAATGAAAGTGTCAATGAACGAAATGGTTCTATTTATAGATTATGGGGAAATGTCCAACAGACATATACACATATTCATTCTCATTCTCTCTTTCTCTCTCTCATATATACATATTCATTCATCTCCTGACCTTCCGGCGGGCGGTGAAAACTCATCTATTTTGCCAAGCCGGTCTGGCCTAGGGTTCTCTTAGGGTTTTTAATCTGGTTTTATCTGGTTTTTAGTCTTTTTAATACCTTTTATATGTTTTTACCTTTCAGCCATTATATTTGATTTTTAATTGATTTTAATTTTGTATTGTTGTTGCATTTTTATTGGCTGTACACCGTCCTGAGTCCTGTCAGGGAAAGAGGGCAGTATATAAGTTTAATAAAATAATAATAAAATAAATAATTTTCTGTCTCTCTCCCTCCCGCCCTCTCTCTCTCTCCAAATACATATACATACACACACACATACACACAAATGCAGACATGTATATATACAAACATACATATAACATACTGTACATTGCCTCTACTGAGGTGACTATCTTTTGCATCTTGCAAAGTATAATTTTGCTCATGAAGATAAGTTTATTTTCAAACTGCTACTGAATTCTTGTTATTACTGCTACAAAACATCTACTCTTTTTAAAATAAAACTGTCCACATGTGAAAAGCATATGCTTTCATGACATTAAAAAAAAAACTAGGATAACACTAAAGAAGATAAAGTTAAAACCAAAGTATTCTAAAGGCCAATTCAAAGAAAGATCTACTTGAACAAGGATTGAATGAGTTCACAGCAGGGGTGGGATTCTACCAGTTCTGTCCGGCTCTGTAGAACTGGTAGCTCTGAAGAGCAGCAGACACAGACCTGTTTTTGGTGGTTTTGGCCCACCCGCCTGCCTGAGCATTTACCTATCATTTATTTTCTGCTTTTTCAACCTCAGCTGTGTTTGAAAAAGCAGGAAAATAGTGCTTTTTCAAATACTGTGCACCCGCGCACAGTGCTGCTCAACTGTCCGGGCAACACACCTCATGACGTTTCACACACGCTCGCAAATCATAAATCATGAACCGGTAGTTACACCGGTCGGATCCCATCCCTGGTTCACAGTTCAGTGGCTAAACTAGGTTTCTCCAATCTAGTGCTCCCAAAAACTGGTGAAATTTCAACTGGCACAGTTATAAGAAAATATGTAGCCTAGTTCTTCCTGGTGTTGCAGTAATAGAGTACTAAAAAGGCTCCAGATGAGGCTAGGTAAATAAATCCCCAGCAACTAGCAGTCAAAAATGTGTCTAAATCTGACAACTGCATTTAATGTTCATGGATAATTATTATGCGGTTCATGGGAAATAAATAGTACATCTTTCATAGGACTTATGATATTTTATTCATTGGTTAAAATGTCTTCTTCATAAGTCCTACAACAGAAGTACTATTTATTTCCATGAACCACAAGAAATATTTACCATTACCATAATTATGAGTGAATACTTTATTTGACCAAGTGTGATTAGACACACAAGGAATTTGTCTCAGGTGCAGAAGCTCTCAGTTTACATGAAAAGCAACAGAATAATAATAATCATATGATTATTAATTATTGATCTATACAAAGTTAAACATTTAGAACCAAGATTATGATCTATATATTTCATAAATATTTTCATAAATACATAACGTTTATACAGCCTACAGACTACCCCTCTAAAATAATCTTATTTTCTATGAGTACTTGGTCTATTTTTAATTATTCTATCATAAACATGTTTTCCACTAATTAATTCATTATAAATTAAGTAGCTGGCCTCTAATTCTAATTATTTGCCATTTTCATTTTAAAACAGATGTTACAATGGCTATTTATTTATTCTGCTAATTTAATATTCTGTTTTTTCTAGGAACTCAACAATATTTCACTTCTTAGATTTGGATACATAATCAGGCACTAATCGTTTGTTAATATTTGTTATAGCTCTAAAATAGTATATTATCTGCAACTTTTATTTGTTCTTAGATTTCTATTAACTTCTTTCCCAATGATGATTGATACAAAGATGTCAGTTGTGCCACCCAATGTCACATTAAATTTCTTTCCATTTTTCAAAATTTCTCCTATCTGAGGGGTCCCTGGTACTGTCTGAGCTTGTTTACTTGCAGACATTTCATCATCCAAACTAGGTAACGTAATCAGTGCTTAATAGTTTCCCAATCTTTTCAGCTTTGTGGATCAGAGGGGGGATGATGTTAATATGCTCCCACTGCAGGAGCCATCCAGTAGGCAAGCTGCCACATTCTAGACCAGGGGTGTCAAACTTGATTTCATTGAGTGCTGCATCAGGCTTGTGTTTGACCTTGAGGGGCTGGGATGGGCGTAGCCAGCCTGACGTCACTCATGTCAGGAGCGCTTGTGGTGGCCCAAGCACTCTGCCAGCGAAAATGGGGTCCTGAGCTCTGTTTTTGGATAACATGGCTTCCTGCAACTGTCTGCCAGTTTTCACTGGCAGAAGGTTGCAGGAGGCCGTGGCAGCCGAAAATGGAGCTCGGGAGCCTGTTTTCGCTGGCAGAAGCACCACAGGCCGGTCCTTTGCTGTTTCCAGGGCAGTCCCATGGGCTAGATCTAAGTACCCTTGATCCAGCCCCTGAGCCTTGAGTTTGACACCCTGTTCTAGACATTTGCAATTTTGGAATAAACTATAAAGGTGGGCCTAGGTAAAATGCATAATAATAAGAACACAGATTACAATAGCCAGGTTCTCTGCATTAAAGTACGACTGCAACTGGCATAACAGTTACCACAAAGTTATCCTTATATATAAACTCTATCTATTGTTGTAGCAATGTTTTACCTACATTGGATAAAAAAAGATTTGTGGTAAGCTGTTTGGATAATGAAGAAAAGTGTTTGAGAAACGTTAGGATAATCCATTTTACACAGTATCCCAAAATTGGGCCACTAATCTTTCTGTTTGTTTAGTCATGATTTTCATAACTAAACTAAACAACCTGTGACCCATTGGGCCATTCCAGAGAGATTTCCTTCATAATCAGAAAAAAAGGAGCAGGAGAAAGCAAAAAAGCAGAGGGAACAAGATCAATTTCCTGCTGGCTTCTCCATTGACTTTGCTTGTGTGGGAAGCTGGCTGAAAGAGCCAGAAATCCATCCATCCATCCATCCTTCCTCCCTCCCTCCATCTGTATTTACTTCTGATTTTGGGCAAAATGCCCCATAGTGAAAAATAAGTGTCTTAACAACTATGGTGTGTCACTTAACAACTGTCATGAAAAAAGGTTGTGAAATCAGGTCAGTCATGTGATGATCTGCTTTATGATCATCATGATCTATGACTATATCTGAAATTTAATTGCCTAGGTCAGGGGTCGCCAACCTTTTGGACCTCAGGGACCACCAAACTCATAATATTAAATCCCGCGGATCACTAATATGAATTTTGACTGACGGTGGCTTGCTGACGTTGGTGGGAAAGTTGGTTCCATATTCCAGAGCTGCAATAGTCACAGACTGGCCCTTTGGTCATCCTGGAGCAGCTGCTCCTCCACCCGGGTGTACCGGCCTGCCATGGACTGGAGGAGCTGCTCCAGGATGATCAAAGGGCCAGTCTTGTGACTACTGAAGCTCTGAAATATGGGACCGACTTTCCCATCAATGTCAGCAAGCCACTCCGGGGCGGATTTCCCTCCCTTGCCATTGGTCTTACCTTTCAGTTCCAGCTCACTTGGCTCTACTCAAGGTAAGGTTTATGCTCGGCTGAAGGGTGGGGGCCAGCGGGTGGATGGGCCATGTGGGCGGTGCAGCCTTGTGTTCCTGCACATCCTGGATTAATTGCTTTGGGAGGAGTGCTTGGGGGGAACATTTCTCTGCAGACCCCCAAAATTTTCTTGCGGACCACTAGTGGTCCCCAGTCCCCAGTTGGCAACCACTGGCTTAGGAGAAAACCTGAAACTTCTTGCTCTAAGGAACAATTAAGATTCCTAAGAACTGGTGCTATGAGTTCCATGTGTTGTCCTTGTAGGTAATTCACTGATTTGGGAAAAGGTGAAAGGTGAAATATGAGAAATGTTAGAACAATATCTGGGAATAGAGATGGGGAAGGGAATGACTGAACTGTAATGGAGGTGAGAAACTCTGGTTCTATCAGTTTGGACATCTAGGTTTCAGATTCTCCAGAAGAGTATGCCTTAATATGAGTATATTAAGAACATTCAAAACTAAAATCTTCCTTTTAACACAATACTCTTAAAATTAATTCAATGAAATGTTTTAAACACTAGCAAACAAGTCTGCATGATGTCTATGAAGATTCTCAATCATCCAGGTTATAGTTGTCCCAACCATAACAGGACATGTCTGCATGATATTAAACATAAAGTGCCTACAAAGCAGATTTTTTTTCCTGGTTATTTTCCATAGTTAGCTACTTTATGTTTTGAGTGAATAATACAGAGAATTATACAGTAATATTATGGGGTTAGCTTTTCAAAATTTTAAAAAATAAAATGTCTCATTGTATTATTCATAAATGAGGAAACTCAGATTCGAAGTGATTTGAATTCCAAAATACAGGAGAGTAACTTCATCTAACTTATAGTTATAAAACAGCTTATTATTTGATTAGGTTAATTGTTTATTAATTTGAACCATATAAAAAATAAAATAAAAATAAAATACAAGATATAATTCTTGAGTAAAATAGATAAAAGAAAACACAGTAATAATAAAATACATATGTGGTATTCAGAAAAATACATCATCTTTATAGGATACCTCAATTCTGTTCGATATAATGAGTTCTTATCTCAACTGCCTTAATTATAAACTTCTGCTCACAATGTATACATTATTGCCCAGGAGGAAATAAAGCAATCTACAATTTAGATCCCAGTGAAATCTGAAGTTCTATCAGATGGGGATGTTATGTATCTTAGCCTAAGAATAGCATATAGTTGACAGTATGAGCATAACACATAGTGCATAATTCTTCATATCATTTTGAAGTGCTTGATATCAACAAGTGATATTGCATAATAGTATGTCTGATTTTGCAAAAATATGGCAAGATATATAAACATAAACCAGTGATGTCATAGATAAATGGGTGTCTAAGTGCTTTTGTTTAACCTTACTGAGCACAACTATAATGTTTCTGTTTCAGCCCCTTAACTTTACTCAAGTTTAAATGAAGAACAATTTACTGATATCCATCCTAAATTAGTAGTGACAACAATGCCCCCTCCCTACCACCATCAAAGTTATGAAACTATTGTGAGGATTCAAATTGCTTGCTTTAGATATTATGCCTCTTCAATAAGATACGCAAAACATTCTGAATCCAAAAGATTATCCAACTTTATTCACCCTTCTAGAAATATTTTGAGTTCCGAATATTTTTAGAATGATTATAACATGAAAACAGCATTGATAACGTCAAAACAGTTATATGGAATAAGATGTTTTGAGCATGATACTTTCCAATTCCGAAACATTTTGCACTAAATTGCTCATATAATTAACTACCTGATTAATTATTTTCTATTATTTTTTCTTTACTGTTAGTGGAAAACTAAAGGACTTAAACCATGACATCAAATAATTTTTAAATCCTCCTTTCCCTTAGATTGCCAAAATAAATCAGATTATGAGGAGTACTAAACATTTCACTATATATGACAAAACTAGTAATAATCATGTCCTGTCAAGTTGGTGCTGATGCTTAACAACCACATAGATTTTCCTCAGGACAACAAAAATAAACCAAAGTATATTTTCACTGTACATACTTTGCCTTTTCCTCTATAGTACTTTATAATAGTGATTCAGATTATAAGGCTATTAGATGTATATTTCAGAAATGCAGGGCAAAAGCTTGGATCAAATGTGGTTATGTTTTGAGAAGACTTCTGTAATCAAGGGAACAGATGGAACTAGGGCCTTGGTGGTGCAGGCTGTTAATCATCTAGCACTTAGTGCAAGCTGCCTGCAATTAGTGCAGGCTCGAATCCCACCAGGCTCAAGGTTGACTCAGCCTTCCATCCTCTCGGGGTAGGTAAATTGAGGACCCAAGATTGTTGGGGGCAATAAGCTGACTTTGTAAAAATGCCGCTTGGGGAGGCCAAAAGCCCTAGTAATAATAAGCAGGCACATACAATGGAATGAAGGCTATTGCTGAGCACTTAGCATGGTGCTCCATAGACTGTAAGCCGCCCTGAGTCTCCGGAGAAGGGCGGCATATAAATGTAATTAAAATAAAATAAAATAAAAGATAATTTAAAAAGGTAATTAACTGTTGATTTTAATAGATCTATCTTAAACATGATCTAATTCTTGGTCAACACTAGTGTCAATTTCAGAGTTTGAGGGGCCCTTTAACTTGAATATACTTCATTGTGTCCAGAAACAATGAAAGAAAACATTCGATAACTCTTACATGCCAGGGAGAATTTTTTTCTTTTTATGACTTCATAATTCCTTAATTTGTTGGTGCTAGGCAACCAGTAAATGTAATTTTTTTTTTCACTCTATGAAAGAAATATCTGCTGCTATCTAGGATTGAACTATCAACCTTCTGAATGGGAGGCAAGTGTCTTCACCACTAGGTCACCACGCCGCTAGGAAGAATAAGGAACAATAAATGTGGTTGCTGAAGAATTGACAGCATATTTTTTGTTTTCTTTACGCTACCAAAAGTCTTCACAACTTGAAGGCTACTTAATGAATTAAGAAATTGAGAGGGAGAAATTAGCCTAGGGCTACACACTATCATCGTTTTCACAATCCACTTATTTAATAAGTAAATAAATGCATATAAAATAAGCAACTTCCACAAAAATATATTTTAGTACTATAGATGAAAATATAAATTCAAAATCAAAGATAATTATTCTTCTATAGCAATATATGGTTGGTATCATAGAACTTTACTAATACTGTTAAGATTCTGGATAACTTTACAATGCATACTTTTTATTTGAATGTTTCATTTTTGAATAGCATTTAAAAAATAACTACTTGCCTAGCAAAACCTTGGCATCTTCCATATCAAAATCACCATCGCCATCAGCATCATAGATCCCAAGTTTTCCTAATGGGGAAGAAATGAATCTGTTTCAGAACCTTTGAATGGTGAAAAAAAATTAGCAAAGAAGAAAAAAAGAGTACCATTGAATATTTTTTACTAAAATCTTAAATGCAAATACAAGCTATTTTGAATATATATATTGAATACATGTTGTTTCTTCTAAAATAATATATATTAGTATTTGAATACAAAATCCTTTCATAATGCAAAAATGACATCACAATATTTGCTATCATTAAAGAAACAATTTTGCATTTAATAGACACATTTATACAAAATAAATGATACAATAACTTTGACCCTATTCTTTTCACATCAGTGGAAACCTTTCACTTCAACAGGAATATTACTCTTCTCAACAAATTATTAATAATATATTGTGTATTGTGCACGTATGATTGTGTGCTAATATATTTACACATCTGTTCCCTAAATAGGCAGGTTCTGAGTTCAGAAATTTTGCATTCAGGCAGATAGAAGCAATGTAGAGATATACTTGCTTCAAAGTAAATTTGTGGAATACTGCATCTGGAATAACTGCAGATATCCAATATTTTACTTAATGAGGAACACATATCAAGTTGGCAAAAACTAGGGACTACTGTTTACTGAAAGGGGGGAAAAAACTGTTCAGATTTGCTAAAAAGTTGCCCAAGAGTCAACTCTTAACCATTTCAAATAGTCTAGCAATGATTTGAGAGGTTTGAATTATTTTCTGGCCTTTAATGGCTAAATCACCTCAAAAAAGGTACAAAACAGATAGCAAAACAGAAAATTCCTCTAAAACATAATTTGCTATACAGTTTCGAACTAATGTCATAACTGAGCTTCCAGACGTGTCTAAATTAAGATAGCTATTGGATTTCATAGATCTCTCTGCTAGTGGATTATAATAACTCTCTCAGCTGTTATTTGTGTTTATTTTTTCTGTATTGTATTTTAACTGTTTTTAGATTTATGGAGTCTCAGTCTTCCAGTTCATGGTTGTCCCAAAAGTGTTTTTTTTCCCCAAGAGGCAATTGGACTTTCTTTGTTTTTCCTCAAAGACTTTCAGTTCCTTAAAGTTCTGGAACTGAAGAAGCTTCTTGGATGAGAAGCAAAACATCTTCAAAGAAAAAGAAAAGAAATCCAGTTGCCTCTTGAAAAAGCACCTTTGGGGCAATTATTTTTATGATTATTTGCTGGCCAGGCATTGGTCTGAGATGAGTAGCTGTACAAACTGAACAGATAAAGAACTAAAATAAGAATAAAATCATCCTTTGCAAACATGGATTATTGACTAAATCATGACTGAATTTACAGAACACAGATAGATAAAATGAAATGTCCTATATTATGGCTTAGTAAGGTTATCAATTTAGTTAGTGGCTACACACATTTTTTGAGGAAGTGCAAATCATCTGAAATAGGTTCTTTATAAAAGTGTTAGAATGAGCAAATTTAATTGTATTAAAATAACCAGTGGAAGGCTCGCCCAGCTGTTTCAACAGTTGTCCCATCAGTAAAGCAAAATGGCTGTGCATGACAAGATTTAAAAAAAAGAACCAGGGACAGTCTTCATAGCATTTTGAAAATTGTATTGCTTTAGGGCTGTATAAATAATTAGGGCACTTTCTACAAAAAAAAAACCTCCTTTAAATGTTTTGTATACCCAGATAGTTTTAAAATAAAACAGAATAGTACTTTTCTAAACATTTTCTTTTCATATAATCATTTCCATATAATCTCAAAATAAATTATTAAAATCTAAAGAACAAGGGAAAATGCTTCACAGATTCTGTCAAGAACTCCTTTGATTTTCATAGCCTTGATTTTGGAGGTTATAAATTTCCCTATAGCCAGTTCACAACAATAAACAAATGGAAAGTTTGATACAGGAAAGCAAAACACAGTTTGGTTTCATTTCACAAATTCCTAATCCCCTGCCCTGCCCCAATTAAAACCAAGACAATTGGCAAACTATTTCTGCCTTATTTAGGCAAGTGGTGACAATCTAAGCAAATGTCCCCAAACTTTTTAAGAAAAAAGAAAACAAAAGCCAATATTGTGGTTAAGTTATTCACAGAAGTTTGCCAATGGCATTAAAATATTATACAATTTTATCTACAGAAATAAATATCAATAGCAAAACACTATTCAGGTGATCTGCATCTCCTTGCTTATTTCTTCTTTTCTGAATCAATTCCACAAGCTAAGGGAAAGAAACATTGCACATTCAAAAAAAATGTAAAAGAAGGAAAAAAGGAAATGTAAATCAAATAAAATCAGTCCTGTCCTCTTCAGGAGTCAAAAACAAAGGGTAACAGTACATTTTCTTACAAAAGTTAATTTCACCACAGCTTCAAAAGTTATCTGGAAATAAAAGCATCTTGGCTAGGGAGAAAGAAAAATAGCTATTTATAAATCAAACCCACCAACTATAACATATAATATAAACATTCCTTTATAATCCTACCTTGAAGTACTTCTGATAAGTTATACCGGAAGTCCTTTGCCTTGGCTGCATGCATGGCAAAAATACAGATACAATTACCCACATTATCAGAATCCACAAAATTGTCCACCCTTTCAATCTGCAAATTTATCTTTTCTCTGGGCCACTTGGACTTAATATACTATTATTAACTCTACTTTCCCAAACTAATTGCTTGCATTTTAATATTTATTTGTGCCTGCAAGTCAGTCTTGTCTCTTGGTGACTAAACAGTCAGGTTGGTGCAGTTTTCTGGTACCGTTTTTAGAAATGTTTATCACTGTCTTATTCCTAGAGTTCAGACAGAGTGAATGGCCCAAAATCACCCAAATGGGTTAATGCCTAAAGCAGGACTAGAACTTTTTTTTCCATGTTCCTAGTCCAACACTTCTCCAAACTAGCTGTCTTTCTTTGATTGTTTTTACTAAAAAAAAATGAGTAACAAAAAATGAAAATAATTTACTATTGCTAAAGTTTTGAACCAGATTTTAATATTAATAGGAGGAACTGGAGAAACATCTGCAGGGCCACTGTGAATAGGCATCAGTTGAATAAAGTTGCTTAGATTTGCACTGTTGGAGTCCAGCTGAACAGATCCTACAGAGCAATCTTACAATTGCTTAGTTAATCTGAGCAATTTCAGACAGGTAATCCTATGGAAATGGTCAGAATTTATACTGCTGTCAGCTCTGCCACCTATGTTCTGGATTCTGCCTTTCCTGGCTGTCTAAGGTTTCGTAGGAAGTGATATGTGACTGGTTCCAAACAGTAGTTAATGCCACTTTGAAAAAGAATATAGAAAATAGAAGACAAAAGTATGTAAGATATGTTGAGTTATCTGTAAAAACAATAAAGCTTGGATACAAATAAATAAATATTGTGCTCATTCCTAGACTAGAAGTCTCAGATCATGGTCATTCATGTCTTGTGTGGACTACTACAATGCACTCTATATGGAGCTATTCTTGAAGATCACCCTCAACCAGTCCAAAATGCAGCAGCAGTTCTGGCCTGCCCAGTTTGCCAGAATTGCACCACTAATGTGTAAGTTGCCTGGGCACCTTTTTCTTTCTAGATGTAATTTGAGTAGCTATTCATTAACTTTAAAGCCTTGAATAGCACAGAGTCTGTTTAGTTGAGCAAATACCTCTTCCTGAGGATATCCTCCCAGATTGGATAGATGGATGTGCTCCAGGTCTATTAAATCTTGCCATTTTATGGGACCTAGGAAGCAAACCTTTTTCCATAGGAAAAACTCCATGTTCAGATATAGGAAACCCCTAAACTCATGGCCTCCTTCAATGAGGTTGTGGCCAGGGTGTGCTCTTGTGATGGAGCATTATGGCTACTGCTGGTATGTAAGAATTTTTAATTTCATTGTATTTTTGTTATATGTATGCCTGTTGGCTGCTATGGGTTATTTTATATAACATGATAAACCATTAAAATGTTTTTATTTATACAGAAATGTTTAAAAATTTATTCATACAGAAATGAATATAGGAATAGCAAAGTATATAGAAAATAGAATCTTAAGATATTATCATTACTATGACTAAATTCTTACCTAGTACTTCCTCGTAATCAACAAGTTCAAACCAAACTAATGCAACTGATGTCCATACTCCCAGAAGTGCAATTACCATGAACCATGTAAAAAAAGAGCTCCCAGAAACTCCTTCTTTCTTGGCACTCTTGTTTCCACCATGCTTTGCTTCTGTAAGACATAAAAATGAAGCATTATCAGAAGTTAAAAACTTTGGAAATGAATTACTAAATAAAATTCATAACATAAAATGTAATGTTACTATTGAATACATGACACTATTTTTAAAGTTTGTTCACAGATTAAAAAATATAAATTAATTGGCTTCAAAGCTATTTTAATATAGTTTTGGAAAGTATTTTCCAGATTAGAAATCTAGGCAATACAGTCCTCATTGTGTATGATAATTTTAGTCGTATGGTTCCTATTGTGCTATATAATCATTTGTTGCACTGTTTGCCTAATAACTTTGTAGTCTGTCACACTGATTAGTAGATAATTATGATAATAATGGGTGGGGCTGGGTATAAAATAGAAGGCAGGGGCATGGAATTTCCTAACTTACCCATCACTAACTGTAATATCTTACCTTGATTGATATGGTGAGAGCAGGGTTAATCAAGATATTATACAGATGTGTATTATGAATATTGGTGGCTATTGATCAGGGTCTGGGACACTGAATACAAGGCAGAAGTGTCCCCAAAGTCTGAATCATCAGTCACAGAGATGATTTGAATATGGAGAAGAAAAGACTTGGTTAGGACAGTTACAGAGAGAATGTATAATTGGGAATGGGTGTTAAAAAGTAGGAAATAAAATCCAAGTGGTAAGATGTGCATGGCAAGAGAAAGAGATGGAGTACACCTCAGGAGTACTGCTTACTGGTAATTTATTCTCCAGTTCCCTGCCTCTACCTTTTTACCTGGTCATTCGAGATTAGGACCCACCAGTTGCTGCAACTTAATTCCTAAGAAAGTAGAGCAGGTCCCAATAAAGGAGAATATTTGTAGCTCGGGATTGAAATCAGGGGTCTTTGGTGCTTTCTGAGCTTGCTTATTTTCTTGCAGACATTTCATTACCCTAACTAGATAAACTAGACACTCACTGATAATGTTCCTAATTAGGATAATGAACCGTCTGCAAGAAAACAAGCAAGCTCAGAGTGCAGCAAGGATCCCTCGTACAAAAGGTCCTTGGGGACTGTAAGCCCACCTGTATTTTAAATCCATGTCCTTCCTTATTGGTCAAGACCTCCCAGGAGTTGACATATGATCAGATCCAAGTACTGAATACATCTTTCAGAAAAGGGATGATTTTACTAGGTATGAAGGTAATGGGGGTCTACCCTCTTCTCAAGAAACCATCACTTCAACAGAGTTGGATAATTTACCATTTAGTTTGCAACCTTCTCTTTTCAAGATAGGCTGCAATCTCTAAGGATCATTGAAGAAAATAGATTTTATGTTTCTCTTTAGATCTGGCTTCTGACCAGGATATAAGGCTGATATAGCATTGGTTGCCCTTTGTGAGGACATGGCAGGCTCAAGATAGGAAGATTACATTCCTTCTGGCTCTTTTTGATTTCTCAGCAGTCTTTCATACTATCAATCACTGCATTATTTTTGAGTAGCTTGAGGGATTGGAAGCATGGAGTTCTAGTCATTCTTCTTTTTCCAGGGCCAACTGCAACTGATATCGATAAGAAAGAAATCTAGTTCTAACATCTGCTTTGTAGAGTGTCTCAGGGCTCCTGTTTCTCTCCCCCTCTCTCATTTTAATATTCACATGAATCCACTGTGGGAAGTAGGCTAACTACTGTTAGTATGCTGATAATACTCAGTTGAATATCTCTGCTATTGACCAACCAAGGCAGCAGGCCAGATTATTTGCAGAATTACCTATCTCTGGTTATTTTTGCCCATACCACTAAGTAGGCGTGCTCCAGTTCTCCTCTTCAAGAGCCATTTAATGGTATCATTTGAGACATGCCTTCTTTGTTACAATGCTTGATGTTCAAAATGATTTTCCCTCTCTGTAGTTCAGATATCCTTTTGTAGAGCTGTGAAGGCTTGGGTTTTCTCCCATATCTTGGGACTGGATGGTATCTGAGCCCATCCTGTTGGAAAGATGAGTAGTTTTTACTGTATCCCCTGACTCAGCTGTTTATATGTGAATTATTGTATTTTTAAGAGAATTGTATAATATTTTGGAAGCAAATTTAAATTTATTTTGGAAGTGATTTTTCTTCGTTGAAATTAACATTATTGGCAATATAAACAAGAAAAATAAATAACAAATGAATATTTTATTTATTTATTTATTTACTTATTTATTTATTAAATAGTTTTATATACCGCCCTTCTCCCGAAGGACTCAGAGCAATGAACAGCCAACTAAAATATATATAAATTACAAATACAATTAAAAGAGAATTAAATTATAGGCTGCCATTTAAAAAATTTAAAAACCCCGATTAAAAATATGCTAAAATTTTCATACCCCAACCAATCAATTCTAAAACCCCTTATTTAAAATCCCATTTGAAGTCAGCTCATAAAATATAAATTTTTCTCTCAACTTATTTTCCTTTCTATTTTCTTTCTACTTTCATTGTCTCACCTTTTTAGAAAATCCCATTAACGATATTTTACTTTTTTTTAACTCATATAATGCATATAATTTAAATGTTAAAGCTACACTTATTCCTAGTCTGGTCAGTGTCTCGGGTTTCTTTATTTTAGATCAGACACACATAACCCAGTATATAGTATTTCTAAACATATATTTATATTTCTTATGCTTTCAATCAGTTTAAAATATACTGGAATACTGCAGTTTCATAATGTCCCCTACATTTATTATTCACAGTACCATAAAATATTGAATATTATAAATGTCCATAGAAAACACTGAAGGGCAGAGAGAGAGAGAAAATAGAAAGGGAGAGAGAGAAAGAGAGAACCGGTGCGTTTTAAATACAAATATCTAGGTAAAATATGTTTGGGTTCATATAAATGAAAATATTTTCATATAATGTTCTCTGAACTGAACTATTTAGTATTTCTGAAGATATTTTATATTTATTTTTAGAACAATGAAACCATTACTGTGATGGTCATACAAATCACTTATGCCTTCAAATATTTACTGGAAGACCAGTTTCTCTTTTGGTCTTTTCTTAGAAATCACATGAAAATCGCTTTTTTTACCCTGCCTTTAAATTTATCAAGTGGCATTTAACAAAGCCAAAAGTACTCATTAAAAACTATTTACAATTTAAACTAATTCCTCAGAGCTAAAACAAAATTACTATCTTTCACACAGATACTGCCAGGAATCAGAAAGTAGGTCAATGTCCAAACTTGGTATGCTTTTGCTTTCAACCAGCACTTGTCTAAAGCAATACAATTATGCATTAACATTATGTCAAGAAATAATTTGAATTGTTTTAATTGTATGATATTGATTCTGCTACAGTTTTATAGTATTGTACTTTGTTATTAAAATGATCTATGTTCATCACTGTGTTTAAAGAATCCTAAAATCAAGTATCTTGGGTAATGGGAACATATAATAAATGAGATTTTAAGTACAATAAACTTAAAAATTCCATTTAATTTTTAGATAACAGTATTTTAAATTTTGCTGCTCAATTTGAAAGTCATACACATTCAATTTTCCAAGAGACATACCTGAATACTCAGCCATGGTATCAGATGCTTTTATCCATGAATAAAATACACTTTAATATAAAACCAGCGTCCAAGATACAAACAGCAAAATTCACTCTCACTCTCTTGCGACAGTAGCAAAGAAAGATCTTTATGACCAACTCAGCTAAATCCCGAAATTAGACCCGACTGCAAACTCTGCTCAAAGGCTATTTTTAGTGCAGCCATCACAAGCTAAATGCTTTTATGTACCCATATTGAAACCCAGTGCTGACAGCAATCAAGTTTACCCTCTTCTACTAACAAAGCATCCTGGGTAATAGGCTTTTTTTCTGTCTCATTTAATCTCTAAACATCAGCATACCAGAAAATCAAAATGGAACAGATTTTTTTTTAAAAAAATGCATGCCTCAGCAACTAAAATATAAGAACATCAAATCTTCTATACAAACTCAGACAAAAGTCCAGGTACAAAGCTTGCCTGTCCAATCTGGATATCAGACAGTCATTCTTACCTGATGCTGTTGATTTTAAGAAACTTATTTATAAACTAGCAAACAACTGATTCAATTTCATGTCTAATTACAAGATACTGTTCTTAATAAAATTTCCTTCAATGGCAGCACTGAACAACAACTAGTAATAAATTAAAGCACAGCCTTCATTACAAAAATCCAATATGTCCATAACATTTTACAAAACGTTAAAATTTAGAGACTGCTTTGTTACCAATCTGTCAAGCAAGAAAATGACAGGAAGCTGAAATATATTTGTTACTAAATATAAACCAAACTTTGAGTGAGAAATGTAATAGAGTAGGAGCTCACACTGTAACATTAAGCAATCTTTCGGCTGCCCCTATAAGAATCCTCTCCCGCCTGGTTTTTCCCCCTAAAATAATATTAAGATTATTTCACAACTACTTAATCTGGGCTGTTGAATTCCAGCCCAAATATTAAAGATTCAGCAATGCTGGAAGATCTTCCAAATCTTGCTTGCCTTACTGCTGTTATTAACCTAGGTTAGTATAGGTAGTCCTTGACTTATGACCACAACTGATTTTTTGTTGCTAAGCAAGATAATTGAGTTTTGCTCCATTATACAACCTTTCTTGCCACAGTTAATCATTACATCACAATGATTAAGTGAATCATTACAATTGTTAAGTTCATTACACCATTGTTAAGTGAACCCTGCTTCCCCACTGAACTTTACTTGTCAGAAAGTCAAGAAAATATCATATGACCCTAGGACACTGCAACCATCATAAATACATGCCAGTTGCGAAGCTTCCAAATTTTGATCATGTGTCCATGGGGAAGTTGCAATATTTGTGTGAAAAACAGTAATGTCCACTTTTTTGGTTCACCAATGATTGGTTCAAAATTGGGAATAGAGTCCACAAGGCTGTATATTGTTGCCCTACCTATTTAACTTATATGGAGAACACATCATGAGAAAGGCAGGGCTAGATGAATCAAAAGTTGGAATTAAGATTGCTGAGACAAATATCACCAACCTCAAATATGCAGATAATACCACTCTAATGGCAGTCTTAATGTGGGTGAAAAAAGAGTGCAAAAGTTGACTTGAAACTCAACATTAAGAAACTGGCAGACAGTACAGAATAATAAAAATAAGGACAAATAGGCTGAAAAACAGCTTCTATCCCAGGGCAGTAGCTCTTTGAATTCTGCTGTATTAGTACAGTGTTGGTGCAGTGTCAGGTGTTTTCGATTCAATGTGTGGAAGGTGAAGGATGTGTGTTTGTGTTTATTTTCATGGTCATGATGTGCACTGAAGGTGGTATTTGATTTCATTGTATGGAGGTGCAATGACAATAAAGTAAACTAAACTAAACTAAAATCATGGCATCCAGCTGTCTCAATTCCTGGCAAATAGATGGGGGAAAAATTGAAGTAGTGACAGATTTTATTTTCCTGGGCTCCAACATTACTGCAGATGGGAACTGCAGCCAAAAAATTAAAAGACGCTTGCTCCTGAGGAGGAAAGCTATGGCAAATCTAGACAGTATGCTAAAAATAGGGCGTTGGTACTTACCTGATACGCCTGTTCTCAGTGAGCTGCGACGAGCATCCGTAGATTGGGAAGTGCTTATTCTCCGGCATGATAGGCTGAGCTTATTAACAGGATGCTGTGGCTCCCCCCACTCTGCTGCCCAGCGTCCCCAGTTTTTGACGAAGACGAGAAGAGGTATCCCCGCCCATAGTAAGGCCAAACTAATTGAAATTAAATAACCACAACAACCACATTATTGGTCGGAGCAGGAACAAACAGACAGACAGTGGGAGGGGACGGATGCTCGTCGCAGCTCACTGAGAACGGACGTATCAGGTAAGTACCAACGTCCTTTTTCCATTGAGCTGCTCCGAGCATCCGTAGATTGGGACATATCAAAGCTTGGCTGTCCTACGGGAGGGAGTCCATCTGATTTGGAACTCCCTCTCTGTCAGAATGGACTTGTTGCAACACTCTCCTGCCAAAGGAGGCCTCAGCGGAGGCAAATGTATCAATTTTGTAATGCCTAATAAAAGGTGATGGAGAAACCCATGTAGCCGCCCTACAAATTTCAGTGATAGGAGCCTGCGTGGCCCAAGCTGCCGAAGTTGCTGCACTCCTAGTGGAATGTGCAGTGATACCTTTCAGGCACCTGTAATGAACTAGATTCATACGCCTTGGCGATCGTGGCTCTCAACCATCTGCCAATAGTCGATGGTGATACCTTTTGTCCTTGAGTGGAGGGTTGAAAGGACACAAACAAAGCCTCCGTCTTTCGGAAGGAGGCCGTCTGATGAATGTATATGCGGATGGCCCTGCGGAAATCCGGTCGATGCCATTGTTGCTCCAGGCCCTGAGAAGGGTTGGGACAGAAATTCGGGAGAATTAGCTCCTGTGCTCTATGAAAGGCCGAGTTTAGGAGTGAACATCGGATCAGATCGAAGCACCACTCTGTCCGCATGGAAAATACAGAGGTCCTTGCAGACCGACAAGGCTCCTATTTCCGAAATGCATCTGGCTGATGTGACTGCTACAAGAAATACCACCTTGTAAGTGAGATAGCAGAGGCTTGTCATTCTCAGGGGCTCAAATGGGCTCTCAGTGAGAGCGGAGAGTACCTTATTGAGATCCCAGGTGGGATAGCGGTGGATCATGGGAGAGCGTAGATTCATTGCGCCCTTCAAGAAACTCTTTATCCTTGGGTGATGAGAAATAGATGAAAAACCTGCCCATCTCACCACTGAGGCAATAGCTGCCACTTGCCTCCTCAAAGTGTTTGAGTAAAGCCCCCTATCTAGGCCGTCCTGAAGAAATTCCAAAACCTGTGCTGGTGACGCCGAGCATGGATCTATCTTGAGTTTGGTGCACCATTTATGAAAAATGGTCCACGTAGCATTGTATATGCGATTCGTGGAAGGGCGTCTGGCCGCTTGGATGGTAGCGATCACTCGGTCAAAAAACTTCTCGAGTCAGATGTTTCCGCTCAACCTTCAGGCGGTTAGTTGTAGCCATTGAGGTTCGGGGTGCTGGATCGGTCCCTGTGAAAGGTGAACCTTCCGAGGTGGGATTCTCCAAAGTTCAGCTACGGACAGCTTCTTGAGGTCCGCAAACCACGTCCTCCTGGGCCAGTATGGAGCCAGCAAGAGCAATTCCGATCTCTCTTCCAACAACTTGCAGATTACCTTGGGTATCAGAGGAATAGGTGGAAATGCGTAAAGAAGACCCTGGGGCCACCGACAACGGAGGGCGTCGAAGTTCTCTGCCCTTGGAGTTGGATACCTCGAAATGAACCTGGCGAGTTGCACATTTTGGGGGGAGGCGAACAGATCCACAAGCGGGAGGCCGAACCTCTGAACTATCTTCTGGAATAGATCCGGATGCAGGCGCCACTCTGACTGGTCGACTGTGGCCCTGCTCAGTTAGTCGGCTGTCGTGTTTGCCATCCCGGAAATGTGTTCCGCTACGATGGAACTGAAATTCCTTTCTGCCCAACGGAACAGCCTGATTCTGTCATGAGGTGTCTCAAACGTGTACCCCCTTACCTGTTGATGTGGGCCTTGGTTGTGACATTGTCCGTAAGAATGAGAATATGACCCATGCGCACGTGAGGGAGAAGGTTGCGAAGGGCTAAATGAACTGCCCTGAGCTCTAGCCAGTTCATGTTATGTAATTGGTCGGGTACTGACCAGAGTCCTTGAGTCAAAACGTTCTAGAAGTGCCCTCCCCAACCCGACAGGCTGGCATCTGTAGTAATGGTCAACCTGTGGGCTTCTTTGAGAAGAAAACCTTTGTTGATTGTCGGAATGGTCCACCAATAAAGAGAGAGACGAACTCTTGTCGGAACCAGCACCTTGACTCTGGAATTGCTTTGCCCTGATCTTTGGTAAGGAAGTAAAAACCATTGTAGTGATCTGGTATGGAACCGAGCCCAAGGAATAATAGAGATGGAGGAAATCATTTTTCCTAATAGCTTGGACAAATCTGCAAGGGAAACTCGTTTCTATGTTCTGACACTATGAGGTAAGGACTTGATGCTTTCCAGTCTCTTTGACCAAATGGCTCTTTGCCCAATTGACTGAAAAATCTTGTTGTTGGAGGACCTGAAGGATTAGTTGTAAATCCATTTCAGCCTGTTCAACGGAAGAAGATAATAGTAAAATATCATCCAGATAGCAATGTAGCCGAACGGAGAGACTTCGTAATTGAGCAGCCACAGCCGCCAAGACCTTTGTGAAGGCCCTTGGGGCGGATGATAAACCAAAAGGTAAGGCTACATACTCAAAATATCTGTTATTATAACAAAACCAGAGAAATTTGAAGTGAAAGGGCCGAATTGAAATGTGTAGGTATGCTTCTGTTAGGTCTATGGAAGATAAAATATCTCCTTCCCTTACCCCTAGAAGAATGGACTGCAACGTGTTCATCTTAAATTTATGATAAATCAGGGATCGGTTCAATTGCTTTAGGTCCAATATAGCCCTCCATCCCCCCGAGCTCTTCGGGACAACAAAAAGAAGGGAGTAAAAACCCTGGCCCTGCTGTTCTCTAACAACAGGTTGAATGGCCTTGATTTCAAGAAGATGAGTAATCGCTGCCTCCATAAGGTTCCTTTTAAGAGGATCTCTGGAGATAGGGCATCGCATAAAAAAAATTTGGGGGGTGGATGAGAATTCTAGTGCCAGGCCAAATCTAACCGTGTCACGGACCCAGGAATCCGAAGTAATGGAATCCCAACTATCTGCAAACCCTTTCAATCGACCTCCAATGGGAAGTGATTGGCTGCAGCTATCTTGGATGCCTGAACCCTTTTCCTCCAGGGCCCCTGAAGGATCTCCTCCCCTGTCCTCCACAGCGGGGTCTATCCCCGAAGTCGGGCTCCTCTGGCTGTTGGACCTCCCTAAAGTCAGAAGCCCTCTGGAACCTATTGGTGAACAATCCCTGTAGTAGGGACGAAAGGAACTCCTCCGAAAGAGCTGAAAGGATCTGGGGTCTGAGCGACGGAGGAGAGAGGGGAGAATCTTCTTTTTATTCCTTGTTTCGATCAACAAGGGATCCAAAGCAGCGCCAAACAGCTTTTCTCCTGAAATTGGGGAAGATGCTAGCTTCCACTTGTTTTTGGAATCTGCTTACCAATTCTTGAGCCATAGTAACGATGGGACGCCATCTGAGAGGCCATGGCTCGAACCGAGAATTTTACTGAATTGAAGGTGGCATCAGCAGAGAACTCTGCGGCCGCCATTAACCTGGCAATATCCTGATGAGCTCTGAGATTGGAACTCGGAATAGTGTCCTTCAGGTGGCGAAGCCATCTGAGGGAAGTCCTGGTAAAAAAGGATGCAGCAGTAGCCGCCCTTATCGCCCAAGCATCTGATAGATGAGCCTTCGCAACTAACAACCACCACTTTTTTCAATGTAATTTAACTTCGAACTGTCACTAAATGAATGCTTGTAAGTTAAGATTTACTTGTAGCCATTCTTAATGTTACAACAAATAATAAAACACTTATGCATTTGATACAAATTAATGAACTCTTAAGACATAAACTGTACATTTAGCTATAGACCTGGGAAGTTATTTCAGAATATAGTACTGTAAGTCCTTAGTTCTTGGGGATATTTTGGGCAAACTCCCAAAAATAAAACAAAACTTGTAAAGTAACAGACTACAATGTCAGAATAAAATATAGTTTAATAAATGTGTATTATTAGTTCTAAAAACTCAATTTATTTTCTATTTATATCACACCTTTATTATTGTCCAAGTATCCAGCTTTTCCAAGCATCCAGCTTTTCTTTCAAATAAGGGACTATTTTAAATTATTTTTATCTCAAGCAATATTATTTGGATGAAATGTTGAACAAATTTTCAGTCGGCGTCATGCTTTGATCTGCAAATATCTATTACCTATTACAGCAAAGGAGAAATGTAATTTGTCCACTTAGTAGCAGCATGATGATTTGCTGGCCAATTTGATAAACATAAAAACATCAGACAAATATTACAACTTTGAGGGTTTTTAATTTAAATTGAGCTGGTTTTTAAAGAAGCATTTACAATTCTAAATGCTTAAAAGTGTTAAGGGAAGATGTTAAATACTTTATTTTAATATTCAACTATATTTGAAAAGATATAACATGGATTTTGTCTTTTCCATTGCAGGCATTAGGTTATCTACCTTGAATTTGCATTATTCATAGTTATATTTCTGAGGAAAAATGGCAATTAATTCAATTTTTTTGGAAATAGACCATTTTTAAAAAACATAACATTTTAGATGTATATCAATGAAATAGTACAGTAAAGAATAAAAAGAATATAATAATTTAAACTTATTAAAGTCACAAAGTAGTTATAGAAAGCAAAATAAAAACAAAAAAAATCTATTATTAATAAAAGTAAGTTTATACTGATAAAAACATCTTTATTGTCTCTCAATCTCCTTGTATCTATTTGCAAACTACAAAAAGGTGATGCAACTTTATTTTTTTAAAAAAATTCCCCTGCATGTTTGATTTATTTATTTATTTATTTATTCGTACTTCTATACCGCTCCCTCTCCCAAAAAGGGACTCAAGGCGGTGTACACTCAACAAACAAGATAATACAGAAAACAGAAGCGAAAACAGGTAAATAATCAAGATGGCCAAGAATCACCCCTATAAATTTCCAAAATATAAACCCCAATGATCTTATTTGGCTAGACCGGCTTGTTTGAACAGCAAGGTCTTAACTGCGCGCCGGAAGGTTAGGATGTCTGACATGGCTCGTATATCCGGGGGGAGACAATTTCCAGAGGGATCGGGCTCCCACAGAGAAAGCGCGTAGTCTCGGGGCTGCTAGACGACAGCGATCCAGTGGTGGTACCCCGAGCAAGGCAACTCTGTGGGAGCATACTGGGCGGCGGGAGGTTGTTGGTGGCAGCAGGCGATCCCGTAAGTATCCAGGTCCCGAGCCATGGAGCACTTTGAAAACTGTAAGTACCACCTTGAAACGAATCCGGAAGGCCACAGGAAGCCAGTGCAGCCAGCGGAGAAGAGGTGTTATGTGGGCATCCCGAGGGGCGCCCAAGATCATCCGTGCATCCGCCCAAGATAATGCTATGCACCCCACATTCAGGCATTCCAACATCTCACCCTATTTTAACTATTATTATGATCATGTTCATGTCATTGAATTTCATCAAATTTGTGCACTAATAAATGAGCCTCTTCTTTTTTAAAACTTGTATTGTTTTTCTCTGACAGAATTCTCCTTTTCTCCATTTTGAACACATGAATATTAATAGGGCATAAACCACAACTGCAACTGAACAAGCAGACCCGTTAACAGTCCCTCACATTAACTGAATTTTGGTACCCTAAACATGATCTGATATCAATTTACAATACTAGCTAAGCTGAATATTGCAGTATTTGAAATCACAATCTACTTGTATGCCTAAGTAATTTATTAACACACCTATCCAACTTAAACTCTTTCCTGTAACTAGTTGACAAATTTTAAAAGTATATGTCCCAATATAGTTGCTTAAAATACCTTAAAATGTTTTTTTAAGCCTTTTAAAATGTTGTTTAATAACCTTTAAGTAGTGGTCATTTGATAAATAACTCCAGAGTTGCTGATATAATCTTAAAATTAATTTGCTTCCATTTTATCCCCCCTCTCCCCCCCAATCCTTAGTGCTGAAAATTCTGTGATCAAAATCTTTGTCTGAGGAGTGGAAAGGAATGATCCACCTAAACAATGCATTACATTACATCATGTGGTAGAACCAGTTTAATGTAAGGTGCTGGCCTAGAAACCAGGAGATTCTGGGTTCTAGTTACACCCTAGGCATGGAAGTCAGATGGGTAATTCAGCCCAACTCATAGGACAGTTGATATGGGAATATTAAGAAGAGGAAGAAGTATTATGTATGTTTGGTGCTTTGAGTACTTCAATAAAAAGTAAAAATGCTATACATTATCTATGTGTCCTCTGTACGAAAACAGAATCTATGAGGTTCCTGTGATTTATGAACGATTTGGTATCCCGTTTTAATTGGTGGACATTAGTCACAACTCAGATAAGTGATAGTTATTGTGGAGGGTGGCTGTTAATCAATGGGAGAGGTATGAAAGAGAAAGATTAATCTTAAATCTTAAATTAATCATTTATGCTTTAACACTTTTGTATCATCTATGGCTGAATGTTCCTAATGAAGATTTACATCTCTATCGTACTTGAAAAAATAAACAATAAATAATAACAATATTGTGACTTGTAAAATGGAAAAATAGTTAATCCTCTTTTATCACTATCATAATTTTAATTATTTTTCCACTATTACACTTTTACCTAATAATCTAAATTCCAAATAGCTCTAAGATGGAAATCCTGCCTAGTCACTTATTTCCAAATACATGTTTAAGAGGGGGGAAATGTTGCACAAGCAGCATTTGGCTTTGACTTTTGCCCAGCACAAAGTCTGTCCAATCAGATTAAAGTGTGTAATATATCATAGTGACCTTTTAATATGACAAAAAAAAAACAGCTTGTGCATATACTGAACATGCTTCATGAATGGATATTACTAAATCATCCTCCATCACCTAAATGAAGAAGAGTTACTAGAGTGAAGTGCCTATGAGAAACATACATTTAAGGTATATTTTAATACAGATATATAAATAAGGTATCAGTAATAGTTCAAATATGAACTTAATCAGCACATAACAGAATTATTATTAAAATGAATACTTCTTAGAGCAAAACTACATTGTTAGATGTTTCCTGAATTCAGAGAAAATGGCCATTCTACAATCACACCACTCTTTAGTATTTTCTAAATTAGAAGCTAGAAGCATTTAAAAATTAATTAGATGCTTAGCAACCCAAGCAATATATATGAACAAGTTCATAATACAACTATTATAAGATAGCTTTAAAACACAGTAATTCTCTCCAGGGCTGAAAAATCAAATATAATTTGCTATCTTGAGTTTAGAACTAAGTTGATTGAAAATCTAAAAGAATTAAAACTTATTTGTAAGCTTTTAATGTAAATAATAGTAAAATGGCAAGTTCAATAACATTTAAACACTGTCACCTGTAGTTAAAATAAGCAAAAATAAGATTTACACATGAAACTCTTGGGAGCTGCTGTCAGTAGATAAACCAATGATCTGATTTGACATAACACAGCTCTCTTCATAAAGTTATTCAACTTTTCCACAGCTAAAACTTCAAATTTCAATACTGACATCTGTGGAACTGAAGGATTTTCCAGCCCTAGTTGTTTGTTTTTTTTAATTTTACAACAAAATTCAAACTAAAGCTTTTCATGCAGCAAGTCAGCCTACAAATGTGGTTAAAAAATAAGTGCCGATACTCCAGTCTTATCACACTTTACCAGTTTATGATGTTCATCGGGAAACAATCACCTTTATGTAAGGAAAACTTCAATGCATAAAAAACCTACAATGAAGAATCCAACAAACCATGTTTAAGATGCAGCACTGTTTATAATTCTAATATTATAAAAATAATAAGTATTTCTTAAAACTGTCTCTAAAGGAAAAGTCAGCCATTTCAACTGCATAGTACTCAATGGGGTGCTTCTTTCTTCTGTCATACACTGCAATTCTTTATTTTACCGGTATGCCTTTTACGTCTTTATGGTATTCTTTACATATTGTAGGAAATCTGGATTTTAAGAATTCCAAATATGTGTTTTTGATTACACCCTTGTGAATTTATAACTATAGTCTCACTATGTGAAGAAATCAACTGTTCTTGGAAGCCATCTATAATCATATATATCTGATTTATTATTTGGCTTATTGAGGTTTATTGAATCAACAGTTGTATCACAGTGAGGGGGGGGGGAGAGAGGGAGGGCTAGAGAGAGAGAGAGAGATCTCACAACAAAAGTAAAGCAAAATCTCTATCTGCGAAAACATTTGCTTTTAGATGAAGCCTGGAACCCCCAGAGAGCGCATCCCCGGTTGGCGGATTGGGGGCCCTACCAGTATGGCTTTATGCTATAATGGCAGGTTGGAGGGAATCAAACATCTCCCGTGGACCAACAGGATTGATGAGTGGCAGATGGCTCATCAGTATCGACTGAAGTTGGAGGCCACATTGGCTTCAGAAGAACAGCATACAGTGTGGTGGCAGCCACTTGAACAATGTGTGCACAGTGCTGTAGAAAGCAAAAGGAAAACTACTGCATCATATATTTCCCAGGAAAATCATGATAATGGCGGCAAAACCTAACCTTAAACCTAAATTTAAAATAGGATTGCCAACATGATCTCTAACTTCCTACGATAGATATGGCACAAGAAGATGATTAAATACACACACACGCACACACGCACACACACTAACTATGATAAATAAATTATGAAGTAGCACAATACCTGATCCTCCCTAATACCTAGGGTTAAAGTGCAGGTAGGCCTGCATTGTTCTCTTTAAAAGCAGATATAAAGCTATATAAAGTCAAGTAATATAACTATGATGACAGAAAAAACTTAAAGAGTAAATATAGTATATTTGTTGTAACTATAAAGGCAGCCTATTAATTTAAATGCATGAACTTTTCATATGCTGACTAACCTATTTAGTGTGGTGCTATTCTCTACCGTTTTCAATGTGATGTTTTCTTCCCATCTAGTTTACTTTCTTTTTGAAAGTTTCTTGGAGGAAACTTATCATTTAAAGCCTTTTTTACCTTTTTGTACAATTGCTCAAGTCTTTCTGAACTTTTATCCAATTTTGCAATAAAAGAAAACAAGGATTATTGACATTCAGAAAGGGCATATTTTGCTTTCCTTTGGTAAATAGTTCCTCATATAGGATTTGTTTCTGGGGTAGAATGGAAAACTGAATGAAAGAAAGAAAGGACCATCAGTTTTAATAAGGTTTATAATACTTTAACAGTAATTTAATTCTGAAATCCATAGGAAACGGTAACGGCAACTGAATACTAGACTACCCCAAATGTATATGTAGCAGGATATATATTACACATTTCAATAATCTAATATTTTTTCCCAAAAATCCTTTGTAAAATTATATAAAATCATAGTAATTGTACTACTGTGATTCAAACTGCTGTGAAAGTCACTGAGAAAACAACAGTGGTCTCTGGCAAAAATATTTATTTGGTCATAAACATTTTTTGTGCCCTTACTATAATATTGAATTAAATTAGTGAACATTCAAAAGAAATTGTACACAGGTCCATGTAAAACATCAACCACATGAGTCTTTTATAATGAAATTTTAAAATATGAGAAGGTGACAACCAATGTAGATTTAAGAGCGGCTGGGTGGTATGACAAAGAATGTGTCCTCTGGAATGAGGTTTTCCTTCAAGATCCAGATGAGTCCCAACTTACTAATGTTTCAGACAGCCTTAAGACTGGCTTTTTGCTCTAGCTATGATGGGAGTAGTCCCTTCTGAGAAGATGTATGTGTTACTGCCACCAAGTTTTGTCATCTTTGAGGTTTGTATTTTTGTTGATTTTATCATTTTCATATTTTTGTATGAATTGCCCAGAATCACTGGGAGTTAGACAGTGTACACATTCAACAAAACAAATAAAATTAGGCACACTGTTGTTTTTCTGGGCTTTGTGGTGGTACCTAATATTATCCTCTCCACTTACAGGCATTTATCCAGCAGAAGGTTTGAAGAGCAGCACTTTGAAAATAACTTTGTCAATTTTACCTCTCCCTATTGCTTGCTTCACAGTAGTAGGGAACTTTTGAACATGGCAAGAAGCAATCATCTCTTTATTCCATTAATAAGAGAAACTCTTTATATCAAAGAGCACCAATGAACAGAATTGCAGTGGATGCATCCCAGCCTATCTTGGCACATAAAAGAAACATCTGAGAAAGACAAAGGTAAATTCTGTTTCTTCCTACAAACTATTTTAAAAATTAATTTACTACAATTTTCTGGCTTTGCTTTATACTCTAATAAGTGGGATTTTCAAAACATGGTAAGATAAACTATGGATAAGGAGATTACCATTGAGTAATCTCTTGGTACCGTTGAATATTATATGTACACACAGTCAAAATGGATGAGGAAATTACATACAAATTTGAATGTTCTACAAGAGATTGTATTAAACTTATAATGGAAAAACCAATTTGAGGCTATACTTTGCATATATACTTCTTTCAAAACATGCATTCTAAATAAGTGAAAATCTCCCTCAAGTCAAGCTTGATTATAATAATCTTAATGAAAATAGAAGAATCTTTTTACTAATTACTGAGAGAACACTACTGAAACTCGATTTGAAGTCCCAGTGACATAAAGAATTATTTGATAACAATTGGAAATTTGTAAAAGCTTCTAATGCAAAAAACGAGGAAAAGACATACTTTTAAATAAACCAGTAAAATTAAAGAAAAAAATCCTACTATCTCAAAATGCTTTCATCAACACATTAAAATATAATTAATATCTTTTTGCTTCCAACAAAATTAACATTTCCCACCGAGAATTATACTAGGAAGTATTTTGAGAATTAAATGTTTTGCAATGTTAGTACTGTTTTGAAATTTTAAAAGAGTATTAATCTTATTCAGCAACTGGGGTGGAAAAATAGAACAGCTCCCTAAAAGCTTAAAAACAGTTGACCTATTACTGGTATCACTAACCAGAGTTTACTGTTTATTGTAGAAAAAGTATTCTGTAGATTTCCATATACTTTACATAAGTTTTGAGAAAACAAAAAATTTCTTACTAGTAAAAGGCCAGTAAAGACGAAGAAGCAGATTTAATGGAAGTAGGAGATATAAAAACAACCTGGCCCTAACTCATTCTCTTTTGACCAGCAGTTGACATGTAAACATTTTAGATATCAAAAATTGTCCAAAGTGAAAGAGCAAAAGTACACTGGGAGCAAGGCAAGGGATGTAAGGTAATGGATATAAGACTTGCCTATTAAAAAAATTAATTAGAACAATAATCCTAAAGTTTATAAATTCCAAATATAATATGCAGGAAAAAAGAAAAATAAAGTAGTAGCTTCGGATTTTCTTTACAGCTATAAATATGGATGTAACTCCTTCCCCATGACTTTTTCTGTAATCTATTTTTTTCTAATCATCAAAACTATGTATCATAATTTCATGTTTTTTACATTTCACCAAAATGTCTACAAGGGATTTCCTGTCACCATTAAACTTTTTTAAATCAAACTGTCAACTGATCATCTCAGCAAGTTCTATCAATTACATAATTCATTCCTCCATTTGTGGTAATATTGAATGCTTCTACTTTTGTGCATAAAATAAATCTTGCTATATAATTATATATAAAGACAAAGTTTCATTAGTTCTTACAGCTGCTTATCAATCAGACAAAATATAAAAGCTACAGGTTTCCACTGTATATTAATTTTAAAAAATCTTCTGAATTAATATATTAAGTTCAAACTTTTCTGTGTTTTTGCATGAAAACCAAGCACTTCTTGTTTATATTTCCAAGAATAAATTAAAATAGTTTTATACATTCTAGAGTCTACACTATTTTTTCTGGTGAAATATATCAATGATACATCATTTTATAAAACTACTCTTAAAGATTACAACATAATATAAATTTCAATTATTTCAACCACACATTCTGCCATTGTTCCATTTTAAGCATTTTTAGTCTGTGCTATCATACATTATTTCCCTTCCTGTGTTTGAATTTTTAAGAGACCTTTATACAATTTAGCAATATCATGTTCATCATCTGTGCACAGTTCTATTTTAAACGCAGTCTTACAATGCTCAAAACCAAAACGTATTTTACCCAGATCCTCCCTTGACTTTTATTTTACATTTTATATTTTTCTTGACAAAAATCTAATGGCTAATAAATTAGCCATTTGCCTTTACTTATCATTTCTCTTCTATGAAATACTTCTTGTGCTTAGAGCAACAAAGATACTTTTGGACATAACCTGGATTTATATCTGTTCCATTTTCAGTATGCAAATCTAACAAAATTGTTTAACAAAATCTACATTAAGCTTAGCTTTATCATACTTAAATATCCATACAATCCAAACCCATGCTATATCCCTCTAGCTCCAATTTGTGAAATGCTATTATCCATTATTACAGCATCTACTTCTTGAAATTTCAATATCTTTTTCTTTTCTTAATCTATATGCTTTAATTTATTTGCAAATTCAATTTTGTAACTTTATATATTTCATTTTTCTTCATTATTCTTACTGTTAACATTGATAGCCATTGCTGTACAGGTTTAATTTGTTAAGAAATACATCTTTTCTGGAAATTCACTTCATCTCATCCAAAATATTGGGTGAGATATTTTCTCATTTCTTCTTTAATTCAATATTCATTACATTCTGTAAAATAATCTCTGATAAAAACTTTACTTTTGTCCCTTTACTGTGCCTTAATTATTTTCAATTTTTTGTTAATTTCTTTTACACAACTTATAGCTATTGCTTTTTTCTCTAATACCATTTCATTTAATTTCTATCTAAAAGAACTAGATTTCTTTTTATAGATCAAGTCTACAGGATTGATTAGAAAAAAAATCTTTGGTAAAACCTCTCCTTTAAAGATCCTAATAGATAGGCTTTCATAAACGATTCAACAGGAGATCACATTCATTAGATTGTAATAAAAAAATCCTCAGAAATTCACTTATGGTACAGATAACCATCCCTTAATTTTATAATGTAGAAAATATGTAATTCTCATAATTTAACTTTTATAAATATCACCCTCTTATTTTGTGTACTTTTCATAGTTTTAATTATGAATGTTTACATGTATTATTTTTAATAAAGAGTTGTACCCAA